>CM036314.1:46423048-47023048 GCA_020567845.1 Rhododendron henanense subsp. lingbaoense | reverse complement strand
GTTGTTAGCATGTGAAATTTTACCTAAGGTTCCGTTTGTTTCGATGTAAAATGTTTTACAATGTAAAATGTTTTTTCAGAAAACAAACTTCAAACTTTTATTTTCCGGTGTTTGGTTGGTACTTGAAAATATTTTCAGAAATCAACAAAATAGAGTAGAGAGAGAGATGGAGAGCTTAAACAGTGGAGAGATATGAAATTATTGGAATTGAACGTAGGTGACGATCGAAGAAACTGAGCAGTGAGAATTGCAGTAAAAAGCAGCGGGTTCATTTCGGAAAATAACTTACGGAAGATTTAAGGGTAAGTCATTATCATCCAATTGATGGAAAATGTTTTACATATAAAATGTTTTCCTCATTTTTTAAACAACCAAACACCGGAAAATAGGTAAAACATTTTACCGGAAAACATTTTACGTCCAAACAAATGGAGCCTAAATGTACCTAAACTTTGTAGAAAAATTATTTCATTTAGTTAACAATAAAAAGAAAATACTGCAAAGTGGAAAGGTGCTTTGGTAACTTGACACACTAAAAATATGAAGGAGCGGAATTTGTGTCTGAGGCTCCATTTATTTTGACGTAAAATGTTTTATCTATTTTCTTGTAAAATATTATTTTCATTCAATGCGCTCGATCATCCTCTTCATTCACAGCCTCGTCTCTTCCGCGAAAGCCCCAACCTTTCCGTTCCCAACATGCTTGAATGTCCAATCAGTTTAACTTCACAATCAAACCTTAATCACATATAAAATAACTATTTTAATGGTTTTGAGCCAAAAGAACTTTACACTATCAACCAAATACCCCAAAACACAAACAGAAATTTTCTTTTTTGCAAAATTTGTTTTTCATGAAAAATATTTTACGTTGAAACAAACATACCCCTAATTTCTGTGTCTTTAGCACTGCTCTAGTATTTTATGCATTTCAATTTAAAGCTATCTAATTTTAGCTTAATGTGGTTGCAGATGGAATTGGATTCCGAGGGTGAGGTAATTGTTGGAATTGAAGGGTTTTACGGCCCAGTAAAAGGCACAGATGGGTTTGAGGTTATAACCTCAATTTCCATATACACAAACAAGAGAAAGTTTGGTCCGTTTGGGGAAAATGAGAGAGGCACGCATTTTTCTTCAACGCTGTCCGGTGGGAAGGTCGTTGGGTTCTTCGGAAGGAGCGGCACCTATTTAAATGCAATCGGAGTTCACACAGAATACTGTTGAAGCTTCATTTTCACCTCTTTTTTATTTCAAATTTTCCTGATCCAGAGGATTAGGAACTTTTGGTTTTGATGTTTTTGTTTGATTGATGACTTTGTTTTGGTATTATGGTACATTCAGTGTTTTCATATTCCGAATTTGGTATCTTGGATTTTGAAAATGGCTAGGTGTTCACACTGTGATTAATTTGTGCCAAAATTGTATGTTGTTCACACTAATCAATAAGTTTTGACATTTTAGCATCTTGGTCACACTAATCAACAACTTATTCAATAACCAAAATCGTATCTTATTCACACTAATTAACAACTTATTGATTAGTGTGCACAACTTATAACTGATATATATCACACCCCCAAATTCATTAGTGTGAACGGGGAGTCTGCAGGTAGTTTAGCTACGGTGGATTTGAATATGTACAATTCTTACACATGATAGGATACAAAATAAATTATTTTGGTATGCAAATTTCATTCGGAATTAATTAGCTAGGAGCGGATCAAAAAAAAAAAAAATTAGCTAGGAAACTATAGAAAAACCAAGGCATCCATGAAAAGCCTTCCGACACTTACGGAGGTTTCCATCCGAAAAAGTTTATTTTAAAATGTACGTCAAGATTGATAGAGAGAAATGATTGTGTAAAGAAGATTAGGATAGAGAAAGATTAGGAAAGAGAGGACAATCATGGTTTTTTCAAAAGATCGGATCAAAATAATCTCTTAAATGACTAGGACTAGTTCTCAAGAGACACATGAAAACAGGTGTGAGTGATCGGGGTTCCGCTGACTGTGCTTACGTGTAGAAATGTGAGCTGGAGAGGTGCGATTGGCTGATGATTAGTAAAAGGGGGAGCAGGAGAGAAATCTTGTGGGGTGAGGGAAGGAGCAGGAGGCACGAGAGAGACAAAGGCAGCGTGTCCCTTATGTTCTCCGCGGGGGTGATGTCTGGCCTTTTCTAGACTCGAACGGGTGAGGTCACTTTCTCTCCGGGGAAGAATGTTCTCCTTCCTCAGAATCAGTGCTCACACCCTTTCTTTCCGGAAAAGTCAGCTCTCTGAATCATTGAAAATGTCAGGGGTATTTATAGGGCACCTGGGCCTAGGGCAGACCCAAAACGACATTCCTATAAGACCTCAACATGTGTCCCTTCCGTACCTCCAGGGTCTTGGATAAACTCGTCCTCCCGCGGAGGTCTTTTCCGCGGGAGGGCTCGAATTTCCGCGACGCTACCTCCATCCCAAGCCACCAAGCCACAAGAAATTCCCCAATTCCCGCTAGAGCGAGGTCGCGACCCGCGGCGATCGCATGCTTCCCGCGGGGTTCCTTCCGGACCCTGCCTTCTAGGCCCAAATAGAACCCCGGGGTCTTCCTGTGATTCTCTTCTGTTGTACCCATTTTGGTACATCTTTAGTTCTTCCGCGGAGCCAGCGGGGGTCTCGCGGTGCCTTCTATTCCGCGGACCGCTTCCACGAGTGTCATTTTTTATGCCCCACGCGTGTTCTCCTCCTATTGGGTGGTCAACCGTCTCTCTTAGAATGGAACTTTGACCAAGGTTGACCCTCCGCGTGGGCCCTGCTGCCACGCGTCCGCCTCCAATTGGAGGGTCAAAAAGTCTTTCCTGCTGATATGTCAATAATTCTGACCGCGCCTACAACAGGATTCGTATTTAAGACATTGAAATGTGCACCACCCTAACAATCCTGAATCTCCACTCCCAACTGAAACGAACTGTATAATCAGTCGAAACACTAAAGTTACCATGAATTTAGGAAATTGATTTTGGCATTCCAGTTTTTACCTCTGGCACTCTACTTTGTGTGTTAATCATGTGATAAAATAAAACTAAAAGTGGAGTGACATTGGCTAAATTTGGAGTGCCAAAATCACCTTCCTAAATTTAATATCAAAGCAAAAAGTAGAAAAAAAAATATCATTAATTCAATACAGAATATGGTAAATTTATTATAATCAGTGGAAACACTAAATTTACTTCAACTGAGACGTCTTCTTTGGCCTTTTCCTTTTCATTGGGCATTTGGGATGGCCATAAGTTCTTCGAAACCCTTCCTTGTAACAAAAGATGACCAATTCATTGTTTGTAATGACTTCTTTCTCCTCAAAATGAGTAACTTAGACACTTAGTTGAGGTCTCGCAATGGTGAGGTTCACACTTAGGCTCCGTTTGTTTGGACGTAAAATGTTTTACCTATTTTTCGGTGTTTGGTTGTGTAAAAAATGAGGAAAACATTTTACATGCAAAACATTTTCCATCAATTGAATGAAAATGACTTACCTTTAAATCTTCCGTAAGTTATTTTCCGAAATGAACTCGGTGCCTTCTACTACAATTCTCACTGCTCAGTTTCCTCGATCGTTAGTCCTAACCCACGTTCAATTCCAATAATCTCATATCTTCCCACCGTTTAAGCTCCCCATCTCTCTTTCTACACTATTTTGTTGATTTCTGAAAATGTTTTCAAGTGGCAACCAAACACCGGAAAATAAAAGTTTGAAATTTGTTTTCTGAAAAAATATTTTACATGGAAAATATTTTACATTGTAAAACATTTTACATCGAAACAAACGGAGCCTTAGTCAACCATTTTTTATGAAAATTAATTACGTCTCCATCGAATTCCACAAATGAAGCCTCATATATACCTCTAATATTTTTCCCATATCCATATATGTCTAGGAGTGAATAAAATTTAAGGGTAACTTCGGTAAATCAAACATTTATAGGATTGTTAATTCAATAAGAAGGGTACTCTTTCTTTATTAATGAGAAAAAGGCCGATTTTGGCCTGGTATTCTAGGGGAAGGATCCAATCAAGTTTGTTCGGACCAGTTTGGTCCATTTGTTTACATCCGAACCGTCCAAAAGTGTTTTAGAAGGCTCAAATTTGTTCTAGGTGTTTTGGATATTTTGTACTCCCTCCGTCCCTTTTTAAATGTCCTGCTTCGTAACTCCAACTTATTAAAAAGACATCATTATTATACCTTTCACATCAACTTTTTCCTCCACTTTCCCTACTTACCCATCATCATTACACTTTTACTCACTAACTTTTCAAAATGGAATCTACTTTTAGGGACAAAATAGACAATTCACCAACTTTTACCCACTAACTTTACAAAATGAACACTTATTAAGGGACAGCCCAAAATGAAATATTGGACTGTAATAAAGGGACGGAGGGAGTACTAATAAAAACAAATCCGAATAAATCTAAGCCGTCCAAAACACTTTTGGACAGCTCGGATGCCACAAATGGACCAAATTGGTCCAAACAAACTGGACTGAATCCGATCCCGTATTCTGGGTGCCACGTAGAGAAACAAGGTGCAAGGATATTATCAAACTCACAAAGTCTAGTATCAAACTAGCCTTGAAACCAATCGTGTTTGTTAAAATCTTGTCTGATGGAATATGCATGCGTTGTGAGGCTAAGTTCCGCTAAACTTTTTAGGTTTTTTGGGCAGTCTTTATTAAAAAAATTAAGTGTTCATTAGTTTTGCGCTAAACTTTTGTGAATTATCTATTCGTCTTGACAAGAGAAATCGGAGAAGTAATTTTTTTTTTACTTTTACCCAAATATTTTTGGTCATATTAAAGACAATGGCCAAAAGTCGACTTTTGGGGATTTTTGGACTTTATCTTAGATTTCTCCAAAAGACAAAAAAAAAAAAATTAACATTGTCAAGCAGTAGAGTACGAAAATCATTTTCCCTTTCGCTTTTCTAAACGTTTATAGAGTGTTCATGCCGTACCTATTCCATGTTAAAAGTAGGTGTTTAGAACTGCTAATTAACAACCTGTTATATATGTCTCTCAATTGATGGATTTTGTTTTCTACTTTTTTATTTGCACTTGTACATAGATTTGTATCGACAGCGCAGTAGAGCAACTCAAGACTATCAGTATGACACGGGGTGAGTTCGAAGGAGAACATGTGATTAGATCACTCTGTTTTCATACCAACCTCACCGAATACGGACCTTTTGGATTGAAAGATCAGGGGACTTCTGTTTCCATTCCAATGGAAGGCGGAGTCATTGTTGGATTCCATGGACGTGCTGGGAGACTTCTTAATGCAATTGGGGTCCTATGTTGCACCAAAAAACAGGAGCTTTTGTCCAATTCAAGATCCAGAAAATTTGTCAACCCATATAGAGGTGAGCTTTTATCTTCTACCCTTTTTTTTATTAGCCGGCTCATGTTTTTAAATTGCTGTATCGGTTGGCCGGCATTACGGTCGCGGTCGCAAGTAACAGATATCGGAAGTATCGGTCAATGTGTAACGGGAATCGGATACTGCACTCGTGAATTTTTTCAAGACTAGCAAGTGTAACGGTCCCATAACGGTCATGTAACGGGGTGTAACGGCCGATACGCACGTGAATTTGCAACGCCGTTATTTTCACCTGTAACGGTATCGGGCCTTCAAAAATCTGTTATGTAACGGCTATTTTTTAAAACTCTGAGCCCGCTTATGCGCACCTAAACTAATCCCTACTTGTAAAGGGTAAATTTCAGTTTGGATTTGTCATTCATCCACTTAATCAAATCATATGAAATTTGCTATGGGAAAGATAAATATTCGGTTGATCAATTCTGAATCTGTGATCAATAGGAGATATTTTCTCGTCTCATTTTCACGTCTGCACTTGTACAAAACCCAAACCAAATGGAGCTTTATATCCCAATCAATTGGGGTCGACTACTTGTACCAACCCATGTTTTCTTTTATTTACTTCATTGAAAATAGACGTGTAGAGCACAAGTAAAATTAATTACGTCCCTTTTATTACAGTGAAATGGGTCAAAGGAAAATTTGCTGTCATTTGATTTGTACAACTCGGCGATTGACTCTCATTGTTTGCAACTTTTCTCGGGATTAGTTTGAGCTACGCTTAAATTGGCCTGTACACTTTGCACTGCCCAAAGAAAAAAACGAACTTCTTGCATTGATGTCGGTTAACTAATGGTGATATACTTCAAATACTGACAGAATATGATGAGTTACATGGAACTGTTGCCACGAGATCCAGGGCCTTGGGGGGCCTCAGGTGGAAAGCATTGGGATGATGGTGTTTTCACGGCAATAAAGAAAGTCCATCTGAATATTGTCACGCCGCTGCCGGGATGTTCTGCTATAAAAGCAGTGCGGTTCCAATACGAGAAAGCAGATGGGAATTGCTTCCGGTCACCGTGTCATGGCGGCAATGGCATTCCAACAGTAACAGTACAGCACTCGACTAGCTTCTGTTTACTTTAAGTTTTTGCAATTTCAACGAATAATTACATTGTAGTACTCAGTGGTAGGAGTGCACATACACACAATGGCATGGCAGCAATGGCCTTCCACCGTTCTGGCCTTCCCTACCGCTGCCCACCATCTCTCTCTCTCTCTCTCTCTCTCTCTCTCTCACACACATATGTGTGTGTGTGTATAGAGTAGGGCTTTTTATTGAATTCTAGGCTTTTTATTGAGTAGGGCAAGATATTGGAAGTGGTTTGTTAGACTAATTTGCAAAATGCTTACTTGATTTGTTTATTTTTGTCTAATTAAAGTATTACTATTTCTTATCAGGACCTAATTATTACATTATTTGAATAAGGTATTTGACAATTTAAATTTTTGTTCTTATTCTTTGAAATATTGATCAATATAAATACATATTCGTACGTATATACTCATATATCTAATAAACGTGATGAATATTTAAGTTTCATTCGATATAATTTAATTGGTAATGCATTTTCTGTAAGGTTTGATGTGCCCCCACTATGCTGCGTTTTTGGTTAGCCACTGGGTCGCCTAGTACCATGTTATGTGTCACAAATATATTGGTACCATGTATTTTACCAATGCAATGCTAAATGAATGATGACACATTATGTGATACCCAAATCATGGTCACCATAGCATTGGTTGTAATAGATATCTAGACACAAATTGTGTGAGTGAACTCAACCAACAATGTAGGGGCGAAGCCACTCAAGGCCGAACGGGGGCAGGGGTCCAGTAATGTTCACGCATTAATTAGGTGGGTGAAAAAAATAGTACTCCGAAACTTGGAAACTCGCATTCGTTTATCATGAAGCAACAACATACACACATGCAAGCCACTAATATTGCATCGCCAACAACCATCAACTTGTGGGATGGTGAGATGTTGTAAAAGGTTGGCTGTCACCGGTGTTTTCGTTTTTATAGTGTCCCCGGTGATGCACATTCTTGGCTACGCAATTGAATTGTGCATCCGCCGAACTCATGTGCATGTACAGATGTTTCTGAATTAATTGGTTTTCGAATATTGATATGATGCATTTTTGTTACTTGTTTATTTGTGCTGAATGTGTGCAGATCGAATTGGACTCCCCGAGCGAGGAGATTATTGGCATTGAAGGGTTTTATGGGCCACTGGAGTGGAAAAATGGCTTTGAGGCCTTGACATCCATCACCTTCCACACAAGCAAGCAAAAGTATGGTCCTTATGGAAAAAAGATTGGCAGGCACTTTTCTTCAATGTGTTCCGGCGGCAAGGTGGTCGGCTTCTTTGGGAGGAGCGGCACCCATTTAAATGCTATCGGAGTTCACATGGATTATTTTTGAAGCTTTATTTTTTTTTGACAGTGTGTTTTTAGCCGTCTCACTAGGTGCAAGTATGATGTGAATTATCTGTATGATTTTTCACGTATACTTTGGCACGAGCTTATTTGTTGGTACACACAAGAAAAGCATTTTGCAACATTTAATTGATATGTGTTAAATCTTTCTTTTCTTCTAAGAAGTTGATCAGGACAACATTTCATTGATATTTTGAAAAGGGAAAATTTCATATTAGCACCTGACCTTTTATACAAATTATACATAGACACCTGACCTTAACAAAATATCACATAAACACCTGACGTATTAAAAAACTCATCAATTAAACCCCTACCGTCAATCTCCGTCCAAAAACAAACGGAAAATATGTTTCTCTCTCCAATTTTGCTACCTGCCCGACTTTTTTTCACAGATTCTGCACTTTTTTTTTGTGGGGCCCATTTTTGGATCCCGCACATATTATCTGATCTATTGATTATGTCAAAAATATTTTTTTGAGAACCCTTGCAAAAAATCAGCTCCATCAGATAAATGTAAGTGTATGATCCAATCGCACAACTTTTTATTCAGAATTTTGGATTAAAATTTTGCATGAAAAGTTGTAAGATTTGATCTAACACTTACATTTACCCCGTTGAGCTGATTTTTTATAGGGTTGTGAAAAAAAAAAGATTAATGAGCGGATCGGTTCACTTTTGGGTCCCCACAAAAAAATTTGTAATACAAATATTTTCTTCTGCGCTATTATTTTCCTTTTTTCTTTCCCGCATAGTGCTGAGTTGTTTTTTTTTTAATTTATTTTTTGTTGGAGCAACTAACACTACCTAGTGTACCCACACAGATTAGTATTACATAGATTTTTTGTGGGGCCCACTTTTGGGTCCCTAAAAATTATCCAATCATTTCATTAGTTTTAAAATATTTTTTGTGTGACCCTGTAGAAAAATCAGTTCAACGGGGTAAACGTAAGTGTTTAATCAAATCTTACAACTTTTTATTCAAAATTTTAATCCAGAATTATGAATGAAAAGTTGTACGATTGGATCATACACTTACATTTATTTTATGGAGCTGATTTTTTGCAAGATCACTTGAAAAAATATTTTAGAATTAGTGAACAGATCGGATAATTTGTGTGGGACCCAAATGGACCCCACAAAAAATTTGTGCAAAATATGTGAAAAAAAAGTCAGTGTGGGTGGTAAAATTGGAAAGAGAAACATGTTTTCCGTTAGTTTTTGGACGGAGGTTAACGGTAGGGGTTTAATTGATGAATTTTTTAATACGTCAGGTGTTTATATGATGTTTTGTTTAGGTCAGGTGTCCATGTGTGATTTGCGTGAAATGTCAGGTGCTAATATGAAATTTTCCCTTTTGAAAATGCTTTGCTCTATTGCAAATTAGAACCAGGCACGTATTAATCTAGACCATCTCCGAGAACAAAGTTTCTGGATATGAATGCTCCCTCCGTCCCATAATGTTTGTTCGGTCTGCAAAACGAGGATGTAAAAATAATACAATTTTTGCAAGGAAAATTTAAATTTTTTTCAAGAATTCACTAGATATCAATGAGTTCTTTTAATTTAAAGAAAAAGTTTGAATTTTTTTTTTAAAAAAAATGCATTATTTTTTAGTCCTCATTTTGCGGACCGGACAAACATTTTGGGACGGAGGTCTAGCTCGTAGGAGTGAATCCGCATATCATTCCTTATCAAATCATATTGCCATGTTGAAACCATTTGTTCTAGTACGCAAAGCCCTTACGAAATCATTTCTGAAAATTGACAACGCTAGCTATTCTATCCAAAAACAAGTTTAGTTCACCTCTCGGCAAAGTTCGCATGAGTGTGCAGTTATGCTTTAGATGTTTCGCCATAATCCATCTCGGCATCCCACATAAATGATCAGAATCGTTTAATTTTGTTTAAATTTTTTTTGTAAGAGTGTCCCTATAATCAAATTGGATTATTTAGATATTAGTGAAGACTAGATCAAATTTCGTTTCTGAATTCGTAGGGACAAAACTTGAATAAATTGGTCAAGTTGTTACCGATATCTGATTTGAATGAGCTGATCTTTTGGACGAACCCTTAAAATAATTCTCCTTTCATCCGTGTTTGTTAGCCCTCAGAACATACTTTTTTTCGTCCCTCAATATTTGTCCATGTTTGAAAACTAATTAGCAAATTGTGTCAATTGAAATTGAATTAGTTGATTGAAGTACCACCTTCGAAAGACAAGGATTGTACAAAGCAATCATGATGTTTCCTAAAACAAATTAGAAATCCAAAAAAGGAACCGTCAAATACGGACAGAGAGAGTACTTTAGAAAAATTGAACGGCTCCGATCCATAGTATTGAACTCCCAAATTAGGTGTTGTTCCACTTAACTTAAAGTGCTTTTAGGAAATTTTGTCCTTATTCAAAAAAAAAAAATTACATTAGTTAGTTTTGAGCCAAAGTTTTGTGGATTATTGATTTGTCTTGGTAAAAGGAATTAAAAAAAGTAAAAAAAAATAGTTTTACCTAAATATTTTGGGAAATAACCACTTTTCAGCACACAAAAAAAGGTCAAACTTAAAATCGGATATTTTCAAAAATATTTGGGTAAAAGTAAAAAATATTTACTTTTCCAATTTCTCACGTCGAGACGAATCAATAATTCACAAAAGTTTGGCGCAAAACTAACGAATGCAATTTTTTTTTGAATAAGGACAACTTCCTAAAAGTGCTAAAAGTTAAGCGGAACAGGTAGTTAGGGACCTAGGGTGCATTCTTTTTTAACTTAATTTTCTTCTTTGTTTTATGTGTTTTGTTCGTCTTTCCTGAATTTTTGTTAAATTCGCGTGATATTTTTTGAATTAATTATCCATCTCGAGAGGAGTCTAAAAAATATAAAATTATGACCGAAAGCAAAAAAAAGTTCACTAAAGACAGAAAAAGTATCAAACAACTATTTTTTTTAATAAGTAATTTTTTTTTATAAGTATCAAACAGCTAGTTTATTTGTCTAAAGTACCGTCATATTTGAATCCTTTCAACATTATCTTATTTGAATTCTTTCAACATCGGTCCATACTTTTATACTTTTCCCATTCAATTTGTCGAGATGAATGATTAATCCCAAAAATTACGACAAAAAGCTAAACAAAAAATTACAAAAGATAAAAAATATCAAAATAAATTTTAGACTCGTACAATTTTTTTTTTTTGGATAAGCAACTTGTAGTGTACAATCTTGTATACGTTTGATGCCAATAGTTTTTGTCTTTGTTTTTTTGTTTTTTTTTTCTAATCCTCGATGTGCCTTGGTTTCATCGATATAAAGTATAAGAGTATCTTCACTTCTTATTCAAATCTTGACTCAAATCCAAATTTGAGTAAAAAAAAACACCCAAAACTCTCCTCCACTCTTTATCCAAACCTGTTTTTTGTGTTTTTTTTTTTCTTCTAATCCTCGATGTGCCTTGGTTTCATCGATATAAAGTATAAGAGTATCTTCACTCCTTACTCAAATCTTGACTCAAATCCAAATTTGAGTAAAAAAAACACCCAAAACTCTCCTCCACTCTTTACCCAAACCTATACCAAATTTGAGTTAGACTCAAACCTTTGCTCAAATTTTTTAAGCCAAATTTCACACCTGTAAATTTACAATAGTGCCATTAATGAAGCTTTTATTTAAATTTGTGCATATTTGTACTTGCTCCACTTTCTCAAAAAAAGGAATTTTTAGAAAATGAAGGTAATTTCAAGCTTAAAAATCATGTGTATACGTAAATAATTTTCCTACCAATATGGATCTTGTTTGATAGATTTCATTGAGATCTTTTAAACGGTGCAAAAAAATTAAAAAATTATTTTTCATTTTCATTATATTTAAGAAGAAAGCGGAACGAGACCTGTTCACCCATTAAAGGTTTAAAAAGAAAGCGGAACGAGACCATAATATTAAATCAAGTTTTTATCGAATTTTTTACTCAAATTTGAGTATAAATCTGGGTAAGAGTAGAGATGCTCTAACCATTACTGGCACAGCGACTTTTCATCTTCCAATTAAACTCTATTCGACCTTTCCCTTTTCCGAGAGACACTTCCCTCTGCTACTGCAACGATTGTTCGAGGTCACCCAAAGATTTTAGAAATCTGGTTTGGGTTGTTCGCTCTCTCTCTTGTTCTTCTGTACAGCTTCCAGGTATTCGGAAAATTGCCTCAAACAATTATACTTTTTGTTTGCATGTTCTTCATCTTCATCTTGTTTTTACCAATCTTCTGCAAAGCTTAACCTAACCACCACATCACTAAGAAATAGAGATTACATTTACGTTTTGGGTAAGTTAAGGTCCGATGCCTCGACGGCAGCCGCAGAGCATTCACCGGCGATGCTATGATTGGACCAAAATCAATTTACGGTTTCGCATTTTTTTAAAACCGGATGTCCGGGCCAGTTTGCATTTGCGCTCACCTCTTATTTATTTTGGGCTTTGAAATTAACAACCGGGTAAACCCTCGGCTCAAGGTTTGGAATGTTTGGCCCGTTTAGTTTAGTCCATGGAGCCGGTTTTTGCTACTCCCTCGGTCCGGATTTGATAGTGTTTTCTTGTAGTTCTGCCATTTTTCAATCAATTATATCTTCCAATTTATAATGTTTTACGTGATTTCGAAAATATTGTATTATAGAACTAATCGAGATCTATCAAACAAGATCTATATTCGATATGAAATTCATTACGGATTCAAAGATATAACCCATTTTTTAGCCGGTTAGAATAAAACTATGGACAATTAAATCCGGACGGAGGGAATAAAACTATGGACAATTAAATCCGGACGGAGGGAGTATTACATTTACTTTATTGTACCGTAGTTGTATTTACAAAAAAAAATGGAAATTGATTTTAGCACTCCAAAAATTGATGGAGGGCTCCAAAACTACGTCGTTTTATGTATCAATACAATACAATTTTGGAGCCCCTCCATCAATTTTTGGAGTGCTAAAATCACAATCCAAAAAAATACTCCATACCCTAGCAAAGTAGTAGTTCTGACAAGGCACATCACAAGGTCTAGTAGAAATTCTTTCTTTTCTTTTCTCTTGTACTTTGCTGTTGGATAAACAGTGTTTGTTCCTTCTTCGTACGCAAAAATACATCTTTTGGGAACATGAATCTTGATTTCTTTAGTTCTTGGGCCTTTTTCTTACTTCTCAGAGGTTTGTTTGCCAATCATCTAATTGTTTTACTGGGGATAAATCTCCCGTTGTCCACATTCCATGCGACCTTTTATCAAGATCTTAATTTCCATTTGTCTTTATTTTGGCAAAATAACAGGGAACAAATCCCAAACTTCAGGGGTATACCCTCACATATAAGGGTCATTATCTCCTGGACAATTTGGAACCCACTTGTGTTAATGGCACAAGTAACCAATATTTGAGCAAGAATTTGTTCAGGGCTTTGACTACCCAAGGGAAGAACGACAACAATCCATACGTGCCTATTTTTACAGTTTTCGTTCCATTCATGTTGTCCTCTGATGCCCATACTCGCAAAATAACCTTCTTGTTAAAATTCCGTCATCTCAATAAATGATCAATTAACGCTTCTCGTATCACTAATCATCACTGGTCATACTAAGGTAATGAGCAATGTGATGACACATCATGCATACACAAACTACAAATATCGCTGGTGAACATAATACAATTAGATACATTATAGTTGCAAATCAAAATAAAATGTAAAATAGCTACCTATCAAATCCTTAATTAGGGCCTCAGTGGAGGAGAGATTCGTCTAGGAATCCTTTCATCACCCTTTTCTATAGAACCGCCAAAATCGAGCTGTACATATTGGAAATTAACGGGGCAGACCTGTATTATGAAGTCACAGTCAATTTGTTATGGTTGACTTCATTAATTTCGTGGATTCGACTTCTTCCTTGATCATCACTGCATGCATACTGTTTTATGAACAAAGTTCGGTACACTTGTGATTCCTTAAACATGGTTCCATGTTGTCTGGACTGATACAGGTTTGATTTCTGGCATTGATAAGTGGGCACAAATAAAAAAGGCACTACGATTTCTCTGTCATTTGATAAGCAAGCACTAATTGGGAATTCTCTGCATACTGGGACACAGGGACAGTGTACAAGAAGAGATACCGTACAGTACAGGAAGTCAAATGGTATCCTCTCTCTCTCTCTGTGTATGTGTGTACTTATACATATGTATGTCTGTATTGTGTTGCAGTGTGCCATTCATATACGTTGTAGGTCATCATAGTTGGAGTGATGTGCAGGCGAAGGCTAGTAGTTTAGAAGGATGCATATCTATAGGGCCGTGGGGACATCCTGAAGGCAAACCTTGGGTTTACAATCCTGAAGGTCGAATAAGGCAGATAGTTGTATGCAATGGATCGGTTGTTGATTCCCTCTACTTCCAAAGTGAAAGCTCCAATGGTGTTGTATGGTCAGAAAAATATGGTGGTCGAGGTGGCAGTCGTAGTGAGACGGTGAGCATTGCAACGTTCATGTTAAAAGATGGAAGTGTTGAAATTACTCGGAGTAGTCATAAGTTTTATCTTTTCACTTGATTAGGTGAACATTACCAGTCCTGCAGAGTATCTGACTGCGCTGGATATAACTTTCGGAAACTTCAAGGGCCAGGATGTTGTTACATCTATTTGTTTTCGAACAAATGTGAGACAATATGGACCTTTTGGTAACAAGAAGGGGTATTCGTTATCCATTCCGCTGGAAGGTGGAGCCATCGTAGGTTTCCATGGCCATGCCGGTCAATACCTCAATGCCATTGGCATCTACGCAAAGCCACAAAGCACTTCAGGTGAAGAATATGAGGCAACCCAGACCCAGGTCACCTTCTTTCCTTATTCTCTCTTTTGACAATCACAAGCCATAACATGTATTCCTTGGTGGCTTGGTCTCAAATTTGTTCGTTCATTTCTACTACTTCAGACGTCCTGTCGTGTAATTTGTATTTTTTTAGGTGATTTTAAAAACTTTGTTTGTTGGACTGCTTGAGATCTTTCCATAAATTATTTGTTTACTCGATTAACGGGCATGATTGTCAAAAAGGGTAATGTTAGTACTTAATTTGCTTCACTTTACACCTATATACTCCGTAACAGATTACCGATATCATGAAGCTGGCTGTGCCACGCGATACTGGACCTTGGGGTGGCTCAGGTGGAAAACACTGGGATGACGGTGTCTTCGCCACTGTAAAGCAAGTTGAGGTGCACATAGAACTAGCCTTGAATGTCATACGTGCAGTACAGCTGAGATGCGAAAAGAGAGATGGGCAGCTTGTTGTGACACCAAGCCATGGAGGTCCTCGTGGTGATATGATTAAGACGGTTAGTAGGGGAAATACCTGTTTTCCACTTGAAATGCTAGCAGTTTTGGTTAACTAGCATTATCGTACATAAATTTGCCTTCTCTTTGTGGGCAGATTAAAGTTGACGGAACAAGCGAGTTTTTAGTCAGCGTTGAAGGTTTTTACGGACCGGTTGAGGGGAAAAACGACTGTGAGGCTATAAAATGCATTACCTTCTACTCTAACAAGCGAAGGTATGGCCCATATGGGGGAGAAGAGATCGGCACGCACTTTAGTTCGGCTCAGTCTGCAGGAAAGATCGTCGGCTTCTTTGGGAGAGCCGGGTCGTATTTGAATGCCATTGGTGTTCACATGGAGTATTTCTAAAGGTTTCCTCCCGAGTTTGTGTTGTCTATTGAAGTTACTCCAGACTGTCACATTTGCTTTCCAAGTGAACTTTGATTGACTCTAGCCTTTTGAGGTTTTTGTTCAATTATGGTAGTAGATGTGTTACTAGTTCGAAGTTTCTCCATTTTCTGCATACGACATGTTTCTTCTTTTATTTGTTAGTAGCTATGCGTCGGAGGTGGTTTAAAATGCTTTAGGTGCACAAACGCCAATGGAATCGGAGTTTTGGAACGGGTCCAGCTCCTCCTCTCCAGTTCTTTACGTTGCGTTGGTTCTATTTGTAGGGCATCCTGATACAATGAAACGTATCTCTCGATCACCTAAGTTTGTTCTTCTTTTGGTCAATACACTCATCATGGATTTTCTACACTCGATGCTGCTCACCGGAAATCTAGTTGTTTGTTCTTCTTTTGGTCAATACACTCGTCGTGAATTTTATATAACGATGCTGCTCGCCGGAAATTTAGTTTGGAACGAAGGTTCACCATGACATTCTCTTTCAAGTTGTGGCAACAAAGGTTCACCACTTGCCATCTCGTCAAGTGGTGTGAGGGTGAAATTATCCCCCAACGTACGGTCATGAGTTCGATTCCGACTTACTAGCTCTCGTGAATCAGAAGCTGTGTGCTTTGCATCATCTGTCCAACCTGCACCATAGTGGGTCTGTTGTTACGGACTATCCTCCCGTGGATATGATTTAAGGTGGGTTTGGATTAAAAAGTAGGGAGTGACTCTTTTTTCCGTCTTTATTTTAAAAAAAATTGCATTTGTTAGTTGCATCAAACTTTTGTGACTTGTTGGTTTGTCTCGACAAAAAATAAAAAAAGTTTGATCGAAGCTCATAACTTTTTTTGAAAAAGACAAAAAAAAAAGAGTCAAAAAACTGTCTTTCTGACTTTCTTTCTCTAAAGAATTAGGAATTCCAATAAAAAAAATTATGCTTTTTCGGTTTCTCTCGTCGAAACGAACCAAAAAATCATAAAATTTTGACGCAAAACTAATAAATGCAAAAAAAATTGAATAAAGACGAAAAAAAAGTCACTCAATACTTTTTTATCTAAACCCACCCTTATTTTAAAAGGACGCCCCAGTGAGCTCGGCTCTTTCAATGGGTGGTAATGGCTCACTGGTTGAACATGCTATGGCAATTGAGAGCCCCTCTTCCTAGATCGAGGTTGCAATTCTGGTCTCCTCCTCCCTAACCAATTTGAAACAAAAAGAAGTATTTGACCGGCAAACAAGAATCTAATACTCCCTCCGTCCCTAAATAAGTATTCAGTGTGTAAACCTAAGCCTCACAACAGATACATGTTTTTCATTAAAAAATCTAATTTTTTTTCACAATATACTAGAATTCATTTCTATCTATTCATTTGTTAAACAAAATTAATTTTTTTAACTAAACAAATGCATCTTTTTAAAAGCTTAGGTTTACGCGTAGGATACTTATTTAGGGAGTTGATGTTTTACTACTACTCTATATGTTTGTTATACAATTGTAGTCCGGCTGGGGATGTAGCTCAAATGGTAGAGCGCTCGCTTTGCATGCGAGAGGCACGGGGTTCGATCCCCCGCATCTCCAAATCTTTCCCTTCCCCATTTTGTCTATTTTCCCTTTCACACTACGTGGCTCTCTTGAATTCGTTTGAAAATAATCAATTCTTTGTTACGGTTAATGGTATTTTACAATCGGTCTTGTTATTTTCAGCCTACTAGGCTGACGATAAATATACTAAAAGATAAGAAAAACACGTGTTTTTATGTACTTTTGATACTCTTTGATACGCATTCACATATTATTGTCAAACCATTTGGCTGTTTTTAAAATTTTCCTTTTACAATATATACTATTTTTTTAAGAACTCAATTATTTATGGCAAACTTTCTTTTTATATTGATTTAGTTGAAAGTAAGTCTTAGCTTCTAATCTTTTCCTGTGTTTTATTTAAATCAAAAAACTCGATGTGATGTCTCACATTTCTCTTCTCGACTGCTGCTATTGTCACGACAAAATTTTATAGTGCCACGATAGATTTTGTGTATTGACAGTAATACCCTCATCTGCTAGAGACAGGATTTTCTACATCTGCTTTTCATCATCGTCAGCCTTGGCCGCCTCACAACAAAACCCCTTTGATTCCCCTAACCCACAACCCGTAGCAACGACAGATTTCAGTTTTGAAAAGTAAAATGATAAACATGATTAATTAGTTTCTCTCTCTCTCTCCATGCATGTTTGTAGTCGACCCCAAGTGATTGTGTCATAAGGCTCGGTTTGGTTTGGATTCAGTTCACTACATAAATAGATCAATGGTTACATTAGTCTGTTCGATTTGAAGGTTAATGGTAGCAATCACCATCAAAATCGAGTCAAGAAGAAGGTTGTGGTCTTGATTTGCTCGTGTGCGGCTGTGTGGGGTAAAGAGATTGGATCTATATATTCAATAGCTGTATCAAATCATGTCTAGATTATAATCTCAAATTCATTGTTCTCGCTAGTAACGATCCAAGTAGAAAGAATTCGCATGAGTGGGGACAAAAACATAGTAACTTACATAAGCATGAGGCGAAAACTACACTGGTTATTGTATTTGCAGGGAGAGAAAATTGGTACAAGATGAAGAGGACAAAGAGAACATGAGAAAGAGAACAAGGGCAAAACAATAAGACCACATGAATATGTCGTGGATGCATGTTTCGTGGCATTATCGCCTTCCTTCTCTATATTGCATACTACTTGTGAACCCGTTCGATGCATGTTTATGTGCATCTATCTATATTTTTGAGGTAAAGTGTATTTAGAGCATTCCCATTGTAATAAGCAAATGAGTGTATTTAGAGCATCCCCATTGTAATAAGCAAATGAGTGTGGATAAACAAATTTAATAACAATGCTCAAAAAATACCCCACATTGTAATAAGCAAAGTTACAAGTCTTTTAGCAAATAACCAAATTCCACTCATTCCATAACCAAACTTAACAACTTTTACTAATAACCAAAACTCAATAACCAAACTCAAAACTCAAAAACACCTCACATTGGAATCGTCTCATCTTGACGATTCCAACTTCAATAACTCTCGCAATTCATATATTTGACTTAGCTCTAGAGTTATGAAATAGCGATATTTTGTTGTTCTGTTGTCCAAATGTAATTTGTATTACAGAGGCAACCCGAACAAAGAATGATGCCTACACCTAAACTGTAAGCTATAGTTAGACCAGTATAATATCTTGACTTACATCGTCTCTTCATGTGGTTTGATGGGTGAACCAGAAGCCTGCACCAAATACAATCGACAGCATGGCGTTCCATCATCCGGAAGGGTCTGGAGTGATCTGGGCAAACTGCGAAGCTTGTTGAACAGATTCAGCGGATCATGCAACAGCCCAAAATGAGCATCCGGATCCCCAATTTGCGAAAGATTAACATCAGAAAACCCTAAAGATGGCAGGAGATGATCGGGCCAATCGCAATGGAAATGGTACATGTTGCTGGAAAGTGTGGTTGATGGCTTGTTCATGAAGTCTGCTAAGAGTACTGTCTGTGTCACAGTGCAATTTTCCGCTATGATCTTCAATACTTCCATGGCGTGTGAGTGGGAGAGGTAGTAAAGAAGCCCTTCAAGAACCCACACTGTATTCTTCTCTGGGACAAATCCGGATGTCTGAAGTTTTTGAAGCCAGTTGTTGTCTGTGATATCGGCTGCCACTCTTTTTAGAGATTTTGCTGTCATTCTCACATTATTTTTTGATGCTGTTGCTGCCTGTACAGTAGTTGTTTTCATCTGCAGGACTTCTGGAAAGTCAACTTCAAAAACAGCAGTTTCTTTCAGGCAAGGTAACCGATACGCCCTTGCGTCCATTCCTGCAATGTAAGGTTACCATAGTATGCTCAGAATTTGCTTTTTGCATTTGTAATTTCACTTGGGAATTAAAGAAATGAATTTTCTGAATCATGTTTTCAGTTGTAATGGGGGAGGCTGAGGTGAAGAAAGTGCAAATGCAAGGGTGTTTTGAGTGATGGATTTTTAGCATGCATATCTTTTGTTGCATTCTAAGAAGCATGGATGTGGACACGGACCCTTACATGGACACAGATACGGACATTGGACATGGTAATTTTAAATAACTAGGAAGACGGATACGGTGGGGGACACGGCAAAGAATATGTAAGTATGTTAGGATAGATATTTAGTTGTTATTCATATGAACATTCCATCTGGAAACAACCAAAACTGAATTTTTTATTCTGTCCTAAAAAACTACACGTCAAACGAGGGTTTTATTTGGTCACAAACTCACAATTAATTTGCTCATACTTTTCCCTCATATTTTTGGAATATCATGACCCAAAATAAACTTTCAATACTGTGAATCTATCCCTACCATGTTTCCATCCGTGTTCAAGTTGAGACACGAGTGTCCCCGTGTGTACCTGGCATGTCGCGTGTCCCTGGATACGGCAAGCAGTTAGGAGTGTCGGTGCTTCATAAATTGCATCCGATGCCTTTGTTTTGTGACAATAACCTTTCTAGAGGTGATCAGTCGATTTGTCCTGAACTTGTTGGCTCCAGAGCTTCTCCCTGGACTGATGTACAGTTACTGGAAAGAAGCCATGTGCTTCCTTGGTAATATACATTATTTGCCTACTTTAAACCTATGTTACCTGTAATGCGAATTGCGCTGGTACACCACATGCCTAAGGCATGTGGTAATATAGCTTTAAACCTGTTAACCACTAAATACATGCTTCGCGGTGACCGTTTAACTCTATGCTTTGGAGTTTGGAAAGCACATGTGCCTCAGGGATCATGATAAGTGCCTCTGTGCATTAGTTTAGGGTAATGGGTAGATTCCTTTTCAAGGCATGGTGGATGAAACATACATCCGGAAGCAGGGGAGTACTCTCCATGATGCAAGTGTTTTTGTATTATCTTCTTCTCAATGTCAATTTATTCGGGGAAAAAATCGAAATGGTCCTTGTAGTTTAGTGTTTGTATCAGCTTGGTCCCTGCAGTTTGAATTAGCTTGATTTACACTCTATAGTTTTCATTTTGTTCCAGCTTGGTCCAATACTAACTGCCGTTAGACTCCGTTAACCCCAGACACGAATGGGCCCCTTTTCTAAGATTAAAACCGTAATCTGCCATTCTCCTCTTACCCTAATATACCTCTAAACCAAAACACAGAGCCTCATTGTTCCATTCTCCATTTGTCGCGCCCGGGATTTTACCTTCGACCGAAACATGTCTCGTTCGCCTTCGGGGGAAGAAGTGAAAGAGATTAGGACCTGAATAAGTGATCCGATTCCTATGGATTGTGACGTAGTTCTTGAAAAACGAGAAAAAATGAGGAGTTTTGTGTTCTATAAAAGGAGTTTGGATATTGTTGAAAAATATTTGAATTTTAGAAAATGAAGTGGGTTTTATTTTAAAAAGGGACCGAGTTTTCATCAAGCTGCCTACATATCTCCGGTTATAGGAGATTCAGGTCCGGCCATAGTTCGGGCCACAAAAGGGGTTTAGAAAAAAACTTAGAGTCTCCACCGGGTATAGAGTTTTTGTGTGCCTGGTCACCTCTTGAATATCGGCAGAATAATTCAAGTATTTTAGAAAAAAGAACACAGGCCAAAGAACCCAATTTTTAGGAAAAAGTTATTCCATTTTGCTTTTTAGGAAAATGCTTTAGGTTTGCGAGGTTAAAAAAGAAAGGGTTCGGTAATTCACTAGAAAAGGGGCCCATTTGTGTCTGGGTTAACGGAGACTAACGGCAGTTAGTAATGAGTTAATTCTGGGCCGGTCCTATTTTTCAATTTCACAGCCCACTAGATCCTTTTTCTATATAGTGCAATTCCTAATAGATCCTGTGGAGTGTATTTTACATTTTTACCCACGTTTAAAAATAAATGAACCCATATAACCTCCTACACCACCACTACCACCACCACCACCGCCGCCATCACGTCACCACCACCGCCACCACTACCACAACGCCGCCACCACCATCGCCGCCACCACAATGACCACCACCACCACTCCACGATCATCACCACCACCACCGCCACCACCACCACCATGTCGCCGCCGCCGCCACCACCACCACCACAATTAACAGTGTTAATCCGAGTATTAACACTGTTAATTGGAATGTGAATTTAGACGAAAATTAACATTGTTAATCGTGACGGATTAACACTGTTAATTGGGATGTAAATTTAGACGAAAATTAACACTGTTAATCGTGGCGGATTAACACTGTTAATTGGGTGTGAATTTAGACGAAAATTAACACTGTTAATTTTTATCACTGTTAATTGTGGTGGTGGAGTGGTGGTGGCGGTAGTGGTGGTGGCGGCGGCGGCTATGGTGGTGGTGGTGGTGGCGGCGTTGTGGTGGTGATGGTGGCGGTGGGGGTGGTGGCGGCAACGTGGTGGTGGTGGCGGCGACGTGGTGGTGGCGGTGTTGTGGTGGTGGTGGCGATGGCGGCGGCATGGTGGTGGTGGCGGTGACGTAGTGGTGGCGGCAGCGGCGTTGTGGTGGTGGCGGCGGGGTGGTGGTGGCGGTAGTGGTGGTGGCGGTGGCGGTGGCGGTGGCGGTGGCATGGTGGTGGTAGTTGTGACGTAGTGGTGGTGGTGGTGGCGGCGGGGTGGTGGTGGTGGTGGTGTGGTGGTGGTGGCTGGATCGTCTCTCTCAATTCGCCTCTTTTTTGCGAGGGGTATTTTTGTCAACAAAATAATGAAGAGGACCTACTGGACTATGTGCTCTTTGGGTAGGACCTAGTGGGCTATTCTTCACCCAGACAGGACCGGCCAGGAAGTAGCTCGTTAGTAATTGGACCAAGATGGAATTGATAAGCACCCAATAATGCATATTCTTGATGCTTAAGTCCTCTAGTATGTTGTGTTTGTACATATATGTTGTCGTTTTTATGCGATATTGCACGTAAGTTAGGTTTTTGTATATTTCAGGTAAAACGTGCTAATAAGGCGGTTTTGAAGGCTAAGAAATGCTCCGGGTGCAACCAAGTGCTCAAGATCACGTGCCACCACGTTGTGGTGGCCGAAGAGTCATGAAGAGATGGTTTGGAGGTTGCTCGGGTCGCCCAAGGGTCAAGGGAATTGAAGGAGAAGTGAGAATTTTACCAAAGCTACTCATCTTCCGACCACCTGAGGGTAGAATTGTTATATCTTTTGATGTACAAATGATATTGGATCCAAACCACTTGGGTTAGAAAGTAGACTCGACAAGCTTTCCAACGGTCCAAAGAACACCCAAATCCGAGTTCGGGAGTGTCCGGAGCGAGCCCGCAAAATTTGTCCAAAAATCTGTCAAGCGGGTATCGGTACTGGGCAACTCCCAGTACCGGTACTGTGTGTCCAGAGATCAATTTTTTCAGCCCGTTGAAGCCTTGTACCGGTACTAGGGCATTTTCAGTACCGGTACTGCATAGAAAAATCTGCAGATTTTTGTTATCTTTTTCAACCTTCCATTTATGAAAAGTTTCCACTTATGAAATGTTTTTGGGATATTTTGGGGACTTTTTGGTCCTTTGTAACTTAACTTTAGAGCCCTATAAATGGGCTTGTATGCCTTTTATAGAAAGCATGAGCCATTAGTTAGATTTAAGCCTAAGCCTTTATTTGTTTTCTATGAAATTTCCATTAATGTTCTTCAAGCTTTTCTAGTATTTTCCTTCAAGAACTCAAGTAAGTATTTGTCTTATGTTAATTTCTCATTTATTAATGTTATAGTTACGCTTCAGATCTTTGCATAAATCAAGTTTATTTTCGTTTTCTTCGGTTAAATCTTTTGCTCCATTTTCTTACCTTGTCTAGTCTTTTAGCTATGTGTGAGTAGTTGTTCGGTTAAGTCTTGGGTTAATCTTTTCCAAAGACTTAGGGTGTTATTTGGTTCTCGAAACTCTCGGGTTTAAAATCATGGTTTTCGGAATTGAATTAACCTAGCCATTTTGGTCTAAGCGAAGGGTGTTAACTCCTTAGTATGAAGTTTAGTCAAGCGGTCTTAGCAAGCAACATACCGAGGGCTCGTGGCCTCCTACATGTTAGATACATTAACAAAAATAGATTGGTTTAGTTCCGGATGATCACATCTTTTGATAAATGTAGTCATTAAAGTTAAATCTTGCTTGAGTTATAATTGAGAACCGGTAACGGCCTTTATCAAAGGTTAGATGATCCCTAGATTTGCCTCTTTTAGTTCATAAATTTCATTTCTAGTCTTTTTACTTAGCATTTCTATCGTTTAAAGCAAAACCAAGTTAGCCGTCTTAAACGCCGAAATCCATTACTTACAAAATCTACGATCCGATTAAGCTATATTCGATTCTCTGTGGGTACGATCCCGGACTTTCCGGTTATTATGCTATCGACGATCTAGCCCTACGCTTGGGGTGTTTCAACCTTATTTGAAGGCGAGATTGTGGCGTAAGTAGGAACAAAATGGAAACTACAAAGTGTAAATTGAGCCAATTCAAACTGTAGGAACCAAGTTGACACAAATACTAAACTACAGGAACCATTTCGATTTTTTTCCCATTTATCCAATTAAGGAAAAAACATTTGCATCAAATTTCACATATTTTTCGTACTTTGGCTAAATCTGTCCAATCTAGGTACAGAAATGCAACAAGAACCAACCTGCACCAAGAAGAACCACCTGTGCCTCGCCCCCACCAAACGACTCAATCGCGGCTTCAATCTTGGCATCAAACCACAGTGTCCTAACAGCAAGCATCACTCCGGACACCTCCTTGGCATCGTTACACCGGTCTTTTCTTATCTTCTCGTAAAAGCTCCTCAAGCACGTCTCTCCCGCCAGCAACTCCGCGAGCGGATCGTGTATCACGTGCTTCCACAATGCTCTCCCGGCCGCCATCTGGCACGCCGACCGCCGAAGGTAATCCCAGTCGCTCTCGATCACCTCGTGTAGTTTCCTAATCGTGTCCGTGTATAGCAACTCCGGCATCTTCAGCTCAGGCCACTGCTGCAGCTGTTGTTCCTCTAACTTCCCGCTCCTTTCTTCCGACGACATGGTTCTTGTTTTTAACACCGATTTCGAAAGACTAACAGAAGGGAAGAAATTTAGAGATAATGCACGCATTATATCGAACGATCAATCCCTTTTTTTGGGCTTTTGGCATGCTCATTTTATGTACTTGCGTTCGGGAAAAAAAAGATGGTGGGGTTTTAGGTAGAGATAGATAAGGAAAGAGAGCCACACACATGACTAATGTCTGAGAACAAAAGAGCAGATTCGTATCCAGCTTCTTGGCCTTAGTTTAAGGGAAGGTAATTAGCAGTCCACGAAAGGAAAAGTGAACCATGTTATGGGTCCCAGCAGAAATGTCTTATCTCCAGAATTGAGTGGTTTCCACGGATCGGGGAACCCTGTAGTGCAGGCGTACAATACAAGTGTGTAGTGCGCGATTCTTATCACCAGAATTGAGTGGTCCCGTCCCCATTGTCTAATAGAATTGGATGTACTACTTCTTTGAACCTGGTGGTTCTCTGTTTTTTTTTTTTTTCCCTGAGACTCCTTGGGGTTCAGCTCCCCTCCATGTCCTACTTCGTTACTTTTTGATCCTATCCCCCGGACGCACAACGATAAATTTGAACCGTCCATGTCGTAGATGCTGCAGAGAACAATACCTCCCCAAGAAATCAATTTCACAATTCTTATCCGTTCGGCTAAATAAGCCAAGTGGCTTATTTTTTTTGTCCTTATTCAAATTTTTTTCGTATCACTTGGCTTATCATCCTTTTTTTTTGGGATTATTGTATCCTCATGATAAGAGGAATCTAAAAAGTAAAAAAATTAGATCGAAATCCAATCCAATTTTTTTTGAATAAAAACGAAAAAATTGGCTTATTGGCTTATTTTCGTCTTTATTCAAAAAAAATTGGATTTTGATCAAAAAAATTTACTTCTTAGATTCCTCTTGTCATGAGGATGCAATAATCTCCAAAAAAATGATGATAAGCCAAGTGATACGAAAAAAATTTGAATAAAAACAAAAAAATAAGCCATTTGGCTTATTTAGCCGAACGGGATACTCTGATACATGAACAAACGGTATTTCCTATTACAAAATGGGAGGCAGATGTAATTTTGAACTTAACCCATGCACTTCAAATAAGTGGTTCACTTAGGGATGGCAATCTCAGCCGACCCGTTCCCCGCCCCGAAAATCCCCGAACTTCGGGGATTTGTTTGGGGATTGGGTAGGGTATGGGGATTTTTTTTTTAAATTCGGGGATCGGGTAGGAGGTCTGTCCCCGCCCCGAACCCTACCTGTCCCCGTTCCCCGTTCGTTACCCGCCCCGCCCCGTCCCCGAATCCCCGAAATATATATATTTATATATAAAAATAAATAAATAAATATATACTATATTATACATACCCCTTCAGTAGTATTACTAGTATGTTTTTTTAGGGTTTTCATTCTTTTCCATTCATTTCCGGGCTGCTTGCACATAAATATATACTAGTATGTTTTTTTGGTCCATGACTGTTTTTTGTTTGGAACTATGAAATTGTGCACTGTTTCTTTATTTGCTTAATGTTTGCTCCGGTTATGAGCTGTTTAGAACTATGGAACTATGAAATTAGTGCTGGAATTAACTTAGTGCTGGAAAAACAGTGCTGCAGATTAACTTATGTGCTGGAATTAGTTATTATGTGCTGAAAATTGATAGTACTTGCTGAAACAATGAATAACAGGTGCTGTTATGTGCTGAAAATTGGTAGTATATGTTGAAATTGTGAAATATAGGTGTAGGAAATGGAGGTGCTATTATGTGCCGCAAATACAGGTGCATGCCAATGTGTGTTGCAGAATTCTGCTGAAGCTTTTCAGTGATAAATATGGCCGTTCCTGATACAAAACAATCCAAGTCCTTTCGGCTTTCACATGCTAGTATATGCTGTTAGGTGCTGAAATTGTGAAATACAGGTGCCCGAGTCCCCGTTTGGGTCGGGGATGGAGGAAAAAAACAAATCCCCGTTAGGGATCGGGTCGGGAATGGGGTAGGGGGTGGAGGTAGTACCCCCGTCCCCGACCCGTCCCATTGCCATCCCTAGGTTCACTGTATCTGTATGTTACTGTTTTCTCACGACCCCACAGTTTAGTCTCTATTAAGTGTCTTCTGTTTAGGTGTAGAAAAAGTGACCCATAAATGAGTCCCACTAGAAATGTCAGTATTATCAAAATTGAGTGGTTCTGTCTCTTTTGGGTTGCAGGCCGACTCCTAGCTTGTGGGGGTAACGTTTTCAGTGTGTTTTTGTTGGATCCGTTTCTCTCTGTTCCAGTGAATATGGCTCGGATCGCACACTACACCCTTGTACTGCACTCCTGCGGCTGCACTACAGGGAACCCAAGTCCGGATATGAGTGTTTCACGTAAATTAGTAAAATAGACATTACTCCCTCCGTCCCAATTTACTTGTAATTTTTTGAAGTTCGTGCCACTTTTCAATTAATTATATCTTGTAATTTATAATGTTTTAGGTGATTTCGAAAATATTGAATTATAGAACAAATCGAAATCTATCAAACAAGATCCATAATGAATATAAAATTTACTACCATTTTAAAGATATAACTAGTTTTTTAATCCAGTTAGAATAGAACTGGGACAAATAAATTGGGACGGAGGGAGTACATAAGTTTGGGCCTACTGCCTAGCACTAATGGAAACTGCTGGTTACTACTCCATTAGGTTGAACACATAATGTATGAGCAGAATGGTCGTGATTGGTAAAAAAAAAAAGTGATAAACGAATCACGCTACTCGAGTTTGAGTTGTTGCTTGCTCGTAAAAACTTATTTGAGAACTAGTTGTTATGTAAAGAAACAAAGTTTGAAATTCGAATACTTTTTTGAAGCCCGTATGTTAAGCTTAATTTCAAACTAAACTTGAACAAACTGCTGCTGGACTCGTTTAACTTACGTATGGGTATTCATAGAACCCAATCTATTCACAATTGGCTCGTAATAGACTTGATGGAAATTCATTTAAGATCTGCTCGTCTATCCACTGTATTGGTTGATGGTTGGAAGTTTGGAACCCGATGAAAAACTAGCCTATTTGATTTTAGTGAAAATTAATAATAGCTTCACCAACAAAAAAAAAAATGGGAGACTTAAATATTCATCCTCAAAAAACAAACAAGAAGGTTTATTAAGAATGACTGTGGTATTCATCCGAATCCCTTTAATTTAGGAATCAAACAAGCAAATGGGTAACAACGGTATTTCACACATTGAAAGGATGAAAACATAACTTTTCAAAATGATCGGGATGAATTCTTACATGGCATGGATAAAGAGGATGGATATTCAAATATTCCTTAAAAAATTGGCATGTTTGAGTTTTTATGGTTTTTGGGATTAGTCGAGGTACACCTGAACACCTGATTAAGTAAGATGAGAAGCTGATTGCCATGTAGTAGATGGACGTAGGGTGAAGCAAGATGAGACCTACCCCTGGTTCGTTGATTCGATCAGATGGGTTTACTTTTTGGCTTACTGATTGGACATTTGTAGTTTCACGATCGGATGACAAGGAAGTGAAAAAAATATTGAATGAACAACCTATTCAACAAATCGAATAGCACGCTAAGCTAAGATCAACAACTTGGAGAACGCAGAGCTTTTCTTTCTCAGCCGTCTTTCTTAATAAATTAAGAGGATATATAAATAAAAAAAGTTATAATTCATTAGAGACATTTTAGAAATGTCTTCGGTACCACTCCAGGTACATACACTTTTCACCACTATTTTCTGTATTCTCTCTTTCTTTAGTATTTCATTTTGTTTCTTCACGCGTTTTGTTTTTTTTTGCACGTTTTGGCTTTCGACGCAATCCATATTAAGTTGACTATTATTGTCTACAAATTCTATTGAATGTGTCATTGACTTGTTATACAACTTGTAATACAAAATATAAGCAAATGAATAGATTTTTTTATTTTTATTTTCCTTTTGGTAACCTTTGGCTGTCGCGTCTTGCAATTGCTTGGAATAGAGATATATAGAATTAATTTTTTTTGTTTGCTTTTGTACACTAGATATATAACTTATTGTTATTAGTTGTAAACTCTCATTGAACACGTTTCCGTCCTCTCCTAACGGAAATTCTGACTTTGTCCCTACAATCCTTTGCCTACAAATTAAACCATATTAACCTCACAATTTAGCCGTATAATTCGAAGTTTTCTCAACTGCATTACTTCACGCGTTAATGTACATTGTGAAAGTTTGAGCATTTGAAATTAGTCGTTAAAATCATTGCATTTGATTAAATACGACAAATTCGTTAAAAGTAACGTATTAGAAAATCTAATAAGGTATCGAGAGGGCTATCATAGTCGGGTGCGAAGAAATTATCCCTGTTGTGAAGTCTCTTTTGGCGTCCAGACGAAGGTGTTGGTCTTGGTGGGAAAACGATTGAGATCGAGTCTCAGCTTGTGAGATCAAAAGCGAGAGCCAACCCGACAAGACTATGCAATTCTTTGAGGTCGCGAGATAACGATAAAGAATCATCTGAAGCAGAGCTACTACAATATTTATCTAGAACAATACGATAGTGACGTTTTGAAAATCAATAAGGATCTTACTTTTTTTTAGAAAATTTGTGGCCAATCATGGAGAATTCGGGCATGCCTAATTTTCACATATTCCTTTATCAAAAAACCACATTTTTACTTCACAAGAATCACAACCTACCACCAATTTTTAATGATGTTAACTATATGGTTAACCCAAGAAAACATGTACAGTAATTTTTAGTATTATGTATGTACGATTAATCGTAGAACACGTGTACTTTTTGGTTATTTAATACTCTCTCCATCCCAAAAAAAAAACCGGTTCGTAAAAATGAGAACTTAGAAAAATGTATTTTCGTTCAAAAGATTTCAAATATTTTTTTGCATGATGCTAGATTTTAACGATTTTTTTTTCATTTTCGGGGGAAAAAAAGTATGGATTTGTTCAAATAAAAACATATCCCGTTTCAGTTATCGATTTTCGGATTAAACATTCTTTTCGAAATGAAAAGATTACATTAATCTTTTTGGGTGTTACGTCCAAGTTCGAATCATGAATCATGACTCCGCCTATGCCACTAATGCTTGTTAATCTAGTTTGCCAAAAGCCCATGTTGTGCGAACGCAGCAAACCATTGGATCTTGCGTGACTTTCGCGAATTAGCAATCTCCCACAAGACCCGCAGATCCTTCTTTAGGAATCATATCTCTCTCTCTCTCTCTCATATCACACTGTCCAGAATAAAGATTTGGAGGGCTGCAAGCTTTTTGTAATTGGTAGCATTAACATAATCATCCCTCCTAAAAAGAAGTTGAATTAGGTAGCTACCAGTCCTAATTACCAAACCGACCCTGCTTGGAGCTGACGTTTCCAGACTTCTATATCAGTGGTTACTGGGACTTTTCCCAATTCCAGAGGGTAATATAGTATTTGTGCCTTATCTGTTCATATTTGGTAAGCATCACATCCAACCTGCTCTAAATGCATACTCCACCCGGCACCCACTATTTTTCTGTTCCAATTTGAAGAAACTCTAAATTGGATCTTTGGTTAGTTTTGCTTCTGATCTGTACTTTAGTTCTATCATGTCTGTGATCTGTACATTCCCTCTCTTTTTCCCCTGCTAATTTTGTCACTGTGATTATCACTCATTTATGTCTTTTTGGGTTCCTTAATCTGGCATAGATACCCTAGTTCCACGTTACTGGAATTGTCTGTCATTTGTGTTTTTAAGTTCTTAATCTGCTCATGATGCCAAAGTTTGAAGCTTTTTGTATAATTTCCCTTTGTAAGAAGACAAACTATTAGTTGCTAGAGAGAGAGAGGGGGGGATGGCTGTAACTAGGTTTGGTCGTCAACTTCAAGCAAAAGGGTCATATGGGTTCTGCATAAAGATGACGGCAGTGGGTGTATTGGGTCTGTGTTTTATACTCATTTGGTCTCTATTTTCCTATTCTTCTGTGGTCTCTCAAAGGAGTACTTTTGGAGAATTTTCTGAACCAGTTTCTGCCAATGGCAAGGTTTTTGAGTCCCAGATTCGTCCCGGCAAAAACAAACCAAGAAAAGATCAAGCAAGTAAAGAAGACAAGAAATCAAAATTTGATTCTGATTTGGGAAAGAGAGACGAGAAAACAGTCAATGGGTCTGAGTCTTCTGTGAACAAGGGTGGAAAAGAAGCAAGTAATGAGGAAAAGGAGGAAAAGGGAAATAAGTCGGTTGAATCTGATGGTGAGGGGTTGCAAAAAGAGGAGGGTGGAGAAAAAGGGGAAGTAGAAGCAAATGATAAGGAACAAGAAGAAGATGCAGTAGACGGAGAAGGGGAAGGGAATGAGAATTCAGAAGAGGATGCTGAATTGATCGACGGCGTTGATGTGGACCAGGAAGCTTTGGAAGATGGGAGCGATGAGTCGAAAAGTAAAGGGAAGAAGAAAGCGAAAACCGGTCCCTTATTTGATCCGAAAGCCCATTATACATGGAAACTATGTAGCACAAGAAGCAAGCATAATTACATTCCTTGTATTGATGTTGAAAGTGCTGGTGGAAGACTGCAGAGTTATCGGCATCATGAGAGAAGCTGTCCTAGAACTCCTCCAATGTGCCTTGTTCCTCTTCCCCTTGATGGGTATGGGACTCCAGTAAGATGGCCAGAAAGCAAATTAAAGGTGTGCATATGAGATGGTTTGATTTGTTTTAAAGTTGGGGGTAACGAACAGGTGAAATTGATTGACTTTGTCCTGTGTTAATTTTAATCTGCAGATATTGTACAAGAATGTGGCACATCCAAAATTAGCTGCCTTTGTCAAGACGCAAAGTTGGGTGGTGGAATCTGGAGAATATCTCACTTTTCCCCAGAACCAAACGGAATTGAAGGGTGGGGTTGTGCACTATCTTGAATCGATCGAAGAGGTAAAAGCCTTTGGATCTCTCCCCTATCTTATTCTTGGTTTTTGCTGCTTAATGTCTCTTGATTTATTATATTAGTGAGCCTTAAATAGAAGGTCTTAAAAGGAACAAAGCATCCTGAAGATGTTGATTCCCTTGACTGGAATGGACAAAATGAGGCAATTGGGGAGTGAGACTACTAGATTATTTATTAAATCAGATAGCTATATATAGAGAATGCCAGACTTGTTGCATAAGTTATACTTAATTCGGTTATTTTTCAAGGTATCTATGGAAGTCTAGCTTAGTTCTACCTCTTCATTTATTATCATGATCATTTTTGATGCTCATAAGAATGAGTGGTTTTTGTAGATGTTACCAGACATTGAATGGGGGAAAAACATTCGCCTAGTATTGGACATTGGATGTACAGATTCAGGCTTTGCTGCTGCTTTACTTGATAAGGATGTTTTGACACTTACGCTAGGCTTGAAGGATGATCTAGTGGACCTAGCACAGGTCGCTCTTGAACGTGGTCTTCCTGCAGTAGTCAGCCCTTTTGAGAATAGGAGACTTCCTTTCCCTAGTATCGTTTTTGATACTATTCATTGTGGTGAATGCCACACACTTTGGCATTCTAATGGTTCGTGTTCCCTCATTACTTATTTTATTAGTCATTGAATTTCTCTCACTAAATCCAATATCAAGACGATTCTATATTTTCCACTCTTTCAGGTGGAAAGCTGCTTCTAGAGATGAATAGGGTCTTGAGGCCTGGTGGGTATTTTATTTTGTCAACTCAACATGACAGCATCGAAGTTGAAGAAGGTTTGGCCACTCTATGTAGTTAAAATGCTCATTATTGGTTTCTGAATACCTAATATTATCATATTATTCGAGTAGCACGAACCATTTGTATTTTCTACTAGACATTATGTGTTTCTTTTTTCTCATGTCTAGTGGTGATATGAAACCATTCCCTTCAATCTAGGAAACTCTTTCGCTCCAAGATCAAAACCTTTGCCTCATTGGTGTAATTCACATTCTTGAGTACAGGCTGCCTGGATTGATTTATTGACCTCCTGTGTAAATTGCTTCTTCCACACCCTCTTTGGGTTTTTCTCTTACATTAGTGTTCTTCCCTTCCCATTATGTCGCAGCGGAAAATAGTAGGATGAACTCAACTTTCTTTTTTGACAATACATTGAAATATGCAGTCAACTGTCACATGAACCCCTCTATGCAGATGTTGCTGTCCAACTCTTCTTCTATCCTTAAAGCTGTTTCAATAGGACCTAGTTTTGCTAAATATGAGGAATAAATATCTTGCTATTTTCTTTGTTTTTTAAATTACAGAATGGATGGTGATTAATATTATGCATGTTATGTTTCTTTTTATTCTCATCTATGCAAGGAAAAATCGTTTAAGCTATAGAAAGAGGCAAGACAATGATCCTTGTGGAATCGTTTCTTATATGACATTTGTTTCTTTTTTCCAGTTATGTCCAATCTGACAGCGTCTATTTGTTGGAATATCCTGGCTCATAAAGCCGTTGAAATCAGCGATGTAGGAGTCAAAATTTATCAGAAGCCAGTATCAAATGATATTTTTGAGTTAAGAAGGAAGAAAAATCCTCCTTTATGCAAGGAAGATGAGAACCCAGATTCTGCCTGGTGAGCTGGGACCAACTTGTTTTCCCATACATGCACATTTGATTCTTCATTTGTTTGTTTCATTTTGTTATACTATTTTTCTTTTTGTGCCAACAATATGTCACATTAACTGTGGTGCCAAAAAAGTAGGAAAACCTTCATCTTTTCTATAGAAAATTATATTGACGATTATCCTCTAAGGTAGCTACCGTTGTGTATACCGATGCTCTGGACTACCGACTATCAATGAAGGAAGCATGGTAATGTGCACATAAATTGATTTGGGTCTCTAGGCTTGCCCTCTCTGATGCCATTTGGCTTTGATTTGGGGGCATGGTTCTACAACAAAACATCCCTGTAGCTCCTCGGTTCTTGGAGGTTTAGGGGGGCCACTGTTTCAGTGGTATTCTGAGAGTAGCCACTTTGTGCATATATTGCCAAAGGTTAGGTCTGTCTCCAATCATCCCCCGCCCATACCCCCAATGATTGGGGACTAGATGGGTTATGTTATGTTGTTGTATCCTCTAAGGTAGCTACCCCAGAATATTGCTCTTGGAGAATGTTGGCAATTGGTAGGTTCCTTTATGGTGTGCCAAAATCCAGTATTGGATTTTTGTTTAAGGTCTTGGGAATAAGGTCAAAAATCACTAGCAGAACGTGAAAATATGTAATTTTCAAAGTAGTAAATTGATCCACAGAATAAGGCTATCAAACAGAGCTTCCATGGTGATAATCACAAGGATACTTATCTTGTTAGCAAAAACTGCTTCAAATGCCTTTCTTAGACTCACAGATCTCTATTTTTCTTTTTATGGAAACTCCTTATCGGTATTAGCATTTTGTTTGGCGCAGGTATAATCCAATAAAAAGTTGTTTGCACTCCATCCCTTCTTCTATTGAACAACGTGGGACAGAGTGGCCTGAGCAATGGCCCAAAAGGCTGGAAACTTATCCTGACTGGATGAACAACAAAGAGAAACTGATTGCAGACACTCTGCACTGGAAAGCTATTGTTGACAAGTCTTACCTTGCTGGTATGGATATTGATTGGTCGAATATCCGGAATGTAATGGACATGAAAGCCATAAATGGGGGGTATGTACTATAAACAGTAGTACGTGATCATGCTTTCTTTCGGTTAAACTAAATTGTTATTTCTGCTCTTCGTTCTTTCAACTTCTTTGGCAGAGGTTTGTAAACCTCATGGCATATGATTTTCAAGGTTTTTCTTTGCCTCTTTAAAATTGCAGATTTGCCGCTGCCCTCTTGCAAAAGGAGGTTTGGGTGATGAATGTGGTCCCTGTGCATGCACCAGACACTCTTCCCATAATATTTGAGCGTGGTCTTGTTGGTGTCTACCATGACTGGTGTGAGTCTTTCGGTACTTATCCTAGATCGTATGACCTTGTGCATGCTGATCATCTCTTCTCAAGACTTAAGAACAGGTAAAAACTGAACTCATTCTAGTTAAAGGCTTTCTTTGTCCTTTCTGTTCTCTTTTGACTATTCTACTGTTTTGTTGGTATATATCTATGTACAACGTTTACCCTCTATTGAAGGCTGCCTCAGTGTCCTGTCATGTTGTCAACAGAGACATGAGGAATCTAGTCATTCCAAGACCACAATATATAGCGAATAGGCCCCCAATATTGCAATTTGTACCGTCTGGGGCTGTACCTCAGTGGTTTAAAATTGTTATGTAGGTTCTAAGCTCACGCTTATAGGACACCTTTAACTTCAGCGATGGGGGACATGTTCGTGGAGTTGTAGTCTTCCTCTCACTTCATGCATCTTAGCCTCAAGCCTCTAGAAATCTTGACCTTTGAGTGTGTACTAAATACATCGCCACTGTCACTAACATAAATGAGATTGATGCTTGAATCTTAGAACTAACTTGAGAATGTAAGCTTTGAAATGCTATTACTTGTGGAACTTATTGGATAGTGCTTGTTACACATTTTACGCATGCGTCATGCTCCTATAGGCAATCATCAAAGCTATCTCGGTGGCTTGGTGGATGTTACTTTAAGCATTCACCTACAACCTGATCCATTGTTATCAACTTGCTGAAAATACATGCTGAAAAATCGAAACTACTTTCCCATCTGCTGTTAATATCAGAAATTAGGCTTTCAAATTCATTCTACTCTCTTCCTGATTTCGAATGGATGGTTTTGCAGGTGTAAGCAGCCTGTAGCAATAGTTGTGGAGATGGATCGCATCGTAAGGCCAGGTGGTTGGGCTATTATACGCGATAAGGTGGAAATTCTTGATCCGCTAGAAGGAATTTTCAGAAGTTTGCATTGGGAGATTCGCATGACCTATAATCATGAAAAAGAAGGTATCATGTGTGTCCAGAAAACCATTTGGCGGCCTTGAAAGTCAGTTATGCTTCCCGCATTTCATGACAGTAGTCTCTTGGAGGTTATATTCTTCCCTTCTCCCAAAACACCAAAGCTAATTCAAAATTTTCCCCCTTTTTTCTGTGTTCCATTGTAGCAGTATAAAGGATAAAGATTCTGTTGTCAATTTTTTAAGATATATGAGATAGAATTTTTCATCATCTTTTAACAGGAATAGTTAATAGGATAGGAGTATAGCACTCTTCATTATTTTTGCAATTTTTTTTGACCCGGCATTATTTTTGTACTGAATGTATTCTTGGTGTGTTTTGTGACTGCTAACAGAAATTAAAACACTTGTATCTAGCAGCAACTGCAGTAATCAACTCCTTTCTATTATTTTGCTCCGTTTCCCCCTTGGACGACCGTGTTCTTCATTAGGTATACATAAGCAACAATTGTCAGTTTCATATCCATTTTCACTACTGTGTTGGGCTTCATTTGTCTATTTACTTGTTTCTATGCTTGAGAGGGTACCGGTCTTTATTCCCTATGGAGATGATTTCGATTAGACGGAGCAGATGATTTTGATCGTATTAACTCTGTTTAATCCTCAGCCATTCTTTGAAGATTTCAGAAATGTGCTGCTCGGATATTACTAGTATGTTTCGAAAGTGTAAATTTGCAGCTATTTTCTCGTCCTTGTAAGTTCTCTTCTTTTGATAATTCTCAGTCCTCCTAAGTTTTGCTTATCGCTCGGTCTAAACCTGAATGAACGAGGAGGGTTGTTTCTTTCTTTCTTTTTTTAACATAGGGTTGTTTGTGAGAACCCGAAAAATGTCGTCGGATCCCCTAATAGCATTGCTTTAGTCTTACTTATATGCCCCTACATTCTGCCATATTTATTGGATTACCTTTTGCTTATTGGATTTTACCATTTTGATAAGAAATGTTTAGGTTGAGCAAATGGAACCTTATGTTATTGACCTTGAGTTGAGCCTCTGACTTCTCTTCCAACTTGCATGCACATAGGGCTGTAAATGAACCAAGTAGCTCACGAGCTCGGCTCGGCTCGTTAAGGCTCGGCTCGACTCGGCTTGTTTAGTAAACGAGCCGAGCTCGAGCTCGAGTATTCGGCTCGTATAGTAAACGAGCCGAGCGGCTCGGCTCGTTAAACAAAAGCTCGACTCATTAAGGGAGGCTCGACTCGATTAAAAAGACTCGTTTAGTAAATAACTAAGCTCGGCTCGTTAAGGCTCGAACCGAGCTCGAGTTTTTGACTCGTTAAGTAAACGAGCCAAGCTCGAGCTCGCCGAAGCTTGGCTCGGCTCGGCTAATTTACACCCCTATATGCACATCATTCTTTGACTTTAAGCTATTTAATGGAGTAGTATAGTAGGAAAGTTTACCAGTCAAATTGTTACGTAATTATGTTTATTATCTTTGCTGATTTCGATATTTTGATGATAGGCCACTATATTTCAAAAAAGCAAAAAAAGCATACGAGGGACCACTATGCAGTCTTCACTGAATCACTTTTTATGCTCTGCACACAATTAATCACGGTTTGATTATTGGGGTCAGGTCATAAGAAAATAATTTCTAGTGACTTTCTTAGTTCTAGCGTCGATGTATTGTCTTTGACCAGACCGGAAAGAGAATTAGTTTAGATGTGCATAAACTTACCGAGACACCTTTGACCGTCGGGAAAAAAAAATATAACCTCAACTTGTCTTATTTTTGTTTGACTCTAGAATGGTTAATTATAAGGCTCTATAGCTCACAGACCAGTTATTGTCACGTGCTGTGTGGTGGTAATATATAAAAGTAGAAATTATTAAAGTCTGTGTGTAGGATGATGCTGGGACATTTTCTCTTATAATAAGCATAGTTGCATCAATCTTGGTCAAAATAGACCAAGAGATATTATTTCTTTTCCTTTATATTAAATACAATAGAACAAGTATTTAAATCACATTAAGCCTAAACGATAGCCCATTAAATAAGGAGAAAATTAAGTAAACAAAAAAAAAAAAAAAAAAAACCCCAAGATAGAGGAGGAAATAATTCATACTCGCTTTTGGCAAAGAATCGATTCTCTAACCTCTCATTTGAAAGTGTACAAGAGTTGCCAACTAAGCTAATTTCAATTGGTTGAGATAATATTTCTTGAATGCTCTTAATTTGGTTAATTTTTCAGAAGAGGTGGAAACAATTAGACTGGGTTTAGCATAGTAACTTTTATTATTGGATTAGTTTTCATTAAATTCCCATATTACAACCAAGGAGAGAGCACAAGCTTATCCTTTTCGTGGCGAAAATAATGTCTTATGGGGCATGGTTCCATAGAATATAGATCACCTCATTCTAAATCCTCCCAAACCAATGAGGGGTTAGGTTTAGTTGTTGTAACTCAGAACCTGGTTGGACGAGGCCAAAGTTCGAGTCCCTATAATTATTTATTATGGTTAAACATCCTCATCATACCATCCACACGGGATGAGACTTTAGCTTCAGTCTCAACATAGGTGCAGTGAGATGGCCTACAGATAGCGGTATGGTGTGACGAGAAAATATTGTCATCCATGCATGCACTTCTACTTTTACCACCTCTTTTTTTTTTTATCTTACATACCCCTTTTATTGTAAACGGAAAAATTTTGGAAAGGGCAAAAGTTTCGTAATTAAAAGTATTTTTCACTTTGACTACACACTATATTGGTCCACCTGGTACCGAGACTCCTTTAGAAAAATATAAAATTGGTGCACAGAAGTAAGAAAAAAGAAATTGAACAAGAGCTTCTTTTTCAATCATCGAGAATGTCACTCCCCTGCAAGTGTATTTTTGATACAAAAATATACTTGCAGGGAAGTGACATTAACAAAAAAAAAAAAGTGACAAAATCAGGAGGAAAAAAAAAAAAAAAAAGGCTTTTATACCAGTAGTACTACTGGTTATAGTTATCCAAATCCGAACTAGATAGCGTAGGCCACAATAATTGTACTCCATACATTTATGAAATCCGAACTAGATAGCGTAGCTTTTATACTACTAGTACTCTTTTGCGCTGATATTTTTGCACTGCTGACTTGTACACAGAGGTACAAATCACGACAATGCTGCCACCACACACAAAGACTTTACATACACTCACTCACAATAGGGTCTCACGCAGGGCTCGTGTGTGCGGGACCTCAGTCTGCGTGAAACCCTATTGAATGTGAATGTGTGTAAATATTCGTGTGTGGTAACTGGTAAATTATATACTTTGATTTCCCTCTTGAAAGGAGACCGGAGTGACAACTTCGTGTATTTTTTCCCTTCCCAAATTCATTTTGATGAATTGAATTGTACGTATTTTTTAATCTTGTAAAGATTTATTCCACCTATTACCAATTGATTTTAGGTTGAAACCCTCCAAGAAATTTGACATGGTATCAGAGCCAGGTCTTGGATGGCCTCACCTCGTGTGGTCAAGTCTCTATCGCCCGAGTTAATCGTCTCACCTCATCAAATCATACCTCCACGTGTATCCGGGCTGCATGTGAGGGGTCGCCCGAGTAAAATCTCCTAATTTCCTCAATTCGTACCTCCACGTGCATCCGGGCTGCACGCGAGGGGGAGTGTTAGACTTTTTCCCACATCGTTCATCTAAGCCATCCAAACTTGGTTACGAGTAATATATTCTAGAGGTTACTCCACCTATTACCAATTGATTTTATGTTGAAACTCTCCAAGAAATTTAACAATCAATCATGTCATATATTATGTTGATCGAAGACCGATCAGTATAATTACAATATGTATACCTTGATAAAAGATCAAAACTATGACCGATCGAAAACCGATCACCATGAACTTTCACACGGTTAATTGTCTCCACGAGTTCAAAAAATCGAAACACTTCAGTCATCGAAGTAGTATATCCGAAGAAGGTCTCGAAAGTAGATAAAACATGACACTTCAGTGCCGAGCGGATATCACGTGATGCCCGCTTGCGGCTTGCCCATTGGAGCCGTCCATTACGTATTTAAACGGCTCAGATTTGAAGAGAGAAAGTGTCAGGGTGAGAGGAGAAAGAGGATTTCAATCCGAATCGTTCAAAAGTGTATCGGACGGCTCGAATGCGCCGAGCGAGTACCACGGTATAAATCACTCCAAGAACGGTTGCAATAAAAACTTGTACTATGCCAGACAAATACTTGACTGATGCTCAACCCTTTTCATTAACTCCATTTGATCCTCTTTATTGACTTTCTGTCTCAGCAGTTAGCTCAGCTGCCCATTCGGACATGGTTGGATACTTGGATGGCCACACAGAGAGGAGAGAGGAGAGAGGGAGAGAGAGAGAGAGAGAGAGAGAGAGAGGGAGAGGGGTTCTTCTTCCTCTTGGGGGGCTGTGCTCTGTTTGATAGCAGACAGTCGGCAGAGGGTTCCCTCCACGCGCTACAAAACACGTGGTACCTACTCCCGTTTTACTACTGCGACGCATCCCACGCCAAGACATTCTCAATCGACAGCTATTGGGGCGTGGTCTCCACGCGACTGGTACTGCGAGTTGCGAACAAAATCGCCTTTTTAAAAAATTACTCACTTACAAAGAATACGTTTTCTATAGTGGCGTAGAGCTGGCACTGTCAGCCAAATATTACACGACTCGTCTTCTGCCCTTCCCCAGACTTCAGAAAACAAAAACAAAAAAATGAAACATACATCTCCAATTTTCCAAAAAAAAAAATACAGAAAATTTACACCCATAGCTCAACATTTACCGCTGTTTCCGCCGCTCTCAATTTCACCGTCCAAAAATATTTTGAACAGTTCAAATTTTAAAAAAAACTTTTCCAAGAAAGAAAAATCCTTTCAGGAAAGAGTTTTTCGATATTGAGCAGTGAATGTTGAGCGGTGAAACAACGTAGTGGGCATAGCATTGAAATAAATAGTCCTTAGAAAAAACATACTCCCTCCGTCCTAATTTAATTGTCACTTTTGGGAATTCATATCACTTTTCAATTGATTATATCTTGTAACGGAAATTCTAATCGCAAGGAAGATTTGCAGGGAACCACGCAAGGAAAAATGCGTTTAGGCCCATTCCGGGTCCCACAAAAATCTAGAAAAATATCCATAAATTTTTAAATACTATTTTATGGAACTCTGTAAAAAATCAGCTTCAACGGATATCGGTAAGTATTACTTTTGGATTTGTAGGGGCGAAACTGCTCAATTCGCCCCTATGAATCCAAAAGTAATACTTATCGATATCCATTGGAGCTGATTTTTTACAAAGCTCCATAAAATAATCAAAAATTTATGAGCATTTTTCTAGATTTTTGTGGGATCTAAAATGGTTCCAAACACATTTTACCTTGCGTGGTTAGTATTTTGAACTTACCACTTTCCCTGGAAGATTTTTCTACACTTACCACTTTCCTTATCTCTCAATCTCAATTCGCCCCTATGAATCCAAAAGTAATACTTATCGATATCCATTGGAGCTGATTTTTTACAAGGCTCCATAAAATAATCAAAAATTTATGAGCATTTTTCTAGATTTTTGTGGGATCCGAAATGGTTCCAAACACATTTTACCTTGCGTGGTTAGTATTTTGAACTTACCACTTTCCCTGGAAGATTTTTCTACACTTACCACTTTCCTTATCTCTCAATCTCAATTCGCCCCTATGAATCCAAAAGTAATACTTATCGATATCCATTGGAGCTGATTTTTTACAAGGCTCCATAAAATAATCAAAAATTTATGAGCATTTTTCTAGATTTTTGTGGGATCCGAAATGGTTCCAAACACATTTTACCTTGCGTGGTTAGTATTTTGAACTTACCACTTTCCCTGGAAGATTTTTCTACACTTACCACTTTCCTTATCTCTCAATCTCAATTCGCCCCTATGAATCCAAAAGTAATACTTATCGATATCCATTGGAGCTGATTTTTTACAAGGCTCCATAAAATAATCAAAAATTTATAAGCATTTTTCTAGATTTTTGTGGTATCCGAAATGGTTCCAAACACATTTTACCTTGCGTGGTTAGTATTTTGAACTTACCACTTTCCCTGGAAGATTTTTCTACACTTACCACTTTCTTTATCTCTCAATCTTACCGACCAAAAGTATTTTGAAAGGTCCAAATTTAAAAAAATATCTCTTTCGGGGAAGAGTTTTTTTTATGTTAAGCAATGAATGAGCGATAAAACAGCACGGTGGGCATAGCGCTGAAATAATTAGTCCTAAGAAAAAACAGTATTTATCCCTTTTTTTAGGTGGAAAAAAGAACATTAGGTCCACTACTATTCAATTCGACTAAACTTTTTGCCCATGAACAACCCAAGAAATGATCTTACATTCATTGGTGCATTAGCATTAAAAACAGCTACAATCTTGATGTGATGGAGAAGTATTCAAGAGAGAGAGAGTGAACACATAGTCCAATTGAGAAGAACTTCCTTGCCTTTGGCAAATTCGATTTGGCAATCCAATAAGTGAATACAAATATGAGAAATGCTCCAATCAAAATCCAAAAGGATCGATGCCCTAAACTATTTAAACCACACTTGCCAAAACAGAGAGAATACCTAAAACCATCATTCAAATCCAAAATAAAACCATATCAAAAAGAGCTAAAAACAGCAGCAATAGCAGCAGCAGCAGCAGCAGATGAAAAGATTCATTCTTTTGACTAACCCACCCAAAAAAAACACAAAAGCAGAAATGGGTTCGATTCATTTTTTCAAAGCAACAGCGCCGTAGTCACAACCCGGTCAATTTAAGGCCAGGAGCGCATCGCCGGCAGAAATTCATTTTTCGATTTAATCAGCTGCTCTTACGCGGTTTGCTCTTGCGCCGAGCTCTGCTGCTTCTTCTCTGCGGTTGTAATTCCTTGACCACAGCTGATGTTGCTCCCGCTGCTTCTTCCACATGCTGTTCTTTCTCTTCTTCTTCTCCAATCATCTTAGTTTTCTTTGATTCGGTCTCAGCTTCTTCTTCAACCTTGATTTCCTCTGCTTCTTTAATTTCTTCACTCTCTGTTTTCTCCACGATTTTCCTAGGCCTGCCCCTTTTCCTGGGAGTAATAATCTGCTGCTGCTGTGTTTCTTCGGCCATGGATGATGATTCTGCTATTGCCACTGATAGCTCCTTTGTTTTCTTTGGCATCTTCTTCTTTCCCATCGACTCAACAAACACCCAGATCAATACAAACTTTTTCTTCACTCAAAACAATAAAAATTTTAATGGTTTTTTCTCCTATTTATTGATTCATTTAAAAACAGAAAGAAAGAAAGAAGAAGAAGAAGACAACCCAATAGTCCAAGTAAACCCTGCCGACAACCTAACTTCAGCTTACCAGTAGAAGAAACCAATCAAAGATGGAGTATTTCACCAATAACCATACTCCAAAACCCAACAAAACAAAGGACCCTTTTTCTTGGCCCAAAAACAAGAACTTTTTTATGGGTTTTTTTTGGCTCTCTCTATTGATTCATCCCTAAAAACCAAAAAAGACAACCCAATACTCCAATAAACCCTACCCACAACTTTCTTTCCAATCAAAGATGGGAGTACTTTCACCGATAACCATATTCCAAGTGACCCATCGAAGTCCTATCTCTTATTCTCTCCCCCTTTCTCAAAAGCAGCAGAAATCCAAACCCTAATAACAATAAGCTTTTCTATTGAAGAAAACCAAGTATACCTAGAAGAGGTGTCACAAAAGCCACAGAAGCCATCGAGCACGTCTTTCCTTTTCTTTGCTACTTATCCATCCACCCATATCCGTATCTGCGCCAAGGAATACATATTTTACTTTAATGCATCTGTTTTTTTTTTTTTTGGCTCTGCAGAAGAAAAGACAAAAGGAGGAGGAAAGAGGGTGGGAAGGAAGCGATCGAAGGAAATATGAGGAGGGCAGAGAGCAGACCCACTCTGTGTTTGGGTGTAGGTAAAGGCTAACCGTGGTTAAGACACCCTATCCTATTTAGGCAGTAGGGTTGCAAACGGCTCGAATTGAGGCAAAATATTTACGCTCTGTTTGGAACCCAGGGAAAGGAAAGAAAAGGAAAAGAAAGAAAAAGAAAAAAAATTTCCTTTCCATTGTTTGGTTGGGAGGGAAAGAGTGAAGAAAATAAGAATTTTAAGTATAATGAATAGTATATTTTCCCTCCCATTTTCCTCTCATTTTCCTTCCCTTTTATTTTCTTTTCCTTTCTCCAAGTTCCAAACAGAGCGTTAAGCTAGAACTCGATTAGTATTTAAAGGGAAATGATTTTGTCATTTTTTTTTGTGTTAACGTCGCTCCCCTACAAGTGTATTTTTGCACAAAAAATATACTTGTAGGGGAGCGACGTTAACAAAAAAAGAAAGTCAAAATCAGCAGCCTATTTAAAAACTCAAAACTCATTTCCACTGTTAAACGAGCTTTTATAATGAATTGAACTGAGCTTTTATTAACGAGCTTATCAACACGAGCCAAGCTGAGCTGATCAACAACTAACTTGAGCTCAACTCGTTTAGTAAATAAGCCAAATATTCTGTTTGAGTTTGGCATGTTCATTAAAAAGCCAAATATTCTGTCTAAGCGCAACTTGTTTGTTAAGAATCAAACTGAGCTCTTAACGAGTCAATCTTGGGCAGCTCACAAATAACTCGATTTGTTTGCAACTCTACTCTTAATAGATAGAAGAGCCTTCTAGTTTGATCTTTCCGTTGAAGAGGACAACTTTCTATTGAAGAGTCTTTCATGCTCATTTGTCGCCAAGCATATAAACTTGTTTTTAAAATCAACTTTCGAATTTATTTAATTATGCATAAGTTGAATCGAACACCCCTTACCGCTGATGGAGAAATATATAACTCGTTGTTATTCTATTTTATCAGATAAACCAAAAAGAGAAACTTGGGTTGTCTAGTTTACTCTTTCAGTTGAGGAGGACAACTTGCCCTTTTTGCGTTTTTATATTAAGAGTTTTATAGAGGTGATCGACAGAGTCAAGTATTTATCATGCTGATGTACTAATATAAATACATAAAAATACTATCTCATTTCAGGGCATTTCTGTTAAGCGTTAAGTAAACGTCAAGTTGTTTCCACTAACTTATAAATAGTAGAAAATATGTTGAGTTAGTAGAAAATTAAAATGTGTTGGATGTTTTAATTTAGTGAAAACAACTCAACTTTTGACAAAAAATTTGATTTAGTATGAGCAATTTAACTAAATATAATGCAAAAATGTTAGTGGAAATGGAACCTAACTCAAATGAACAACTCCTTTTCAGCCATAAAGTATTACTGAACCGTCCCTATTTGGGCTCACTCCAAGTTATTTTGAGGATTATACATGGTTCAATCAAATTAAGTCATTCCAGTTGTTAGACTTTATCCTACATCGCTTATCTAAGTCACTTAAATTTGGTTAATAAAATCTAAAGCCTACTCCACCTATCAATTAGTTTTAGGTTGGAACCCTCCAAAGAATCTAACATAGTATGAGAGCTAGGACTTAGATAGCCTCACCTCACGTGGTCGAGTCTCTGACGCCCAAGTCAAATCTCTTTCTCCTCGAGGGAGAGTGTTACATTTTATTCCATATCGCTCATCTAAGTCGTCCAAGCTCAGAGACTACTACACCTATAATCAATTGATTTTATATTGGAACCCTCCATATCATTAGTGATCATTAATCGCGAATCCATATTATGAAGTGATTATGTCATCGATATCTAATTATAGTAAATTATTTTCTAATGGGTTTTGTTAACATATACCCCTAAGGCATATGATAAAGAGTACATTAACTCCTTCATTTATTATATGTTTGTATGGGAAATCTAAATTTGAAACAACAACCATTAATTCTTCATTAATTCTTTTCGAAATGATTAACTTTTTACCTTTGGGACAAAAATACCCCCCGTTTCAATATTTAAATTTCCTGCCTTTTTTTTTTGGGTTTGTTTTGCCTTTAAGAATCCCACATGCTTCCGGACTTCCACAATTCCACCAAACACTCCACCAATCAAATAGGTAACCAATTACCTCCAAACTCTTCAGCAGCTAATTTGACTCATTAGCATTATCGAAATTCTTTCAAAAATTTAAAAACTCATGTATTTGATTTTTTTTTCTTCTTTATTTAATGCCTTTTGCGTTTGTTTTTTTACGCATCAATTTTTTTAGATATTTGGTTTATCACGACACGAGCATTCATAAAAAGTAGTAAAAAATGATGATCGGAACTCAAAATTTGTTGAATACAGATAAAAATAAGGAAAAAAAACTGTCTTCTTGGCTTATTTTGTGTTTTTTCAAAAAAAATTGAGTTCCAATCATAATTTTATGGCTTTGTTTGGTTAGTAGTTTAGTTTAGTTTAGTTTTGATAGTGGGTAGAGAGAGAAATATGGTAATGATTGGAAAGATAGGTAATGATTGGAGAGAGATAGAGAGAGAAATGAAATTAATAATTGGATATATAGAGTAATGATTGGAGAAAGATATAGGGTAATGATTGAAAAACTAAACTAAAAGTAAAGATAAATGGGAAGTGATAATCTGCCACCTTAATTCATTAGATTGAAATCAACATCCAAATCATGTAGGGAAAGTCTACAATACACATCCCTTAAAAGGGTGTACCATATGCACCTATTTTATGGTTCATTCATAACATTTTAGCGTGTTTCGTAACTTTTGTTCTAGAATTCACAACTTTTCAACAGTACGATTCGTAACATTTTGGTGTATCTCGTAACCTTTATACGATTCGTAACTTTTTAGCAATACGATTCGTAACATTTTCTCTATAATTCATAACATTTTGGGGGTGCATATGATACACACTCAAATAAGGGGTGTGTATTATAGTCTTTCCCAATCATGTATGATTCTTCCAAAATCTTTCATCTAATATTTCATCAACTACTTCTTATATGCAAGGAGCTAACATTGTTCCCAAAGCAAACACAAATACTTTTTCATTTCAGCGAATACTTTTGATATGAAGAGAGACAAACGAGATGTGGTGGAGGGAAAAAGGGAAAATTTTGATAAATAACTTTCATAAAAGTGGGTTTAATTAATCGAACATGATAGGATTAGAAGATGGAAACCCAATTTTTTTGTTTGAAGTACTAGATGAATGTTTATGTTAATATAATTTTTTTTTAATAGATATTGCATTTGCTAATCTTTCTTATCTGACATGAGTTTGTTGAATATTGTATTCAATTCTTTTAAAAAACTATTCGTATGAATATAATGGTCATGAGATGGAAATATTTGACGAAAGATTTTGAGAGGGAATCTAGTATGTTGGATTGGGGTACTTTTGTCTAACATGAAAAAATTACTCCTTTCAAAAAGGATTAATGAAAGAGTTTATGGTTTTAACTTCAACCTTAGATTCCCCATACAAATAGTGTTAAATACTTAAATGAAAGAGTTAATATGACCTTATCATATGCCTTATTAACAAAACCCTTTTCTAATTACAGTGATTACTACTCCAGTAATTTTTTGCGGAATATTCAACGAGAAAACAAAAACAAGGGTTTGGCTGGGGAAAAGTTCGGCTTGGCTTAGCTTGGCTGGGTTTGGGTGTAGTGGGACTTCTGTGCCACCCACTGCCACTGGCCACAGGGAGGGACGTCAGTGTTTCAGTCTGACCAATCTGAGTGCTATCCTTCTACTGGCGCGTGTTCGTCGACCGCCTATAACGGCCGTTGACTGGATAGACGAATCCTACGCTTATTTGGCTAAGGTAGAGTAGTATAAGGTATATAGGCCCCGTTTGATAACTTGATTCGGCCATGAGATTGGACTATGATAGTCCTTTTGGACTATTAATTCTTTGTTTGGTAATACAAATAGCTCTGGACTGTGAATCCCATGAGATGAGGAAGTCGGACTTTAGGGAGTATTAGCAATACTCATTGGGACTTGGTATTCATAGTCCAATTCTAACCCCTTCTCATTATCAATTTCTTCTATTAATCTAATCTCATCACAAACAAATATACTCATTATCAATCTCTTCTCATTGCCAATCCTAATCCTAATCACATCTCCTTACGAATTTCATCCATTTATCACTGGTATCAAACGGGGCCATAAGGTTTTGGATGGGAAAAAAATAAACGGATGTGATATAATAACAATTAGTTAAGGACAGGGATTAGTTTATACTTAAGGGGACGTTTTCACTAATGGATAAGTTTTGTAAGAAAAAATTGTAGCATTCAAGTTGTTAGGTGTTTTCGATAATGAATAAGTTGTTGAGAAATGTCAAATTATTTTTGGTATTGGATAAGTTGTAGATGAGTTTGTAAGTAGAGTTACTGTAGAAAAAAAATAATTTGTTGACAACTTTTTTCTTAGTATGAACAAGATGGCAAAATGCTGAAACTTGTTGATTAGTATAAATGAGATGTAAAAAAATACAAAAAAAAAATTATGTATTTTTACTAGTGGAAACATGGCCCGTAGGGGTGTTTGTATTATGAAACTACATACTATATATTTAGTGATGGAATTAGTTATAACTTTGGCTTCAAGCCGCCTCCATAACCCACAAAACTCAACTTTTTTGACTCCATCTCGAGCCCACAAGAAAGACCCAAAATGTTCATCTTTGCATGAAAACTCCACTCAAACAAATCGATTGGCATATGAATAGATCACTTAAACTGGATAGTGAATATGGTTTATTTAAAACTTAAGTCGTCCACTTTAAACGATTTTTTCATATAGGGATATCGGTTTTCGATCAAGCCACTTTTTCATACACATGTTCTTTAATGTGAAACCTAAGAGATGAACAATTCAAATATTCATTTTAAGCTCGTGATGGAGCCAAAAAATTGAGTTTGGTGAGATAATTAAAGCGGATAAGGGCCCGTAAGACTTTCTTCTAAACTGACAAACAACCTTTATAAGAGTACCAGCTCTGAAACATCACTTTCTAAGAGAAATTCATGTAAACACAAGTGATCACTCGCTTAGTAATCGAGCTCAAGTTTTAAGCTCATGCAGTAAAAGAGCCGAACTCAACTTTGAAGCTCGATCACTCGGCTCGTAAAAGCTCAACTCCTTCGTACAACCTCGGCTCATTTACAAAGGCTTGTCTAGGAAATAAAAATGAACTCGCCTCGTTTTTGTTTTACAAACAAGCCAAGCCGAGCTTTGTTTTTTTACCAAAAATTAATTAAGCAGGAATTTGGAGAAGAGCAAATTGATAACCTAACCTTGAGTAGCTAGATTTTGTGGCCTACCATTTTTAAGAAAAGAAATCCTTGATAAATAACTACGAGGTCCCCTCGACGCAGACTGGTCAATTATAGCATTAGCGCACAACGACGACCATGCACGGTTTAATTGTTTCTCTCTCAGTACTAGCAATTGAATTACTATTTGCTCTCTCTCTCTCTCTCTCTCTCTCTCTCTCAACCCATTTTAGGTGTCAAACAATGTCAAGAAAATTAAACAAGTAGGGTAAGAAAAAGCCTACAATGTCAGCATCAAAGCTTGGTCCCTGTTGAATATATAGGCCTCCATAGCCTTTTCTTTTGTTTTCCTTTCTTTAATTATAGCTTTGACTTCATTCTACACATCAATTAATGTCTTCTTCTTTTTTTAATGGAAATATGAGTGGGGTGGCTCGGTTGTTTCGCCGATATGAACATCGAATTGAACTGTATAGAGTTATTGAGCACACATTCGGTGCCCCGGCTAGAACTCTACGCGCCAAATCAATTGTACATCAGTGCATGGGATGTATTATCCTATAAAGTGTGAGGTGCTGTTTAAATACCATGAGGTTTGTGGTGTTATAATCGATCATAACTATTGGTCTCATGAGATGTATATATACAACGTTATGAATTATGTTTCTTCACAATAATTCCGTCATATAAACGACCACAAAAGGAATTTTTGAATAAAATAAAAGGTTAATAAAAAGTAAATCTCCAAAAGTGAATGTTCAGTTTTGATTTTCAATTTGGGAATGGCTAGCTAGTTTCGGTTCGACTTCAATTTTATACAATATTCCGACCAAAACCATAGGACTAGTGCTAGTCCGTGCCTACGGCACTACGCATCCCGGTTGGAAGAGGATGATAGTTGTGTAATTTAGATGAAAATCATGGGCACTTAACCGGGAAGTGGGAGGATGTATTTGGATCAAATGAATCTAAACCGTTCCAACAACTTATCCCCACACCCTTCTGTTTTATAATAGAGATTCCGACCAAAATTCGAGCCTGAAGATAAGTACGCACACGCACATGACACAAATAGGGTTAAGTTCAGTTCGCCATGCATGGCCGCGCCTCTCCCAAAGGTTCCAAACTCCAACCACGCCCTCTCCCTCCCTCACCTCACGTCGCAAATGTCGCGCTAGTCGATCTGCTGCCAATGGCCTAGCTACCTCAGCTCTAGCAAGCCTACACCGACAACCCTTAGCTTTCTCTTCTCCCTCCAGCTAGTCAACCCTCTACGGCAGCTAGGTCTCTCTCTCTCTCCACCTTGCCTTTCGCAGAAAAACCCATTCAATTATGATTACGGTCTAGGTGAAAAGAAAACCCCTCCTCGTGTTTGATATAGTAATTGCGAATAGAACGCTGCTACAAGTACAACATTTGGTGTACAACAGCCGCACACAGACCACTTTTGCGTCCGTCTCGGGTCTCGCAAAGATGATTGGAGCGGCTCATTTTGTTCAAAATACTTCGTTTATGGTCCCTGTAAAAAATCACCTCAATCCGATATCGAGAAGGGTGTTTATGAATCATCTAACTTTGCTATATATCTAAGAAATCCATAACATGCAAGGCATTTAAATTTCCATTCTTAAGCTATATATCTAGTCTATTGACCAGAGCACTACACCCCATCAAAAGGTTAGGAATCGATTCTCTGCACTTGTTTTTTCCCTTTGTTTTATAAGTTTCTTGCATCTGTAAGACTCTAATTATAATAAACTGAAGTCTGAAAATAAGAAGGAAAAGAAAACCGAAAAAAAGCTACTCCCTCAATTCTATAAAGTTGGTCCTCTACGAAACTTCGTGCAATTTTCAAACTTAAAAATAACATATTTACTAAATGAATTTTTTGATTTCTTTTTTTTTTTTTTTGTACCGTTCAAAAGGTCTCATCAAGATCTGTCAAATAAGATCTATATTGCACAACAAATTATTTCGATAAGTAACTTATTTTTCAGTTCGAAAATTGCATGTACTAGTTTTTTATGGGCCTAACTTTATGGGACTGATGGAATAGTAATTTGCGGGGAAAATGACGGCCCAGACCGTGTTTTGATAATTAATACCCGCAAAGTACATGCTGAGAACATATGTTAATGCTGAAAATATCATTGGCGGGTATTAATTATCAAAACACGTCCTTGGCCGTCATTTTCCTGAATTTGTAGAGTAGTAGGCCCGTTTGGTGTCTAAGGCCTGTTTATAATGAGGCCCACATAGACCTGAGGCCTGCAAGCGAAAGCCCAAGACTTCTGTAATCCAACTATCCAAGGGGTGTGTTATTCATGGTTTTATTTTTCTGTCCTACGTTATAAGAAGTTATATATCACCGGGTGGTTATCTTTAGTGTTTCGAAAATTCATATTTGGGTCTTTTTCGTCGCCTCCTGTGAATTTTTCCAACTTTGGGTCTTTTTCGTCGCCTACTGTGAATTTTTTCAACTTCGATCTACGTTTTTATACTTTTCCTATTTCCCTCGTCAAGACGAAAAATATGACCTAAAGATTTTACACGATTTTTTTAAAAGACTAGGTCGCTAAGAGAAAACAATCAAACAGACCGTGCCGAAGAGTCACTAAAAAGTTAGTCCAAACTCACCCGCCAACGTATGTACGAAGGTAGAGATCAACTTGCTCTATATCAGAAATGGTCCCCCAATGGCCAATAACATATAGTATTTGGTATGGTATCAAAATATAAATAAAAAAACTCCTTTAAATTAGGGCAAAGAGCATTATAATCACTCCTATGATAGTGGGTGTTTGGCGTTATTACATACAAATAATATATATGTAGGTGATTGATGTGCATGGCTACCTCATTAATCATTATTAGGAATCTCTCGTGAATAATCCATTGAAGATGCTACTAATTAGGTGATGGTTGTTGACAATAAGTGGAGATATTAAGAGCATCTCCAACCAAGCTTCAATGTTAGGCTTCGTTCGCTAAGGTTCTTATTTTTTAAGTACTTGTTTTTTGCTTACGAGACAGGTCATTCTCTCACAATACATCACCTTTAATTCATAAAATAAGTATTTATTTCCGTCAGCAGAACGGGACGTCAATCTCCTTTTGCAGAACAATAAGTAATCGACTAAAATGAATTACTACTACAATTTAGTGCATAGCTTTTAACTAATCCTATTACACGCATTCAAACTTGTATTATTATTAGTCTAGATTCAATGGTAAGATGAATTGCAAATATAAAAAATTATTGACTTTAAGAAAATCAAAATAACATATTAAAACTAGTGTTAGTGGAGTTTCACATATGCACTTGAATTGTGCTTGATGTTCTTTAATTTATGTCTTTAAAAGCAGCAAGGACTATAGAATTAATAGACCTCAAAACCTTCGACAATGTCTTCCTCAACGTATGTGATCAAGAAACTTACCAAAATCTCGTTATTCATCCTATTGTGCAATCTATTCTACAAGAATTTCTTAGCAAAATAATGCACGCTCTATCGTAGCTCTTGAAACAGGCTAGGTAAATATAACATATATGAATTTTATAACCCACCAACAAGAAGGAAAATTGTGAACTTTTGGCACAACTCTATCAGTATTTTGTGAATTTTCTTCGGGTATGTTAGAGCATCCACAGCCACGAAGTCAAATTTTCTATTGCTATTTTCATTTTTTTTTTTGGCAATGAATATTGTCATTTTGCAAAAAAATTGGCAAGGGTGGTGCACCTATGCTTTGTCATTGCCATGTGTTGCACCCTCACCGGATCGATTCACCAAATGGCAATTTGAGAGGGAAATTGGTTTATCAATTTAGTTTACTTTCTGTTTGCAGTTTAGTTTTTTTCTAAATTTAAACTTCATATTTTGTCAAATTTCACTTGGGCCATTTAATTTAACTTTGGGCTGTATACCGGGCCTCCTTGTAAAAGGACTAAAGAGTTACTATAAAATACAAATAGGAAAATGATTTTCAGACACCCTTTTTTACGATTTACACTTTTTTTTTTAATCTTTATCTACATAAATTTATAATATTATCCTAGGATGTGTAAAAAAGCGTATTGAAAATAAGGGCGAGACAATAAATTTATGTGGATAAAAATGAAAAAGAGAATGTGGATTCTAAAAAATGGAGTGTAAAAATTACTTCCCCAACAAATAATATTAGTACTGAATGGTGGTGGCGGCCTATACAGTTTGAGCATAAAAAACTTGGTAATATAGTAATGGTAACAATTTGTAAAATTGTTGCGGTAGCGGTCGCCACTGCTTGCCACCTCTTGGCTCCATCCTTGCTAATCAAGTTCCTATATTTCTTATCCAATTACACTTCTTTGTTCATCCTTATTGGTTGAGCCATAATTTCAGAATAATAAATTAGTATATTCCAAAACTCAATTAAATTAAGTTTAACATGTGTACTTTCTTTCTATTGTTTCCTGTTTTCTATCAGCCAAATGCTTAAGGTTTTTCTAAATGTAATTATACGTGTATATAATAAGATTACTAAAAGAAGAGTCAAAATCACGAACCACTAAAATTTTTTGCTTAAGTGAATGGTTTAATAGATCATCGTATTACAATCAACTTGTGTATAATGGCGTTCACGTCACGCGGTGAGATCTTAACTTTCATCTGACGTAAGTACCATAAAATTTTGTGTATATGTCTTATATGTTGCTGACCATATCTAATGGGGTTCGATCTTCTTTGTCCCGAAAATCTCAGTGCTGAGGGATTTTCTGGCCGTTGGATTTTGTGATTTTTTTTTGTTTTAAATTCAACGTCCGGAAAACCCCTCGGTATAGAAGCACTGAGATTTTCGGCACGGAAGAATCTAACAGATACATAGAGTAACGGTGCATATCCATTAGGGGTGAGCAAAAAATCCGTCAAACCGTGAATCCAATTCAAACCAATCCAAACCGAAAGATTTGGTTTGGTTTTTTAGTAGTATGGTTTAGTCATGGTTTAAAAAAATTAGAAACCGTGTCATATAGTTTGGTTTGTGGATTTACGTTCATGGTTATGGTTCCAAACCGATCCGAACCGTATAATATATATATATAAATATATACTCCGTATTATTTTATTATGATTCACCAAATAAATATGAGAGCCTTAGTCAAGTACTTTCCTAATTTATTGATCCTATTAAATCCACCACAATATTTAGTATTCCTTCCCTGCCAGATAATTTAGACTAAACTTCTACTATATATCAAACTCATTCCTAATTTTCAGTATTTCATTTTATTCGTTTAAAACTTGAGGCAATTGTTGGTATTCTACTCTTAATTAGTTGGTCCATGTTAGTGTGTTTTGGTAATTTAATTGAAATTGATTTTAATATAAGTTTTCTTCTAATTTATCTTTATAATTTTAAGTACTTTAAATATTTTTTTGAAGATGATAGCTTCGTACAAAGCAAATCGTTGTTTAAAACCGAAATCGAACCGTATTTTAATGGTTTGGATTGGTTTGGCTATATGCCTTTTTGTGGATTGGTTTGGTTCTCCAAATTCATAATCCGTAGACATTGATTTGGTTCTTGATTTAATATAAAATCGAACCAATCCGAATCATACTCACCCCTAATATCTATTTATGTGGGAAAAACAAAGTGTAGGGCTTGCTTGAATTCTTGACACTAATCTTGGATAAGGCTGAAACCGATATAAGCATTTGGCTGGTGATTGGACATGCACCATACACGTGTGGACACGTGTAACAACTTCCTGGGTCCACCCTCTCCCAATCAAAGTACTCGACTAACCCACTACTCTCCTTCACACAAGGACACGTGTAACAACTTCCTGGGTCCGCCCTCTCCCAATCAAAGTACTCGACTAACCCACTACTCTCCTTCACACAGAGGGCAAAATAGAGAGAGAAAATAAATTTGGATGCTCTCCGGTCCATAAAATATTATCTGAAATTATATCAGTCGGTGTTCGATAAATTTGAATATTAACGTGGTCGATGTAACTGATTAAAAAAAAATTGGTCGATGTTCTTGATAAATTTTAAAACATTAACGGCTTTGATTAACAAATTAAACTACTCCCTCCGTTCCATATTGATGGTCCAGTTCGGTCTCCAATGCAAAATTTAAATTGTTAATAACTTTCAATCTACAATGTCTTTAAAGAGATTTTAAAAATTTTGTATAATAGAACTAATTGAGATCTATCATATAAGATTCATATTGCACATAAAAATCATTGTAGATTGAAAGATATTAACAATTTAAATTTTGCATTGGAGACCGAACCGGACCTTCAATTTGGAACTGAGGGAGTATTAAAAAAAAAAAAACTAAAAGCCGAGAAAATAAATAAATTAGCCGGACCGCTTATTCTAGGGGGCCAATTAAAGCCATATGATCTAGCTCTCGTGGGTACTTGTTCTCCGACGAGCAAGCTTAGTCTCGCTGCCGTGTGCCGGGCACTTAGATTTCACCTCGAATCTCTACTGTCATCGCTTCTCTTCCTTATGGTTGTTTCTAGTTTTTCTAGCTTTCTTCCTGGCTTCTTCTAGTTCTCGTTCCTGGCTCTTGGAGGTTCTGACCTAAAATTAATTGACAATAGGTGGAGTTAGACTTTATCTCACATCGCTTATCTAAGCCACCTAAGCATGGTTAATATAATCTAGAGATAACTTCAACTATTGTCAATTGATTTTAGGTTTGAACCCTCCAAGAAATATAACACATATTGTCGCATTACAATGTAGCATTGCCATGTGTGCTCCTTACAAATAAAAGATCGCCACCACACATTTGGATCATTTCTTATCTTTCGAATCACCCAACAAAAGTGAATTGTAATATCTCGATAGTAAAATTCGTCGCTACATAAGTAGATCCCTTGACCACAAGGGAGGGGTCTTGCCCCCCCCCCCCCCCCCCCCCCCCAAAAAAAAAAAAAAGCAGCAAGGACGATAGAATAGACCTCAAAACCTTCAACAATGTCTTGCTGAACGTATGTGATCAAGAAACTTACTAAAATCTCGTTATTCATCCTATTGTGCAATCTATTCTATGCGAATTTCTTAGCAAAAAAATGGACGCTCTATCGTAGCTCTTGAAACAGGCTAGGTAAATACAACATGAATTTTATAACCCACCAACAAGAAGGAAAATTGTGAACTTTTGGCGGATTTCGGGTTGGTGCTGTGCAGTGAGGTGCACACCTCCGAACCGTCGGATCTCATCTCGGCAACCAACGATTGAGAGCCGTTCATTGCCAATATGAGATCCGAGCCATCTGATGCACAATCCGACGGTTCGAAGGTGCGCAACACGATACTGCACACACCACTACACAGCACCATCCCCAATCCACTTTTGGCACAACTCTATCACAAGTTTCTTATTTTGTGAATTTTCTTCGAGTCAAATTTGCTATTGCTATTTTCTTTTTCTTTTTCTTGGCAATGAATATTGTCATTTTGCAAAAAAATTGGCAAGGGTGGTGCACCTATGTTTTCATTGCCATGTGTTGCACCCTCACCGGATCGATTCACCAAATGGCAATTTGAGAGGGAAATTGGTTTATCAATTTAGTTTACTTTCTGTTTGCAGTTTAGTTTTTTTCTAAATTTAAACTTCATATTTTGTCATATTCCACTTGGGCCATTTAATTTTAACTTTGGGCTGTTTATTGGGCCTCCTTGTACAAGGACTAAAGAGTTACTATAAAATACAAATAGGAAAATGATTTTCAGACACCCCTTTTTACGATTCAAACTCTTTTTTTCGTCTTTATCTACATAAATTTACAATGTTGTCCTAGGATGTGTAAAAAAGCGTATTGAAAATAAGGGCGAGATAATAAATTCATGTGGATAAAAACGAAAAAGAGAATGTGAATTCTAAAAAGGGGAATGTGAAAATCACTTTCCTAACAAATAATATTAGTACTGAATGGTGGTGGTGGCCTATATAGTTTGAGCATAAAAAACTTGGTACAGTAATATAGTAATGAGAACAATTTGTAAAATTGTTGTGGTAGCTGTCGCCACTACTTGCCACTTCTTGGCTCCATCCTTGCCGATCAAGTTCCTATATTTCTTATCCAATTACACTTCTTTGTTCATCCTTATTGGTTGAGCCATAATTTCATACAGTAAATTCATGTGGATAAAAACGAAAAAGAGAATGTGGATTCTAAAGAGGGGAATGTGAAAATCACTTCCCTAACAAATAATATTAGTACTGAATGGTGGAGGCGGCCTATATATTTTGAGCATAAAAAACTTGGTTATATAGTAATGGTAACAATTTGTAAAATTGTTGTGGTAGCGGTCGCCGGTCGCCACTACTTGCCACCTCTTGGCTCCATCCTTGTTGATCAAGTTCCTATATTTCTTATCCAATTACACTTCTTTATTCATCCTTATTGGTTGAGCCATAATTTCAGACTAATAAATTAGTTTATTCCAAAACTCAATTAAATTAAGTTTAACAGGTGTACTTTCTTTCTATTGTTTCCTGTTTTCTATCAGCCAAATGCTTAAGGTTTTTCTAAATGTAATTATACGTGTATATAATAAGATTACTAACAGAAGAGTCAAAAATCACGAACCACTAAAAATTTTGCTTTAAGTGAATGGTTTAATAGATCATCGTATTACAATCAACCTGTGTATAATGGCGTTCACGTCACATGGTGAGATCTTAACTTTCATCCGACGTAAGTACCATAAAATTTTGTGTATATGTCTTATATGTTGTTGACCGTATCTAATGGGGTTCGATCTTCTTTGTCCCGAAAATCTCAGTGCCGAGAGATTTTCTGGCCGTTGAATTTTGTAATTTTTTTTTATGTTTTAAATCCAACGCCTGAAAAACCCTTTGGCACAGAAGCAATGAGATTTTCGGTACCGAGGAATCTAACAGATACATAGCGTAACGGTGCATATCCATTAATGTGGCAAAAACAAACAGTGTAGGGCGTGCTTGAATTCTTTGACACTAATCTTGGATAAGGCTGAAACCGACATAAGCATTCGGCTGGTGTTTGGACATGCACCATACACGTGTGGACACGTGTAACAACTTCCTGGGTCCACCCTCTCCCAATCAAAGTACTCGACTAACCCACTACACTCCTTCACACAAAGGGGAAAATAGAGAGAGAGAGAGAAAATAAACTTGGATGCTCTCCGGTCCATAAAATATGATCTGAAATTATATCAGTCGGTGTTCGATAAATTTGAATATTAACGTGGTCGATGTAATTGATTAAAAAAATTTTGGTCGATGTTCTTGATAAATTTTAAAACATTAACGGCTTTGATTAACGAAGTAAACTATTAAAAAAAAAATTAGCCGGACCGCTCATTCTAGGGGGCCAATTAAAGCCGTATGATCTAGCTCTCGTGGGGTACTTGTTCTCCGACGGGCAAGCTTAGTCTCGCTGCCGTGTACCGGGCACTTAGATTTCTCCTCGAATCTCTACTGTCATCGCTTCTCTTCCTTATGGTTGTTTCCAGTTTTTCTAGCTTTCTTCTTGGCTTCTTCTACTTCTCGTTCCTAGCTCTTGGAGGTTCCGACCTAAAACCAATTGACAATAGGTGAAGTTAGACTTTATCTCGCATCGTTGATTTAAGCCACCCAAGCATGGTTAATATAATCTAGAGGCTACTCCATCTATTGTCAATTGATTTTAGCTTGGAATCCTCCAAGAAATATAACACATATTGTCGCATTACAATGTAGCATTTCCATGTGTACTCGCTACAAATAAAATATCGCCATCACACATTTGGATCATTTCTTATCTTTCGAATCACCCAACAAAAGTGAATTGAATTGTAATATCTCGATAGTAAAATTCATCGCCACATAAGTAGTTGGGATTGGGGGATCCCTTGACCACAAGGGAGGGGTCTTGTCCCCCACCCAAAAAAAAAAAAAAGAGGCCACCGTTTTTCCAAGAAACCCCTCCCCTTTTATGCTTTTATGCTTGTTTGTTCCATGTTTGATACCTATTAAATGGGTAATAGATTAATGATTTATTGAGCTTTAAAGATGATTAAAACATCTATTTTTTTTTTTATGAATTCCTGAAAAAAAATAGTTAAATTCGATATCGGTAAGAACTGTTTCAGAATTCGTAGGGCGCCCTACGAATTCTAAAACAACCCTCACTGATATCCCTACACATTCTGAAACAGTCCGAACCAATATCGAATTGATCTTTTCTTTTTTTTGAAACCCATAAAAATATTTTAAGAATAATGAGCGATTCAAATCATTTTTGTGGGGTCTAGTTAAAAATTAATAATTAATTAATCTACTAAAATTAAGTGTTTCGCCCTTACAAATTTTGAAAAGCCTTTACGAATTAAGCTTTTTTTTGTAGGATCTAATAACATAGTATTTTAAGAATAATAAGTAGTTGAATTATCTTTGTAAGACCCATAAAAAATCATTAACCTCGTTTCAGAACTAAAAATAAGTACTTATTTTTTAAGAAGGCAATTTCAAGCTTAAAAATAATGTGTTTAGACAAATAATTTTCTTAGCAATATGGATCTTGTTTGATAGATCTTATCGAGATCTTTTATACGGTGCAAAAAAAAATTATTTTTTATTTACATTATTTTTTAGTTTGAAAATGTGAAATAAATACTTATTTTTTAAGAAGGTGTTCTGGAACGGGGCCTTCCGGAACGCAAAATAAGTACTTATTTTTTAAGAAGGCAATTTCAAACTAAAAAATGATGGACTTATTGAAATCTAAAAATATGCACTATGGATCTTGTTTGAAAGATCTCATTGAAATCTTTAATACGGTGCAAAAAAAATTGAAAACTTATTTTTCATTTACATTATTTTTGAGTTTGAAAATGTGAAATAAGTACTTATTTTTTAAAAAGGTGTTCTGGAATGGGCTCTAAGTCATCTTTTATCTCGCACTTATGTTATTTTGGACCAATGTGCCATTGATGTAATGTAATGAAACTCTTAGAGCTGGGACAGTACTCGACTAATCCACTACTCTCCTTCACGGAACCTTCCTCTCGCAGCAAAACGACGTCGTCTTTTGAGATAGCACCCCTGTCAACCCTTGTGGTCAGCAACAGAAGTTTTTGGGTGCCGGGCAAGTACCACACACGTGGTATCCTGCCGGCGATTTTAGCTATCCAAACATGTTTTGGACTGTCCAGATTTTAGAGAGAGAAAAAGAGGAGAGAGTGGTGGGGTGAGAGGAGAGGAGAGAGAGAAAATAAATCTGGACCGTTGAGAACATAATTGGACTGTTGGGATCGTCGATAGATACCGCGATGTGGTACCCACTCGACACTCAAAAATTTATCGGCGAGCAGGATCCCCCAATCCAAGTGGTTGTTGGGGTGTAAGATTTTGTAACCTTTTTTTCCTTAACCTTTCTAACCCAAGATGTATCAATTTTTGAACCCTTTAAAAGATGAACAAAGGGGGGTATTTATAGGGCAAGACCCTTCCATTAATAGAAACCCTCCATTAATGGAAACTATCCCATTAGTAGAAACTATTCCATTAGTGGAAACCTTCCATTAATGGAAAACATTTCATTAATGGAAACATTCTAGAAACCTTCCATTAATGGAAACCTTTTAGAAATGGAAAGTTAAAGATCGGTTGTAACTTTAACCAACGCGCTCGGGTTATGGACACGCGCACGCAGGGCTAAGTGATCACGTGCTGGTCAACAGTCAATCAGGACCATTTGACCAACACCTGGCACATTGAACCGCGCGCTGGTTCTCAACCAACGCATGCTAGTAGGGTTTTCTGGCTTTTTAAAGCGGCTTAGGATTAGGTTAGGTTCAAAAGGGGTGTCAAACACTCAAAACTCAAACACTTATCATTCCCGGGGTGTTCTTGATCCGTTTCATCATCGGGGAATCAGAAACCGAAAGTAAACTAATCTGGAAGCTCAAATTAGGGTGTCTACAAAAAGCCGAGTAAAACAAAAAAAAAATTAGTCAGACTGCTCGTTCTGGGGGGCCAATTAAAGTCATATGAACTAGCTCTCGTGGGGTACTTGTTCTCCGACGGGCAAGCTTAGTCTCGCTGCCGTGTGCCAGGCACTTAGATTTCACTTCGAATCTCTACTGTCATTGCTTCTCTTCCTTATGGTTGTTTCTAGTTTTTCTAGCTTTCTTCCTGGCTTCTTCTAGTTCTCGTTCCTGGCTCTTGGCGGTTCCGACCTAAAATCAATTGACAATAGGTGGAGTTAGACTTTATCTCACATCGTTTATCTAAGCCACCCAAGCATTGTTAATATAATCTAGAGGCTACTCCACCTATTGTCAATTGATTTTATATTGGAACCCTCCAAGAAATATAACACATATTGTCGCATTACAATATAGCATTGTCATATGTACTCCCTACAAATAAAAGATCGTCACCACACATTTGGATCATTTCTTATCTTTCGAATCACCCAACAAAAGTGAATTGTAATATCTCAATAGTAAAATTCGTCGCCACATAGGTGTTTGGGAGGTGTATTTTTGCATTTTCTCATTCCCATTATTGCATTTTGGTTGTTGGGCAAATGGCAACTCCATTCTGAAAACTCATTTTACAAAACCCATTCTCTGATTTTGACAAAAGAAGCAAAAATCGAGAATGAGCTCCGGAGCTCCTTTTCACGGTTTTACATTTTTCCATTTTCTGTTGAATTACCAAAATACCCACTTCTCCATTTTTACAGCTTTTATCACAATAAAAGACTAAGGGCAATTTGGTAAAAATTTATTCCATAATTAATTTTCATCATTCATCTACCAAACACTACTGCTGTTCCAAAATACATTCTATACATATCTCTCAAACACTCTTTCATATTCCAAAACATATTCTGACCATAATCCAAAAAGTTAAAAAGCTGAAAATGAAAAGCCAAAAAGTAAGCTCCCGAACACCCTCATAAGTAATTGGGATTGGGGGATCCCTTGACCACAAGGGAGGGGTCTTGTCCCAAAATAAAATAAAATAAAAGGCCACCGTTTTTCCAAGAAACCGCTCCCCTTTTATGCTTTTATGCTTGTTTATTCCATGTTTGATATCCATTAAATGGGTAATAAATTAATGATTTATTGAGCTTTAAAGATGATTCAAACATCTAAATATTCTTTCTTTTTTTATGAATTCCTGAAAAAAAAATTAGTTAAATTCGATATCGGTAAGAACTGTTTCAGAATTTGTAGGGCGCCTTACGAATTCTGAAACAGCCCTTACAGACATTCTAAAACAGTTCGAACCGATATCGAATTGATCTTCTTCTTTTTTGAAACCCATAAAAATATTTTAAGAATAATGAGCGATTCAAATCATTTTTGTGGGGTCTATTTAAAAATTAATAATTAATTAATCTAAAATTAAGTGTTTTGCCCTTACAAATTTTGAAAAGCCTTCACGAATTAAGCTTTTTTTTTAGGATCTAATAACATAGTATTTTAAGAATAATAAGCAGTTGAATTATCTTTGTAAGACCCACAAAAAATCATTAAGTCATTAATTAGAAACGAAAATAACAGGTGGCCAAACGAAACCTTCCTCTCGCAGCAAAACGACGTCGTCTTTTGAGATAGCACCCCTGTCAACCCTTGTGGTCAGCAACAAAAGTTTTTGGGTGCCGGGCAAGTACCACACACGTGGTATCCCGCCGGCGATTTTAGCTGTCCAAATATGTTTTGGACGATCCGGATTTTAGAGAGAGAAAAAGAGGAGAGAGTGGTGGGGTGAGGGGAAAGAGAGGAAATAAATCTGAACCGTTGAGAACATAATTGGACAATTGGGATCGTCGATGGATACCGCGACGTGATACCTGCTCGACACCAAAAATTTATCGGTGAGCAGGATCACCCAATCCAAGTGGTTGTTGGGAGTGAGAGTACCACGTAAATGGAGAAGTCCAAGTACAAAGAAGATATTTATAGCCGTTGGATGCTTCTCTTTTCCCTCCATCCAAGCTCTTCGCCCATCTTTTTCAAGACAACAATTATGTCAACCGACCTTAGTTTTTTGGAGAAATTCTCTATTTCTGGATAAGATCGTGTGATCCAAAAAATACAACCAATCAATTAATTCCCCTTGGCTCATTTATTAAACTATTCAATACCCATCACCAAAACATAGATATTTATCACCAACAGAAAGCAAATTCTCACAATTCGCCCCAATTGATCCACTTTTTTGGAATCCGAAAGTGATTTGAAGTATTGGGTTTTCGTATTTCTCTTCTTTTTTTTTTCTGTTAAAATTCCAGCCACAAAAGGACGGAGAGCGCCACCCGTGGCTGTGGATGGAAGATTTTCGTGGGGACTTGTGGCTCTGTATATCTCTCTAGATTCTACAGAGTCATTATAGAGAGAGACTTGTAGAGAGAGAGAGGAATAGTTTTACTCGCCGGCAGTTTTGTTGACTTTCGCCGGTTTTCATAATTTGATTCTCTCTCTACAGCCCAGAGTTTGTGGGTGCCAAGCTCGGTCTCTATTGTTCAATTGGAGATTGGAAAACAATATTGGAAATTGGAAAGAGAAATCGTGCTCTGATTGGCTTTGGATCCAGTGACACCTGGTTGGTTCCTCAATTTCTTCTATTGTTTTGGTTTGATAATAGTTTTAACTTTTTACTAATCTCATACAACGATTATTGGTTTTTGCTAGGAATTTATAGTGGGTATAAATTAATTTGCCCGGAAATCTTATTATCTGGTCCTTTGGTCAAGTTTCTTGCCTCCAAGCTTTCTAGTTTGATTGTGTCTTTCTTGGCTCTCTCTCTCTCTCTCTCCTCCTGCTCTAAATTCTAGGGTTTGAATTCCTGGCACGCCGGCGCTTTCATTAACGCCTTAGAGATTTTTGGCTCACGCCTGTGCGGCGAAAAGGGAGGAATCAATCATTACTTTTGGCATTGATGCCCTTTCAGTTTATGAATCTATCTTCTCTTTTCCTTGTATCAAGGAATTCTGTTCCTAAAATTAGGGTTTCTTTCTTTATTAGGAGTGCCTGACAACCACCATATTTCTCATTTTTGTAAAAATAGTCCCAATTTGATCGCTTGGGTTTCTGGGTTCCCGGATTTCTTTATGAATTCCAGATTTTTGTGTATGCCAAACACTGTTTTTATCATTTTCTAATAGCACATGATTTGTTCTGAAACAGGATTTCTCTACCTGTCTGGTTTCTCAATTACATGCCAATCACTATTAAATCTCCTGAAAAATGGAGAATACCCATGAAAGATTGACCGGAGAAAACACACCCGATTCGGGGCTACTTATTACTACTAAGAACCCTTTGTTCAGCAGCAAATTCTCATTGCCATGGTTTCACTTGAGGGTTTTCTATGTTAGAATCAGCAGTTTCTCGGTTGACGATTCGACCCCCGAGTGTCTCACTCTGAACCACGTCCGTCTGACCCCAGACACAATCCTTGAAGTGAATGGTGAGAGATGTAGCACCAACTGTAAAGGAATCTCATCTGTTCTTCGGAGAGATAGAGTCGATAAGAAATCCGAAGAAGCCACATTCGTTTGCACCGATAGTATAAAGTTTGCTGGGAGTGTGAAATTTGAGGTTTTTGATAAGGATGATATGGTGCTATATGGGGTTGTTGAAATGTCTAGTAGTAATGGTTTGAATGGAGAATTGAGGAGCAGTAAAAAGTGGAAAATGAACTGTGTATCGGTGATGAGTACTACCAGTGGATTCTTGAAGGGGAAACAGATTGTGGGTTCTGAATCGTTTTCGCCTACGATTGATGTATATGTTGCTGGTTGCTGCTTGGACAAACCGATTATTCTGACCAAGACTTTGCAACCCGGGTTGAGAAAGAAGCACAATAGGAAGGTGATGTTGGATTCGATTCCGGAGTACGAGACAACTGAATCCCAGAAAAACGCTCCGTCTGGACTTGATCTGCAGGTACTCTATTGCAAAAGTTTTGTCGTTTTTTAATCTCACACAAATTTGTTTTGGTTCTCTTGATTTCTATGAGTTCTGGGTAGCATTCCCCACCATTTTGGTGATGTATTGATGGTACTAATCCTGCTTCGCAAATGATATGCGGCTTAGTAGATTGGTTTGCTCCCTCTAGATGCTACCAACTCTTGTGGAGGCAGGCAGTCTAAAGCCCGGCTTTAATCGGGTCCCCTGCTAATGGACGATGGGATTGGTTCCCCATAGATTAGTCTTGGTGCACGTAAGCAGTCCAAATATCTTGTCTTGATTATCAAAGAGAAAATAAAGTTATCTTGCGGCAAGATTTTTAAAATGTGATAGAAATGTCTCTCACAATGTGAAATGGCTTCCTATGAGATCAAACTACGTCTTGGTAAGGAAGTCCATGCTTAGTTCATGTTCTGCTAGGAAATAGCCTATCAAGAGAACCCCTTATTGTTAGCTATCATGTGTTTCCCTTCAGGGCACGTTTGATTAGCCAAATTAGGCAAGGCATTGGATTACAAATTGTGCTGGAGGTTATTTTCGGTTATTGAATGCAAGAACTGGTATAAGTTGGGCAAGTAGTCTTACAAACCATGGGATATAAAGTGCCTTGGGAGTATGGGTATTGCTATTCCCCTGACTATTAGTCAAGTGGAGTTATTCATCCCATGAGTTGCTATATCCCCTCACTATTAGTCTGCTCAACCAACATGTCCTAAAGAAATTTGAAACTTACAGTTAATCATCCTCTGCTGGATTTCTTTTGTTCGACCAGATTTTCGAATCTAGACTAGGCAGTCATGATCAACAGCCTAAATATACAGTTTAGAGACTTCACATTCTCTGTCTTCAACTCTCTTTCTTCTTGTCATTACTCATACATCTTGGTTATCTCGGGAATGTTGCTTTATGGAGATATTTATTAAGGAAAAGGCTAATGGTAGGAAAACCAACGAGTTATTTTTTTCTTCTTCACTTCATGACTTTCTTAGAGCAAGTCCACCGTGAGCCATTTAGGCTGGCAAAGACAAAATTTGGCAAAATATATGGCAAAGTGGTGGTCCACTCGTATGCCACAAAGTTGCTGCCAAAACATGGCAAAGCCATCTTTGGTGCCAAATTTGGCAGTAACTTTGGCTTTGCTATATCTGCCACATCATCAAGACCAATAAATCTTCATTGAAAAATGAGATGAATTTAACGCAATAAGCTGGATTTGGGATTGTGAAGAAATGACATCAAACCGGTGCAACGACATTGCTATTTTCAACTTTTTGACATGTAGCAAGCCATAAAACGGCTTTGGCTATGGCTAAGCCATTTTTGCACTAGCGAGTGAATTTCTCTTATCTTGTGTTCTCTACCTTTGCCTTCACCTCCATAAATTTGTCCCGAACTCGTCCCGAATGCATGAACTGAATTCTACCTTCACGGCACTGGATCACATTTTAATTACCCCGTATCTCTGTAGCTGAAATCAAGAAGGCGGGGCAAGCTTCTTGGTGTTTTTTTCTTCATGTTGCAAAAGAGGATCACAAAAGTGCTAGATAATGAAAGCCCCTCAAGGGAACCATACTCTCTTGTTATGGGTGCTTGGTTGCATGTTTCCTGTCTTCAAACGTGTTTGTTGTTTCAAAGATGCCCATTTCTGTTTGGGCTTGGCTCTTGGATTGGCAAACAGAACTTTATCCTTTGTATGTCATGGGTGGGGTATGGGGACTGGAGAGGGCACATGTTTTCATTGAGAGATTGAATCAGACTTGATCATCCTTTCAGTTTTCTAATGCTTTATCCATATTCTGCCTGAACCTGAAATGCCTCATGCATGAAACCTTATCACCATAAACACTTGGTGTCAGGCCCACTTTCACTTGTAGAACAGCTCTAGTACCTGTTTTTCTTCTTGTGTTTTTTATTGCTCTTTTTGTTTAAAATACGACCCACTTTCTAGAAAACACGAAGAAAAACCATGTGAAACAACGAGTCTGTCAACAAAAACAAAGACTTTACCAAGCAGGCTAAAATCAGTTTTTCTTTGATGCATATCTTACCTCAGGAATCTTGTGTTTCGTGTTCTTAAACTGCTTTGGGTAAATTCTTGTCTAGAAACTACCTTGAATGGAAAATGATAGACCATCTGAGTTATAGTCCCTTTGGCGAACTTTCGCTTCTGAAAGAATATGAAATTGATTTAAATCATGTGAATCATAATTCATGAATCATCACCATATGGTGAAAGTTGCTCAAGTGTTACAATTGTTTTCGCATAGATTTTTTAACCTGGATCTGTTTGGAAATCCAAATATCCTGCTTGCCAGCATCACATACTTGATATGTTCAGATTTGACTGGATTTTGGGATGTAAACTCCTTGGAGAGTCTGATCTGCAATAGTAATTTCACTTGTCAAGATAGAAAAGTCTCAGTCAAGAATGTTAAGAGGTGTTATGTGATTATGTCTATGCATATACACCTGAGTAAATCTAGCCCCATCATCTTAGGTTCCTATCGGGGTTGAATTCCGTGAATCATACGTACTGTTTTTTTAACAGCTTCCAGTATTTAGGGTATAGACCCCATGCTATTATAGTTTTGGATATTGAGATTGCGATTCGTTCATTTTTAGTTTTGCATTTCACCATGCTTTGAAGTTTCTTATGCGCTTTCTCTACTCCACATGATTTCCATGTCTGGACTCGACAGGTAACTGAATACAGAAACTACAAACCAGAAAGCGAAGAAGACTACAACATGATGCATTGGGGGAGGACAGGATACATGGAAGGTGAAGATGGTGAACTTTCCTGGTTCAATGCCGGTGTTAGGGTTGGTGTCGGAATAGGCCTAGGGGTTTGCCTTGGAGTTGGAATAGGAGTCGGTTTATTAGTCCGTACTTATCAAGTCACTACCCGAAACGTAAGAAATCGGTTTCCATAATTTCTCTTTACCAAGAACCATTTTCTTTCTTTTAACTGCATATTTTTCACTCGGTTGAAGTTCTTGTATTGGCAGCAGTTGTTTTTGAGTGTTTCACGTTCATTTTTCGTGTATGATCTTGTTTTGGAAGCAGTGTGTTACTTTGTTACGGTGACACGTCTGTTTAGGTCTCAGGTTTGTACTAGTTATAAGATTGGAAGTGTTGCATATATAATAGGGCTTTGATTTTGTATTGCTTGTACCCTCCTGTTGATAGTTTTGTTTTCTGGGATCTCTTTTTCTCCAGGGAGGTAAATGAATGGAAGTATGGATGTTGAATTTCCTAAATTCTTGGCTCACTAGTTGAGGCACTTCAGGTGGCTATAGAATCTGATTTAGTACCTTCTCCACTCAGTCACAGAACTGGCATTGGTGTTGTGCTTCCACTTTTCTAGGTCACAATATGATATTCTTTTATGTTGTGTTTGGATCTTGAATAGGAATAGAAACGAAAATTGGCAAGAAAAAATATGTTTGGAGCTTAGATTTTGAGAAATGAAAATAAAGTGAAGAAAGCTAATTTTCCTTGAATGGATGTGGAAGATGAAAAGAAAAAATTAATGGCTAGTGAAAATGAAAAGACAGCTACTTACTACAGTAGTATTTTTTAGTCAGCCCAACAAGATGGATGAGTAAGATGTTTTTTTTTTTTTTTACGAACAAGATCATCCCATTTATATTAAAACAAAAAGATTACAACTAAAATAACCAAAAAAATATAACAAAACAAAACAAAGAAAAGCCACAAAAAATTAGCATTGAGGTTGGACCCAGACACTTGTGAAGAAGGGTGGAATGACCAGATATGCACCTAACTAAAGCTCGTTCCCGTCGCAGGCTGAAGGATCACCACCAGATGAGTAAGATAGTTGAACGATCCAAGTTACTCGAGCTCGATCATATTCTGCTCGCTAAAAACTTGCCTGATACAAACCAAGTTGCTCAAGTTCGATTATATTCTGCTCATTAAAAACTTGCCTGGTATATTAGCTTGTTAGCTCGAATACCATTTTTGAAACATATTTAGTTTTCGAAACAAATCCAATACCTAAACTCAATAAAGGTTAACTTGTCTAGCAATAAACAAGCTATTCGAGCTATACTCCTTTAAACCGACTTGATTGACGATAAAACTAAGCTCGAGTACATTTTCGATGTTCATAAGTTTACAAATCAAGCTTGAACAACCAAGTATTTAGCTCAACCGACTTCGTTTCGAATATGTAATCTGATTTCCCTTCCCTTTCCTTGGCCTTGAGAAACACAAGATCCAAACATTGCATATACCACCCACAAAATATCGTAGTGGGAGGTAGTATTACTGGAAGGGATAACAGGGAAAAAGTAGTACCCTTAATTATGAGTTTTCCTCTGGGAAAAATCATCAAAATGCAGGCACTAAGCCACACTAGATGCTTGTTAGTTTTGAAGTACATAGTAGAGTCTCACAAAAGAGCTCTTTTAACTCGTTAGAGGAGGGCCATTTAGCTGGCTGGCGGCACCAGGGCTGCAGGTTCCGGAACCACCTCTGCTCCACCATAGCCATTACCAACACCATGTTTGTGTTTGTCACTGAAACCCCAAAAAGCCGCAGTTTTCTCATCATCTTCTACCATCAACCTTGAGAACTCCTCGTGATCATACTTCAGTGTCGCCTTTCCGCCGAATTCAGTCGGAAGATTATCCACATCAAAATAGGACCTCATAATCTCGACACTATCTTTGTTCATCGGGTATACGAATTTCACCTTCTGGAATGTTTTGGGGTCCAAGAAATATTTGACTATCTGCAACAGGTGGTTAACAAAGGTTCATGAGAGCATTCGCGAGAAGAACAAAACCAAAATTCCTAGCAATATACACTTGGTTTTCCGCCAAATTATATTCACTCTCATCTACAAGAGCATAATAATGCCAAAGAAAATGACTTGCAAACAAAATTTTCATGTAGAAAACCCACCCAAAATAACGTGGCAGTGACAATTTTGGTTTGCAATGATCACAAAAACCACATCTTTCTGTAGGAATGTTATATACGAATCCCATCTATAGTCATACCCTCCTTGGATGCGAATTCATTTAGATCACATTGTAATAAAAATGTAGTCACTAATATGGTATTGTATAACAGCTTGAAAATCCACGTCTGTATACATGTTTAATCACGTCAATGCACCTCAGAGTAGGGAATCAAACTAGGACCTGTAGGATCACTTACTGCTCCCTCAGACGATGTTGAACAATAGCAACAGGCTCAATGAAAGATTTACGGTATTACTAAAAAAATTAGCAGGAGCTTTCTAAATAACCTTATGGGAAGTCATCCGAGATCAAGAAAAACTTCAGAAAGGTATGAAAACAAACCTTCCAGAATGCTTCAAATATTCTTGGAGGATTGTAGAGAAATGATGCACCTAGCCTCTCAGGGTAGTGGTTCTGCAGAATATTTATACTCTCTCGAGCACATTTGACAGGCACACTGGTGCTTAGAGTCCATCCAGTGAAGTCGATCAACCACACCATCTGTTCTTGACCTTCCGGAAGATTAAGAATAGCATTCTCCATCAGATACACCAAATGTCGGATCTGATTGTCCATCCCTGTCGTATTCTACAAGATATAAAGCAGCATGAATTAATCAAGAAAACCAACACCAATACATTAAGGATCATGGATTGTGGAGGGAAATATAATAAGATATCGAAGTTGACAATAAATTTTAATATTTTATATTTTGGTTTAAATATAATTTTGCTTTCTTCTTTGTAAATCTCTCCACAGATCATGATCCATACACAGCCTGAAGGATTCTGCGTGATTAGTGATTATAATACAAAGTATTTTACCTGCAATCCCGGTTTCAGTATGAGAACAGTCCTACCATAGCAGTCGTGAAAATTTGCTCTGAAAACTTTTCCTGTCTCACCTTCTACTGAAATTTCATGCTGAAAAAAGAAATAAATTGGACAAATTAACCTCGAAGAAGTAATTGTTACAGAGGAGAAACAGCACCACAGAATGAATAAAAATATAGGTTAGAGAAGCCAGCTTTCAGTTTGAGAGATGCCACTCTCTGCATATTATGCCAGAGGTTAGTTCTACATCCAGGTGAACAATCAATATACAAACAAATAAACAAAAGAAGCAACAATTCTTCGTGATGATTACAATTTACAATGATGAGACTCATCCATGCATATATAACCACTCAGTACCAATTTTTTCAATAGTAAACTTCCTGTCACACATACTATCAAGATGAGGAAACTTTGGCCCGCCTTACCCAACGAATTTCATGAGGCTTATATGTTGATCTCCACTTCAGTGTCTCTTCCAGCATTTTCTTTGATTTATCAACGTTCCAGCTCCTAGCCTCCAAATATCTTTTCAAACACGCATCAGAGCAATACTTTAAGTCTTGTCCAGACAGTGGTCCAAGAGCAGCCCTAAGCTCATTGACCTAAATAATCAGACAAAAAAAAATTGAAAGAATTTCTTTGAATGGTATCTGCACTGAACCTTTTATTTGAAAAGGAAAGAATAGGCAGTAACATGAGAAATGAGTCATATGAAGTCTCGTTCCCAATCAAGCCTTGATGCAAAACAGTACTGAAAAGGTTATTTACATTCCACAAAGTTAATGAATGAACTTAAGAATAAGAAGAAAAGCGATACCAGTGTAGAATTAAACAACGATAACATACACTTTATTTCCAGTGAAATCAGTTTATGTGCATGTGCACTTTCCACGTACTCAAACACCGCCTTACCTTAGACTCCAGCTGCGACTCATCATTTTCCTGCTCACGATGAGAATTAGTCCACCGACGAAACATTGTGAGAGCTTCCACAATCTGGCAGCAGACTACAACCTAAAACTGCAAGATACATGTAAGATTCTTTTATGGTCTATTCTACTTTATGCAAGTCGAATAAGTACAAAATACAGTAAGGAGAGAGGTTAGCAAGTACAATCAATTAACTACGCACTACTGCAGAATGGATTCTCAGTTTCTAAAACCGCAAAGGAGATATATAATCCACAAGACAGCAAGATACACAATTTTGTGCACTCCGGGAGCCAAAGGAAAGTTATAAGTAGAAGCTGAACAACCAGAATAAACACGAGCAAACGAATCCCATCCCATCTCTATATTAAAAACAACAAATTATATCAAAGTCAGATACCATTTGGTCACTTCACAAAGGGTGTCAGACTAAATTTCCAAAAGAACAAAAACTAGTAAGAAATTTCAACGAGCAAGAAGCACAATATAGCTTGCGGCTTTTTTGCTACTAAAGCACAGTCAACCAAGAAGAGAGAAGTAAAGAAAGAAATAACAAAATGTCTAGGAATACAACTTCAAAACACTACTTCCCAGAACCGTTCGATGCATGTGCATCCAATGGTTCTGGACACAGTTGTGTACGTAGCATTGCTAAAGAAATAATACCTAACTTGAATGAAACAAGCAAGTAGAAAAGGCAAGACAATCACCATTGAAAACAAATTTTGGAATCACATAGAGGAAAATTACCCAGTAACAGTCGTTCTATTAACTGAGGCAAATTTACCAATCAGTTGATCAGATCCACAATCCCAAATGAAATAGTCCAAATTTCAATAAAAGTATAAGGGCCACATATACATAACATTAAAACCCTTGAAAATGGCATGGATCGTTGCTTCCAAAGTGAAATAATCAAAGCAAAATGAATAAATGCAAATCCAAAAGTGGACCCATGTAGAACCCCACTCTGGAATCAAACTGTAAGCCTACCTTCTGGAACTCGGAGAATCAAATCATAAATAAAGTGAAAATTATTAGTATTACTATTTTTCATCACCAACCACCACAGTAGTTTCATCAATAGCTTGTTCAGGTGGACCTCATCATAAGAGCATCTCCTGCCCATACTCCATTTCTTCATTTTGGAGGAAAAACATTCTCCAACCCATCCTCTAAAACTCTCCTCAATTTGGGAGGATGAACTTTGATCCTCTAAATATAGAGGATGAAGGAAAAAATAGAGGATCTCCTCCAAATATGTGTTGGAGTTGAGAAATAGAGTGTTGGGTTAGAGTTGAGATAAATAGTATAATTCTCTAAATCTACTTTTCAAATAAAATAGATTAATTTGATCCTCTCAAATAGAGATTTGGAGGGTGTTGGATTGGAGATGCTCTAAGTAAATCTAATATACTCCAGCAATTAATTCCAAAGAGGCTATTCAGCTACCTACCTTTGGCAAAAAAACAAAATTCCTGTAAAATAGAGAAAACAAACTTACAAGAAAACCAATATTATATTGGTATACCATACCATTTGGTTGATGGGAAAGACGGGACAAGAAAACCAAGAACCGTATTTTTTTAACACTGTAAAATAAAATAATAGAAAAATACTCTTCAGAAGCCAGGTGGGGGTGAACATGAGAAGAAGCTAAGCTATGGGTTTGACCAAACAGCCCAAACTGATCTACACGGTGAAGACAAATCAAATTTCCATCCCATTTTCCAATCTTTTCTCAGCAACCAAACAGACCATTTGCAAACACCCAAATTCAGAAATCTTCAAAGATCCAAAAACCCAGAAGAAATTGGTCAGAGAAAAACATACCCAGAAGACCAAACAGATCTGGGAAGTAACAAGCATCTGACCCAAAAAAAATCAACCCTTCGAAATTTCAAGTCTAATTGCAACAACAATCATAACAACACACACATGCATCACAGCAAAAGTAAAGAATGTGAAGTCAAGAGGAGGAATAGTTCGTCGTCTGACATACCAAGGGAAATGGGAGAGAGGAAATCTCCTTGAGAGAGAGAGAGAGAGAGAGAGGTTGAACTCTCTTTTTCTTCAGCAGGATTTCATCTTGACTCACACACATATAGAGAGTCAGAGAGAGGGAGGGAAGGGTTCTGGAGTACTTTTTTTCGGTCAAGCGGAAAATCTCTGGAGTGTATATTACTGCATAGGAGTTGCTGTTGCTTGTACTCCAGCCTTGTTTAAGGTGTGCAGAGTTCAGCACAGGTGCCTGTAGATGTTGCTAGAATGACCAGGACTGTGAATCTGGCAAACGACAGCGCACGTTTCGTCCGTTGATGTGTGGAAAAAAGTCCACTGACTTTAATACTACGGCGTTGATTTTGATTTGCACATCTCCACCAACTTGTTGCTAGTAACAATAAAGATTAGAGAAAATCTTTGTAACGGCGAAAGGCGTGAATAATTGCTTATGGAGCCAATCGCGACGGTCCAGATGTTAATGAAGTTTTTTCCCGAAAAAAATTTAACTCTTCTCTGAAAAAGTTTCATTTAAATCAGGACTGTCCAAAGCCAAAACGGACGACCGAGATCGCGCAGAGCCGTGTGAATAAATTTCTACGTACAATATGAGTCTTGTTTGATAGAGTAAAATTTTTAAATCACATTAAACATTTATATCTCCGTCAACAAATGATTGTTTGGTTTGCAAAACAAAAAGTTGAAAGTACTACTCCCCTAAAAGATTATTCAATCCGTAAAATGAGAATTTAAAAAATACATTTTAGTTTTTTAAAAAATGATTTTTTTTTTTTCAAGATGCTAGATGTTGACGAGTTCTTTTAAATCATATAAAAAAGTTTGGAACGTAAATATTTTAAGGAAATCACGTGCTTCCAATATTTTAGTTCATCTATGTTTTTTGATCAACCTATACCATTACAAACCATAATCGCATTGAGTAACATAAATACAGATAGAACCTAGCTAGTGTTCTACCACTATTATAATTTGGTAGTTTTTGGCTTTTTGCATTTTTGTTATTGATTTTTTTGGCTTTTTGGTCAAAATGTGTTCTGAATATAGTAGAGTGTTTGAGACATATGTGCAGAATGTATTTTGCAACATGATTAATGTTTGGGAGATATGTACCGAATACATGTTGTAGGTTTTTTTGTTAACCAAAATGAAAAAGTCAAAAACGAGAAGTCAAAAAGCTCATCTCCTCCTACTTCTTACTTCTCTTCTCTAAGCCCATAAATTGAGAACCCATTATGTGAAAACGAGTTTGATGTTTTGGCTTGGATCAAGTTGCCAAACAACTACTCCACAATGTAAACAAGAGAAAATGAAAACGTGAAAAGGCGGTAGTCAAACGAACCTTGCTACTGGTACAGCAATCTGTGCACAGATTGTGCACAGATTTTTTTGTGGGGCCCACTACGGGTCCCACACAAGTGATCCGAACCGTTAATTATGTTTAAAACATTTTTTCAAGGGCCTCTGCGAAAAATTAGCTCAATCCGATACCTATAAGTGCTTGATCTAATCATCTAACTTTTCATTCGGGTTTTTAGAGAATGAAAAGTTAGACGATTAGATCAAGTATTTATAGGTGTCAGAATGAGCTGATTTTACGCGAGGGCACTTGAAAAAATGTTTTAAACATAATGAACAGTTTGGATCATTTGTATGGGACCCGTAGTGAGCCCCACAAAAAAATATGTGCACAATCTGTTCACAGATTGCTGTACTAGTAGACTTTCTGTAGTCAAACACGGATTCCCCCATATGTAAAACCATTCGACTCACTTTCATGATGGAACATAAATGGGTAGCCTACGTGTTGGGTTTTAAGGGAAAATATTAAATGGACGATACACACATAGTTTTTAGGGAAAAATTCAAAATACCCTCCAACCTTTACACCAAAATTCAATTAGACACTCAATCTTTTAAAAATTTCAATTTTACTCCCAACGTTATCTTCCGTTAATCAAAATGCCCCCTTCCGTCCAAATGACTAACGGATTTCGTTAAATTCTCCGTTAAATAGCTTCCTGATCGAATTTTGATTATCTGAGCCGTTCAATGTGTTTAAAACGTGATTTTAAGGGTACTCGCAAGAAATCAACAAAAAAAATGACCGGGAAGGTCAATAAAAAACTGTTCAGATGAAGCCCTTCCCGGTCATTTTTTTTGTTGATTTCTTGTGAGTACCCTTAAAATCACGTTCTAATCACATCGAGCGGCTCGGATCATCGAAATTCAATCGGAAAAGAGGAGGTGCAGACCGAAGCAAAATCCGGACGTCCGGACTTGAACAAAATCCGGATCGATCCGCACCTCCCCTTTCCCAATCGAATTTCAATGATCCAAGTCGCTCAATGTGTTCAAAACATGATTTTAAGGTTACCCGCGATAAATCAACAACAAAAAAACTGTTCAGATGAAGCCTTCCCGGTCATTTTTTTTTGCCGATTTCACACGGGTACCCTTAAAATCACGTTTTGAACACATTGAGCGGCTTGGATCATCAACATTCGATCGGGATGCTATTTAACGAAGCTTTTAACGAAATCCGTTAGTCATTCGGACAGAAGGAGGCGTTTTGATTAACGGAAGATAACGTTGGGAGTAAAATTGAAGTTTTTAAAAGGTTGGAAGTCTAATTAAATTTTGGTGTAAAGATTGGGGGGTATTTTGAATTTTTCCCTAGTTTTTAAACCTTCATGAAAAAACTACTATATTTATAAAGAAAATCACCTGTCCTTCTTTGCCTGTCCATATGAGGTTTCATTTAGGTCCATATTTATGATCTAATCATTAATCTCGTAATATCGTGCATCACGTAGAGGAAGTTTATTTTTATTGGAACATTTTTTGATAAGGAAATACTCCCTCCGTCCCATTTTGTTGTGCCTTTATTTCTTTTCGGGATGTCCCAAAATGATGTGCTTCTTTCAAAACTTTTCAATTTTGGATGTCTATATTACCATTTTACCCCTCATTTCTCTCTCCCAAATTCAAATTTTGAACTTGATTTGAAAGGAAAGTAGAGCAAATTAATGACATGACAAGAAAGTTGACAAAAAGTCATAAGTTATAAAGAGGTAAGATGGTAAAATTGATACAAAGTCAATGTAATTATGATTTTTTTTAAATTACGTGAAAGTCAAAACAGGCGCAACAAATTGGGACGGGGAGTACCATATTTTGAAAAACTATTTCACTTTGGGAATGATTATGATCTTCAGATATTCATCTTCGAGATGTACGATCAAATACATTCTTCTGTATTCTTCTGTATTAAACTAGGAATTGCCCGTGCCTGAAGGCACGGCTCGCAATCGGTATTCAACTAATATCCAATTTTGAAGGCCAAGTACATCCACCAGTTTATTTGAATCGACACATAAAAAAACTAACAAACTAATAGCTATAGCGCCCGGGCCTGTACGTGAAGACACTTATCGTCAGCCATTTAAATTCACAGCTAGTTCGGCCACACTGCAAATTACGGATCACAACTGGCAAAACCTAACTGTAATCACAAAATCCACTTTATGTCCTTAAAAAAATCAAGCTTCAAAATGTAAAAATAAAAACTAGTAATTAAACTTAATAAACCAGTAAGTAAACTTAATATAGCAACATCTAACTTTTATTCATCAGGTTTTCTAAAAATCAAGAAGAAAAGACAAAACATAATCGGCCATTGAATTGAATATAAAAATGTAATTCTACTTTTACTGAATCATTGATAACAAAGTTGTAGACTTTCGAAATTTCAAGCTCCAACCAACCTAGTATTTGTTATTGGTTAGCCGATGCAACCTGCTAAAAAAATAAATGGCGCTTCAGCTCATATACTATTTCAATCATCAAGCTAGAAAATTTAATGTCATACAACCAGTCAAAAAAAGAAGTAAACAACGGAAAATTATCAAGTGTTTTTTTTTCCCTTGATCGAGGAGTATGTATTTAAATTCCAGTCAAAAAAAGAAGTAAACAACGGCAAATCGTGACAACGGAAAATTATCAAGTGTTTTTTTTTCCCTTAATCGAGGAGTATGTATTTAAATTCTGAAAATGGTCCAACTTTCAAAAGTCTGAAATCTGAGGAGTACAACTGTGCTTGTGCCAAAAGTCACTAATGCAATTGCGGGTAGACCGTGAATAACAGTTCTGTCAGATTTCTGCACTTGCGTATTGTTGATGGGAGTTCGACCGTCTCTTGTGGATTTGTGCCAATCTACTGGCTCACTCACTGAAACCATGTTTTTTTTAATGTAAGTAGACTAAAAATCACAGTTTAGTCTTTGTAGCTAGAATGCTTACCAATCTATGGGTCAATTTGTATATTTTGCTCATGTGTATCCACTTGTTCAGTCACTTGAACCATCTTAATTTCATTCTCACTATTCATCTTGTAATTCTGGACACACATTAAAAAAAAGGGAGTCGAACAAATGGTGTCAACAATCGACAATTCTATTAGTACATAAAAATGGGTAGAGACTTGCTGAATAAAAAACTAATTTTTTGACGATTCTATTAGTCCATAATCAACGTCGTCGTGCAAGAGACGATTCATTGAATTCTCTCCATAATCAGTCATCTATAAGAATTGATGCAGGCCATTTACGTGCAATTGAAAGAAAAAAAACTCTAAAAAATAGAAATGGGTTAACGTTTGGGGTGCAGGGAACGTTTCCCTGTTCCCTTTTCCAATTGGTTTGTTCTTCTAAAATCAACTGATCATTTCAAAACATGGGAAAAAAAGAAGTGGAGTAACATAGCCATTTACGTGCAACTGAAAAAAAAAACTCTAAAAAAGAGAAATGGCATGGGTTAACATTTGGGGTGTAGGGAACGTTTCCCTGTTCCCTGTTCCCTTTTCCAATTGGTTTGTTTTTCTAAAATCAACTGATCATTTCAAAACATGGGAAAAAAAGAAGTGGAGTGTGTAAAAAGAAGTGGAGTAACATACTTCTCTCATGACTTTGCACAACACACCAAAGAACAAAGAACTAATTTTCTAAACAACCAATTTTTCGATTCACAGCTGTCACAATCGTTTAAAAAAAAAAAGAACAAAGAGACATATTAAAAAAATAGAGAACAAAGAGACATACCTCTAGAGAGAGAACTGGAGAGAGGGCGAGAGTCAGGGAGAACTGGAAAGAGGACTTGTTCAGAAAATGATTAGGGAGAGTGTAAGAGAGAGAAAGCAATTTGTTCACCAAAACGATTAGGGAGGGAGAGAGGGAGAAATTCATTCACTGATATGAGAATATTTTATTACCAAAAATTCGTCTTACCCGATATATAGCAATTCGTCTTACCCAATCAAAGCAATTATAGTCATTATAGAATCAGTGGAAATCAATTTATAGAATTCATATTGTATTCATATTGTATTCCAATCAATGGAAATTACCGGCAATTTATAGAATCAGCAACTACAGTCTTATAGTCAATTATAGTCACGGCAATTATAGTAAATTAAATCATTGCCAAAAGGAACTTTCCATGATAACTGAAGGCACGGTAATTATAGTCATTATAGCAATTATAGTCCAATCAATGGCAATCAAGACTATAATGACTGAACCGCATTACCAAAAATTCGACTGAAACCATATTGAGCAACTGATCAACGGGTAGGATTTATGCAGAAAAATGTGTACTTAATCAAACGGTCAAGATTTATGCAGAGAAAATGTGTGGACCACCACACCGTCGTAATTTGTAATATAGATATAGATGTACACAAAACAAAAGATTCGATCATTAACGTGGGAAAGAGATGGTGATTGGTGCCTAGTGCCTACACTAAATTGGAGAATTTTTTTTTGACGTCAAAGCTGTCCGCGCTGGTTTGCTCGCATCTCGATTAATTCTCCCCCTGGTTTAGTTTTATTTTCTTTTTCTTTTTTTTACAATCGTCATACATCAGCAAACAATAATGCTACTCACACAAACAACTTACACAACCTCTCACATACATGTGTGGTCCACACATAGTAGTTTGTGTGGAGCCCACATGTATGTGAGAGGTTGTGTTTGGTGTTGTGTTTGGACCGGAGAGAAAATTTAGTCAATATGCACGTAAGCTTACTCCTGGCCCTTAAACCCAAAAAAAATAATAATAAAAAATAATAATAATGACCCTCCACCGAAATTATGAAAATGTCTACAACAACACCCATTGTGCACACACAAATTCACAACACACTCACATGGGAGTGCAGGGCAGTCTAACTGATCGGTAAGGACATGTGGTCCCCTATCCAACGGTGGACAGCTATGTAAAACAACATTTTCGACCCTCCGCCAAAATATTAGGCAAAATTTTAGGTTGAGTTTGGACCATCTAACTGATTAAAGAAGGAAATTGATATTCGCGCTCCACTTTTTACTGATAACGCTCCACTTTGTTTATGAAGTTACTAGTAACTTCACGTTAAAATTAGAATGCCATCAATAAAAAGTGGAGCGCAAAAATCAGTTTCCATTAAAGAAAAATTGAACTATGTTAATTTACTTTCTTTTTGGACGAAATCATCTACGTCAGGACTTAAAAATTCACAAGAGAATACATTTTTTCCGCCTGACCTCAAGAATCGAGACCTGATTAAGTGTGTGAAAAGCAAACTCATCAATAACCAGATTAGGTGGTGTTCCACTTTCTAAAAAAGTACTTTTTTTCAAACGAAGGTAATTTCAAGCTCAAAAATCATGTGTTTACGCAAATAATTTTCCTACCAATATGGATCTTGTTTGATAGATCTCATTAAGATCTTTTAAACGGTGCAAAAAAATTAAAAAAAAATTTCATTTTCATTATATTTGAATTTGAAATTACCTTCGTTTGAAAAAATATATATATTTTTAGAAATTGGAACACCCACTAATAATTTGGAGAATTGTGAGGTGGAAAAGGTATGCATGGAGGATGACACGTGACCCGTCAATTTCGTCCTTGTGGAAGTCTGGGTGGTTTGTCACTGTACGAATTTTGGCCACCCACTAAACTCGAGACAAAGTTCATTTTTTTTCGCGGATTTTTTAGGTAAATTATTCTTCTACATACTTCAATTATGATATTTAGCAAAAATAATTTGACTATTCATTAGTCGATAGTCCAATAATACAACTGAAACACACCTTAGCTAAAGCCATTTGATCTAGAAGATGGATTGTCAGCAGCTTAGGAGAAAACTTCACACTGTGCAGTTGTGCAATTTATGGCCCGATGATGGGTTCCAATTTCAATAAACGGAATCATTCTTTTGGTAGATCTTGTCAACGACTATTATCGGGCAAAAAATCATATTGATCGGATTTCTAAAAGTAACTGATATGAATAAATTTAACTCTACATTGTTTTAAAGTGTTATCATGTGTGCTAAGTCCATTTTTTTTCCTAAATAAATGGAATCCAATTGGTTATCGATATAAATCTAAGTCATACACAATTTTTGAAAGAACGATCAAAAATCTTGATGAGCTCTACAAGATGAACGATTCCGATCATTGAATGAGAGTGTTTAAAAATAATATTTTTTTTAAAATTATTTGTGCTATGCCAAAACAAGAGAAAGGGGAAGAGGAAAAGAAACAAATATATGTATTTAATTTTTTTGATCAACTAAGAAACAAGTATATATGACAGAAGAAAAAAGAAAAGAAAAACAAAGTGAAGGCAAAAAACTAAACAAGAATAACGGACTCCACCTAAACCATTTGGCAAATTGAAAATGGAAGTTGATGAGATTCCTAAAGTGACAGAAAACTTTTTTTTTTTTTTTTGAAAGACAGAGAAAAACCATTCTTAAGCACCCATGCAAGCAGTCCATTTCATGAGCAACCCCGTTAGACACATTTTCTTTAGATTTAAGACTCCATTCTGTTAAGATTTTTATTTTTTAAGTATTTATTTTTCGCTTTATGAGACAGATCATTGCAATTCAATACGATGCGGCCAAGAGTAATTCGTAGTGGCAAAGTGTAATTCGATGCGGCAAAGAGCAATTCAATGCGGCCAAGAGCAATTCGATGCGGCCAAAAGCAATTCTATGCGGCCAAGTGCAATTCTTTGTGGCCAAGAGTAATTCTTTGCGGCCAATAGTAATTATTCACGGCCAGGAGTAATTCTTCGCGACCATGAGTAAAATTTTTGCGGTCATGAGTAATTACTTACGAAGCCAATCGTGATGGTCCAGAGCCAATCGTGACGGTCCAGGTGTTAATGAAATTTTTTCCCTGAAAAAGTTTAACTCTTCTCCGAAAAAGTTTCATTTAAATCAGGACAGTCCAAAGCCGAAACGGACGACCGAGATCGCACGAAACCGTGTGAATAAATTTCTACATACAATATGAATCTTGTTTGATAGAGTAAAATTTTTAAATCACATTAAACATTGATATCTCCGTCACCAAATGATTGTTTGGTTTTAAGGAAAAGTTGAAAGTAATATTCCCCTAAAAGATTATTCAATCCGCAAAATGAGAATTTAAAAAATACATTTTAGTTTTTAAAAAAATTAAACTTTTTTTCTTACAAGATGCTAGATGTTGATGAGTTCTTTTAAATCTTATATAAAAAAAAATGCTTGGAACGTAAATATTTTAAGGAAATCACGTGCTTCCAATATTTTAGTTCATCTATGTTTTTTGATTAACCTATACCATTACAAACCATAATCGCATTGAGTAACAAGTGTTCTACCACTATTATTAGGCGTGTTTGGTAGTTTTTGGCTTTTTGCATTTTTGTTACTCCATTGATTTTTTTGGCTTTTTGATCAAAATGTGTTCTGAATATAGTAGAGTGTTTGAGACATATGTGTAAAATGTATTTTGCAACATAATTAATGGTTGAGAAATATGTGCTGAATACATGTTGTAGGTCTTTTTGCTAACTAAAATGAAAAAGTCAAAAAACTCAATCTCCTCCTACTTCTTACTTTTCTTCTCTAAACCCATAAATTGAGAACCCATTATGTGAAAACGTGTTTGATGTTTTGGCTTGGATCGAGTTGCCAAACAACTACTCCACAATGTAAACAAAGAGAAAATGAAAACGTGAAAAGGACCCCCGGCCATATGTAAAAGATCAAACCATTCGACTCACTTTCATGATGGAACATAAATGGGTAGGTGTTAGGTTTTAAAGAAAAATATTAAATGGACGATACACGCATAGTTTTTAAACCTTCACGAAAAAAACTACTATATTTATGAAGAAAATTTAAAATTTGGGTAGGGCGGTTGACTGGGCTCATATGCCCCTCGTTCCGTCTTTGCCATTGGGTCAAGCTCTCCAACATACATCTATCCTACTTCTTTTTTTTATTTTTGACAAATCACCTGTCCTTCTTTGCCTGTCCATATAAGGTTTCATTTAGGTCCACATTTATGATTAATCTCGTAATATCGTGCATCTCGTAGGGGAAGTTTATTTTTATTGCAACATTTTTGGATAAGGAAATTGTACCATATTTTAAAAAGATATTTCACTTTAGGAATGATTATGATCTTCAGACATTCATCTTCGAGATGCACGATCAAATACATTCTTCTGTATTAAATGTACAAAACAAAAGATTCGATCATTAATGTAGGTATGAGATGGTGATTGGTGCCTAGTGCCTACACTAATTTGGAGAATTTTTTTTGGACGTCAAAGTTGTCCGCGCTGGTTTGCGCGCATCTCGACTAATTCTCCCCCTGATTCAGTTAAAGACAAATCATCTATACCAGGACTAGAAAATTCACAAGAGAAAGGGCAAGAGGAAAAGAAACAAGTATATATGAAAGAAGACAAAAAGAAGGTGCTAATGTATTTCTACTCCTGCTGGTCAATGGTTGGGTTTAGGGTTAGGTTTGTGCTGAATTGTATTGATCTGGGCTTTTAAGCCTTTTTAGGTTTGGGTTTGCCCCAATGAGTGTTTTCCTGGTTTAGGCTCAACCTATTGGGTCTATTTCAGTTCCTTCGTGTGGTTTGGAGAAGAGGGTCTTGGATGGTCAGGCTGGTGTATCCAAGCTCCTATTATCTCTGTAAACTTCGTGTTTATGAGTTAATGAAATTATTATTTTGCTGATAAAAAAAAAAGAAGAAGAAGAAGACAAGAAGAAAAGAAAAACAAAGACAAGTCAAAAAAAAAAAAAACTAAACAAAGAACAGCGGACTCCCTCTCAACCATTTTGAAAATTGAAAATGGAAGTTGATGAGATTCCTAAAGTGACAGAAAACTTTTTTTTTTTTTTTTTGAAAGACAGAGAAAAACCATTCTTAAGCACCCATGCCAGCAGTCCATTTAATGAGTAACCCCATTAGACACTTTTTCTTTAGATTTAAGGCTCGTTTTGCTACGGTTCTTATTTTAAAAGTACGTATCTTTCGCTTTACGAGACAGATCATTTTCTCACAATACATTATTCTTCACTTTTTCTAAACTTTTTTTTTTTTTTGGAACTAGACACTTTTTTCTGAACTTTTATCCCATTTTGCATCTACGTTTCGTGAGTTTGGTTATTTCAAAGTACGATTCCCTTAGTAGTATTTCTTATATACGTAAATGATCTCACCAGATTTGTAATCCAATATATTACTTGATCAGTTAGGGAATCAACAAGACCTTATTATATGAACTTTTGAAAAATTCAAGCTACTCGGGATCGGCTCGTGTTTGACTTGATTAAAACTTGTTTAAGATCGGCTCATCTCATAAACAAACCAAGCTTGAACATGTTTTTGAAACTCGTTAAGATTTCAAACCAAGCTCAAACAAGTTACTACTCGACTTGTTCGACTTATAATGTATAACAAATTCAAGCTACTCGGGATCGGTTCGTGTTTGACTTGAGTAAAGCTTGTTTAAGATCGGCTCATCTCATAAACAAACTAAACTCATGCATGCCAGCCACATACAATCATCAAAGAGTTGAAGAGAAATCCAGAAAGAAATGTATTCACATGCAATCCAAATAAAAGAAATACAACTATGTTAACGCGAAAATAGGTTCCTCTAATACTACATTTTATATTTTTTGTGTTACGACTGTCGTGCATAGCACGGGTTTGATGCTAGTTATTAATTAAATAGAAAGTCCATGCATGCCAGCCTGCAAAACCAATTTAGTTTTACAAATATCGAAACATTTAACTATCAAAATGTTAGCCACCAACTCGTCTAAAAGTTTTAACATTATTTAGACGGTGATCAGATTCGAACACATGATTTTTTTTTTTGATCGGCCGAACACAAAGTTGTTAGGGATTATTTATCCCCGATGCTACATACACTACCATCCATTCACTACATCGTCCACTACATTTTTTGTGGGGCTCACTCCGGGTCCCAAAAAAATATAGAAAAATGTCCATAAATTTTAGAATAATATTTTATGTGGCCCTGTAAAAAATCAGCTCTAACTGATGTCGGTAAGTATTATTTCTTGATTTGTAGGTGCGAAACTGCTCAACTGCACAGTTTCACCCCTACGAATCAAGAAATAATATATACTTACTGATATTTGTTGGAGCTGATTTTTTACAGGGCCCCATAATATATTATTTTAAAATTTATGAACATTTTTTTGTATTGTTTTGGGACCCGGAGTGGGCCCTACAAAACATGTAGTGGATGATGTAGTTGTTGGATGTAGTGTACCTAGACTTATTGATTATTTATACCTCGAACAATAACTGAATATCGCTAGAGATCCTATGTCTACGAGATGAATTGATGGTGATCTAAAGTCAATTCTTGCCTTTGTCCATTACCCTCTCTTTCTGATTGCTACTTTCCTTTTTTATCTGCATTTTATTAGCAGAATTCCGCTTCTAGAAGCAAAATGATATATGCATTTATTTCTAAATAATAATACTCAGTATCTATTGGGCTAGAAGTGCCTCCATGGATTTAGTTACACAATGTCGACCGCTCTAAAAATAGACTTGCGGGTGCGATATCGAATGCCGTAAAAAACTTATTTAAAACCCTCTCTAACACCAATTGGTTTTAAGAGAGGTGCCGTAAAATTGATTCGCTCACTTATAGTGAAACAATGACACCCCGCAATACACTTTTTGAACAGTGTTACAGACAAAATGTCTTGATACATGATTTGAATTCTCAAACAAGAAATTAATCGTAATTTTTTTTAGGACTCGACATAGATGTACAGTTTGGACCCATTCGATATGGTAGCACATGATGTATGTGAGCCTCAATTGCATCGATCTAATGGTTGTGGCACACAATGCATGTGGGCCTCAACCGCATCAGTGGTGATATGCTTAAGTTAAGGTCTCTCTCGACGTATCCCTGTTGAGTTTTGATCAAATTCTTTTTCTTTGCTGATTAAAACGGGTGTTTAAAGCATTCTTCCTAGGAGTGCTTTTTCCCAAAGTTTGTAAAGCATTTTTCATGAGAGTGCTTTTTTCGCAAATTTGTAAAGCATTTTCCATGGGAGTGCTTTTTTCCAAGTTTGAGGCATTACTCACCAAGCAAAAATTATTCAATACTCCCAGAGTATATGAACAGTATACTCTCTCCTCTCATATAACATGTGGAGCCCACACGGAAGACAGATATGAGACCCACATGTGTTGTGAGAGGAGGGAGTATACTGTTCATATACTCCGGAAGTATTGAATAATTACTCCTCACCAAGTGGGTGTTTGGAGGTCCCAACCCACAGCCCATTAGCTAAAAAGTCTAAAAGCATAAGAAAGTTCCCTGCGTGGAAGATCCATCATCCATGCATAATGAGTTAAAGCTAATGGAGTAATACTTTGACTTGAAATGGGATACATTTCAAGCACTCTTAATTAAAGTCCAATCCAAATGAATCAATTGTTGTTGTTGTTGTTCCCTTGTTCAGAAATTAATTTGGACATTGAGGGTAAGGTCCGCTAAGGACTTTTTGAGTTTTTTTTTTTTTAATTTAAATTTTTTGTATTTGTTAGTTTTGGCGTATGCTTTTTTGACTTTATCTTAGATATTTTCAAAAAAAATTGAGTAAAAGGCATAGTATTTTTTACTTTTTCGATTCGTCTTGACTAGACGAATCAATAATCCACAAAAGTTAAGTACAAAACTAATAAATACGAAAAAAAATTAAATAATAACAAAATAAGAAAAAACCTAAAAATTTTAGCAAAACTTAGCCTGATAGGCAATTTCGCACATTATTGTAGGAGTATATGGAGAAAGGGATCAATCAAGATGAGATTCCCACTAATAAAGAAAAAGAGAAACTCATTCACAGTTCTGCCGTAAACAAGTTTTTTATAACAGTAACCAATTGCGACCGTCCAAAAATTTTCTAAACAGTCCAAATTTTAATGAAACTTTTCTCCGATTTTTTTTAAAAATCTGAACCGTCCATAAATCCATTATCACGGATACCTCCGTAAGAAAGATATTGTCAAAGAAAAAATGGCAAAGAGAATAAAATAGTACTCCTACTATGACCAGACAGCCCCTTTTGTCGTGTGGAGCTGAAGATGGACGCGTAGATCCCGAGACGCCATCCTCTTGAGACGAAGAGATCGCTTTCTCGCGCGGCAGTCCTCAAAGGGAGGCTGCACCTTACAGTTTGGGTTTTTCGGGCACAAGCAGGGTCCCTTTTAATGATCGAAACTGTTCATTTTTTTTTAGAATTTATCTAGAACGCTAACTGCGTCGAAGATCATATGAATCCGATGCCTTTTAGTACTTTTTTGAAATGATTTTACCTGTTGTGAAAACGGAATTGATGGATTTGATTCAATGCGGCAGAATCCAGTTTTATAAACCTAAATGCATTCGAACAGGTACTAATTGGCATCCAATGTTCATAATTTTCTGGGCGGCTAATTTTTTTTTTTTACGAGCTCTATAAAATGAACAACTTCAATCATTAAAATGAAGACTGTTCGGTGCAGTCAGTCCCGAAAAAGTCATTTCCCCTTTAGATATACTGGGCGTGTGTGTTGATTTAGGGAAAATGACGGCCTAGAACTTGTTTTGATAATTAATACCCGTCAAGGACATACTGAGAATATTTGTTAATGCTAGTTATTAATTAAATAGAAAGTCCATGCATGCCGGCCTGCAAAACCAATTTAATTTTACAAATATCAAAACATTTGTAAACATAACTATCAAAATATTACCCACCAACTCGTCTAAAAGCTTTAACATTATTTAGGCGGTGAGATTCGAACACATAATTTTTTTTTTTTTTTGATCGGCCGAACACAAAATCTTTTGCCTGCTCTGATACTATATTAAGCTATTAGAGATTATTTATACCTCGAACAATAAAACTGAATATCGCTAGAGATCCTATGTCTTCAAGATGAATTGATGGTCTAAAGTCAATTCCTGCCTTTGTCCATTACCCTCTCTTTCTGATTGCTACTTTCCTTTTTTTTTTCTTCATTTTATTAGCAGAATTCCGCTTCTAGAAGCAAATTTATATATCCATCTAGATGATAGGCATTCTGGTATGGCAGGAATACGACTTTTCAGGTCCACCACTACATAGGAGCGATAGCAAAGCCAAGCCGTAGAAAGGTGAGTAGTCCTTATAGCAATAGCAATCGGCCGCCTACCCATTTATTTCTAATTAATACTCAATATCTATTGGGCTAGGAGTGGATTTGGTTACACAATGTTACTCCTTGCAATCGCTCTAAAAATAGACTTGCGGGCGTAATATCGAATGCCGTAAAAGACTTAATTAAAGCCCTCCGTAACACCAATTGATTTTAAGAGAGATGGTGAAAAAATGGTCAGACAAGTGATGTCACGGTCCAAAGAATTGATCAATTATGGGGATCGACTCATCTCAAAAAATTCACTAGCGCGGGGACCAACTAAAATCAGATTAAAAAAAACTCATCCAACACAGAATCTAACAATTTATGTCATCCATAGAAAAGATAGAACAAGACAAAGAGCAAGCTGGGAATCTTGAAAACACAACAAAGCCAAGGACAAGTAGCTAACTATGAATAATTTCAGTTATACATAGCTATTCATCCTTGTAGAATTGATTCGCTCACTTGGAGTGAAACAATGACACCCGGCGATACACTTTTTGAGCAGTGTTACGGACAAGATGTCTTGATACACGATCTGAATTCTCAAACAAGAAATTAATCGTAATTTTTTTTTAGAACTCGATGCAGATGTGTTCAGACTCATTCGATACAGCGGCACACGATGTATACGTATGTGAGACTCAACTGCATAGATCTGATGGTTGAGGCACACAATGCATGTGGGCCTCAACCGCATCAGTGGCACACAGTCCTGTTTTGCCTAGGGTCTCTCTCGACGTAACCCTATTGAGCTTTTGATAAAATTCTTTTCTTTGCTGATTAAAATGGGTGTTTAAAGCTTTTTTTCATAGGAGTGCTTTCTCCAAAGTTTGTAAAGTATTTTTCATGAGATTGCTTTTCTCCCAAATCTGTAGAGCATTTTTCATGGGAGTGCTATTTTTCCAAGTTTGAGGTGTTACTCACCAAGACCAAGTAGGTGTTTGGAGGTCCCAACCCACAGCCCATTAGCTAAAAAGTCTAAAAGCATAGCTGCATAAGAAAGTTCCCTGCGTGGAAGATACATCATCCATAATGAGAAAGCTAATAACTTTGACTTAAAAATGGGATACATTTCAAGCACTCATAAAGTCCAATCCAAATGAATCAATTGTTGTTGTTGTTTCCTTGTTCAAAAATTAATTTGGACATTGAGGGTAAGGTCCGCTAAGGATCAAAAATTAATTTGGACATTGAGGGTAAGGTCCGCTGAGGATTTTTTGAGTTTTTCTATTTTGTTTTGTTTTCATTTAAATTTTTTGTGTTTGTTAGTTTTGCGCCTGTTTTTTTGACTTTATCTTTGATATTTTCAAAAATATTTGAGTAAAAGGCGTAGTATTTTTTTACTTTTGTCGATTCGTCTTGACTAGACGAATCAATAATTCACAAAAGTTAAGCACAAAACTAATAAACATGAAAAAAAAATTAAATAAGAACAAATTAAGAAAAAGCCTAAAAAATTTAGGGAAACTTAGCCTGATAGGCAATTTGGCACACTATTGTGTATAGAGAAATGGATCAATCAAGATAAGATTCCCACTAGTAAAGAAAAAGAGAGAAACTCATTCACGACTTTGTCGTAAACAAGTTTTTTATAGAAGTAACTAATTGTGACCATTCAAAAGTATTTTGGACGATCCGGAATTTAATGAAATTTTTCTTTAATTTTTTTTTAAAAAAATCTGAACCATTCAAAATACTGTAGTCGGATGAAATTCACCTCCATAAACCCATTTTCATGGAAACCTCCGTAAGGAAGATATTCCATCAGTCCATTGTCAAAGAAAAAAGGCAAAGAGAATAAAATAGTACTATGACCAGACAGCCCCTTTTGTCGTGTGGAGCTGAAGATGGACGCGTAGATCCCGAGACGCCATCCTCTTGATATGAAGAGATCACTTTATCGCGCGGCAGTCCTCAAAGGGAGTGTGGGTTTTTCGGGCACGAGCAGGGTTCTTTTAATGATCGAAATTGTTCATTTTTTTAGAATTTATCTAAAACGCTAACCGCGTCAAAGATCACATGAATCCGATGCCTTTTACTACTTGTTTGAAATGAGTTTACCTGTTGTAAAAACGGGATTGATGGATTTGATTCAATTCGGCGGAATCCAGTTTTATAAACCTAAATGCATTCGAACAGATACTAAATTGGCATCCAATGTTCATAATTTTCTGGGCGCTTGATTTTTTTTTTATTTTTTACGAGTTCTATAAAATGAACAATTTCGATCATTAAAATGAAGACTGTTCATGCCCGCAAGACCCAAACCGTTCGGGGTAGTCCATCCCTAAAAAGTCATTTTTTTCTCCCTTTACATATACTGGGCGCGTGCGTTGATTTATTGAACCAGTGTTTGTCCTCCGTTTGTTTCTTTTGCTCTCATTCTGTGTTCTCCTTCCCCCTCTCTCTCTCTAGTGAGTGTGTGATACTATAAGAAAGAGGACCCGGCTTCTCTGCAGTCCAATTACAGAGAGTCCATGCAGTTGTATCATAGCCGTTCATCTTTGTATTCAACAGTCCAGATTTTAAAAAACTTTTCCGAATAACTTTTCTCCGAATTTTTTTTTTTAAATCTCGACCGTTAAAAACACCATCCAACAGCTGCGAACACTCCAACCACACCTCTGCAGTCCACGTTTGGACTGCAGACAAGCCTTGTGCTAAGAACAATTGTAAACGCAGGAGGATTGTAATTACCAGACATTTTTTTATATATTTACAAATATTGTATACATAAGTGGGGGTTAGAGGATGATTAGTATGTTAACAACTAAAAGGTTCTTATTTTTTAAGTATTTATTTTCCGCTTTACGATACAGGTCATTCTCTCACAATACATCACTTGATTGCCACATCTAGTACCTACCATAGTTACCTAGTTCTCCTCGTGTCCCAATTTTTTTTTTACAACTATTGTCAAATGGAAGCAGTTTATCTCTCGGGTATTTTTTGGAAACTCAAAATGTGAACCAGACTCAAAAGGGAATAGACACCAAATGGTGCTCTACCTTTATGAATATAGAATAGATGGTTCTGGTTTTTGCGACTTGTCAATATTCTAGTGAGATCACGTGTTGTTGATATTGTGTGCTGTCAGTTTTTCCACCCCCTCCTTTATGAAGTGTTTTGGTGTTTCCCTTTTCTTTCTTTCTTTTTCTTGTAGATTTCATTTGTACTAACTTCATGGTTTGAGTTGGGTTTCTTTGTAGGAGTAGTATCTTTTATTACCAAATTTTTGGTTGGCCTTATGTTTGACCTTGTTGGACTGCTTTTGCAGTATACGTTATTGAGTTTGCTAGTGTAAATGCTCGTGTCTAGATTTTGATAATTTTGGTTCATTATTCATGTATCTTGTAATGAATTCTTTGCATTGCCTTTAGCTTTGATAGAATGGGGTTGCCTCTTGTTCAAGAACAAAACAAATGGATTCGATCAAAATAAACACTAATGCTATCTGTACAGACATAGCAATACAAAGTTACAAACACAATGTACATATGGTTTTTGGGACCCAAAAACCCATCTCAGGTACCACAAAGACCGAATTCTAAATCAAAATTGGATGTTTCGTAAAGGTCATTACCGAAATTCGGTTGAACTGATTTTTTATATGGACCCTTAACAAAATATATTGAACAAAATGAGCAGTTTCAATCATATTTGTGTGGACCCAAAATGGGTCCCAAAATCATATGTGCATGGAGTATATGTACCCTTGCCAGCGTCGAATACGGAGTGTAGTGGGCCGAACCGCGCAATACATTGGGCTTGACAATACAGGCAGTCCACTTTGCTGGGCTGGCTTGGGCCGAACGCACATTGGCCATGGCACAACCGTTCCCTGAAGCCCATGATCCACTTAACAAGACATCTCATTTGTTAATTAATACCCGCCAAGGACAAGCTGAGAACATTTGTTAATGCTGAAAATATCATTGATGAGTATTAATTATCAAAACACGTTCTTGTCCGTCATTTTTCCAAAAAAGAGTTATGCAAGTAGCACAACTCCAAAATAAAGAGAAACAATTTCGACACTCCACTCTTTGATTGCATTCGAAAATTTATCTTTTAGTTCTTTCAAATACACATAGCACATTTTTCAAATCACATTGAAAGACAAGTTTCGAAGTGCATTTATAAAAACGTGGAGCGACAAAATCATTTTCCCAAAATAAAATACAAAAGTAAGTGCAAGAGCTGTACAGAAAGTTGACAGCTCTGTTACTTGTCCCTGTAATAAATGGTGTTATGATCCTCTCATGTGATTCCATATCGTGTGTAGATTATTTATCCAAAAATTTGGATCAGTCAAATCGATAAGTACTGGACCAAATCAAATTTGTCTCTAAAAAATAAAAATAAAAATAAAACTGTTAGAATTGCATTCGACCTTCAGATTTTGGGAAAATATAACAGTTAATGTTGCAAAATTTTGTGATGAGTATTATGAATGTTTACAGTATAATGTTGCGTACCGTTCCTGAATTCGTATGCTCAATCTATTTATCAGCGATAAAAAAAAAAATCAAAATGTTTTTAACTTAGCTGATCATTTGAATTGGAGCACAAACAAATCCATAAAGCGAGAGAGAGAGAGAGTTGGGGCAGGTGGGTCCCCCCCCCTTCCTCCTTCCCCCTCAGGCCTCTGGTCTCCGTCTTTTCCTTCTCCCTCACCTCTCCGTCCCCTTCTGCCTCAGCTCTCTCTCGCCTCTTCTCTTCTCTCTTTACTTCTCTCGCCTCTTCTCCGGCCACCATGGTTGTGAGTAGGGTGAGATTCCTTCCTTTGGGAGAGAGTTCTCCCCTCTCCCCATTATATTTGGACGCGGGGGGTCCAGATCAAAGATTCTAGATCTGGGTCTTCGGAACCAGCTCAACAGCGGCGTTCGGCAGCGGCTTCGGCCTGGAATCCTGCGGCGGGTTTGTGCTCAACTGATGACCACTCCACCTACCCTCACGAGTGTGATCGATGGGTCCGGCTCCAGCGTTTTTGGTTCCTTGCGGCTTTTTTGGTTTTTACTATTGTATTTTTTTTTTTTTTTGTTGTTTTGGTTTGTAGTTTATACTTCGGACCGGTAGTGTCCTTTTTTACATATATGCTATGTTTCTGCTTTGATCAACAACAAAAAATCCATAAAGCGATTTCCCAGCAGGATGCAATTCTTGGACCCCGTTGTTTAAAAGTTTTGGATTCTAATCATTACAGAGTATCTTATTTTTTCTTCAATAATTGCTTTCATTTTTCTCTCCATCTCTCCAATCATTACCCTATTTTCAATTATTAATCTATTTCTCTCTACACTCATTACCTATAAATCCAAATCCAAAATCCCTAAACGAACAGGGTCTTAGTGTCTTGTTTGGATGGTGTTTTGAAAAAAAAACCCAACTCTAAAAACACTCATTAGTCATTACCTCTACTTCTAATCATTACTCCCATTTCTCTCTCCACTCATTACCCATATCTCCAATCATTATTATCATTTCTTTCTCTATCTCTTTTCACTCATTACCCATATCTTCACTCTAATTTCTCTCTCTACTTATTACCCCAAAAAACCAACCCAAACAGTTTCAAAACACCATCCAAACAAAACATTATGGGTTGAGACCAAAGATGATTCACAATTTCTTACGCTATATCATGATGTTAAATTTAAACTGAAAGAAATTAGGCCGCTTAATTAAATTTTTCAGAAAATCAACTCCTTTGCTGGTTCTTGTTCTCCAATCCACACACCATCTACAACATTGTACCGTGAATGAATAATAAGGATCCAAGTGGAATCGAACCACTATCCTCCCAAACACGATGCTTGGGCGCTCTTACCGGTTTGAGCTTATGGATCCACATGAAATGCATAAACACAAAGCATTGTACCGTAAGGATCCAAGTGGATCGAACCACTATCCTCCCAAACATGATGCTTGGACGCTCTTACCAGTTTGAGCTTATGGATCCACATATGAAATGCATAAACACAAAACATTGTACCATGAGTAAGGATCCAAGTGAACTAATACCACTATCCTCCCAAACACCCTTGGGCACTCTTGCCGGTTTGAACTTATGGATCCACATATGAAATGCATAAACACAAAACATTGTACCATAAGGATCCAAGTGGACTCAAACCACTATCCTCCCAAACACGATGCTTGGACGCTCTTACTGGTTTGAGCTTATGGGTCCACATATGAAAAATGCATAAACACAAAACATTGTACCGTGAGTAAAGATCCAAGTGGACTCGAACCATATGAAATGCATAAACACAAAACATTGTACTATAAGGATCCAAGTGGACTCGAACCACTATCCTCCCAAACACCCTTGGGCACTCTTCCCGGTTTGAACTTATGGATCCACACATGAAATGCGTAAAAACAAAACATTGTACTGTGAGTAAGGATCCAAGCGGACTCAAACCACTATCCTCCCAAACATGATGCTTGGGCACTCTTACCGGTTTGAGCTTATGGATCCACATTTGATTTGAAACGCATAAACACAAAACGCTTCAATATTCATCGCCATTAATAATGCCCATAACACAATAACGCAGCTTATTATTTTAGAAGGGTAGAATAGTTCCCAAACAATCTTTTAAGTTCAGATAAAGATTAAAACTGCCACCCTAAATAATAGGTATCTCCTTGCTTAAACAAAATCGGTTGTTTATGTTTTTAACTTGCTCAAAATAAATTTGTCATTCTTGAGTAGAAGAGGAAAAAAGATTTGAATTCATTAAAATAATTTTACTAGAATAATAGATATCTCCACAGTACCAATTATTTTACTCCCTCCATCCCATAAAGCATGTATACTTCCACCTTCTGCACTTCTCATAAAATAATCCATATCTTTAATATTCTCACCGTCCCCAAATAATAGTTCAAAATTATATTTTGGGCTCATCTAATAAGTGTTTATTTAAAAAATTAACACATAAGAATATTTTTATTTTTACAGTTATTATTTTATTTTATCCTTACAAAAAATTAGTGGGTCAAGAGTTATAGGTAATAGATAAAAGTGAAAGAATAATTTTGAAAAACGAGTAAAAATAGATATGTAAAATTTAGTGATGATTTTTCTTTAGAAGTTGGAATTATGAAATTGGACACTTAAAAAATATAATATAATAATATACTGTAATAAAATAAGTATGCCAAAATATACGATATATCTTACTATTTAAATTTTTTCGCATGCAAGTGAAACTTGTTTGATTTAACTCAATTATAAGACTGATGTAAGATTATAACAAACATTACTAATTACAAAACAATAAAAATTAAGAAAAATTTAAATATATACTCCCTCCTTCCCTTTTTTAAATGTCTCAATTTAAAAAATCCCTTTTTAAATGTCTCAATTTGAAAAATGCCCACTTCTATGAGTCAAATTTCACCTTTACTTTATACTTTTTCCATCAACTTTTAATTCCACTTTTCAAAATTATCCTCCACTTTATCAATTAACTTTTCAAAGCTAACACTTATTTTGAAACAACCCAAAATGAAATAATAGTCATTTAAATAGGGACGGAGAAAGTATAGTATAGAACAAAAATAAGAACAATTATTTGGTATCCCTGGTAACAAACTGGAGGCTACATACATGTCTCAAGTTGGCCGTCAGACGGTCAGCTATTACCAAGACCGTTTTGGCCCACTTCAATAATCTGACTCTCGTTCATGTTGTACAGTTCAAACCACCACATCAGAAATAGGAAGCACTTCTCTGCTTTTTTGGGACCATACCAAGCTTACATTGATGATCGAGGTCGGCCATTACACAAACATTGTCAACTGCTTCAACCATGCCAAAATTGGACATGATCGATAACTGATAGAAGAGCATTTATCTTGGTAAAAGTGGGTCGGCCCGCTTTCTTTCTAAACCTTCTTTTTCAAAAAGAAGATAATTTCAAACTCAAATATAACCAAAATAAAAAATATTTTTTTGATTTTTTTTGCACCGTTTAAAAGATTTTTTTAATTTTTTTGCACCATATTTTTAAAAAATTATTTGCATAAATACATGATTTTTGAGCTTGAAATTACCTTCATTTTCTAAAAGTTCTTTTTTTAACAACTGGAACACCCCCGAAAAAGACGAAAGAGATTTCGATCGAGTGTGTATTAGATAGACTTATTCCAAGATAAATGCTTTCCGATTGTATCAAACAACATCCGATCAAGACCAATCAAGCTCCTCTCCACCACTGGAATGGAGCAAGTAAGCCCGAACTCATTTCCATCTAAATAAATAAATGTAAACCAATAAAAAAGACAGTATTACTACACACAGCAAAAATGCACAAATTATGCATAGATTTGTTGTGGAGCCCACTAAGAGTCCCCACACAAACAAATCCAAACCGTTTATTAAATGTAAAACATTATTTCAAAAGCCTCAAGAAAAAATAACTCAATCCAATATTCGTAGGTGCTCAATTAAATCATCTAACTTTTCATTCGAATTTCAAAATAATAAAAAGTTTAATAATTAAATCAATCACCTATAAGTATCAAATTAAACTACTCCCCGTCCCCGTCTCTTTTTAAGTATCTTGCTTCGTAACTCCAACTTATTAAGTAGATATCATCATTATACATTTCACATCAACTTTTATCTCAACTTTCCCTACTTACACTTTAGGGAGATATCATCATTACACTTTTACTCATTAACTTTTCAAAATTAAAACTTCCAAGGACAAAATAGAAAATGCATCAATTTCAACCCACTAATTTTATAAAAATACACTTTTTAAGGGACAGCCCAAAATAGAGTACTAAACTCTAAAAAAGGGACAGAGGGAGTAATTATTTTGCAAAAAAAAAAGAAAGAGAATAAGCTGATTTACCGTGAGACCCATTCAAAAATATTTTACATATAAATGAGCAACTTGGATCGTTTGTAGGAGACCTAAAATGGGCCCCACACAGATCTATGCACAATAAAGTCACGGAAAAGTCTGAACAGACTTAATGCCCCATTCAAAAAAGAATACTTTAATGCCCAAAAAATTGGGAGGCTCTTCAACCTGACCAAGAAATAAACAAAGTCAACGCAAGTGTAATATGGCCTGACTGCACAATCTCCGATGATCACCATATCTAGACTATGTTTTTTTTTGGTTTTTCTCCGATCAGCCTTGGTTTCCCAAGTTTTTCCACGGCTTCATGATTTTAAAAATATTTTACAGGCTCCAACCAATAAAATTTGAAATTACGAAAGGTTCATGATCGGGCAATAAGCAGCCATACATGGTTCTAAAGATGTTCTCTTCAAGGTTAATTACACATAATAGCACGGGGCACTGAAGCTTGCACCAAAAGACGAGGCTAAATCCAACAAATTACACATTCAAAGAGCAAGGAAAGAACAAAATTTTGAACGACTAGCCCATAATCCTCCACAAGGCGAGCACGAAGTTGAATAAAAACATACATAACTAATAATACAACTTCAAAACAAGCGTCAGGAACGTTCGATGAACAGGGTTAATATAGCTCTTGAAATTTACTCATATATCTCTTCAAAAAAATTAGGTAAATTCTGGAACAACAAATAAAATACAAAGAAAGAAACAAGATAGATGCAAAATAAAGTATATATTTGTTATGTAATTGATTTAGTTTCCTTTTCAAACAAAATAAACTATAGGTAAACATGTAGATTAAGGAAATTCCAAATACATGAGGGAAGGATAAAGCTTTCTTTTATTTTAAGTAATTACAATCTTATGTAGTAACGATGATGGATTTGACCAAAATGGCTCATAGATCTGCACTTGAGTTGTTAAGGGTTGGGTAGCATGGTGCCATGATGCGACCAATATTTTTGGATTCATCACTGGTAGGCGGTGTATCGGAAACAAAATGCCTCTTGTAACTGCTATAGGATGTGGGAACTCAAAATAGAACTTGCTATTTTGCCATCAAGGTTCGCAAAATAGTTTCAAGTTATGCCCACAGAAAATAGTGCACTTTAAAAAGAAGCTCATGCTTCTATGCTTCTATGCTTCTATAAGATGATATACTATGATTAGTTGCTTATTTAATGCACAATCACAATGTTTAGTCGAGTAAAGTGAAAACTTATGGCAACATTATGTTAAATGGGACTTTGTTTGTACCTCTTGGACTGCAACATCATGATGCTAAATTGCTAATATGCTAATAGGAAATGGATGTCCTATTCCACTTGAGTTGGAGACTTGAGGTCAAATGAGCCAATCCGTATGCAGAGAATGACCACAGAAGCAGAGAGACGCAAGACAAAAGGGAGAGCCGGCCGGAACCCGTACCATCTCCCTCCAAACAAAAAGGAGAACTTTTATTAAGGACTTTTCGACCCACCATGCAAGCGCACCTGACATGGCAAAGGCCTTGTGAAACCTAGAATATGAAAAACATTGTGTGACCGACCTTATCCCTCTTGATGCTCAGCGAATACCACCTTCTCGCTCAATCTTGCAAACAGCACCATATTGTACACTGCAAAACACACAAGTTAACAAACATAAACATTCGAACAGTGTAAGGCAGGCAATACATCAAACAGAAGCTTGGTTTCACCAAGACACTATACTTACTTGTACTAAAATGTTCATGGGAAGGAAAGACAGCCACACCAACTCCGCTTGCAACCAGTGCTCTTCACAACGCTGCATATCACTAACTACGGTGCACCAAAAGTCACAGCCTAAACAACAATTGGCAAACTACCAAACCCCAATACAGATAATGCGGATACAAAGGAGCTATACAGTTGTCAGGACTGCCATGTTCTACCACTGAACCTCCTAATTAACACCCTCATACGCAAATTTGCAGAATGCCCTTTAAACTACACAAACTATTACAATAAAACTAATATACAAAATCACATGGAAGAAATGATAACGATAATTCACATTCAGGGATGCCTAAATCCATCAATTGCATTTAGAAGGTTTGAAGCATATATTTAATATAAGTTTTAATTAAGTACAAGTTGATGAGAAGATGATGCACATGTTATGATGAAAATTTGCTCCTTACATGCAAGAAGTACCATTCCGCATACCAAGTGTGAAAACTAAGCACATGTTATGATGAAAATTTGCTCCTTACATGCAGGAAGTACCATTCCGCATACCAAGTGTGAAAACTAAGGTATTACCTCCTAGAGTGCTAAGTCATGCTGCTAATCCCATCCTCCTGTGCACTGACTTGGTGTGAAGGTTGGCAAATGGATGTCAGATTTTACTTGAATTGGTGTGAAAGTGGGATTATGAAGACGCTGTGAATTACTTTCTGAGGAAAAGGTCAACAGAAAAAATAAAAAAAACGCAAGACGCAACACAAGGGAGAGCCGGGCAAAAAAACCCCATACCATCTCCCCTCCAACCAAAAAAAACTCTTTATTAGGTGTTTCTTTGACCTGCCATGCAAGCGCACCTGGATGTCAGATTTGACTCGAATTGGTGTAAAAGTGGGATTATGAAGACGCTGTGAACTACTTTCCAAGGACAAGGTCAACAGAAAAAATAAAAAAACGCAAGACACAACACAAGAAGGGAGAGCCGGGCAAAAAACCCCGTACCATCTCCCCTCCAACCATAAAAACTCTTTATTAGGTGTTTCTTAGACCTGCCATGCAAGCGCACCTGACATGGCAAAGGTCGATTGACAACAATCGTAAAGACACTCTCAACACATGAAAATAATTCCACCCCTCTCAAACTCTCTCACCCTCTCCCACTCTCTCACACGCATACTACCTTCTCAATTACCTCATAAACAATGGTTATAACAGTAAAAACCTCTCAATTCTCTACACTTCGTACCACAAATCCCAACTAGCCCTTACATAAAACTTCGGAAATTAATCCAGGGGCTTCTTCGACCTCTTGAAATCGCATGAGGCAATGCAACGCACACGAGCCAATCCAGACAGTCAACATATGTTATGGATCTGGGAAATGGACAAAAATTACTGCAATTAGCATTTCTGAACCAAAAATATCACAGAAATGGACACAAACTACATTAATTGACATTTCTGAACCAAAGTACCACATAAATGGGCACGAATTACGAAAATCAGCATATCTGCACCAATAATACCACAGATACGGCCACAAATAAAGAATTTCCGACCCATAAAAACCACAGAAATGTACATAAATTAAGGAAACTAGCATTTCTGTTACAAAAATACCACAGAAGTGGACACAAATTACGAAATCAGCATTTATGATGCAAAATAACAAAGAAATGGACAGAAACAACGGAAATTAGAATTTCCGAACAAAAAATAACACAAGATGGATCCAAATCACGAAATTTAACATTTCTGGACCAAAAAATAAGAATTCGCAGCAACAAAAGCTCACCTCCAAAATTTCCACATCAATTTGTACGAAAATAAGCCTTAAAGCGGTGGTCCAGCGAATCGCAACAAGTATCTACGGAATTCGAGCAGAAAAAATCAATGAGATATCTACGATAAACTAAATACTTTCTAGAAACAAAGTAATCGTGACGTCAAAGGATAGAAAGTTAAACACATCTGCAGATCTGCCACGTTGTAGAAGATTCGCGAGATCTGACGCCATGGAAGACGAGAAGACGAGTTTTGAACGCCATACCGCTCAGAAAAAAACGAATCTGATGTCGACTCGTAGATCGTCGAACGATCTACGTCGATCTGAAGATCAGCGCCGAAGGTGAGAAGCAAATATGAATCGGTCTGACAGACAGAGAGGAGAGAGAGAGAGAGAGAGGGGATGCGTAGGCGGGGCAGATGCGATGAGGAATGGAGGGTGAGAGAGATTTATTAACCGTGTAGGACCATCTAACGGCTGTGAATGCATCGCTTGTGGAAATATCAATCGTAGGTCGTCCGTGGCCGTAGATTCGACTATTTTTAGGTTTGGGAGATATCGACGTCAGGCGTGGTTTTTAAGCGACGCGACGAGTTTTGATCAGCCACGTGTTTCGTCGTGGTTCATACGAATAAGTTGTGAATTTTCAATCCAACCCCTAGAGATCGAAGAATTTTCAATCCTCCCCTTGAGTTGTAAAATTGGGTTCCACTTTTATTAGTATTTTTTTTATCGTCTTCAACCTAGGTTTTAAAAGTGGGGATGCCAAGTTTTTATTTAAAGATTTATGTAGCAATTTGACATACTAGGATTTTTAAAATATCCACTCAACCAATGCTCGGGCCTCAAATTTCTTATAGTTTTCGAGAGTTAAGTAATCACATAAAAATATATGACATCACATGTCGAATTTTACACGAGAGAATGTGTCAAATCACACATAAACAATTGATAACTTCGTTAGAGTTGGTTCAAATATCAATTCCTATTAGCATGCAATGTCAAAATTGCATTCAATTTAAGTGGTCCAATGGAGTAAAAGGAAAGGCCAAATAAGAAGGAAAGAGGGGGCAGAATGGCATATTGTACCTGAAGGGCTATGACAAGAGCATATCCAATCGTAGATTCGATTTTGAGGTGCTAATTTTGTTTGAAGGCTTAAGTTAAAATATCTAAATTTGACATGTACAAATATAGCTTAAAATGGTCACTTTTCTCAAAAAAAAATTATTAAAAAAATTACATTGCCTTCAAAAATGACCCTCAAAGGCTAGGCTCTCTCTTAGGATTTAGACGTTAGTTTCGTCTCTCTGTCCCTGCATTTCATGTGTATTTTTCTGTGATGATTTGGTTGCAATTTTCCTTTAATTGTATTTAGATGGATTCGCTGTAAGTATCGTTAGACTTTACTAAAATGAATTTTTTACCAATAAATAAATAAATTTCTCATAGATTTGGCCTTTCAAATGACAGTTGGTTGGAGCTGGTGTTGGCTTCAAAAGTAACCATTACTTTGCCACGTTGCTTTTGAAGATTCCCATTGGACATGCTCTAAACCCAATTCATTTCGAACTCAAAATCTAATTCGAATCGTTAATTTGTATAGCTCAATAGATATATGCTGATGATCAATTCAATCTTACATGTGTTATTTTGAAGTGCCTTCCCAAAATCATACTTAACATTCATTTTTTAGCTATCCACGATCAAATTTTACTTCGGTCATTAAGTATTGATTTTCAATAAATTTTATTTCCAGTATACTTGACAAGTTTTATAAAATTAATCCAAGTATCAAATTTTTGAGCTCAAAATGAAACTGTTTCTCGGAATCACAAAAGGCTGTTGTGCCTTGCCCCTCCGTCCACGTATATCGATAACCAAGTAACAATTATTCACTAGCAACATGACAGAAGAAATTCTGCAGTGCATAGCCGCACTAAAGGGTTGTGGTGTGGCCGGATCATTTTGATATGGACAATTTGATTTTAATTCGAGTTTCTATTGATTTGAACCGTCTATTACTGCGATTAAAATTCGATTTATCTATTGTCAAAATGGATCAACAGCACTACAACCCTATAGGGCAGCCCGTCCTACAGGATGCCCGGTTCCATTTCCAAATCCAACAGAAGAATAGAACATTTTATCACGAATCAATACTTCTAAAAGAAGGCTGCAAGGATTCTGTGTAGTTTTGATTCCAAAAGAGAAAGAAAGAGAGTTCACAAGCCTATCAAAAAAAGAAAGAAAGAGAGTTCACAACTCATCAAATCATTCCCCTCCATTACGGATTAAAGTTCGGAACCACTCCAACCACTCCTGGACTTTGGGTGGGGGTTGTGCAGCGGTGTGCGCAGCACCGTACTGCACACGTCCGAGCCTTTGGATCGTGCATCCGACGGCTCGGATTTCATTTCGACAACCAACGATTGAGAGCCATTCGTTGCCGAAATGAGATCTGAGCCGTCAGATACACGATCCAACCATTAGGAGGTGTGCAGCACGGTGCTGCGCACACCACTGTACAGCACCATCCCCGATTCAAACTACAGCTGTCCAGTATCCATATTCTTGAACTTGACATCCTGTCTCAAAATCTACTCATACGATGTCTAAGTTTGGTTGACTTGTCTTAAAAAAAATTAAACAAAAGCTAATTCGTTCATCTTTATGAAGCATGAATACTTTTTAAAGAAGTCGTATTCATCTACGAAGATCAAACATTTCAAACTTTAGACCACTGAAGGAATTGCCTGGTTGCTAACTTTAGATTCCGAATTTAGTCGAGGTGCACATGCACAAGCTGATCGAGACATTTGATCATCCAAAAAAGCAGTTGTATCCGCATCAATATACAAATACTCCTCAGATACTCGCAAACACGGAAAATGTCAGTAAGATGGAGTACAACAAATATAATATTTCCGTACACTTAATTTACACGCGTGAACTTTTAGAAAATTGAGATTGTAATAATATTTGCACCATAGAATTGAGGTCTAGATAGATAAAACAATAATTTCTGAGTAAAGCAATGTTTGATCTTGAACTTGTAAAGAGTTTTGTAAAGAAACAAAAGGACAAAATCACAAGAAACTAACGAAATAGATTTTTTTATTTTTTAAGCTCCAAACAACTCATAAGAGAAAAGCAACTCGCGCTCCGTTCCGCTAAGGTTTTTATTTTTTGAGTACTTATTTTCTGTTTTACAAGACAGGTTATTTTTTTCACAACACATCACCTTTAATTCAAAAAATAAGCAGTGGAACACACCCTCAGCAACCATCAAAGGACCACGAAACTTACATTTCCAAGCTTGATTCACACCACATGTAAAAAAAACTCCTCGAGATAACCAGTGGTTTGTACGATCATTAACTCTACATCTCTACATCTCAGGATAGCAAAGATATATGTAAAGGGAAATGATTTTGCTATTCCCTTTTTTGTTAACGCCACTCCCCTGCAAATGTATTTTTGGTGCACTCCCCTGCAAGTGTATTTTCGCAACAAAAATACGCTTGCAGGAGAGTGGCGTTAACAAAAAAGGAAGTGACAAAATCAACGGCCTATCTAAATTGTCAAGCAAATAAAGGAAGGTCATTGTTTTCTACAGTTGGGGAGAAAAAAGAGAGGCTTTGATGGGTGTATTGTTTGAAATATATGCCATTGCTTGGATTACAATGGAAGTCATGACAAATCAATTGCCAAAAAGATCTTGAGTCAGAAGAAACAGACATAACGTTCACATCAACCTTTCATTCCAGTCTTCAGTTTTTTTCCACCCCAGAGTTAAGATTGCTTCGGACTGATGAACTCCCCACCTTCCCCAACTCTGAAAGCCCCCTTCCAACCGCACTAATTAATTAAAAACTATGCATTAGTTCTACCACTCCTTTTTTCAACAGAACAAACCGGCACCAGAAGAAAACTGGTGCGCTCTTTCGGTAGCTGAAACATTCTTTCGCTTCCGGGGTTCGAGAAGTCGAGATAGCATGGCAACGAGGTCAGACTTCGCGCAGAAGCTGCTGAACGATCTCCGGATGCGGAAGGAACGGATGGCTGCATCTCAGGACTCGAGCCATTCGTCCCGGATGGCTGGAGGTAAGTATACTATTTACATGGCGTATCAGTGTAGTGCTTATAGTTTTTGATCCAACACTGACACAAACCAGTTAAACATCCGATTCTCCTTGAGTTGTGAATATCGGCTGAACATCTCCGAGGGGGGGGCGGAAATTTGCGATGAATAACTTCTTGCTGAAGTTAGTCATGAGCTACGAATTATAGTGTAGAAGACAAAAGGCTAAATGTACTATTATTCTTGTTCAATGTCTCCAAGTAATTGCAAAAGCAGCGTAGTGCCTACCCGCCTTCTAAAAGTTCAAAGCACGAAACTGCAATGCGAAGAGAGGAACATTTTCGAATGTCAATCTCCGTCTTCAGATATTCAAATCTCTGTAGATAATTATGATAGATACATATAAACATGTATGTGCACAGCCTATATTCTTCGCTTTTGCGAGTGTATTTGCCTATTTTCATCGCTTTCCACAGGATCCTGATAGAAAGACGTGGAATGCACCGCGAAAATTCATAATAGTTGCCCTTATGCCCTGAATTCACTGTTTTCCAAGTATAATCTCAATCTTATGTGCTGTTCAAGGAAAAAAAACCCCTCAATCTCATGTATCAGATGCTTTCATATTGAGATTCAACACTTCGGTTGAGCAAACCATCGTACGATACCAGGAAGTTTAAATGCATTTGCACCAATTGCACCACCATTATAAGCCAAAAACAAATTACACTCTACTGAAGGTACGATCACCAAGTATTTTTGAAGCAGGACTGCAGAGAGAACATAAAGATACAGGAAAAAAAAACAGGAAAATAGAGCAACTACAAGAAAATTACTACATACCACACCAGCCTCCGTATGAACCATCATCCATAGTTTCCAGGGAAAAAAACTTCGGAATTGGTGAGCCTGAAAATCTGAGGAAGGCTGAGTGATGAGCTAAATTCACGCGTATAGAAAAATTTCTGTTAGCGAATTTATGCAAAAGTGTTAAACTTCTCCACTTTCACACGTGTTGGAACAGAGGCGCATGGAAAGATGTCACCAAATTACAAAGGCTCTCGACAAATGAAGGCATCACAATCAGTAAGTGAATTTTAACACTCCTGACTGTCGATATCTTGAAACATTTCAGCAGTGCAAACTGTAAACCTAATGTATCTCCTATTCCCGGTAGGCTAGTTCCACTTCCAGACCAGCAAGCTCACAGAGAAGGTCGAGTAATAGCACCAGATCCTTCAAGCTTGAAGAAACTTCAAATCAGCTTGTTCCTTATGGAGGAGGCCAAAATCCACGACAAACGGGAGATTTATCCAGGGCCCTTGCTATTGCTTTTGAACATGGAGCCAAACTCACTAAATTGGACTCCTCCGGCAGAAATAGTTCAATGCTGAGTTTCCTGCTCGGGAAGTCTGAAAGAAGCAGCAGCTTCCGGATGAGTGGAACTTCAAGCCAGTTTTTCCCCACCCTCTCCCAAGCCCACATAAATGAGATATCGAAAGGGGCACAGAAATTGAACCAAATCCTAGGAGCTTGCTCCAATGGCCTCAGCTTTGATGGGTATTCAATAGAAATTGGAAAGGAACTGCTGAAAGGCGCCATGGATTTAGAAGAGTCATTGAGAATGCTTGTGAACCTTCAGGAAGCTCAGGAGTACATGATTCCCCCTCAGAGAAAGAACCGAATAAGATTGCTGGAGGAGGGTGAAGAGGATGAAGAAAGCACAGTCAAAATATCTGAACAGAAGCAAGTTGCTAGGCCAAGGTTCTCCTTCGATAAGCCCTCGAGGAAGGTTACAAATACATCCTCAAGTGAAGCTCCAAGTCTTTCCAGAAAACAAGCTGTGAATAACTTAATGTTGGTGCCTCATAAGAGATCAGCTAGTTGTGGCCCTGATTTCAGACCACTTGCGGCATTCTCAGAACTGAAGGATCACACAACTCCATCACAGGCCAAAACAGATAAAGGCAAAATTTCGAATGTGATTGCTAAACTTATGGGACTTGAAGAACTACCACAATTTGCAGATTCAAAGAGCGCAGCGAAAGTATCAAGCTCAAAGCAGAAAGAAGAGATGGTTTCAAAGAAGACCCCACACACAAGTACCAAAAATGCTGTTCCACATCTGTCTATAGAGAAAAAATTAGTACAATCCAACTATACAGGAGCAGCTAAATCATCAAGTTCAACTTCAGAGTACTCTCAGGATATCCAAGTGGCTCGAAATGCCATCTCTGAATCAGTGGTTCCAAATGGAAAACTGCTCTGGAAGGACCAGCAAAGCAACATAGGCCAGTTGTACAAATTTATGGGAAGCCAAAACAATTTTCAGGAGGCGAGAAGAGAGGATAATTCAATGCACAGACGACAAACAAGTATGAAAGGGGAAGAAACCAAGCAACCGGTCCAAAAGGATGATGTCCAGAAACATAAAACTTCGGAAGCTGTGAATAAAATCAGAGGCAAGGAAAGCAGTCTTCGAGAAGAAAAAAGAAACGGAAACAGGATTCCTCCAAGCAATCCAAAAAAGCCCCAGTATGATCATGGAATGCATCAACAGCAAACCCAACCAACATCTGAGCTTCAAGAAGATAAGAATCAAGCAGAAAATAAGGAGCAGCAACATGCAAAACAAAAGGTCAAGTTCATAAAACAGAAAGGAATTGAAGCAGAACCCAAGGATCCATCACAATCAATGCGTGATGCTTTTGGTTTGCAAACGAAGCAGCACTATGGAAACCAAGAAATACATAATAAAAGAAGTTCTACAGAAGTTAAGGGTGAACGGCCATTGAAATGGCTGCCAAAAAGCAAAAACCAGGAAGAACTTAGTGCATATGGAAGTTCAACTAAGTTGAAGATCCATACGAGGAATTCAAAGAATGGAAACTCCGATCAAAATGCATATCCAAGAGAATTAGGATCTGAAAAAGACAATGCAAAAGGAAGCATTCCATCTGTTGCAAAAGAGAAACCTGACCACTTCCCAACCATGCGAAAAAAGGACAATCATATGAAAGTGCATAAAAGTGAAAGCCCCCGAAATATAGATGAAGTACTGACAAGAAGGAATGGAACTCTCCGTAACTCAAGGCCACTCAAACATCAGATTCCGATATTGCATGGAATGAAGCAGAAAAGGCCTGAAAAGACCGGCAGTTCAAAAGGAACAGAACAGGTGAGTAGCAGCTTCTCCAAAGAAGCAACAGCACAGAACCTCCGTCCCAGGGAATCAGAAGCAAGTATTGAATTGCAGAATGTGGCACTACCACAGAATAAAGAAGGCGAACAGGCTCCAAATTTGTACAGTTCTGAGGCAGATGAGCTCCACATGCAAAGCATAACACAGTTCCCTATTCCAAATGAAACTGTAAGTTTATGCATTTTTTTTGAAACAATTGCACTATATAAGTCTCTCTCTCTCTCTCTCTCTCTCTCTCTCTCTCTCTCTCTCTCTCTCTCTCTGTGGGCTCGCACATGCGCACGGGCGCGAAATACAAGGGAAAGAAAAAGGAAATAATGCAGCAACCAAGACACGGAAAACCAAAACAACGCAAATACAGCCATTCAAGTCACCCCACTATATCAAGTGTAGTTTAACTATTGTGTAAAATCACACCACAGTTTCCCTAGAAATACATATTTATAAAAGTTGGCAGCACCCTAATTATATTCACTGGATGTATGCAGTGCCAAAGCAAACTCTCAGCACTATCTGCAGTACCTATTGATAGCCAATACCAAGCACCTGTTTTCATCGAGGGTCATGAACAGAAGTCTCTGGAAACTGCATCAAGTCCACTTATGGGTAAGTGCAAATGTCCAACATTGCAATCCAAATTAAGTTCCACCCTCCTAAAGATGAAACCAACGATTCATTTTCAACCAAAGGGCATAAGAAGGAAATGAAGAAAGACTTTGTCAACCTCCCCGAATGGCAAAATCTAACTCATCCTCCTAAGCATTCGTCCTGAAGCAAGATACCAATTCCCTGCATTATGGAAACATTTCAGCCTGTTTACTGATTTATGTTTGTCAAAAAAACGCACTCCTAACAACCACTCTAAATAAGCCCACCTCAAATTCACTATGCCTGCCATAACCCCCCGGGAGGTTGGTTGGATGGCTAGACTCTTGGGATGTTATCCTAGGGGTCTCAAATTCACCTCTTGGCAAATGCCAAGGTCCTTGCTCTTTGCCCATTACAGGAGATTGGGGTCCTCAGTACCTCAGGTTTGGGTGTTGAGTCACAGGGACTTGAGATGGGCCAAAGGCACAACCCGGCTGCTAAAGTGATTGTGTCCCCTAAGTGTTCAGGAAAAAAAATCACCTCCATGACGTAATAGACACCTCAACACCTGTGGAAGGATCCTTATTTCAATAACACATATCACTTCTCCATCCTTCTTTGCCTAAATCCATCATCCAGGTTTCAGTCAAATATGACATTTGGCGCACAAAAAAGAAGAAGAAGAAATCGCCATCCTTCTTTGCCTGGATCTCAGCTTCCTGGTTCTAGTCAAATATGGCATTTGCATATAAATCAGAACTTCTGTTTGCAGAAGATTAGTAGTTTAAGTAACTGAACCTCGTCTTTTTTGTGTTGCAGGAGTTGATGGAGGAAACACCGAAATCACTTACCTTCCACTGCATGAACAGAAGGATATTCCGACACCACGACCACAAGAGAACCTGACGGAAAACGAAATAAATCTCAAGAAGATATTGATCAAAAGTCAAATTTTCCTGAACACGGCAGAGGTACTGTTCAAACTGGACATACCCTTTGACGTCCTTCCTGTCACTGAATATAGCAGTCAAGATGAAGACAGCAACCTTGTATTAGACTGTGGGTTCGAAATAATGAAAAGAAAAGGACGAAGACAGGAGCTCACTGTTCATCCCCACCTCAACATATCAATCATCTCCATGAAGGTAACATCTCTGGACGAATTGGTGAAGCAAATATACAAGGACTTGGGAAAGTTGAAATTCAACGACGTGAACGGGTGTGATGGATATGGTGATGGATATAAGGAAGCAGAGCACCTGCGAAAAATGCTCACGAGAGACATTCAAAATAGAGATGCAGATGTGAACGGTATGTGGGACTTGGGTTGGCACGAGATGATGTTCACGATTCTTGAGAAAGACGAGCTCGTAAGGGATGTGGAGAAGTATTTGCTCAACGGAGTGATAGATGAGATCATGAAAGATCTGCTTGATCTGAGTGTTGTTTTGTTTACTGAAGAATAAGCACTGTTTGTAATTTGAGTAACACTTGTTTGATAACTTCCATACATGTAAAGCAAAATTCACATAGCTCGACGCGGTTTCGCAACATGAAATCAAAAGTTAATATTCATGTTTCGCAATCTCACGCGTCTGTTGTAATCCCATATGTTACCACATGCCAAATCCATTTCGCTTATGGTACGATTTTCGAAAGCTTGACCCATTCGTCGTGTCGTGATAGAGTCACTGAGGAAAAAACTGGAGGAATAATTACCTCCTATGATCATCAAGATCAGTAATGCATTATGTGAGATACTGTAGGGGTTCGATTAATCGGGACCTTGACCGTGGTGTCTGGTTAGGTTCCTTCCTCCGCTGCTCCGCTCGTCTGTCGCCTGACCTGCAACAAGTCACTAGGGTTTTGGTTGCCCAGTGACCCTCCGACGATCAAGTTAGATCTCAAGGAAGGTGTTTAGGTCTAGGGTTAGGATAGTATTGCGTACCTCTTTCAGGTGTGTATCACTTTGTATTTATAGACCTAGGTTTGCTTGGCTTCCACGCTAGCGCGTGGTGAGTACGCTCGGGTAACCGCCTCGGGTGACGTCATATATGACGAGGGGGGCGAGGTAGTTACGGAGCACATGGGACAGATCTCAATGATTGTGCCAGCTGCATGGGGAGCATGATCCCCACGGGTCCCATTCACAGAAACCGTTACCTCCTGGAAGCTTCTGGAAGCACTGGAGCATGCGGTAAACCGATGCTCCGAAGTCGATATCAACCGAAGTCCGGGCACCGACCGAAGTACCTCCCGAAGAGAGCTAGTCAGAGGACCTCGGCCCGTACCCTAGCCGCTGGTTTAGGGTTTGCACCCCGGTTACCGAGCCGATAACCGAGGGCCCTACAGATACTGCTAAGCTTCTTATGCATTGTGTGTAGTGCAGTTGGTCAAGGATGAGACCGCTCAGTTGAGGTTGAAACATACCAAGCTGGGCACTAAGGTTCGATTCCTAACAGCTGCATACTCTGAATTTAACCGCTGAACGCTGAACGCTGTGTGGGGCCACTGCTTGCAGCAAAACCAAGGGATACTCTCCCAAAGGATCCTTGAGAGAGTATCTCTTGGGGATAAGCCTTTTTTAAACTGACAAAAAAAAAAGTGAAACTAAGCTATCACCCAAACTTAGTATGGCGATTGGCAATCGATGAATCATTCTACCGAACAAAGAAGGAATCAAACGATTCAGATATATATAACATCTGCTTGTAAACATTGATTGTGGATGATCGACTATAGACAATGCAGAAACTGGAAACAGAAAGAACCAATTTTTGAAACCCAACCGCGAAAGTCATATCCAAAATGAACCTTGTACTCTCGTAGTCTTAAAAGTTGTAGGAGTCTCATATTGCACCCTTGATTTTTTAAACAATTGTAAGCTACGGCCTCTCTTGGCCTAAATTTTTTGACTTTTTTTTTTTAAGGAATTAAGGGTGTGTAACGTGTACTTATTTTTTGAATTAAAGGTGATGTATTGTGAGAGAATGATAAGTCTTTTAAAGCAGGAAATAAGTACTTAAAAAATAAAAACTTTAGCGAAACGGGGCCTAAATGGTTATTATCTCTTAATCTTTCAAGATACAGGTAAGAAATTTATTTCATATTTTCATCTCGATGGGAGGAATTAAAAAAGTATAAAGATATGAACCAAAGTTGAAAAAAAACTTGTACAAGACGATGAAAAAGACCTCAAAAGATTGTCTAAAGATATGGACCAAAGTTAAAATATTATTTTTTTGTGTTGTTTTTGTCGTCTAATTTAATTATTTTCTCAACTTTCATCAATATCTTTGTTCTTTTCCGATTCCTCTCACAATGGGATGTGAAAATTATAAGAATTAGTAAGAAAAAGGAACCAAAAATCACACAACAAAAAGTCTCTAAAAAGTTAGGTCCAATTAGGGATAGTTTACAAACAGATGAGTTAAACTTTAACAAAATTGTAAACTCGCTAAAATTATTCGATCGGACACTGACACATGCGACGGTTTATGGTGGCATCCTCGCATTTTCACCCATATATGCGGATAAAAACGTCATGTATGTTGATTTCTTATTTGAGTTTTTTCGCGTGCTCAATTATACATCAATCACATTCCACATGAGTGTTTTAGTATTTTCGTACATTCGTATGGGTGTTAGGGTGTGCATGTGTAGTAATCTTATTGTTTAAATAACTTTTTCTCCATGAAAGGCTCAGCAAGCTCCGTTGTCGTTTAGCGGTAAGATACCTAGTTTCCACCGTTGATCCCAGGAGACCCGAGTTCAAATCCCGGCAATGGAATATCCTCTTTTCCCTTCTCGTGGCCTCCCTTTTTTTTTTTTCCTAATAGGACCCCCTCCTTGAAAGGAATTTGTTCCCCCATGATCCGGATCCCATCCCTCCTGACACGTGACTCCAATCCTACCGCTAGACAACAAGCTCCGTTGTCGTCTAGCGGTAGGATACCTGGTTTCCACCGTTGATCCCAGGACACTCGGGTTCGAGTCCCGGCAACGGAATATCCTCTTTTCCCTTCTCGTGGCCTCCCGACACGTGACTCCAATCTAAACCCACTTCGCACGTAATTTCTCTTTTTTGGCCACTTTCTGTAAGAATAAATCTGAATAGGATCTCTTCTATTTCCTAATCCATCATCATCTTCAGTTCTTCACTCCACAAATTCTGTGGAGACCCACTGACCAATTTCCCTCACAAATCATCTACAGGTACGAGCTCAACGCCAAAGACTCTCTCTCTCTCTCTCTCTGTTGACGACTTCTTTGTGATTGTGTACCCGTTTCGCTCAAGAATTGTTGCGCTGCTTTCTCTGAGGTCTCTCGTTCTTCCAATAGAAGTTTGTTTTTGTTTTTTTTTTTGGGGTAATTCGGAAATATGTCAAACAGAAGTTCAGTTGATCTAAAGATTCGTTTTTTGTTATTTGTGGAGCTCGTGTATGAGATTTGTTGTGCGATTAGAGGCTAATAACACGGGGTTGGATTCGTTGGTAAGCGTGAATTGACGATCGATGAATCATTCTACCGAACAAAGAAGGAATCAAACGATTCAGATACATATATACGACGTTGGGAGTAAAATGCATAGAACATCGTAAAGCGTACCTGGTGATGGAACTGAGGGGTTTATCCGATGATCGACATTCGACTATAGACAATGCAGAAACGGGAAACAGAAAGAAGCAGTTTTTGAAACACAACCGCGAAAATCATATCCATCCAAATTGAACCTTGTACTCTCGTAGTCTTAAAGTTGTAGGAGTTTCATATTGCACCCTTGATTTTTTAAACAATTGTAAGCCACGCCCCTCTTGGCCTAAATTTTTTGACTTTTTTTTTTTTAAGGAATTAAGGGTGTGTTCCATTATCTAAAGGCCACTGATTTCGGCGCTCCCGTTTTCAACAATGGCGCTCCTCTTTTTGGCCTTATTAGGTAAAATTTCTAAACTATCCTTGTACTTTTCTTCTGGGTTCTTTTCATAATGTCCAAATTACCCTTTTTGATTTATTTACTCCCAATCCCAGAACATTATCTTCTTGGGCGTGACTTTTCGGGTGAAAAGTGAAAACCCTTTTCACTAACACCCATCTTCTTCGTCTACACACTCCCGTCCACTCCGGCGAGGGTGGGGTTCGGTCGTTTCAAGCAACTATGGGATTTACGGATGAAGATTTTTCAACAATGGAGTGTGAGAATCAAGATATTGGTGGCTTTCATGCAACTATGGGATTTAAGGATGAAGATTTTTCAGAGCTAAATGATATCGCAAATCTCACAGTAATGTCATCTGCAGTTTTTTTTGTTGGACTTTATGAAGATCGAATGATTGGAGATCTCTACTGGGATAGATGATGAATATTTGTATGGGTTTTTGGAGTAACATTTTTGTGAACTTCTTGTGTTTTTTGGACTTAATCTTTGAATGGTCTTGGATTTTAGAAAAATTCAAGCATCTAATTTGGCCAATGTTGTTTTAAGATTTGCAGGATTTGAAGGTTGTTTAAATTCTGGGTATGATTTTTCTTTTTGAACTGGAATTATGCAGTTTTTTTTTTTTGAAGTGGAATTCTGGTATCACGGATTCACGTGGAAGTGCCAGGCCAATGAAAGCCAGACATGTACAAGAAAGATTAAGGAAAGAAGGAAGGGCTTTCCTCATTAATTTATTATGAGGGTAGTTAAGGTATTTGGCCATTGAAAGATTAAAGAAAGAAGGATACTTTTGTAACTTTACTCAAGGATGACAAAAGTTGGAGTGCCATTGGACAAACTTGGAGTGCTAAAATCAATCTCCTAACTAAAATAAGTATTTATTTTTTAAATAGGTACTTATTTTTTAAATTAAGAGTAATATATAATGAGAGAATGACCTGCCTTGTAAAACATGAAATAAGTACTTAAAAAATAAAAAAAATTAGCGGAACGGGACCTAAATGGTTATTATCTCTTAATCTTTCAAGATACAGGTAAAAAAAATTATTTCATATTTTCATCTCGATGAGAGGAATTAAAAAAGTATAAAGATATGAACCAAAGTTGAAAAAACTTATACAAGACAACGAAAAAGACCTCAAAAGATTGTCTAAAGACCCAAAAAGATATGGACCAAAGTTAAAATATTATCTTTTTGTGTGTTTTTTGTCATCTAATATAATTTTTTTTTCAACTTTCCTCAATATCTTTGTTCTTTTCCGATTCCTCTCACAATGAGATGTGAAAATTATAAGAATTAATAAGAAAAAGGAACCAAAAATCACACAACAAAAAGGTCTCTAAAAAGTTAGGTCCAAGGGGTAGTTTACTAGGTAATTTTTAAAATAAACAAAGACAGACGAGTTAAACTTTAACAAAATTGTAAACTCATTAAAACTATTCGATCGAACACTGACACATGCGACGGTTTACGGCGGCATCCTCGCATTTTCACCCATATATGCGGATAAAAACGTCATGTATGTTGATTCTTATTTGAGTTTTTTCACAAGCTCAATTATACATCAATCACATTCCACATGGGTGTTTAGTATTTTCGTACATTCGTATGGGTGTTATGGTGTGCATGTGTAGAAATCTTATATTTAAATTGCTTTTTCTCCACGAAAGGCTCAACAAGCTCCGTTGTCGTCCAGCGGTTAGGATATCTGGCTTTCACCCAGGAGACCCGGGTTCGATTCCCGGCAACGGAATATCCTTTTTTTCCCCCCTTCTCGTGGCCTCCCTTTTTTTCCTGATAGGACCCTCCTCGAAAGGAATTTGTTCCCCCATGATCCGGATCCCATCCCTCCCGACACGTGACTCCAATCTAAACCCACTTCGCACGTAATTTCTCTTTTTTGGCCACTTTCTGTAAGAATAAATATGAATAGGATCTTCTTTTTCCTAATCCATCATCATCTTCAGTTCTTCACTACACAAATTCTGTGGAGACCCACTGACCAATTTCCCTCACAAATCATCTACAGGTACGAGCTCAACGCCAAAGACTCTCTCTCTCTCTGTGTTGACAGAATTGTTGCGCTGCTTTCTCTGAGGTCTCTCGTTCTTCCGATAGTTCTTTTTTTTTTTTTTTTTTTGGGTAATTCGGAAATATGCCAATAGAAGTTCAGTTGATCTAAAGATTCGTTTTTTGTTATTCGTGGAGCACGTGTTTGAGATTTGCTGTGCGATTAGAGGTTAACACTGGGTTGGATTCGTTGGTAAGCGTGAATTGACCGTAGATGAGATGAGTGTCATTCATTGTGCAACCTTTTGTTTAGCTGCCGAGAAAGTTATGTGATATATAGTGAAAAAGGGCTCATCTTAGCTTTGACGCAGTCGGATAATTATGTTCAGTCATCGCCCAATTATGCGCTTTGTTTCTTTTGGGCTCTAAACAGCAAAAATTTTGTCACCGTAATAAGAAAGAATAAGAAGTATATTACGCGGTTAGAAGGGCAGCCTGGGTGCAACGATAAGTTTACCCAATGTGACCTGGCAGTCACGGGTTTGAGTCGTGGAAACAGGCGGAGAGCTTAGGTGGGTAAGGCTGCGTACGTCTAACGCTACCCAGACCCTACTGTAGCGGAACCTCGTACATTGGGTAGCCGTTTTATGAGTATATTACAGTGTTATCAGATTGTTGAGGGTTTGCAATACAGAGTTCTTGTGTGATTTATGGTTGATATGGTTTGGGGAAAAGAGTGATTTTGAATTACTGTTGAAATTACTGCAGATGGCTTCATCTACTCTTATCTGTGACACGGAGCAATGGAAGGACTTGAAGGTAACTTGTGTTGATCATAGAAGTTTATAAAGAATACGGAATATGGCTATCATGTGAAACTTGTATCTCTGTTCAGGCCCATGTCGACGACATTAAAAAGACACATTTACGTGAATTGATGAGCGACACTGAGCGATGCAACTCCATGATGGTGTATGATACTCTACTTAACTTGTTCAAGTCATCTTGTTCTTATCTGTTTTGATATGGATTTCACCTTTATGTTCTGTAATAAGCATTGAATTCTATTCTGCATTGTAATCCCGATATCTGATTTGCAGTGAATTCGATGGGATACTATTGGACTACTCACGGCAATGTGCTACCCTCGAAACAATGGATAAGCTATTCAAATTGGCAGAGGTGTGTTGAACAATTTACTTTCTTTTTCTCTGGGGTAATGTCAGAATACATTTTTTAAATCGTGCTTTCATGTATCCTAATGCAGGCAGCAGGTCTCAAAGGAAAAATTAATAGGATGTTTAACGGGGAGCGGGTGAGTATGTTTAACTTTCTTCTTCCAATCAAACATGACTTGCATAAACCGACCTACTAGTTTAATCCTTCATCATTGTTTTTAATGGCACCTTCAGATAAACAGCACGGAGAACAGGTGTGTCCTTCATGTGGCTCTCCGTGCTCCAAGGGATGCAGTTATAAACTGCGATGGAAAGAATACGGTCCCAGATGTTTGGCAAGTTCTGGACAAGATCAGGGAATTCTCTGAGAGGGTGCGCAGTGGTTCCTGGGTAAGGTTTGGTTGTTAATATCAGTTAATTAAGCATTTATCGCATAAGTGTGAGTGTGAGTGTAAGTTGTAACTAGTGGATACCTATTGTTAGGTTGGAGCTACAGGAAAACCATTGAAGGATGTTGTAGCCATTGGTATAGGTGGCAGCTTCTTAGGTCCTCTTTTTGTGCATACAGCTCTTCAAACAGGTTGACACTATGTGTTCCAATCTTCAGCTGTACAATACTATCACTTTCACTGTATTTTTGTACTTGTTTCCTGATCAACTTGGTTATGTGTGTTTATAAATGATGTGTGGTTAACTCTTGGAAATTTTCCAGATCCAGAGGCTTCTGAATTTGCAAGAGGACGCCAACTGCGCTTGTAAGTACAGATTCTGTCTCTGGCTCTATTTTCTCTTTTGGTGGATCGCATCAGTGAAGTAGAGAGGACCTTTTATGTCACCGAAGTAGTTGGATCTTGCATAGGTCTTTTATGTTTTCGTCCTACATGACAATGTAGTGGTGATCTTAATCTCGCAGTAACTCTTAGCGGCATGTCTAGCTCGTTACAATCAGATTTAGGTGAAATGTTATCAATCATTGCTCATTGTTGTGTAGGCGGCAGTTATCTTACGAAAAGTAGAACTTTCACCACCCCCCCCCCCCCCCCCCCCCCCCCCCCACCCCTCCCTTTTCTATGTATTAAAAGTGGATTATGTCATGTTTCAAGAAATTTTGTGCTAGGGGGTGTGAGGACTATAAAGGTGTAAACTTTACAGAAGGCATTGCCCATGTGGTCACATATAGCCTGCGTGAAAGTGCCTATCTCATAATGAGTCTCCTACAAGGCTCTTGATATTCTAAAATTAAGTCTATAGATTTTGGTTTGCAGTCCAACAAACTTAGTCATGATAGTGTAATTACAATTACAAGATGCTGCATGCTTTTAGGGGGAGAAGGACCCTGCATAATTACCTCTGTGCAATGCGTGCATACAAATGATGATTAAGCATGGATTTATAATAGCCTGCTCCTTTTCCTGTGTGCAGTCTTGCAAATGTTGATCCAATTGACGTTGCTAGAAATATTACTGGGTTGAATCCTGAGACTACGTTAGGTAAAGTTTTGTACTTTTGTTGTTTGGTTAAAATTTCTGTTGAGCGTTATATGCTTACTGGCTGAGCGCTACTTCGGGTTTCGTATATGTGATTGAATCTGTCTGTGCTATTTGCAGTTGTGGTGGTTTCTAAGACTTTTACAACAGCTGAAACGATGTTGAATGCTCGGACAATGAGGGAATGGATTTCATCTGCTTTGGGGTTAGTGTTATAGTACAAGTTTTTATTTTGTTTGAGATATATGCACAGTGCAAGATTAGATTTGGATTTCCCAGGGAGAGAACAATCAATCAGAGACTAGTTGTAAATTGACTTAAAACAGAGATATCAATTGTCTGTCTTAATTGAAAATCCTTTGATTGTTCTGGATGTCAATGAACTTTTTTTTCCGGTTCATTTGTATGTAGTGATGATTGCATTAAGAAAATAATCGAACACGTAAGGGGTATAACCAAACTCACTCAGATTGTCTCGGTCATATAATTGTTAGCGTATTATATTGCAGGCCTGAGGCAGTTGCGAAGCACATGGTTGCTGTCAGTACTAATCTAACGGTATTACACTTTTCCGTTATCACGTGTGCTTAGGTGGTTAACATCTCCTGTTCACCTGTTGTATCTGATGATATCTGTTTCAAGGAAATGGGATGAAAATGGATATTGATAGCTTGTTCCTATCACTAATTAAATCTTTAAATTCATTTTATGGTTGGCTTGTATTTTAAGGTTACTCATTCCTTTTCATGTGGTTGAGTGGCAAGAAATCGGTTTTAGAGTTTTAAATTGATTAATTTAGAAGTTCACTTATAACTCTTGTCTGTGGATTTTGCTTCAACTTCAATGCAGCTTGTAGAACAGTTTGGTATTGATCCTAATAATGCTTTTGCATTCTGGGACTGGGTTGGAGGCCGATATAGTGGTAAGTATGCTGGCTATTTTTGTAACTCTTGTGGTGAACATGATATTTGATGTGCCTTTGAAAACTTTTTGCAGTTTGCAGCGCTGTTGGAGTATTGCCTTTATCTCTCCAATATGGGTTCTCCATTGTCGAGAAGTACAGTAACTTGCCATTTCTCTTAATTGCAGCAGAATTTTTTTTCCCCATTTCAAGATTTTGCATTTAAATTGACACCCAATCTGGAGATTGTATGCATAGACAATTATGAGGTGTAAAACTCATTCTTTTAGCTACTTCCAGGGAAGTTATGAAGTTGGTTAAGTACAAACCTTTTATTCTTACGAATTATGCTTATGAACATGAAATCTTAGGCTGCCGTTTGAGGACTTACTATTTGTCCTTGCATGATTTTCCTGTAGTCCTATTTGGTATTTGAGTTGCCATGAGAGATGGTTTCATGCTTCATTCTTCCAGTAGCAATGTCCCACAGTTGAGTTGATCACTTGAGTTTTGTTGGGGAAGAAAAATCATTATCATTACCGTTTCTCTCAATCTCGTTAGAGATGGTTTCCTGCTTCATTCTTCCAGTAACAATGTCCCATGGATGAGTAGATACTTCTGCTTTGTAGGACTATCTTACTTCCTAGTGTCTTTTGGAAAAACTGATGCCAGCTGTAAACTATATGAAAATAAAACAACTGATGCCAGCTGTAAACTATATGAAAATAAAACGAATTACCTAGTGTAACCCAACCCCCCCCCCCCCCCCCCCCCCCCCCCTTCTTCCCCAAACAAATGCTGGGCCTGGGAATCTCTAGCATTAGGTGGTCTGAAGTTGCTTTCCCTTGAGCTTATACCTTCTTTTCTTCGTTGACAGTCCCACTTTTATCCCTTTGACATGCTACTATGCTTTCTTGGTTTGCAATGTTTTTTGTTTCATGCCAAATTTATCGTTGCCCCTCGGTTTCATTTAGATTCTACTTTGGCTTGCGGTTACCTCATTTTATCTTCTTGTTTTCCTCTTAAAGGTTCCTGCAGGGAGCTTCAAGCATCGACAAACACTTCTATTCAGCACCTTTTGATAAAAACATTCCCGTATGTGCCTCCTAAGATGTACTTCTGAAGTCTTTATTCTTCCTATCTATTGTGTATGCAATAGGTATACTGAATGTGTATGTTCTTGTACTCGTGACACTGACTAGGCTAAAAGCCTTGGAATAACAGTGGAGAGGCTGAATGCATATACTTGAATCGGGTCTCTAGGCCTGCCCTCTCTAATGCCTTTCAGCTTTGATTAAAGGGCATGGTTTCACAGCATAACGTCCCTTGAGTTCCTCGATTTTGGTAGGTATAGGGGGGCCACTATTACTTTGTGTATGTATATGCATAAAGTTAGGTCTGTCTCCAGTCCTCCCCGCCCATAGCCCCATTGTTTGGAGATTATTGTTATTGTTTTGTTCAGAACCCCTGATTTGTGGGTTTCATGCCCCAACACCTGGGCTAAATGTATCACCGTGCATTAGAAGATTCTTGTGATCCACCTTGGGAGATGTTTTCAACAAGAATTTATTTGGGATCCTTATCGGTGACATTGTCTTCAGGTGCTTTTAGGTTTGTTGAGCATATGGAATGTTTCTTTTCTCGGACACCCTGCAAGAGTAAGTACACCGCCTGCTACAAAGTTTGTTTAGAATTTCCGCGTTTGTGGGTGTTAGCTGATGATGTGTTTTTTCGTAACACTGAAAGTTCCAACATTGTTCCAGGCCATTTTACCTTATTCTCAAGCCTTGGAGAAGCTTGCGCCTCATATTCAACAGGCATGTTACCATTCGTTTGCTTCTTTTGTATTGTCTTGAAAGTTTCTTGCTGACGCTCTTACTCCGTCCTAAACTTTGTTCAAAATTTAGGTTAGTATGGAAAGTAACGGGAAAGGGGTGTCAATTGATGGTGTGCCTCTTCCCTATGAGAGTGGTGAAATTGATTTCGGTGAACCAGGAACAAATGGTCAGCATAGCTTTTACCAATTAATTCACCAGGTAATTTGCATGAGCTTCTTCTTCGTCTGGTGTTTCTTGGAGTTCAGGGATATATCATGTCTGAGGAAGCCACTAATGGCAGTTGATTATTTTTTTTTTTCTTTTGAGTGGTGTAACATATGACACTTAACCTTTTGATTCGAGGTTCTATGTAAAACTCAAATCTCTTCTTGACTGTGGTTACTGCTGCTGTATGTGTACACTTTATCTTGCTTGACTCTTATATCCTTACATAAGAACCCATTTTCTTGAAACTTTCAGGGGCGTGTAGTTCCTTGTGATTTTATCGGTGTTGTGAAGAGTCAGCAACCTGTGTACCTGAAAGGTACGCAAGTCATTTTCATTTCTTGTTTTTTGGGGGGGACCATACCTAATCTCAGTAAAGGTGGTCTTTTTATTCTTTTCTCTCTTTTTTTGTATCTTTTTATCTACAACTTGAATTTCCATTGAATTGGTGTTGCAGGTGAAGTGGTGAGTAACCACGATGAGCTCATGTCGAACTTTTTTGCACAGCCAGATGCCCTAGCTTATGGGAAGGTATGATGAACTTTTTACCATAACATTGTTGGGGTTTTGTTCGACATCATAAAATTGAAAATGATTCATGTCTTTTTTCTCTATATAATTCCTTCATATCATAACTAATTCTCACTAGATTTGTTTCGATTCGTCTGCCTTTTGATTGCAACATCTGTCTAAATGCTTGGATGTCTAACTAGATTTTACTATCTTATAGACACCACAACAGTTACAAAATGAGAATGTCCCCCACCATCTTATCCCTCACAAGGTGATTTTGTTTTCAGTCCAGTTTGTTGTCTTTGATTTACAGTTGAATTCTTGTTCCTAATAGTTGCATTATCTTTCACAGACCTTCCCAGGCAATCGGCCTTCTCTCAGTCTTCTGCTTCCATCATTGAGTGCTTACAATATTGGACAGGTTTGGGGCTACTTTTTAATCCTTCTGTGACGCATTTTGTTTGTGTTGCTAATCATTAGAGGTTTTCAGGGAGTTCAAATTTGTCTAATCCATTCCATTTTGTGAGCACATCTAGTGATCTGAAGTTTCCGGATGTTCATTGAGGTCATTAGATCCAACATTTTTGTAATCTCGACACTTTGGTCCTAGGTGAAGTCTACTTTGATGGTCGATGGTGCTGGTGTAACAAGGACTTGATGGACTGTAGTGCATGTTACAACACCTAAGCCCAATAACCGTTTTTATTTAATGCCCAATAACCGTTGTTATTTAATGGGTTCTCACACCACATTTGTGGAGTAGCCTAGATTATTAACCGTGCTGTTTGATTGCTAAATTTTATGCTTCACATTTTCTAGAGAACTATATCCCAGATTCATAAAATTTGCATAAATAGATGCGTAAGTTATGCGGAAATCCTTTTGACTTCACCAATTTACAGCTTAAGAGAGTGGCTTGTAAATGAAGCTACGGGCCATTGATGGTATACAACCCATGAAGTGTATATGTTATTTTTCCACTTGTAGCATAAGAAGAGGGGAGTATCATATATGCTAGGAAGCACAAGTCTTGTTCTGACATGAAGTTTCTTCCCCCATGCTGTCTAACTTTTGTCAAGTGATCAACATTTCTGCCTTGTTGACCTAATCCCACCAATTCTTGCTCTCTCTTCCTCAGTTGCTGGCAATGTATGAACACAGAATTGCTGTTGAGGGCTTCATTTGGGGTATTAACTCCTTCGATCAGTGGGGAGTGGAGTTAGGAAAGGTATTCTTTTATAATCTGCTTCTGCCGCTGCTCTACTTCATGTTTATGCTGTTTTCTCTCTACTTCATGTTTATGCTGTTTTCTTAAATACTCTTACGTTTATATCACGTATTTTTTTGTCTTCTTTTTCTCCACTCAGCTCCAGAACAATTTGCTTTCCTAGTTTTGCCTTTTCTCTTGTTCCTTGACAACTTTGTTGCTACGCTATACTGCAGTCACTGGCTTCCCAAGTCAGAAAGCAACTTCATGCATCTCGTAAGAAAGGAGAACCTGTTGAGGGCTTCAATTTCAGTACCTCGACAATGATGAAGAGATATCTAGAGGTATGTAAAGCACCATTTATGAAAGAGGATGGTGTTTATGGCACATCATGCAACCATTTTTCCGAGAAACTAGTGTTTCTAACAAGTAGGCCGTTCGTGAACTGTTCATGAACATTCTAAATCTTGGCTCCATTCAGCTCATTTGCAACCCTACTAACAAGTAACTTGACTCAGAAATGGCAGTCTTGAGAACAATTCAATTTCAGCTGTGTCTCAGACTTGCAAGAGCATTTTTGCCAAAGAGAGAAAGTTGTTTGCTAGATAATTGCTGCCAAAACCAAAAAATAAAATAAAAATAAAAATAATAATAATAGATTTGGATTAACTGCTGGCTTATTGGCACATGTTATATGTGCGTCTTTTGTCCACTCTTCTCTGCTTTAGTGTTTGTATGTTAGGTTGGATTTGAATAATGGATTTGTGAAAGGATCCAACGCAATGTAACCAAATTGAGGGGAAATTAAAGATATAATTAGTTGCTTCACATGTATCTTTTTGTTGTCCTATTCTTCTCCCTTCGTAGATCTTTCCTCCGTATCCATGATCCAAGCGCAACATAACTGTGCATGACAAACCTCTGGGATGTGACTTGTGAGCGCACAAACTTCCCTAGGCATTAAACCCGAATTCGAAAGTTTTAATCAATATAGGTCAACTGTATACTTGTACAATAAGGTATACAAATTGAACACGGTTTAATGATTGTGATCATTGGTGCTTTTCATCTCTCATTATCTGGATTTTCAATGATTCCGTTTGGGCACCTGGTATCTATGAGGGTTCACCTACCCCGGTTACTCCTTAACTCCCCTTCAGGAAGCAATTCTGTTTATGAAGGCTGTGCGAGAAGGTTTTGCTTTATTCTTGTTGGGATTTAACGATATTGTTTTTCATTTCACAGGGGAGTGCAGATGTACCTCAAGATCCACCTACTCTTCTTCCTCATATGTGAATGCCATCTTTGGTGAAGGAACTGCCAGCAACCTTTCCGATGGTTATGTTCAAGACCTCATACTCTTCAATAAAGGCACGAACTGTCCGTAACCCACTAATTTACGTTTTGATGTATGAGTCATTTCGAATTTAGTTCATTCGTCTTGGAATTTTTTTTCAAATAACCCAAGTTTTGGCTGTTCTACTTACCCTGGCACTATGCCAAAGTGTACTGAAATAAATTCACGGTTTGATTTAATAAATGGTGGGAACTGACTTGGACGTTTCTTCATTATATCTCACTTTCAACTCAAATCCACACATATGACAACAGATGAGAGCATTGAGATCGCACCGATGCTATTGGGAGCATCTTACCTTGTATGTTACTTTTCGCAATTTGGACTACTGATTGTCAGGATGGCTCGAATCACGCAGTACACCCTTGTAGTGCACCCCTGCATTGCAGGGTCCCGTGAAACACCGGGGGAAAGTATTCTTGCCAATCTTGGTAATTTAATGGAGGGGTTGTATATGCCATCGTTGCCAAAGTTGGATATTGCTTCTACAAACTTAACAGATCACAAGTTTGGACTGCTGAAACATAAGCTAATTCAGAGCATAATTTTTAGTGTTCAGATTCTTTTCAGCGAGTGAGTTAAGTACTCCCTATTGTTCCAATCTTTTCGGATGTCCCTGAAGGTGTGAGTTAAATACTATCCAATCTTTTCGGATGTCCCTGAAGGTGAGTTAAATACTAGAAACCAAAGATCTTGGTAAGCCTTTGTATCTGAAGCTTAGCGCCCTACCCACATGCTATCAAATTTAGGGCTGCAAACGAACTGAGCCACTCGTAGCTCGGCTCGTTAGTGGCTCATTCAAGCTCGGCTCAGAAGTTAAACGAACGAGTTCGAGCCGATTTTTTCAGCTCATTTTGTAATCGAGCCGAGCTTATGAGCTCTAGCTAGGATAAGCTCGGCTCGCGAGCCGGGGTATATATACTTAAGTTTAGGGTTTTTATTGTTATTTCATAATTTGTTCTTTCCGTTTTCACTTTCCAGTCAACCAAGAGAGGCGAGAGCACACACACCCCAGTACACCCCCGCTCCATAGGAAAATGAAAGGTATATACCTTCACAATCAAAATATTTTTGATTGTATTAGGCCTATGCGAGAATATTTATACATTTTTCGTTGGTCCGTTGAGACTCCTGAACAAGCTCGAGCTTGAGTCAAGCCAAGGCCCGCTTGGCTCGAGCTCGACTCGTTAAGTTTTCACTGAGCTCGAGCTCGGGTTCGTGAAAAACTAAATATACAAGCTTGAACACAGTAAAGCTCAACTTGTTTGCAGCCCTACCATCAATCTATATATTTTATCCAGTCAGTATTGAAAAACTACCTCCTTTTTGCTCCTTTCGTAATAGACATGAAAGGCCAATGAACACACTTTTATGTTACAAAAGAACCCCAAAAAGCAGCCAAAAGAACCAAATGGCTTAGAATATTGCCCCATCCAACAGGTCTTTCCTGGGTATCAGAATTCCATTGTACGGAGTATATACAAATGCAAAACAATTAGCCACTGATTCATCAACATATCCAGAATAACTCCACAAAGGAGAAACAAGTCTTTCCCACAAACACTTGGGACGAATTACCCATGTCGACGAAAAGCTAGAGCAGAAACTGAAGAAGTGGAGCCTAAAAACATCCTACTATACTTGATTCAGCTACTTCTAAACGCCGGTAGAGCCAAACCCACCAGCACCTCTAACAGTCGAATCCAGGTCCTCAACTTCCACCACTTCCGGCGTCATGATGACCTCGATAATCAACTGAGCAACCCTATCGCCAGCCTTCACTTCAAAATCGGCATCAGAGTGGTTGAACAATATAATCCCGACTGGACCCCTGTAGTCAGCATCGATCACTCCCGCCAAAACATCAATCGAATGCTTCCACGCCAATCCTGATCGCGGTGCTGCAAACCAACGCAAACCCAAATCAAAATGCAGAAAACTACCACCATGAAGTGATTTATGAGCATTGGTCATATGCTGTGAACAGATGTGTGCGGGATTAATGGAGATTTTACCAATTCGAGCGTATGTTCCTTCTGGGACAGCTATGCTTAGATCAGTTGGTACCAACGCTTTTCCTCTGGCTGGTACTGTGACCTCTGTTGAGCTGAGAATAAATTAAAAAACCACTAATTAAAGTTAAAGTCTCGAACAGATATGGATTCAGAAGCTATATCTTGGGGAGCAACACATTTGCCAATAAATAAAAAAAATTGATAAGAAACATTCAAAGCCGCTCCACTCATCCAAAACTAAACCAAATTAAGTTTCATTCAAATTCTACTCAAACAAAACAAGACTCAAAATGCACTCAAACAAGAATCAAATTTTACTCAAATTACGGAAAGCTAAATTCTCCTTCTCAAATTTGCGCTTGCTCTCTGACACTCGGGGAGACTTCCTGGGACCGGTAACTATTGATTGACAACAAAAATCTAAAATTATATCAATAAAACTATAGGAATCCCCGTTTGAAATGTTTCATACATCAAATAAAGCTCTTACTCGAAATTTTTATTCGAATTTGCATAAAAATGTAGTTAAGGATAGAGATACTCTTAAAGAAAAAGAACACTACAAAGTATAAACCAAAATATCCACACAAAAGTATTTACCATTGAAAAGATCTCTAAAAATATTTACACAAAAGTCCCAATTTTGATCATAGTACCTCAGTCGTACTCATGTCCTCAAGACCCAAAACACAACGACAAAAAAATGACTAGATTTTCACACAATCAATTCACACTTTCAGGTTCCACGATGCCATTTTGTTTACGCATTCATATGATTCTATGCCCCCGTAGGTGCTTAATTTAAGTGTCGTTGACGGGTTCTATTGGTCGAACGCCAGATGTCGGCTCTGCTTTGCAATGAAAGACATTAGGTATTCCAACTTTGATGTAATTTGTCTATCCCGATTGTTTCAGGTTGCGCATTAGTTTTCATATTTTTGTAATTTAGGTGGATTTCTTTGTAAGTGCCGTTGAACTTATTGAAATCAAATGATTGCGATTGACTTGTCAAAAAAAAATAAAAATATTCACACTTTCAGGCCATCATGACAATACACTGGAGCCACAAATCCTTGTAATTTGGGAACAGATCTCTTTTGATTCCGAAATCATCTGAACTATGGTTAGTATTAACACGAGGGTTGCATGCTTGTGTGTGTGTGTGTGAGAGAGAGAGAGAGAGAGAGACGACTGAGTTTACCTGCAAAGATCATAGCCAGCGGCGAAGGGTGAAGCCCTGTAGGGCAGAACAGCTTTCTCAGAAAGCTTCTTCACTCTCAAGAGCCCATTGGCGCCGCCGTGGTCAAGCTTCTGGACCTTCGGAGACGGCTCGGCGATTTCGAAGTCGTTGATTCGTGGGTCTTGTTGAGCCATTGCGAGTTTGTTCGGACAAATAAGCCACTTGGCTTATTTGTTTGTGGCTTATTTTTTTTGTTCTTATTCAAATTTTTTTCGTACCACTTGGCTTATTTTCATTTTTTTGGAATTATTGCATCCTCATGACGAGAGAAATCTAAAAAGTAAAATTTTTTGATCAAAATCCAATTTTGACTTTTTGGCGGGAAAGGCAATAAGCCACTTTTGTGAGACTCAATTTTGGCAGGAAAGCCAAAGGCTTTTATAGCCGAACAACCCCTTAATGGGTATTTGCAGAAAATCGGGATTGATTGGGGGAATTGGGAGAGAATGGGGTTTCCTATAGAGAATATTCGCTCGCGTTGGTGTAATGGCGCCAAATGTTGCCGCCATTTTTATAGGGCATTTTGACTGCTGGAATCGGGGGGTTTTTATCTGGTGTATTTCTAGTGAATAGCAATCGTCTTACTTTTTTTTTTTGCTGAGTCTTCTTTTTCTTTTTCTTTTCCAAAAGGGTGAAAGAGTTTACAACCAAGCACAGCAACCTTCCCTGGGCGTGACCCTCCAAACCTGCAGCGGGCCATGGAAGGGACCAAAGAGATATAGCAACTACTGTCCCGCCAAGGGCAAATGGACCACAGCCGGGCTTCGCAAGAGGACCAAGTTCGAGATGCCTAACTCGAACTCGTGACCTCCTATTCACACAAACCCTAATAATTTGCGTGCGGGAGCGCGGATGGAAGCGTCTTTGAAACACATCTTAACCTACTAAAATTCGTGAGAGATAGGATTGAGAGCTCTAGCGCAGTGCGAAAATTGAGAGCGGGAGCACTGAACATTTTGAAAGATTGGTGTGAGCACTGAGCCATTAGCTGTATGTGTCCATGAGTATGACTGTATGAGCCACTTAGGCCTGTTCATATTTTTTCCCCTTTCATGCCGCCCCAGAATGGTATGGGTTGGATCTTTAGATTGAAAGTGGGTGAATCACTGAATCTCAGCCATTAAATAAAAAATCATCAAAAAAAACACGAGATGATTTTATGATTTTTTCACCAAGAATTGCAATTTTACTTCCCAAAAACTAGTTTTATATACCATTTGACTCTTCCTATGGATTAGGTTTCTTTTCCTTGTTAATCTTGACAAACAAACAACGAAGCCTAATTGACCAACACCTTGCTAAAAAGAGGCCTCATTTGATGTTCTTGCTTGGATCCTTCCAAAAAATTTGAATCCCTCTATAGATCGTGTCTCATGAAATAACCCACGAAGTTAAAAGAAATTTAGGCTTTCACACATTTGGCGAATTGATTGCGAATTCTGGATATAATGTTGTTGCAATCATGTTTTTCTTTCTTTCTTTCTTTTTCAGGGGTATTTGCAATGATGACTTACTACTCTATCGACAAAATATTATGATTTCGACAAAACAACACATCCGCTAACTGCCAACCCCTGCCAACCCAAACGTTTTTGAGATAGTAAGCGGGTTGGGGTTGGACGAATTGAAAGCAATTTTTGAGCCCGTCGTGTGCACTATAATCTCAAATTTTATACTTCGTTGTCCACGTGCCTATAAACGCATAGGTTTCTTTTACTCTTCCCCTCTTTGCTCTCGTATCTTACCTTGTGTGTAACGAATAAATTGACGGTCGTCTCGTAAAAGAACCCATAATTGAACCAAACTAGTGTCAATGTGTTACACATTAGTGCCACATTGAGAGCTACTTGTATTTATCCAACTGTCTTACAAGATACAAAGACAGTTCTTTAGCCTGCCATTAGCCTTCTGCTTAGAGGCAGGAAAATGGAAACCTTAAGGAGTAGTATACAGGAGAAATATAACAGACCAAAAAAAAATAAAAAATACAAGAGAAATATGTCCCAGGGATTTTCTGGAACTCTTTCCTTTTTTGGAAAGTCCATAAATGTTTACACCTTCTTCTTGCCTTTCTCAGCCTGCTTTGAAGTAATTCTTGCCTCTCTGGTGCTCTGTCCAGCAAAAGTACAACACAGAGACTGTTAAAAAAGACATTCTTTCTTTATTCTTCCATGCATTTCAGAACAAATGAAAGGCACATAGGAGTAGCTTTTATAAACAGAAATTCGAACAAACTGATAAACACCTACGGACGTCCGATCGAATTGATTTTTCTGATCTGTAAAAAAATTATTTCTAAGAAAAACGATTCGTCTTAGATCATCTGTACCCACATGGGTCAGTGCACCATCGATACCCATCCATCAGTAACAGAAAACATTTCACTCATTTCTTATCAAGCGAAGGCAGTTTTTTTTTTTTTTTGGTTGCACAATGCACGTTCTTATTTAATTAGCAATTCAATTTTGGATGTATATTGCACCGCCAAAACTCAATACCGGTAATGTCATAACAGTCCCCATTAACGGAACTCTTCCCCAACCTCCACACCACTGCTATCCCCCACATGGAGTTGTTCAAAAATAAATGTTGAAATCAAGTCCCAACAACCAGTCCACATATGTCCACCGACTTGCTAGTAGAAGGATTGTGGGATGGTGTAGGGCTACAGAATCTTAATCTAAATTTCACAAAACCCAAAACAAGAAATCTGTAACAAAACAAAAATACAGGGTATGTACTAAGTTTCTTCTCTTATTGTCTAAACGGACTAAACGGGCTAAAGCTGACAGAAACATGAATTTTGAGACAGATCATTCTCCAAACATACATCAACAAAAAGTCTAAAAACTCTAAACAGTGGAAACAACTTGTCTAAAAGCCCATAAGTTTAAGGGAAACACACCCTTAGTGCCCTATTTGATATTTCGTTAAAAATTTTGTGGGTCAATAAACCTCCCCAAAGATTGAAGGGCACAAGCATGGATATGAAACATCTCTTTTTTTATTGTCCTTTGAGTGCTTATGTTTGGGCGAACTTTCCTAGTGTACAGGGCCCCATTTCAAACAATCTGGAGGAATGGAGAGATTGGATACATAGCAGCATGCCAGCATTTACCACAATAATACTAAACACAGGGGGTTATTTCCTTAATGTTTTAATCATTATTATTTTTTGGAAACTCAGGCTGTCAAGAAATAGAATTTTTTTTGATAATATCGAGCCCAATTCTTATGAAATCTGTTCGGATAGTGTAAAGTTTACTACTGAGTTTACAAATAGCTTTGCAGCCCTTGCTTGTGTCAAAATGAAAACTGCTAACTTGTGTGTTGGCCATTTTCAGGAACAGGAAAGCTAAAGTTGAACACAGATGGTAGCAGTAAGGGAAACCAGGTCAAGCTGGTTATGGCGGAGTCTTCAGAGAAGAGAGAGGGCATTGGGTGCTCGAGTATCTTGGCAAATTGGAAGTGTGCACAAGCCTGGAAGCAGAGCTGTGGGGGTTATTCAGAGGACTAGAGCTGGTTCATGATCAGGGTTTGGAGGCAATGGAAGTGGAGTCGGATTCAGAGGTGGCAGTTTCAATGATCAATGGAGTCTGTCCCGAACACTCCCCTCACAAGGTCCTCATTCAAGAATGCAAAGCTTTAATGAAAGCCACTGGGTGCAGTTTGAAACATATCTACAGGGAAGGCAACCAAGTTGCGGATCATCTTGCCAACATGGGAGTTGATCAAGAGGAAAGAATGGTATCTCACGTGATCCCGCCGGATGAGATTATTCCTTTTTCGGAGGCAGATATGAGAGGAGTGTCGTTTGAGAGAGAATAGTTTTCTCTCACTTTCTATTGTACCAAAAAATGGATGATGAACGCAATTGAAAAGAAGAGATAGTGAAGAGGAGAGGAGTATTAGTTGGACTAACCGTTGATTGAACAGTAAGAGGTTCGAAACTGGTAGACCTCAAGGCCATTCTAGCAATTTCTGAAACCGCGGCGTTTCTAGCGTCGGGGACATCACTGGTTAATTCTTCATAAGCGGCCTCAAAAGCCTCTAGCCAAAAGCTAGGCAACCGAGTGGTTTTGCTGTGAGTGTACACATCCCACATCTGCCTAACCAGTTTCTCTCTCTCCTCTAACTCCTGCCCATAACAACCAAAACCAAATCAAAAAGGAATTCAGGAATACCTATCCAATAATCCAAACCACCAAAATACAAGTGTCAACGTGGTAATGAGAGAATTCCAACACAAGAACATAATGCAAAGCAATGACAAAAGAACACAAATAATTTATGTAGTTCAGCTTATCAACAAAGGGATAGTGTCATGTAAGTGAGACTGCAATATTAGCATTTCCAAAATACTGGTCCTAATATTTTAGGGGCCCAAAATGATCATAACAAACCAAAAAAAGCTAAGTCTCAGTCATTGGGGTAGGCTACATGACTACTATCCAACAAGATAAAATTTTAAAAATCATGCATTATTACAAGAACTAAAAACTGACTTAAGTTCAATTTTCTTGCATTTTTACCGATAAATTGCTAAATGTTTGATGGGTTGATTTTAAATGGAATTAATTTTGTATGCCTATTTCATGAATATCACAAAGAAATTTAGGCCCCAAGGTAGACTCGTCGTTGTTTCTTAGGGTCTGCATCTCCAATAGTTCAATAGCTAAAGAACTCGTTATTGCTACATTTTATACATGAATAGGGTCAAAAGCCAATATTTCAGAAATATTACTCCAATGTGTAAATTGCTACTATTTCATCTATTTTTCTCCCAATACAGCAAATGAAATTTTGTGTTCCGTGGAACAAATAATATTGCTAAAATATAGCAATAGCTGAGCCTTGTGCCGAGTCTACTGTGGGTAAATACCAAAAGTCTAGGAACACAACTTCCGGAAACAACCGTGTGTGTTCGGAGCTGTCTGATCCACATACATAGAACGACTTTGGATGGAGTTGTGTTTTAAAGTTGTATTGTCAGCATTGCTAGGGTAAATATATCTTGTGCTTTAAAGGAAGAAAACAATTTGGTCGCTCCACTTTCTTATAAGTCATAGAATATAGTTCAAAATTTCTTCTACACACAACATAATTCTCAAAACACACTAAACACTAAAGTTTGAGGTGGATTAAAAAAGTGGGGTGCTAGTAGGGCTGTAAATGAACCAAGCCGTCCGTGAACAGCTCGGTGTTCCGCCCATTTTTGGCTCGTTTGAGCTCGGTTCGTTTAGTTTTTGGGGCTCGCGGAAAAATTAATAAACAAGCCTGGACATTAGCATGCTTGGTGCAGCTCGGCTCCATCAGGCTCCTTTTCTTTTAAGGAAAGGAGATTACATTACTTCTTATTAATTCAAAAGTAATATGTTGTTGTGCAATACTCAATAACTATAGTAAATTTATCACTATTTCAAAATAGAGGTTTTTCCTTAGTAGCTTATAGCTTTTATAGATATAAGACAAATGCACAATCAAAATTTCCCTTTACTATGCAAGTATAAATATAAACTTAGTTGTTGGTTCGTAAGGCTCATGAACAAGCTCGAGCTCCAAAAATTTAATTAACAAGCTTGAACACGAGACAACTCGCTCGGCTCGTCTACAGCCCTAGGTGCCCGCAATTTCATATAGCAGACCAGAACCTCGATGCCAACAATATCCGTAAGGCTCAGAAAACCCCAAATGTACAGAAACAATAGTAAAATACCTCCACCACGAATGGGCCTGTATACCCAACAACATAAATCGGGTCGAGATACATCTATCGATGTAGAGATAGAGAGAGAGAGAGAGAGAGAGAGAGAGAGGAAGGGGGAGGGGGCGCACCAGGACGTCGAGATCGTTATGGATCGGGGAATCGAAGCGGTCGGAGAGAGGATTGAGGTTACCGGCGGACCATTTGAGAGTGACGGTGCCGGTGAACATGGACCAAAACGCCAGTAACAGGATAGCGGCTAATGCCCAGAGCTTGTACCGACTTTTCCCAAATACGAAAAATCCACCACCACCGCCACCTCCACCGCTAATATTAACTCCGTTAACGCCGCTCTTTACCAGTGGCGATGTTAGTGCTTCTTCGGCCTTCATTTCCGTCGCTCTGGAAAATTGAATACCAGTAGATAGATAGGTGGACTCCGGAGAGAGAGAGAGAGGCAGAGAAAGATGTTGGGAGTCTAGTTAGGGATTTGAGGCTTTGATTTTGGCTTTGGCTTTAATAACGAAGTCCGAGTAGTCAGATTTCACAACTACCGACTTTGTGTTTGGCTTTAATAATGAAGCCCGACTGCCCGAGTAATCAACGCGACGTGTGAGGTTACAGGTTCCATTTTCACGAAGTTCAAACATTTTAAATTTTGGGGTCACTGGAAATTATGTTCGGTCGTTGTTTTCAAGGTTCCGAAATTAGTCGAGGTGCACGCAAGTTAGGCCAGACATCCGATTATATATAAAAAAAAAATCCACAAGGCGTAGTGCTCCAACACTTTGCACATTTTCGTAAGGTTTAATAGACTCTATACAGTATACGCTTAATATTGGCCCCACGCATGTGGATAAAGGTGTTGGGGCACACTTGACGCTCCAAGACGATGGAAGAGGTGAGGCAGCAATTTGGTAGTATGTCGCTAATCAATGATTTTATAGTCTCCAAAAAGTTTCCCTGAAAATATACTCGAAAGTGAATTAATTATTGAGGTTTATTTTGATGCATGGGACCCAAATATACAAGTGAATTTGAACTACTAATTTCTCTTTTTAAGGACGCTTTCGATGAAACTTTTCAGAGTCTCTAGCATTGCTCGCGAATACGACAATATCTTGATTATTGACCTCCGACATTGGTGTGGTCCGGCAATGCAGCTCTCAATTTAATGAAGCACGTTTGTCACTTAAACAATGGGCCCCCTTTAGCAAACTTTTTCCCCATTTTTAACACGTTCTCTTCTCTCTTTTTTTGGTTATTTTTTCTTAATTTTTGTTAAATTTAGGTCAAATTTTCATATACCAACTATGGATGCATAAATTTTTTTGCATCATATTCATTTCATAAAGAAAATATATATTATATGCTAATATCACATCTCTATAAATAAATAAAAAGTCATGATCTAAAGATTGTACTCGATGCATTTTAAAATATAAATTTACTTGTGATAAAATCAAAATTGAGGCTTTGAGCAATGTCTTTTACAATTTAGGTGGACATATAACTCACAATTATCATACTCCAACATAGGAGTATTTTGCAATCTCATGATTCTTTAAATTATGAGGGCTCTGGCTCTCTATTAATCAGTGCAGGTCATAAGCAAAGTCTTTTGTCCCCTAATTAACATAAATATATACACATGTGCATACGCATTCATCCAGGATAATATATTGTAGTATCCCAATGTAAAAGATTTCTTCCCTCATGCTCCTACAAAGGAAGAACCGCAAGAAAATTGCTCTATCATAGTATTTTATTCAATAGTTTAATTTAACTTATCCACCTATCTATACCAAAAGAAAAGAAAAGAAAAGGACTTCCACTTTATTATTTTTTTTGTGTTTTTTGGTAGTTGTTTATAAACACAAATTTTAGTGCATCATGCACACGGACCTATGATAAATCCTTAGAAAGAATAGCAAGAAAATTGCTTTATTAGTATGTATTTTGATTCAACGAAATAAAATTCTAAATTCAATTTATCCACCTATCTATACAAAAAGAAAAGAAAGGAAAGGAAAAGAAAACCGCTTCCACTAAATTTTTGTTTTTTTTCTGGTAACTATTTACATACATGCCCAAACTCGAACACAAATATATCTAGAATCGTCTCATGCACATTGACCTCTCAAAAATCCGCTAAATCCATAGAAAGAATAGCAAGAAAATTGCTCTATCACATTTTTTGATTCAAGGAAAAATAATTTAATTCAATCTATCCACCTATCTAAAAAGACCAAAAAGAAAGCAACTAATTAATTCCAATAGACTTTCGTTTTTTTGATATCTGTTTTACATACACAGACTTTAATACGCAGATACTACACATTTCCTGAATCGTCACTTGCACAGGACCTCTCACCATTTGGTGATGCCTACAGGTATCGGACTGTTTCGAACACATCTGCGTTCGCATTCGTACACCGAAATCTGTGTGCACAGACTTCTACCTTCCGAAAACACGCTAGCTCATCGGTACCGGATCACCTGGACCCATTGACTATGCGCGCACCTCTGTTCTCGTGCAATTACAGCTGCATGATCATGCAAAAAAGTTCTAACCAACCAGATTAATCTTTTGTGCTGCATTGTAACTCAGAATTCTCTAGCTCATCCCCTGCTCTTCATTCTTAACATCAGCAGGAGACAAGAAGCAATCCAACGACAACCCAACAATGTTGAAATCAACCTCCTCGATCCTCCACGTCTCCTCCACCTTCGCCCGGTGATTGCTCAACGACTTCCCGTACCGGAAGATGGTCGCCGTCGTCTTCCCGCTGTGCGCGATGTTGATCCCTTCCACGTACCTGTACTCCTCGATCTGGGACTCCATGCTGGTTTCCCAGAACACGCTCTCGTCGCCCTTCGGCGCCTTCATCCGGACCAGCTTCGAGTCCGCGAACTGGATCAGGAGCCCGGTTCGCTGGCTGAAGTGGCCCCAGATGGTGTGGTGGACGATCTCGGTGTTCGGGGTGCTCTGGGACCTGAGGACTTCCGTGCTGGTTTCGAGCTTCAGGGTGAAGCAATCTTCGTTGGATATGGATTTTTCGCCGATGCATACCGCGTTTGAGAAGAGGTTGGCTGTTGATCTTGGGTCCAGGCCCTGTTTGGGAATCGCAGAAATTGAGTTTAAGGCATGTGCTGTTATTATGTGCAGGTAATTGGTGGTGACCACGTATGGTTTATTTTGCTCTTGTTCTGTTGCTCTGGTTGATCTCTTGCCAACCGTGCAACATTTCGGAGCTTGAGTGGGCATATGATTGTCAGGGATAGGTGCCAATCCTCTTGTTTTTACGCCTTTTGGCTCTTGTTCGTTTAATCGTTGCTATAGACCTGTTCCGCATAACTTTTAGCACTTTTGGGAGGTTTTGGCTCTTGAGTGGCATATGATTGTCGTGGATAGGTGTCAATTCTCTTGTTTTCATGCCTTTTGGCTCTTGTTCGTTTAATCGTTACTATAGACCCGTTCCGCATAACTTTTAGCACTTTAGGGAGGTTTTGTCCTTATTCTGAAAAAATTTGTGTTCGCTAGTTTTGCGCCAAACTTTTGTAAATTATTGATTCGTCTCGACGAGAAGAATCAAGAAAAGTAAAAAAAAAATTACTTTTACCCAAATATTTTTGGAAATATCCAATTTTAAGAAGAAAAAAAAGTCATTTTTTTTACCCCCTTTTTTTTTTGCTGAAAAGTGGTTATTTTTCAAAATATTTTGGTAAAAGCTCTCATCGAGACGAATCAATAATCCACAAAAATTTTGAATGCAAAAAAAAATTCAAATAAGGACAAAACCAACTTATTTGGCTTAAAGATAAGTGGAACAACACCTACTCTTTCCATTTGATTAGTAAATTCTCTTTATGTTGTTGTTCAGAAAGAACATTAAAATCGACATGGGACCTTATCTTACCATCTCAGGACCCTTGTGGTTCTTCTTGCTTGTTTCTCTATTTTTCAAAATCTTTTCTTGTCATAAGTAATTTTTTTTTCATATTTGGATAAAGAAATTTACGTTTCCGGTTCGTCTTGCCAAAGAGAAATCAAACAATGGTGCTTTCTTGAAGAAAAAAGATTGATAGAGGAGTAATGAAAGACTTGTGCCAGGAGAATGGATACCTGAAAGAAGCGCCGGAGGGGTCTTGGAGGGCCTCTGGAGGCCTGGGAAGGCTGCGAGGAGGACTGACTCCACGCCACCTTGCCATCGCTACCGGCGCTCACCTTGCAACCGGAGACAACCAGCTCAAGGAACCACAAGTCCGGGTTCTTCTGCCACAGCACAAATCCACCCACTTCACAATTGTGCTTCGCGTTCGTGCTGTCGCGGCCCTGGTGGATGTCCGACGACACCATCTTCACTTGCCCCACCGCGTACATGCTGCGCAGTGAATCGAGCGCGGCTTGTCCCCCCGTTGCTGCTAGATACTGGTGTACTATGTATTTTGCTGTGGAAGCTTCCTGTTTCCGAAAGCGAGGAAAATCAAAACAGAGGAAATATTGCAAACGAAACAAAGTTTTGTTTTGAAAGTGCTGATGATGTTGTTAATGGTGCAACTTCCTATCTCCCTCTTTCTGCAAAAAAAAGGCTTGGAGAAATTTAGGCTCCTTGGTAGTTGAAAACCTTCTGGGGTTCTAAATAAGTTTCGATACGAGTTTCTTGTACAAGCATATTATCTCGGCATGTTGATTCGGAACTCACGTTTAAAAACCGGCTTACATGAGAGGATGTCTAAGAGCTTATATACGCAATTCAAAGCTCGTACTTGGCTGGTTCAATTTAGCCCATGCGGGAAAGTAGGACTAACAAAAAAGTTAGAGCCACCTAAGAGCTAGAGTTTCCAATAACCGTGGTGCCTAAATTTAAGGGTACCCCCGAATTGTAGTAAATGAAAAGAAAACACGAGTGCCTGCGTGAACTTGATGCATGAGTCATGACCAGAATGATGATGCAGCGTTGGTGGCGTCGTTGCTTATAGTGTTCGCTGTATAAACAAGGTTACAGGAATTTTAGGTTGGATTTTTATGCTCGTCATGTTACATTTTGTACTGTTTTCATCTCAACTCGTTCTGGTAGACACCCGGTTCCTGCAATACAAAACGCCTTTTGTGTATCATTGTTTTGAAAATGTCATTGGCATGTCATTCAATACCAATTTTTTCCATTCAAAATGTTTACGCGCAAATCATTTTTCATTTTTTTTCGAATCATTTTTTTCGATTTTCTAAATCCGTTGTTGCAGCCTGCAGGACTAAAAAGTCATCATGTAGTGATTTTCTGCAAGACATGGTAATGCCAACATTTTACGAGTATGAAACAAAATGACAACAACAATGTGGTTGATGGTATGGATTTTCCATCGTAGACGAAATATTTTTCGGGTTTCGTTGATTTGCGTTAATGCATTCAAGGGATTTATATGCATTTTTGAACTTCATGGAAGAAAGAGTTTCTTACAATGGAGCCATCTCTAATGGGCAAAGTCATGGTATGGTCAGCCTGGACCTGAAAAGGAATGAGAGGAGATCCAACAAGCTTAAGCAAAAGCATAAACTGGTCGTTGCCGGCCCCGTTGGCGAGGTGCGAATTACTCAACTTATCGGAGCGTTGAGCCCTCATCCACGATCGCATGTTCTGCCACCGCAAGGCCGCGCTGTTGCCCATGCTGGTGAACATCTCCTCCGGTATGGGCACCTCCAGCACCGTGTCGAGCGCATCTTCTTTGTCGAAATTCGGACACAACGTCCTCATAAATGTCCAAATTACAATAATATCCTTGAATGAAGATTGTTTAGAGAGAGAGAGAGAGATGAAGAAGAAGAAGAAGGAACCTACCCTGTGGGAAAGAAGGATACCTTCCTCTTTTCCTCCAAAGAGGGTTGTTGAATGGAGCAGTTTTTTTTTTTTTTTTTTGGGTGTTGGGAGTAAATGGGGAGATTGGAAATTAGAGGGACTATTAGTTTTTTCTTAATCTGCTTGTTTGCCAAAGGTGCTCCTTGGTCGTAGCTGTCTTGTGGGCACGATTTTAGGGACTTATATTAGTGTCCCTTTGTTTTAGGACACCTTAATCCAATTTTGAGTTAGGGTCCAGAGGGAGAGATTTTAGTCAATTAATCATGCATTGCAACTGGTATCACTGAGGTTAGGAATGGAACTGGAATTTCATAATTATCTCTCTAGCTATTTTGTGACTCTGAGGTGGCGTGATGTGATTGGGAGACATAAACATATCATTTTTTTTTTAATTTCCGACCGATTGTATTTTTTTAATGAACGCTCTCAATTAATGAGTTCAAAACCATGAACGATTTTGATTAATTAGAGTCAAGTTAGTACCGCCTTCCTGCACAACGACTCAACTATTGCCCAGAGTTATTTCAAATAAGAGAATGCTGCATATATGTACACATTTTGCAGATAACAAAAATGTACACATTTCCATACCCAATTTACGCGTGCTATAAGCATTTTTCTAGCCATGGTTGAGTATCCTTTGCCTGTTGAGCTTCCTGGTAAATATAATTTCCATTGAGAGTGATAAAATTTACCAGTTACCTAAAAATAAAATACTATGTGATTACTATTCCTTCGTGCCCACAATATACAACTTCATAACTAGTGATTTCAAGACGGATCAAAGCATCAGCAACTCAAGTGCATTAAGTTCTCGGTTCCAAAAAAAAAGTGCATTACGTTCTACAAAATCATTGTTCAAAAAAAAAAAAAAAGTTCTACAAAATTAACCCAGATACGCGAATCTCAAACGACGGGCTAAAGATTTCTTTTGGTACTGCTGATTCAACCCGTGGAAATGAGAGTTGTACAAAGCCACAAGAACCAAAAAACTATCTGCGTGAAACCAAGTCATTTAGTTTCACAATTTTTTTGGGGTTTCACATGAATACAACAGCAAGCGGAATCAATAGACAGTAACCTAAAAATTCCGCAGGGACCATGATAGCAAAGTACATCCGATTAGTATGTCACAGCCTCAGAGACTACTGAATGATCTGATGCGAAAGAGCTTCCCCAAGTGTCTAAGGCGGGTGCAACATTTCAGCATCGAAACAGCTTCTAATCACTAAGAATGCCAATGTAAGAGAAGCAACCGCTAAAGCATTATACAGGTTGTGTTTCCGGCTTTAACATTTGGAGTCGAGAGAATCTATGCTATCCTCAATGAACTTGACATGACAGAGCACTCCACCAACTTCATCAGCGAAAGTGATTTTCTTTCTCTCCTTGTGGATTGCATTCCCTGAAGCTATCTCACCCTTCTCATTCGACCTCTGCAGTAAATATAAACGGAGATGTGAACAAAGTTTTAATAATGCAAGAAACACTATCCCGAGTAAATTAAGCCTTGATTTTTTCCAAAAGAACAAACACAAGTTTCTTTCATCTTTGAAGAGATGAGAAACAAACCATGAGTTTACAAAAACGGTTGCAATCTCTCGTCATCATGGATAACCACTTTTTAGTTGTTTCTTCAGCTTTTGTTGCCCTGTTGATGGCTGTTTTCACCTGTAGAAGCTTAACAAATTGATTACTAGGCCTCGTATTCTATGAAAACCTATCCAAATTGATGGGATTAGTAAACCTCGTAAAAACGGAAAATCTCTTCTATAAAAACCTGTTTCAAGACCACAAATAAGCAAAAGCAATTGAGTTTATCAAGATTCAAGACAGAAGGGGACATCAGTCCAACTACCAAAGTTAATCAAGCATTTGAGTTGATCAAGATTCAAGACAGAAGGGGACATCAGTCCAACTACCAAAGTTAATCAAGCATTTGAGTTGATCAAGATTCAAGACAGAAGGGGACATTGGTCCAACTACCAAAGTTAATCTCAGTAACACACGAAGTTATGAACTTATGAGTCCAACCAAATGGGACTCTCTCTAAAGTACCAGAAGGGGCCACGTTTATAATATTACCCATGCATTTAGGGAACTTTCTAACCCAAAATTGGCAACAATAACAGTAATCATATAACCCCCAGTCGATGGGGGTATGAGAACTTACTAAATACTAACCCAAACAAAGGCGAATTTACATATAAGGTAAAAGTAACAGCCAATACAATGCTTTAGGCCAAATCCGTTAACAGTTGATGAAGTGTAATAGAAATTTAGAGAAGGAAAGATGCTGAAAGATTCAACTCAAACCAGAGAGATGCCTGCATGGACATATTGGCATACCTCATCCGCATCATATTTTGAAGATGCAGTGGGAGACGCTTCAGAATGCGCTTTTTCTTCTACGATGGCCTTCATAAACTTCAACTCCTGAGTAAGCATCGTCGCAAGACCTTCAATATCGTGCATCTGCCGCTGTGAGAATGCAATGGCCCTCTCTGAACAACTGTGGATGGATGTTGCCGCAGTGCTAGCATGAGGAAGGGAACGAGAAAGTTGGGGATTCCTGCAAAAGCCCTTAGGTGGAGAACCTTTTCTATCATTCCTTGGTTTCTTAGTCAGCTGCCTGGTGCTAATGGCATCAAAGGTTCTAGTGACCTCACCCAGCCCAGCTGGATTTGCGTCTACTTCCACGACTGTATCTGGTCTCGCAGAAGAAGGGTCATCCTGAGTGTCTTCCGTGAACTGGAGTTTATCCTTGCATTCTGGTATGTTCACAATATACAAGAAGAATTAGCGAGAATGTCTGACCATTAAGAACTGAAAACAAAAATATTGGTAGCATTAAAGGTTCAAAGACAAGATATATAAAGACAGAACACCAAATTACCAAGATCACAAGAACCATAAAGTAGCTGGTAAATGTCCATCTTCCAATTACTATATATTTATCAAGCTTTTAATAAGATAAACAAACAGACTCCAAAGCATACTTTTTTCAGCACTGCTAGAGGCAGGAAAAAAATCATTTAACGCAAAAATAAGTTGCAGGGGTGCATCTACATCAATTGCCGAAGTTATATAACAGCGTCATATATATTAATATATTATCACAATGTCGCGTAAAGCATAAAAAAGTTGTAGCATTGTTAGAACACAAAACCATCACTTCAGACAGTCAGTCCTCCTAATAACAATCTAGAATGGATTCCCCCTAGCGCACGAAAGAAAATATTTGCCACAGATCATATATCTAACATGGTCTTGGGTTTAATGCATGTGAGTGATATAACGCCTCCATCTAAACATTTGGGGTGTGCACTGCAATCAGTTTAATAAGAGAAACCTGCAAATCTAACCCCACACTCTGACTTACTGTAATGGTCTATCTGTCCATTCAACTCCACACCTTTCATAGCTTGACATAGCTTTTCCTGAGAAGTTGGAGAAATGGCCTGAAAAGAGCAAGCATTTAACCATAAAACCTTCGACAGAATAAAACATGATCACCAAAGCAACGCTACATAGAATATTTACTACCTTTCTTGTAGAAAGGAGCCTCTCAGGAGGATGACACTGCTCCAAAGGATAATTGATCTTGATCACTGGCAAGGACTTATATGCATCATCGCACTGATGGTCTCTTTCAGGGGAGTTGCTTTCTAAATCATCAGGGGCAGATCTTAGAGGCTGCTTCTCTTCCCTCGTAGGTGAATCAACCTCAAAATCAACTGGACTTTTATGAGGACTCAAACAGTCTCTTGCTGCGTCACCACTGACTGATATTAATGGTGGCTTGTCAGTTGCAACTACATCATCATCCGCAGAAAGCAAAACAATTTCAGGACTTGAACAATGAATAGAACTCCAAGATGTGCTATGATTGCCAAACGAGCTACTTAGAGAATCCACTTCCAGATTAGAAGGCAAGCTTTCATTAATATCATCCTCTAAGTTGCAAGGATCACATGCACTTTCAGGTTTCATACAACAAAGGTTGCTATCCATTGCCATATCTGGCACTTGGACTCCACAGGCATGACTTGGCTTGTCAGTTGCAACTACATCATCATCCGCAGAAAGCAAAACAATTTCAGGACTTGAACAATGAATAGAACTCCAAGATGTGCTATGATTGCCAAACGAGCTACTTAGAGAATCCACTTCCAGATTAGAAGGCAAGCTTTCATTAATATCATCCTCTAAGTTGCAAGGATCACATGCACTTTCAGGTTTCATACAACAAAGGTTGCTATCCATTGCCATATCTGGCACTTGGACTCCACAGGCATGACTTGGCTTGTCAGTTGCAACTACATCATCATCCGCAGAAAGCAAAACAATTTCAGGACTTAAACAATGAATAGAACTCCAAGATGTGCTATGATTGCCAAACGAGCTACTTAGAGAATCCACTTCCAGATTAGAAGGCAAGCTTTCATTAATATCATCCTCTAAGTTGCAAGGATCACATGCACTTTCAGGTTTCATACAACAAAGGTTGCTATCCATTGCCATATCTGGCACTTGGACTCCACAGGCATGACTTGGCTTGTCAGTTGCAACTACATCATCATCCGCAGAAAGCAAAACAATTTCAGGACTTGAACAATGAATAGAACTCCAAGATGTGCTATGATTGCCAAACGAGCTACTTAGAGAATCCACTTCCAGATTAGAAGGCAAGCTTTCATTAATATCATCCTTTAAGTTGCAAGGATCACATGCACTTTCAGGTTTCATACAACAAAGGTTGCTATCCATTGCCATATCTGGCACTTGGACTCCACAGGCATGACTTGGCTTGTCAGTTGCAACTACATCATCATCCGCAGAAAGCAAAACAATTTCAGGACTTGAACAATGAATAGAACTCCAAGATGTGCTATGATTGCCAAACGAGCTACTTAGAGAATCCACTTCCAGATTAGAAGGCAAGCTTTCATTAATATCATCCTCTAAGTTGCAAGGATCACATGCACTTTCAGGTTTCATACAACAAAGGTTGCTATCCATTGCCATATCTGGCACTTGGACTCCACAGGCATGACTTGTTTGCCTTGATATCTCATGCACGGAGGAATTACTTTGGACGTAATTAGACGTATCTGAACCATGATCGTTGACAAGAAAGTTTGTTTCCAGAGAGCTTTCTTCAAGAAGTGGATGCACAATGTGTCCTTCTTCCTTGCCTTCTGATGTAGGAAAAACCAGCGACCTCTGACAAGGCTTTCTTAGGTTTTCTGCATCCATAGTCTCTTCACCAATTGGAAGAAGATAGTTAGGTTCAACATGCTCCAAATGATCAAAACAAACTTCATTAACAGTGCAACTATCATATTCTTCTTCGGTGAAGGATATTTTTGCCGCTGACTCCAAGTCAGGATTAACATCGCAGATTTCTTGCTCAGCACATAAATGAGATGTATCATCAGAATTACTTGTGATATCACTGCATTCTGTGTATTCTGTTCGTGGATCCTTGACTTTAAAACTAAGACAGACAGGTAAACAAGGACTATGTTGCATGGAATCTTCAGCAGTCGAAATTTCATCCGATTTCACTGAAACCTCAGTTTGAGGAGATGAAGAAGAAAGCTTTTTTGCACTCTTCTTTTTACCCCTTTGATTCTTTGAAATCTTTGATTTCCAGCTGCTGATAGGTTCTTCAAGATCACATTCATCTTCCTCTGGGTGCCAATCAGTATAATCTTCTTTTGGAGACGAACACAAAGAATGTAAAGCTTTCCTTTTCTTCGTTTTGCACTGCTCCTTGAGCTGTTTCAATGTCTGACCATCAGTGCCTTCTTCATCATCATCAGAATTGCAATAAGATGTGTCCATGTTACTTCCTCTTTTCTCTGTGTCCCTTTCCATTACAGGCGGATCTGGGCTTTCAGTTTTGACCATGTTACTATCAAAAACCATATGTGCAAAGCTATGTTCTGGTTTAACTGTTGACAGACTGTCACGTTTTTTGGCATCTTCACTCTCATATATATCCTCCAACTTCTTGAACCTAAGAGCTGGTCTTCCACAAGTATTTACATTATGGATTTTTTCGACCAAACCAGCCCTAATAGCTTGGATAAAATGCAACTGAGTGCAGCTTCTTAGCTCCATTTTCTACGGCCTACTTTTGTTACTATGCCTTTTTCGTGGCAATAAAGCAGGATCAATAATGCTCAACCAGCGCCAGCAACCAACATCAGTTCTGATACATTGGACAAACTGTACTGCCCCTTCTGACTATAGATAGGAAAACATTAATACACAGGTAGACATATAGTAACCAGAAGAGAAACAGAATATGATGAAGGATTATTCTAAGTTTCTAACCTCCGCCCAAAGGGTGTAGGATAATAAGTAAAATGTGCATTGATATCCGAGAAAGGTGCATTGATATTTGTGAAAGTGTATTAATATCTGTGAGATGTGCATTGCTATCCGAACTTGTAAGGAATTATGTGCATATTATCCTCTGCCTAGTGAGCGGAGGTTAGCAAAACCGATAAAATAAACATCATTTGAAACCCATGTTTTAAAAAGTTAGCCTTTTGGGGTTATTTTGAGATCTAAGAAGGCACGCACAAGGAAGACCCGAAAGGTGGAATCAAACAAGCTACATTGCAAGAGTAAAACTTCTTAAGCATATAAATACAAGCAATAAGTGAAACAATATGCAAATTAATGGAACCAAAACGGCCTATAAAAGAGAGAACACAATCAACTTACTGACTCCCAAGTCACATGTGCACGTAAACAAACTTTATGTGATATCTTCCGAGATATTTAATTGGGCAAATTTATGAGAAAGCTCGGGCAAATCAGTGATAGATAACAAAACATAAAGAAGACATAACTGCTTGCAATAGATATTACTTTAAGATCCAAGAAAGGAGCTTCGCGAACAGCAATCCGAAGCCGAGAACCCGATGGGAAATTGAAAGTGTCAGTTATTCAAATGAACTTTACCAAGATACAAATAAAACCCTAACGCAACTCCCATGTTTCGATCTAATCTCCTTCAACGACAACTAATAGGATACCTACGGAGAAAACCCCTCGTTACATAGTTCTACAAATCAAAAAGATATTTCTTTGTGCGGTAAACAAATACGGAGTAGAAATTTCGTTAAGATCCAAGAAAGAAGCTTCGCACTAGGCAATCCAAAGCCAAGAACCCAATGGGACATTCAACGTATCAATAATTCAAATGCACTTCACCAGAATCAAATAAAACCCTAATCGGATGCCTATAGAGAAAAAAAGCCCTCTTTACATAGATCTACAAATCAAGACAATAGATGATGTGCGAAATATGAGAGAAACGAAGCTCGTGGTGGGCTTACCTGCGGTTGAAGGATCTGTTCCGGGATAGAGGTTGTGTGCGATAGAGAGAGAGAGGTATAGAGAGAGAGAGAGAGGGAGGTATAGAGAGAGAATTGGGAAATTACTAGAATAGTTTAGATCTCGCGCCAAAGGGTTTGGCGGGAAGTACTAGGGTTTCGGATTAGAAAGCGAGGGAAGGCATCTTTTTTTTTCCCTTTTTAGAATAATAAAGACTCGCATATGACAGACGCGAGCTATGTCTAAAAACGACGTCGCCGGCTTAATAAGACTTCGCATCTTCAGTCTGAGAAGTCCTTTCAAAACATGTATTCGACGAATTGTGCGCTCGTTCCTGTTTATCTCTACGATCCGAACAGTTCATGTTGTAGATCGTGTTGAGATGATAAACCACGTTCGAGATCATGTGAATCGAGTTCTAATTGGTATATAATCGCAGACAATCGGGGTGAATTTGTTTTTGTAAAAATAGGCTCGGCCACACTGAATTTTTTCTTGAACGTGCGAGTTCCCTTGAAACGACTTCGCAGAGAAAGTGCAACGCGAATCCGTCAAATTGTGATCTCGTCCGGATTTGTCTCCGTGATCGAAATGGTTCGTGTTGTACAGCTCGTGGAGGAGATTAATCATGTTGAATGTCGTATTAATCGAACTCTGATCGCTGCATAATCGGAGATGATTTGAGTGAAGTTGTTTATATGAAAATAGACTTGGTCACACCTTATCAAGCCCGTTTTATTGAAGAGGGACTGAGGGAGCATGGACACGCCATTGAATTCTGCAAAAACAGTCTGAAAATCCAGCACACGAAAAACCCAATGGTCCAATTCCTTCTCCAATAATGGCCATTCTCTCTCTCTCTCTCTCTCTCTCTCTCTCTCTCTCTCGATTTTTTTGTATGTGCGTGCATCTGGGTTTTGTTGATTTTTTTTGTCCCTGCTTGAATATTTGTTTTGATGAATGGCGAATTCAATTGTGCTGTTAACATGATGAAAATGGGGAAAATCGAGTATTTTGATTCGAACTGCATCGATCAAGAAGTAAAAGAGTGGGATTGATCTGTGAAGTTGGGGAAACAGTGTGGATTTATGAAGATAATACTCCATTAGGGAAAGGAAGAAGATAGGGAAGCGGGACGTTTTGACACATGGACTTGCAAAGATTTGAGTACACATGAATTAGGGGTGATTTCAGTTCGGTTCGGAGTGAAATTTTCAAAAACTGATTTAGTTCGTTCGGTTCGGTGTGGGATTGGTCCAGCCGGAGATTTCGGTCCGCCCAAAATATAAAATTTTCATTTAATTTAAAATGTATATATGTAAAATATTAAGGATGAACATGGTCCGGATTGGTTCGGTTTTATAGTAAATCAACAACCAAACCAATACTTACGGATTATGAAATTGGAGAACCAAACCAACTCACAAAAGACATATAACCAAACCAATCCAAACTATTAAAATGCGGATTGATTTCGATTTTAAACCACGGTTTACTTTGAATTAAGCTACTCCGTATTATCTTCAAAAAGTAATAGGGTAATTAGTCTTGGTATAGTAGTGAAGGAATTATAGGAATAGATATTGGAATTGGTTTTCATGTATGGAAACTTAGGAATTGAGGCGTGGAAGTTGACTGATCTGATGATCTAATATGTTTTTTTGTGTATAATAAATTAATAATCATAGGAAATTAGGAAAGGATTGTGAATCGTTTTATATAGAAATTTAGTCTAAATTATCTTGGCAGGGAAAAAAAACTAAATATTGCGGTGAATTTAATATGATCAATAAATCGGGAAAGTAGTTGACTAAGGCTCCCATATTTATTTGGTGAATCATAATTAAACTATGTATATTATACGGTTCGGATCGGTTTGGAACCATAACCGTGAACGTGAAGTGGGACGTTTTGACACCGATTTCGGTTCGGTTCGATCCAGTCCGGGGAAAATCCGGTCTTACCCCGACCGAAAACCGAGCCGATCGGTTGATTTTTTTGTCCGTCGATTTTTATAACACCCCTATTCATAATGAATATACTAGTACGAGAAAAAATGAGGGTTAGATCACATGTTTTGCACGATATCTCGTGATCAGTCTAGTGCTCATTGCGTGCATACAAGTTTAGATCTCAGTAGAGGGAGGTATAGAGAGAAGGCTTCTTTTCTTTTTCTTTTTTTCTTTTTACAATAACAAGACTCGCATATGACAGACGCGAGCTATGTAAAAATGATGTCACCGGCTTAATAAGACTTCGCATCTTCAATCTGAGAAGTCCTTTCAAAACATGTATTCGACGAATTGTGTGCTCGTTCCTGTTTATCTCTATGATCCAAACATGAATATTGTATTAATCGAACTCTGATCTCTGCATAATCGGAGATGATTTGAGTGAAGTTGTTTCTATGAAGATAGACTTGGTCACACCTTATCAAGCCCGTTTCATTGAAGAGAATAAAAATTGATTGAGAGAGAGCATGGACACACGCCATTGAATTCTGCAAAAACAGTCTCAAAATCCAGCACACGAAAAGCCCAATGGTCCAATTCCTTCTCCAATAATGGCCACTCTCTCTCTCTCTCTGTATATATATATTTGTATGTGCGTGCATCTGGGTTTTTTGTTGATTTTTTTTTTGTCCCAGTTTGAATATTTGTTTTGCTGAATGGTGAACTGTGCTGTTAACATGATGAATTCGAACTGCATCGATCAAGAAGTAAAAGAGTGGGATTGAGCTGTGAAATTGGGGAAACAGTGTGGATTTATGAAGATAATATTAGGGGAAAGGAATAAGATATGGAAGTGGGACGTTTTGACACTTGGACTTGCAAAGATTTCGGTTCGGTTCAGTTCAGGGTGAAATTTCCGAAAACCGATTCGGTTCGGCACAAATATTTTTCAGGACCAATCCCGATCGGAGTTTGGTTCGGTTCGGGGTGGGATCGATCCGGTCAGGGGATTTCGGTATGCCCCAAATATAAAATTTCCATTTTAATTTAAAGTGTATATATGTAAAATATATAGTTGGTCGGTTCGGTTTGGCGGAAATTCTAGGAAACCGGTTCGACTCGGTCTAGTCGAGTCTGGGAAAAAACCGGCCTTATCTCGATAAAGAACCGAATCAATCGGTCAGTTTTTTTTGTTCGTCGGTTTTTGTAACATCCCTACTCATAATGAATATACTAGTACGAGAAAAAATGAGGGTTAGATCACGTGTTTTGCACCACAAACCAATATCTCGTGATCAGTCTAGTGCTCATTGCGTGCATATAAGTTCTATTGAAATTGTGCTTAAGCACTATACGTACTTGACAAGTGCTGCGGCTATGGGTTTTCATCGCTGCATCGTGTTTCATGTATCAGTCAAAATACGACAATATCAACTGACGTATTAAAAAATACTGATATCGGTGGTCCAAAATTCCAACACGCTTATTGGCCAATGTTTAAAACGTTGACTCATATTAGTAGTACCCAAAGTTGGAAACCCCCACTAAGCATTGCTTCTAATCCAATGAACCATGCAATTACATGAACCAGCCATGAGGGGAGCTTAGAAGTCACAGGGAACACAACTTCATACTTGTCGTAACATATGTTTGGTTTGGATTTTGAGGGTAATGAGTGGAGATAGATAAATAGAGAACATTTACTGGGAATTGAGCGCAGAAATTTTAAGACCCAAAACGAACAAGGTAGCTACCGATAATCACTCTTCCATTTAGATTAGCTCATAATAAGGCCACATCTTCATACCTCAGTGATGGATACTGCCTCCTAACCAAAAAATTGGACATTAAGGGACAATTTGATGGGAAAATTCAAGAGACAATGTGACGCCACACAAATCGGACAGTATCTCCCAGCCTCATAACGTTTCCCTTTCTAGGAGTAATACATTTGGCAACATCCCAGCCTCATAACGTTTCCCTTTCTAGGAGTAATACATTTGGCAACACACATAGAATAGCGCATATATCCGCATCGGCTACCCGTACGGGGTGGGGGACAAGCAGATACCTGTCTCCTACATGTTACTTGATTTTTGTAAAAAAATTATTCCCCTATGCTACCTGATCTTAGAAACAAATTTCCAAATTGGCAACCCATTTGAGACGGAGAACGGGTAAGGTAGGGTCGGAGCCTAAGGGTAACTGCACAAGGAAACAACTCATAGAAGGGTACATTCTAATGAGTCATGACAATGCCCAAGGGTTCCAAATTTAGGGAACAAATCCTATCAGGTTCAAAAAATAGACCAGACCATAGGTGGGCGTTTCTCGGCTCATTTAAATGATCAAAACCGTTCATTTTTTAGAACTCGTCAATAGTAGCAATCATATTAATTCACGTCAATCAGAGACCTTTTAGACCTCATTCCGCATAACTTTTAGCATTTTTGTCCTTATTCAAAATTTATTTTTTTGCGTTGGTTAATTTTGCATCAATTTTTTGTAAATTATTGATTCGTCTCGACGAGAGAAATCGCAAAAGTGAAAAATTTACTTTTACCCCAAATATTTTGGTAATTAATCACTTTTTAGCAAAAAAAAAGAGGTCAAAATGTTGTGTTGTGTTTTGTTTTTATTTGAAAAGTGGTTATTTTTCATACTATTTGGGTAAAAGTAGAAATTTTACACTTTTTCGATTCCTATCGGCAAAACCAATCAATAAATAGCAAAAGTTTGGCCCAAACCTAAAAAATGCGAAAAAAAATACAAATAAGGACTAAACAAACTTATTTACCTAAGAGTTGAGTGGAACACCACCTTATTTTAAAAGGAAATGATAATGCTAAAACTGTTTTTGTTGGTGCTAAAACTCTAATGCATAAAAGTCTTGTACATCTCTATTATAAAACAGAAGGGTGTGGGGACAAGTTGTTAGAACGGCTTAGATTCATTTGATCCAAAGGCTGTAGTGCATCCCCCACTTCCCGGTTAAGTGCCCATGGTTTTCACCTAAATCACACAATTGTCATCCCCTTCCAACCGGAATGCGTAGTGCCGTAGGCACGGCCTAACACTATTGCAAATAATACAAGACTTTTGTGCACTAGAATTTTGACACCAAAAAAAATGGTTTTGGCACAAACAAAAACGGTTTTGGCATTATCATTTCTCATTTTAAAACACATTTCTTCTGAGATAACTAGGTTAATTTAAAATCATGGAGTATATATTTCGTATCTGATAGGTAATTGAGTCAATTGACAAAAATTGAAAACCACAAGGTCACCGGTCAAGACTCCCAAGCCGGCAGTTGGCGCCTGCCTATCAGAGGAGGGGGAAATTGGGGAGTAGAGTTGGAGTTTTGAAATTCAAACCCGTGAAAGTCTACGTTTATTTTCTTCTCCCGTTCGCGAATTGCCGGCTTCCCAAGACGATGAAGGCCTCGTTGAAGAGCAGGTATGACACGGACAAGAGCACCGCCGGCGCCGCCGCAACCGTCGCCTTCAACGCCGGCAACGTCAAGCTCCGCGCGTCCATGACCGACGCCACCGTCGTCAACGGCCCCAGCTTGAACGGCTTAGCTCTGGCCGTCGAGAAACCCGGCTTCTTCATCATCGATTACAACGTCCCCAAGAAGGTACCCCCAGTTAGGGCACGCAACTACTTCTACTCACCTAGGGTTGTGTCAATTTTTTTTTTTTTTTTTTAGGTTATTGATTTGTGTTGACGAGAGAAATTAGGAAGTTATAAAAATATGAACTGGAATTGAAAAGGTTCAGCGAAGACAAAAACAATCGAAAGAATTTGTGAGTTTTGAATTATTTCTGTCGAACTTTTTTAAGGTTTTGAACGCAATTTTACATTTTGTATTAGTCTTGTTGAGATAAATTAATAATTCCCAAAAATTAACGCAAAACTTGGAAATGCTTAATTTTTTGGAGATTATTGAGAAATAAGAAAATTATAATTAATATGACCCAAAACATTGAAAAAGTTCAAGAAACACAAAAGTAATCCGAACTGATTTGTCTGTTTTGAATTATTTTTGTCAAACTTTTTTAAGGTTTTGATCGTAATTTTTTTTCATTGTATATCATTCCTGTTGAGAAAGACCAATAATCCCAAAAAAATTGACGCAAAACTATGAAAGGCGTAAAATTTTCGAATAAAGACAACAAAATAATTCAGAAAGATTATTAAGCCACTCATAGTATGTATAAACAATGTTGGTGTGTTTTTTTTTTTTTTTTTGGTGAATCAGGATTTCAGGTTTCAGTTTATGAACTCGATTAAGGTTGCGGAGAAACCGTTGAACTTGACTTACATCCACAGTAGGAACGATAACCGGACGATACTGGACGGGAATCTGGCCTTCGATCCAGCAAACAAGGTGTCGGTGAATCACATGCTCGGGTCGGGAAATTGCAAGTTGAAGTACACTTATGTGAACCAAGGGGTGACCACGTACGAGCCGAGCTATGATTTTAATAAGAACTCGTGGGATTTCGCGGTGTCGAGGAAGGTTTATGGTGATGATGTGTTTAGGGCTTCGTATCAGACGTCGAGCAAGGCGATGGGGCTCGAGTGGTCGAGGAATTCGAAGATGAACGGGCGATTCAAGGTATAGAGTTACTGTTTTATCGTTTATGCGGTTGTTAATTGGTTGCATCGGTAGTTGAGCTGTTTTACTTTGTTTACATTGAGCTGTAGGGCTTGCATGGGTTACACTGTAAGGAGACTGAAATGACATAGCAACCTAAACCTGCAAATTTGTTTAGGTCAACATTATTTGTTTAGCTAGATATCGTGTTAAATTTACTGGAAAATTTGACAAACTTCACTCAAGAAGTGAGAGGGAACCTGACTTGCATTTGAGATTTCACCCCTTAATTTAACCAAGTTGCATATAGCATCAATCCGGAAAGTAAGTTTGCCAGTGTTGATTTATGAGGAACTGCTGTTTTGCGGTATACATTAGATCTGTCAAGGACTCAAGATGTAGTAATGCTCGTGTGAAATACAAAGAATACGGAGTTATGCATTACTTCCACAAGGAAGGAGAATAGGAGATATATGGTTAGCAGTTGACGAGCTCAAAGTGTAAGGTCTTTCACAATTGGCTGAATTGGTGATTAGATGAGGTGAATGGAATGGGAGGGGATTGCCTGTTTGAGGTTAATAAGTTAAATGCTGTGTTCTCTTTACAACTCAAAAAGAATTTTTCAAAAAATTCTCCCTAGATTTCCCCTACTTCCAACATTTCTCTCTCTATCTCTCTCCACTTATTACCCCTACTATTTTTCAAAAAAAAATTCAATTACCAATCCAAACACAGCAAAAGTCTTTTCACAATTGGCTGAATTGGTGATTAGATGAGGTGGATGGAATGGGAGGGGATTGCCTGTTTGTGGTTAATAAGTTAAAGATTGTACTTTAAAGTGGTAATTATGATTAACATTAAGTTGCTACTTGTTTGGCTGATGAATTTCTGTCATAGTTTCAAGATATTATTAACATGGTGAACTGAACATCGGACTAACTTTGCACCCACATATTATTAACATGTCAAAAAATAAAAAACATCGGACTAACTTTGCACCCACATAATTCAGAAATACGTGGTGTTACTTGTATCTATGTATGTTTTTCATTTCCATATTCTATTATCTTTATAAGTAAGTTTGACTGTTAAGGAAGCCCTTGATTTGGGATGGTAAGCTTACTAGGTGCTTGGCTATAGGTACCTGTTGGGCCCGGAGTGCCCCAATGAATTTGGTTACATAATGTTTCTCCCTGCAACCGCTCTAAAAACAGACTTGCGGGTGCGATATCAAATGCCATAAAAGACTTAATTGAAACCCTTCTTACTACCAATTGGTTTTATGAGATTTGGTGAAAAAGCGGTCCGACAAGTGGTATCAGAGCTAAGAAGTCATGGGTTCGAGTCGCGGGAGCGTCATCGTGAGAGAGGGATTGTTGGGCCCGGAGTGCCCCCATGGATTTGGTTACACAATGCCACTCCCTGCGACCGCTCTAAAAACAGACTTGCAGGTGTGATGTCGAATGCCATAAAAGTCTTAATTGAAACCCTTCCTACCACCAATTGGTTTTAGGAGAGATGGTGAAAAAGCGGTCCACCAGATTGCTTTCTTGTAGAAATTGCAAGAGCTTGTGTGAATTTTTGTAGCGATCACTTGGTCATCTACTCAAAATTGTAATAGCTCGCAACACTTTTAAGGAATGATAAATGAGTACTGTTGTTCATTCAGAAGGCTCAAACAGTAAGGATACAGTAATAATAAATTTTATTAAAATATAGAATGTCTGGATTAATGTTTCAATAGTCCTCGCTGAGCAAAAAAAAAAAGTTTCAATGGTCCTCAAAGAGAAAAAGAAGCTAAAATATAAAGAACATGTTATTAGGTTGGTAGTAATGCTGCATTGGGTTCCTTGTTCGTCTGACGCTTTAGCAACTCATTTGCAATCACGTAGTAGTGTTCGCTCCTTGAGCAGCTGTAATATTATTGGAATTAGGCATCCTATTTGGAACGGAGCATATTATTTGAAGCGTGAGAGGACCCGGAGGATGTCTTTTTGTTTGACATAATAGTTTCTGCAATTACCACATTCACTTGGAAATTATCGTCTGTTTGAAGAATGATATAGTGAGAGAAATTAGGTCTCTTGTAGTAAATTAGGAAAGCTGAATATCTTTCTGTTCAATAATTAGTTTGTTTAGATCAATTTCTCATCTTCCTCCGTATGAATAAGTTCTTGTAAGTCGTATGACGACCATTTCTTGAATACAGCAGCATTGGCCACTTTGGAGTATTTTACATATCTGTCGTTCGCTCTTTTACTGGGATTTTGCCCCATAGTCAATTCATATGGCATCATGCATAATTTGTATTTTGAAGCATTTTTTTCCTTGGGAGGGTGCGCACAATTCTTGCTTCATTCTAAATTGTGCTCAAGTGAAGACTAGTGTTTCTTTGGTTGGTTTGTAGTTTATCATTACAATACATTTATTCATTAGGAATTGCAGGTCAGCAGCACTTAGTGGACGTATTTAGGTATTGGCAGCTGACTGCGGATTACTTCCCACTGTAGTTAAAGTCCAACACATTCTTCAATTAAGGGCACGCTTGTTTCACCCTTTGCTTATTGCCTGAATATAAGCAATAAGATCATTTGGCTGGCACACTCCTTGGCTAGTAAGCAAGTGCAGCCAAACACTTCGCCATATTTTGGATCAAGCTTGTTGCTTATTTATAAGAAATGACACCAAGAATCAAGGAACCGACAGGGTTAAACTTTACTCTGTGGTTGCTTAATAAATGTAGTTTGCGCTTTATAACAAATGGGTGGCCAAGAAATGCGGAGATGTTGTCTGCATGATTAGTGATTGTATCGAATCTGACTTTGGCTTTCTATTTCTCCCAGATTGCTGCGTCCCTCAATTTAGGAGAGGAGCTAAAACTGCCAAAGTTAACTGCCGAGACAACTTGGGACTTCGAAATGTGATTTTTTTCCTCCCGTTGTTTTCATTTGCCTGTTGTGTCGATTTGGACAACCATTCTTGTTGGCTGGGTGTAATTGGGCTCTGAAACCCCGGTGAAAAAACGTTAAAAGCTTTATTGTTATTTTGTGCTGAATCCTATATGCCACAACCAGCTACATAAGCATTTTTCGTCCAACGTCTTTTCTCATTTTGACTTTTTAACTTTTGTTTTGCTGCAAAACGTGGTGTGAATGTGATTCTGCTCTTCTATTAGTTGAAAGGGGCTGGCGCCTGATGCTGCACCACATTCCACCTTATCTGCCAGTGTGAAATTACAAACGTAGATGACAATATCTATCTGTTGAAGGAGCGTCTATGGTGCCCCCAACCTTGTTTGGGAAACCCAGTGAGATATATGTGTGTGTGTTAACAGTTCCCGTTAGAAATTGGACGGAATTAGACGGCGGGTGCATTATTTTTGGGGTTTTGAATTGTATCATGCTTTTGAGTTGTGATGTTGATTAGAGCTAATATTATCATTTAATGTGGTAGATGAAATACAGAGGGTATAAATCTTTGTTAATGGTATAGTGAACATATATCTCAGCCATGCCAAGTGGGCATAAGTAAGCAAATACCTTCTCGTCCTTTATGAGATCACATGCTTCAATCCCATAGAAACTAACCATTTTAAATTTTGTGGCCAATAGAGAGTTCGGTCACCTGATTAAAAAATCTGTCTAGGAATACCCTGTCCCTTGTTGATTTTCATTGATAATGGGCACTAACAACAGTGAGGCGTAACAAAAAATGACATCTAACGCCACAAAGAACTAGTTGTAGCAAAATTAGCATTGTGAAAATAGCCTTTCACAAGCTAAAAAAAACAATTTGGTTCACTATAATTACGATGAAGATGTAAGACAAAATTTGTTGAATTTCCTATCCACTTGATCACAACAAGAGATTAATTTGGAGACAAGGGTATTTCCTATCCACTTGATCACGACAAGAGATTAATTTGTTATGAGACAAGGGTATTCAGTAATTTTTCAAATGTATGAGGACAATTTGTAATTTTTAGAAACCTCAGAGTGATTTTGGTAATTTTCCCTTATGTTGGTACAAGAAATCTCTCTCTCATATGGTGCATGACAGCTAACCAACCAACTACCAAAAATAACTGCTGCGATTTTTATTTGAGAAATGATTTTGTCATTTATTTATTTTATTTGTTAACGTCACTCCCCTGTAAGTGTACTTTTGCACCAAAAATATACTTGCAGGGGAGTGACGTTAACAAAAAAGGGAGTGACAAAATCATCAGCCTTTTATTTTCACAAATTATATTTTCCTGATATTGTATACGGATAACAGAGTTAACGAGGTGTTAGTACGTTAGTCAACAAATAATTTCAGATGCCATTCATGACCTGAACCTCAAACGCCTGCGGCAGGCCACATGTCAGCAGATAGCTTAGCCCTTGGCCTTTCACATTAGGATGACCAGGAAATCCTAACTGGACTAGAGCCCATCAGCCATTTTCATAATCAGAAAGTCTACGGCCACCGAAGGGAAAATGCGGTGGCCGGCCACCGCACGCCGTTTCGGGCCCACTCCGGGATCCGTACGGATGATCCGAGCCGTTCAATAATTTTTTTTTTAAAAACCGAGTGGGTATGTGAAAAATCAGCTCGATCCGATATGTGTAGGTGCTCGGATCAAGCTTTTCATCTTTGAAAAATCGGAAAACCAATCTTTCCATTTTCCAAATATTAGAAGTTTGATCCAAGCACCTACACAAATCGGATCAAGCTGATTTTTCACATTCCCACTCGGTTTTTTTTTCTAAAATTATTGAACGGCTCGGATCATCCGTACGGAGCCCGGAGTGGGCCCGAAACGGCGTGCGGTGGCCGGCCACCGCATTTTCCGTTCGGTGGCCGTAGTCTTTCTCTTTCATAATTTCAGCAGACAGCTTAAGGCATCTATAATTCCCACGTGAAAGACACGTGTCAGCAGACGAAACATCCTAGTTCCTAGTACTGTTCATTGTCCCGGTCATACATTCGTCCTTAGCCAGTGGCTGCAGTTGGTGGTGTGGGACGAAAAGTAAACGAAACTACTTTCAATTGGACACTTATCTAGATTCGTTGAATTGATTTTATATTATTTTAAAGGTTGGAGAAATTTCAGTCGACCCATCAATGAATTGACCCCCAGAAGAACCAATGGAATCCTATATTTTTCATTGAGAAAATAAATTGTATTTGATGAAATTTTTAAGTAAAAGGTCTATTGAAATTATAGATTTTTTCCTCTAATAGCACCGCTGTCACGACCTCATCCTAAAGTTGGTCGAATTATCGTGAATGGTTGGTAAGTTCGATTCCCACCCGAGCCCCCCTCCTAATCTCAGTTCAACATAAGTTCGATTCCCACTAGTGGGCGAGTGGTATGAGACAAAAATTAAAGGCCGTGCTTTCCAAACCTTGGAGCCACGGGAGATTTGTCCAATTGTTATCCTGAAGTAGTCGAGGTGATTGCAAACTAGTTGAGGCACCTGTTTATGAGGGGAACAAAAATTGTTGAAAACAACTAGAGTATTAAAATTCACGTCCGAAAAATAACCTTACGCAAAATGACTCATGAGAAACAATCCATTCCCGACATTGAAAAGTTGGCAATATACTTTATCTACATTTCTCGAATAACAGCATAATTAGTTTTTACTTCGTATTGTTCATAAAAAAAAAGAAAAAGGAAGATTTTCACAAGTCAATGACCGTGTGAGATATTGGCACCAAAATTATGCGTGCCACCATAGGATTTCTTTAAGATTTTATAGGACTCTATCAAAAAAATATATAAAATGATGAGAATTTTTAAAATTTATGATTCTTTTTTCCTTGTTGATTTCCTACAAAGGTTACTCCATCCAGCCAAAAAAATTTAAAAGGCTGGTGTTTACCCAGTCCAGTCATAACGAACAAGTCCGCTCCCTGGTATTCATTTTTAGGCTATGTTCGTTTAGAACATTTGGAAATTTTTAACTTTGTTTTCCAATCATTACCCTACATCTTTCTTCAATCATTACCCTATTTTTCCAATCATTAATTTCATTTCTCTCTCTATCTCTCTCCACTCATTACCCCTCTCTCCAATCATTATCCTATTTCTCTCTCCACCCACTACCAAATCAAAAATTTCCAAATGTTCTAAACGAACATAGCCTTAGTTTTTTACCGGTTCGTTTTCCCATTACTTTTCCTGGTCTTCTTTTTTCCTTTCTTTTTATATTGTCCCCGACGGGAACTGGGTTCGAGCCACGGTATCCTCTCTCTCTCTCTCTCCAATAACTCTATCTAAAACTACAAATACTTGCGCATACAAATGCACAAACCAAACTCTAAAGTTCCGAATATAAACCAAGAAAACAAAAAAAATAAAAGCTAGATAAAATAGCTGCAGTATTGAAACCAACGATCCGCTCATGGATATGATACGGAGGGAGTTGAAGGAAACAAATTTGCATCTTGGAGCTTAATGTCCCTTCATCTCGCCGCAATCGGTTCTACCGGGCGCCGCCACCACCGCCTTTGGAGAACCCATAAGTCCGTCACCAAAGATGAACGGATCCGAGATCCAAGCGACCCGGAGGAAAAACCCAGATCTGGGTCGCTTATGCACCGACCTTTACTGGCTATTGGATATTGGATAAGTTTAATACTATCATCTTCGAATTACGCAACCGTAATTTTCAATATTTTTATGCACCTGCCCCACCTATCATTCTATGCTTCACGCCACTGTGCAATGATATATATTTTTTTCCCCATTACTAGTACGAAGTAATTAATTTCACCAGCATTCCTTATCATCTCTTTCTATTCCTCCCTCTTTTCTTTCCACAATTTCCAAAATTCACCATTGTACGTTATACCCTTGAATAACTTTCATGTTTGAATGACCGGACTCTTGATGAGGATTGCGAACAAGTAATTCAATACATGGAGTCAATCGAATATTTTTGTTTAATTCAGTAACCATATTCGAAAAGGAAAATGATATTGGCACTCTAAAAATTGATGCAGGCACTCCAAAATCAATGTAATTCTAAAGCTACTTTCCTTGGCACTCCAAAAATTGATACAGGCACCCCAAAAAACAAAGAAAAATAGCTTTGGAATTACATTGATTTTGGAGTGCCTGCATCAATGTAATTTCAAAGCTAATTTTCTTTGTTTTTTGGAGTGTCAATATCATTTCCCATTTGAAAAATACTTGTTTAAAAAAAATTATTAGAGTCAATATTTCCTTAATCTAAGGACTGAATCCAGCAATTTCAATTATATTATGAGTAAGAGAGGGATCATATTCTCAATTAATTAATAAGTGTTTCAAATACATTTTAACATTTTTATTTCACCCTATTCCAAATGTAAGAATCACGGCTTTCGCTAAGGGCTTTTTGGGATTTGGTTTTTCCTTATTTTGTCCTTATTCAAATTGTTTTCTTGTTTTTTAATTTTGCACCTAACTTGTATGGATTTTTAATTCATTTCGTCAAGACGAATCAAAAAAAAAATTATAAATTTTATCCAATTTTTTTTTTTGAAATATCCGAGATAAAGTCCAGAAAAACCGCCCCAAAATCTTAACAGAACTCAATCAAAGATTCAAACGTAAGAATCATGGATACTATGAAAGTGAGTCCGGCTACACACAGCAATCTGTGCACATATTTTGTTGTGGGGCCCACCACGCGTCTCACACAAATCATCCGAGCCGTTCATTAAATGCAAACATTTTTTCAAGGGTCCCCGTAAAAAATAAGCTCAATCCGATACCTATAGGTATTTCATCCAACCACCTAACTTTTCATTCAGATTTCCGGATAATAAAAAGTTATATAGTTGGATCGAGTACCTATAGGTATCGGATTGAGCTTATTTTTTACGGGGACTTTTGAAAAAATGTTTTACATTTAATGAACGGCTCGGATAATTTATGTGGGACCCGTGGTGGGCCCCAAAACAAAATCTGTGCACAGATTATCTGTGTGCGTAGACTTTCTGTATGAAAGTACCGTATAAGACAACAAATCCCTGTTCATTTTTAAGATTTCCCTTACTGCCTTTTATGGCAGTTTAGAGAATTTAAAAAAATTAAAAAAAATAAAAAAATAAAAGTACCTCTTTTCCTTTCCATTAATGGAACACCACCACCATATCCTACCATCAGTTTGAAAAACCAAACGAACAATACAAATACAAATATATATATTTTCGCGCATTCCTTTGCCCGCCTCCTCTCCAAAATTCATCATCATCATCTCTCTCTCTCTCTCTCTCTCACATACACATATACACGTACATGTACACTCACCGATCCATCTCTGCATCTTCGCTTCTTCTCCGCCCTCTCTCTCTCAATCCGCTAATTCTGTGTTCTCCGTGGTTCGCCAGTGAGTTTGAGTCGGCATAGAAGGAACTGGAATCGGAGGATTAGGGTTTCCGTACACCGCATGCGAGAACCGCGTCTCCGTGATGGCGGGAGCGAGTCGGACCGGCGGGGAGTCGGCGTCCGAGGCCGGTATTCCGACCGGGCTGAACCCGATCAAGACTCGCCGGGTTTCGCTGACGGGCGGGCCGAGATCGAGGGATGACGACGCCGACAGTTCGTCTGATTTTGGGAATCGCGGAGTTTCGAGGCCTCATGTGAAGCAGAAGCAAAGGTTTGTGGCTCCAGGACGTGGAAAATTCAGTGGTTCTAGAGAAGGTTCGTATATGCATTCAGTAGTTTTATGCACATCTTTTTTGTTTAATAACTAACTACTAATCCGGGGGCCTAATTCCATCACCGATTTGCGGACAGCCCAATTAAAGTCTGAGCAAAGCTCCTTATGATGGCCCCAACCCAAAGGAGTTGATAACACCTAAGAGAGGTTTTGAACCTGAGACCTGGAAGAGAGCAAATCCCTAGTCTCAAGCCTTGAACACTAGGCCTACCCCTTTAGGTTTGCACATCTTTTTGTTCTTTGCCTGTATATTTTTATGAATACATTTGTATAATACTCCTACTATTATTCTGTAATACAACTATACGAAAATAACAGGAGCCATGTAATTCCCATTCGATGGGGTATGGACAGGGAGGATTGGTGACAGACTTAAAATTGATAACACTAGCGGCGTGTGCCTACACGATGCCTGTGTGACTCGAGTTATTTAGGCGTATTTTGGCTTAATAATCCTTTAGGATAGTTTTTTTTGTCTTTATTCAATTTTTCTTCTTTTGGTCAATTTCACGTCAATGTTTTGTGGATTATTGGTTTGTCTCGACAAAAGGAATCTAAAAAAGAAAAAATTAATTTCAAGATGAAAACTTTTTTCAAATAAAGGCAAAAATAATCCAAAACAAACTGACTTTTGGATTATTTTTGTCTTTATTCAAAAAATAATTAGTCTTGAATATAATTTTTTACCTTTTCGATTCCTCTCGTCGAGACGAACCAATAATTTTTTAAAAAATGACGCAAAACTAATAAATACGATTTTTTTAATAAAGTCAAAAATAATCCTCCCGAATTATTCAGCCAAAACAGGCCTTAATCTCATGATGCAAGCTGCTTTTGTTGAGGGAGGAAATATCATCACAGTAAACTGGGAAAAAAATAGAAGAAGCAAAGGGGATAATGCGATCATGTTTAAACCTCTCTCTTGTTCTACCATTCGTTACTTCAATTGGAGGATTGAATGAGAGAAAAGTTCTTAGTGGAGAATTGAACTCGAGACTGAGAAACAATAGAGTCCAAAAGAGGAAGCGGTTTGTTTTTGTGTGGAATGTGGAGTGAGGTTTTAAACATATTTACCCTAGCAGTTACTAACAGGGCAATTTTGTGTGGCCACAACAATGGTCGAAATTGTTATTTAAAAGTGTTAGCCAACCTCAAAAAAATGTTCACACCAACTTAGGCGTTCCCTTTATAATAGTAGTAGATATGCACAAAGTGGCTACTCTTAAGAGTTTTACCGCTGAAATTGGGCCCCCCTATGCCTCATAAAATAAGGAACTCAAGGGACGTTAGGCCGTGGAACTATGCCACGAATCAAAGCTAGAAGACATCAGAGAGGGTATGTCTAGCGCCCTGATTCAATTTCTATGCTCATTATCTTGCTTCCTTCATTCAAAATAGGGAGCATCGCTATTATTCTGTAATCTCTTGCCAAAAACACAGACTCTGTATGTATGTGTATATTTTGCTGATGTATTGTGTTACTACAAATTGTTTTTTTTTTTGATTGTCTACTACAAATAGTTCGTAAATTGGAAAGAAGAGGTTCAATTTCAAATTTATAGGAGTATCTATTAATGCTCTCTCTGTGTACATTGGGTTTTTGTGTATGCGGATATTGAATTTAGCCCGAGCATTATTTCTGATCCGTTTCTGTGTTATTTTGTGTATTGGATGTGTGCTACTATGGCAACTAGAAAATATGGTCATTTAACTTTTGTTTTTTGCAAATTCATTGCCTTTACTGTGTTTTTTTGTTCCAACAAAGCATCCTTATTTGTTAGTACTGAACTCAATAATTGAGGAGAAAATGTGGAGAACTTATGCGATTCAATGGCTTCATAGGACGGCATAAAGGGAAGAGGATAGTTCACTGGTTCAAATCGCATCTTTCCAAAGATTCCAGTGAAGATTTCAATGATAGTCCTCCAAACTCTGAGGTGAGGTTTTGGCTAACAAAGTGGCTGATGGGGTTATGTCGTTTTTGTGTGGAGTATGATTTTTTTAAATTTTGTGCTTCTTAATCAATAAGTTGTGTCACTAATTTTTTGGCAGTATAGTGGCTCAGAAGTTAAGGGATTTGGCAAGGAGGGTCCAAGAACTAAACTGCACTTGGAGGGGAAGCATTCAACTGTAAACCAATCTCCATCAGAAAACATGTGTATCAGTAAAGTGCCGAAAGTTATAAAAAGTTTTTCACATGAACTTGGACCCAAGGGTAGGATTCACCCTGTGCGTCCTCGAGCTCACAGCTTTAATGATTTGAAGGTATCATGAGTTTGAGCTTTGCTGTTACTTAGTTTCCCCTTTCAGATTGGTCTCTCTTTGATCAGCGGACCAATTTTACATTACTTTTTTCTCTTACTACTTGGGTTATTTACCGTTTCTGTTTCTGCCTTCTGGGAATGAAAAAATCAGGAACTTTTGGGATCATTGCGCTCAAGATTTGATGCTGCAAAAGAAGTAGTGAATATGGAGCTGGCTTGTTTTGCTGGGGAGCTGATGGAACTTTCGCAGAAAAAGGACTTCTCATCCCCAGAAGCACAGAAATTGGTAGAGGATCTCCTGATTCTTTGTCAACAGTGTTCGGAAATGACATCCTCAGAACTTCGTGCCAAGTGCGAAACAGTTGTTCAAGATCTCACTGAGAAAAGGAAGCTATGCCAGACGGGATTGCTGAAGTGGTTGTTGACGCGCATGCTTTTCATATTGACACGTTGCACAAGGTTGTTGCATTTTGAGAGAGGCAGTGAGTCAATTGATGAGAATTCTCTTCATAAAATCAAGGAATGCTTAGACAGTGTTCCTTATGTTGAAATGAGCTGGGATCCTGATCCATTACTTCCTAATGCTGGTTCTGCTTATACTTCGAACCTGATAAGAGATGCCAAGCATGAATTGCAGGGGCAGATTAAGACATCTAATTCATCTGAAGCAACTTCCACAATGGATTTCATGGCTATCAATAATGATTCATTTCCGCAAAGTTCCCACTTTGATTTGCTTCGTAGTGTTCAAGAATATCATAAAGCTGATGGCAATTATCTTGGAGACTCAGTAGACAAGGCTGGTAGTTCACTTCATGAGCAAGAAAGAAATTTGGGTGGATCCGAATCGGTTATTTGTAGGATATGTGAGGAAGTTGTTCCTACTTCACATTTGGAAGCTCATTCCTATATATGTGCTTACGCGGAAAAATGTGATCTAAAATGTGTTGATTTGGATGACCGCCTGTTGAAACTAGCAGAGATGCTGGAACTAATCATAGACTCATTCAACATGACTTTCCATGCATCCTTTGACAGCCCTGAAAGTTCAAGAATTCAAATCCCAAATCCTGGAACCCTACCCGAAGGTTATTCTCCAAATGTAAGTGAGTGGAGAAGTAAAAGCATGGAAGGTATGTTTGAGGATCTTCATGAGATGGACACCGCCTTTATAGAGGATTCTCATCACATTATCAATAATTTGAGGGGCCACTTGGGCATGAAGCTTGGCCAATGTGGCCCACCCTCCTCAGCAGGGAGCATAACATCAGGATCTTCCACAAATACCCCTAGAGCAGGAAATTTTGACTTCTTGTGGATGGAACATAACAATCCTTCTGAGCTGGAGGACGTGCAACAAGTAAGTCATCATGGTTTGGTGCACTTAACTAGTACCATTGGATGCTTAAGGCTTTGTTTGTTAAAGTATATTTTTTCTGAGGTTTTCATCTTGGGAGATAAAAACACATGGATTTGTTGCATTGTACACCCATGATTGTTTAGGAGACCAGATGACAAATCAAAATGTGTGTGTATGCGTGTGGGGGTGGGTGACAATTGACATGGCAATGGAAGCGCAGATGTCCATAGTCATCATCATCCCGATCCTGATAGCACAAACAAGGAAGAAACTCGCAATTCTCTGCAAGAAACATTTTCTCAACAGCAGTATGGCCCTAAATTTTTTCAAACTAGAGAATGTGGCTTATGTAACTAGGACTATACGATGCTTGTTTTTGTCAATATGGTAGTAGGTGCTGAAATAATGAATTTGTCTTTGGTGACTTTGGGCCACTGAAGCACTATGTTTTCCTAGGTTGACTTTCTTCATCTACTTTTGGGCAAACGATGCCAACAATTTCTGGTTTGTATGTAGCTTTTCTAGGTCCAAGGCATACCATTACTGAACTCAGATCAAGAAATTCAGGGCCCCAGGCTCCCAATTATTAGGGTTTGAGTGTTCTAAGATTTCAGGGAAGAAATGGGGGAGAGGAGAAGAGAAAGAACATTAACACATATTTATGTGGTCCCTATTTCGCGATCTGCTCACTTGTAGTCTCTGGCACTCCCTTTCTTCTGTCTGTAATCTTGACAATACCTTGTGATGTTCACTGGGCGTTCAGGGATTTGCCTTCACCTTTATTCTTGCTTTGCTCATAAGTGATGTGCATCTAAAACAGCAAAAGAATTTTACATATGCTAAAACTTAACAATTCATGTTTCCTTTTGCAGATGAGAGAACTCGTGGACATTGCTCGCTGCGTAGCTGGCACAGATCTGTCCGAGCAAGGATCCCATGAGTTTTTACTTGCTTGTATTGAGGATTTACGGGATGTTTTACACCATAGCAAGATCAAAGCTCTTGTAGTAGACACATTTGGAGGCCGAATAGAGAATCTGCTGCGGTAATGTATAAATGCAAAAAGTTTTTCGTATATATGGAACTCTGAAGTGATGAATTTTAATCTCTATTCTGTCAAATTCAAATGCAGGGAAAAGTATATACATGCTTGTGATCTATTGGATGGGAAAAGCATGAAGAGTAACGGTAGACACATCATAAACACTAAATTTTTTCTGGATAGTGCATCTCAGAGTAGTTCAACATCATCTCCCATGCATCCCAAAGAACGGACAAGCATTGAAGACTTTGAGATTATAAAACCAATAAGCCGAGGTGCTTTTGGTAAAGTCTATCTTGCACGAAAGCGAGCAACAGGGGATTTATTTGCAATAAAGGTAATCACTAACGGAGAGTATCTTAAGTGGAATTAAATTAATTAATGTATTTGCTTCATGCATACACTCACCTGTGAAATGTATAATGGAGGTCTAAGGTTATTGTTTTTATCGGAAGTGACGTAGTGTTGGAAGACAATAGATTAACAAGGAGAAATCAGAAAAGATTAATTTCTATGTTTTGCTAGAAAGTATTTAATCATAGTTCTTTATAGTTTTGCTATTTAAATGAGTCAATTTCCAGGATGTGCTTACTTTATTGTCGGTTTTTATGGTAATCAGTTTCTTATGCTGCAGGTGCTCAAAAAATTGGACATGATACGGAAAAATGACATTGAGCGCATATTGGAGGAGCGTAACATCTTGATAACAGTCAGAAACCCCTTTGTGGTAACATTCAAATAGATTGCTCTTTTAAGCTATGACAATTGCCTCTTTGAATAACATTTTTTTTGGGGTAAATTGTCTATCTTCATGATTCTGGTCCTGCACATGCTGCTTATGTGCATTAGTGGTGGAGTAGCTTCCAGTCTATAAATTGCCAACAAAGGTGTCCAGGGGTTAAGAGTAGTGAGGAGGAAATAACCATTGATCCACCCATTTGAGATTTGAATCTAAGACCTCTTGAGGGGAAGTCCTAGGCTCTGGCCTTGGGCTAGCCCCAGTGGTCGACGATTTCATTGTTTATTAGAGCTACTTATTACATATAAAGTTTGTTTCTCTAGGACGATTGTTGGCCTTGTCATCCACATACAAGTTGTTCTCTACTGGCTTTCATAGGGTCTAACGATGTCATCTCACTACTTGCAGGTTCGTTTCTTTTATTCATTCACGAGTAGAGACAACCTTTATTTGGTAATGGAATATCTCAACGGTGGTGATCTGTACTCTTTGCTCAGAAACATTGGTTGTTTCGAGGAAGATGTAGCTCGTATCTATATGGCAGAACTGGTTTGTTTAACTTCATTCCCTGGATATGCTATAAACTTCTTGTATAACTTTTCTCAAGTAAGATTTCATAAATTTCAGGTTCTTGCTTTAGAATACTTGCATTCTCTTGGAATTGTGCACCGGGATTTGAAACCAGACAACATATTGATTGCGCATGATGGGCATATCAAGGTTCCATTTTATCAACTCTATAATACTTACTGAGCTTTGATTGAGATACAATATTCAATGCATTGACATATTTAGTTTGCATCAATGGCTTCCTGTTGATGGCTCCATTACCAGCTAAATAGGACGGAGACTTTTTTTTCAAGCACTTGTTAACACATTACTACATTTTAGATCATTTTCTGAAGGCAGACCTGCTGTAAACGTTTTACATCTATTGGCCTGAGTACTGTAGGTTGTTTGCAGCATCTGAATGTTGTGATGATTATAGGGAGCTTTTAAGACATTGTGTCTAATGGACAGAATACATGAAAGTTATTTAATACTAGACCATGGAAAAGAATCATCAGTCTTTGTACCTATTGAATGCTTGATTTGCATGGTTGGATCCGTTTCCTAACAAGATTAAGCATTTGGGAATTGGTAATCTAATCATGCTGTTGGTTTATAGGAGATCTTGGGTTTATGATTCAAGTCTCCCCATTTGTATTTGTCACCCTGTTTACTTTATGGTTCTTCCCTATGCTATTCTGTTCTGCTCTATTATGCATTTCTGCATGTCCAGATCCAATACAAGGTTACGTGAGGGAAGTTGTTAGATAGCTTGAAATGCATTTCCTGACCCTTTTCCCAACATCTTATTCTCTCGGTACAATTATTAATACGTCAGTACTAACGTGGATCCGTATTTGTGTGTTTTTCAATCGAAGTAGGGGCCCATACCGTTCATTTTCCCATTTAACATTTGCATTGGCCTTTGTAATGCTAGCAGTCGTGTGCTAACCACTGCTTATTCTTCCAGCTTACAGACTTTGGCTTGTCCAAAATCGGCCTTATGAACAGTACGGGTGATTTACCTGGACCCGAGACGGATGGGATGACTCTTTTAGATGCACATGGTCAGGACACTCAGAAATTTGAGGATAGAAGTCAGCGGTCAGCTGTTGGCACGCCAGACTACTTGGCACCTGAGATTCTTCTTGGAACTGAGCATGGTTTATACTTTACACAGAATCTGCATTTAGGTATCATTTTAAGTGTAGTGAGGAGTTGAAATGACCTCTGAGCATTTCTACAGGTTATGCTGCAGACTGGTGGTCGGTAGGGATTATTCTATTTGAACTTATCACTGGAATCCCACCATTTAATGCTGAACATCCCGAGGTATCAGTACCTTTGTCAATTTTTTTCAGGATTACGTACTTTAGACGTCTAGACTTCTAGGACATGATAAAGAACGTGATGACAATTATAATTCAATATTCATATCTCGCGATTGAATATTTATCTGCATACTTGATTCTTTAATTGTCTTGGTTGGGCGAGCCTTCAAACAAGTCTGATAGAAGCATTGCCTCACTATTAATTATTTACTGATGGGGGCGGTTCCACTAACACCTAAAATAACAATTTTTTGTATTTTAGAGACCCAGCAAATGATCGGAGCCATTCAATTTGTTTAAAACATGTTTTTAAGAGCTCCCGTAAAAAATCAGCTCCTTTCGATATTAGTACGGGCTTGATCGGTATTTACCCCTAATTTTAACAGGATAAAATGAATGAGTAGATCAAAGCCTTACCGATATTAGAATGAGCTGATTTTTTACAGGTGCTCTTAAAAACATGTTTTAAACAAATTGAACGGCTCCCGATCATTCGCTGGGTCTTTAAAAACAAAGTGTTATTTTAGATGTTAGCGGAACCGCCCCATTTACTGATTGCTTATCCTCAAGGGCACAAAGTTCGGGTATAGATATTCTTATTTCCATGCTAGAGTAAATTCTTGCCCTCTTGACAATTGCTCCATTTTATGGCTATACAGGTAATCTTCGACAACATTCTCAACAGGAAAATTCCCTGGCCTTCTGTTCCTGGTGACATGTCTTATGAAGCTCAGGACTTGATTGACAGGTTGGTCATCTACTTAAGGAGTCCTTTTGGTTCTATTTCATGGTTTCAATTTAGCTCATCATATTGAATTTTATGTGCCCTCATTTCAAATGAGTTGAAAGTAGTGTCTTAGACACTTAGAGATATGGTTCCAACATCAACGTCTGGAGGTTTGCTTTTCTGTTTATGATACTTCACACGCACTAACAAAAAGTATAGGTATGCAAACAGTAGCAGTCCTGCATAAGAAAATAATTTGGAAGAAACTGAATCCTTAATGTAAATAGTTCCAAAGAGGAAATCAATAATCTATTGCCTGGTATTGTTAATGTTGTTGTTTTTTCTATTATCACCACTTTGCAATAGCATGAACCAGATAAGATGATGAAGTGTAGGCCTTCGGAGATGGTAGAAATTCTGGATAGTGCAAATTCAGAAAAATGTATAAATGGTTCTAGTAAATAATATGGATCTTCAATGGTGTATTTCGGTATCTCAAATGTGCTAGTACGAAATTGATAAATTATGATATTTGTTTGATGGGTCCAAACTGTTAAAGTATCCAACTCCAAACCAATTGGCAAAGAGTGGAGAGGCCGTCCATGCTCATATACTAGTTTTGGAGGAGATAATTAATTGATGTGGGACAAATCCCAACACTCCGTGCAACCCCCGACTCGCACGTGGAGAGGTAAACAAAGGATCCATAACACTTGGATCACAACAAACAACGGTGCACTTATGGCACAAACAAAGGGAACAAATTCTCCGAAACCCTAGCTCTGATACCATGTTAAAGCATCCAACTCCAAACCAATTGGCAAAGAGTGGAGAGGCCGCCCATGCTCATATACTAGTTTTGGAGGAGATAATTAACCGATGTGGGACAAATCCCAACACAAACTAATGGGCTGCCCTGTAGATCCGCATTTGTGAGTCCTTTATGACTGTACATATAATTATGGGAACTCTGTTTATTAGACTGTTCTCTTTCACTTGCATTAATCCAACACTGCCACTGTGCCACGTATTATTGCACTTAGGGTGATGATACTGTGTATCATCTTATTTGCTTTGCTCAAAATATGTAGGGTGGTCATATAATCCTTAAACGAGCGACGATTTCTTCTGTGTTTTGTTTTCCCTACATGACAATAAAGGTTTCTGTTGAACAGCGTCATTTACGCATCATCTTCATACCTGTAGGTTCCTTGTTCATGATCCAGATCAGCGCTTTGGTGCGAAAGGATCTTCAGAGGTATTCTCCTTGCATGTGTTGTACTAAAAATTCTTAGCGTTGGATTATGAAATGATAGTCTATTGATGGTGCCATATATATAACGGCTAAGATTGATGCTAGAGTGATTTTCGTTACCGCCTTCTACTTTCCAACAGGTAAAAGCACACCCATTCTTCAAGGGAGTTAACTGGGACACCCTTGCTTTACAGAAGGTAGGATTGCACATGTCCAGTGAATAATTTCTTGTTGAAATGGTTGTGCCGTTCACATTGTTGACTTTAGTTGCTTGAAAAATTCGTAGGCTGCCTTTGTTCCAAACCTGGACAGTGCAGAAGACACAAGCTATTTTGTGTCACGGTACACACAATTTTCAGCTGGAGTGCCGCATGATACAGACTCTTCTGATTCCGCCTCTGATGTTAGTGGCGGCTCAAATTCTGAAGAGGAGGTAAATTTTCTTTCACGTCTGTTTACTTGCTGATCCACCAGGCGTTATGTTCAATGTAGAATCAACTTGTCTGGCTCACTTGCTGGTGTTGAAACGTGGACTATGGTTGGAATAGGAGCCCAGCCACATTGTGCTTCACTTCTTATTTCACCAAAAGAGAATAAGACAAGTAAAAGAATAAAAGGATGCTTATGATGAGAGAAGAGAAGACCCTGTGTCTCCCATAGTCCCCTGGGGGCGTAATAGTTGGTGAAGAAAATTAGGGTTAATAATTAAGCCATGTTTTTTTTTTGTCTATTCTGTTTTGAATTATTATTTTTATCTTTAGTGAACTTTTTAAAGATTTTGACCATAATTTTTTACTTAGATTTCTCTGGTTGAACGAACAAATAATCCAAAAAAAATTGACGTAAAACTAACAAAGGTGATTTTTTTTAATAAAGACAAAATAATCACGCCGCATTTTAAACCCAAAATGGGCCTTAATCTCGTGGGCACAATTTTCAACCCATGTAGGGTACAACATCAAATAGATTTAACTGAGGGGTTGGTGTTTTTGGCATGCACCTTGTAGGTTTTTCTTCTAGAAACCTTCAAATCTTTCTGGTCGTTGGTTTCTTCAGACTTCAAAAGGTAATTCTTGAAGAATTCTCTTTCCTCTAGTCAGTTGGGAAAGAAGTATTTTAATCATTAACAGCCTTAAGGCCCCTAATCAACTGTCCTGTTGTAGGATATTCTCAATGGACCAAGTTTAAGGTTTCCTTTGTGAAGGAACTAAAACCCTCATGATGGAAAGTTCTAATTGGAGTAGGTAGAATGCTAAATATGCACTTCAAAACCACCAATCAAACAATCAAAACATCTGTCTACTGATAGAAAGGTATCCAGCAGTACATCACTTGGGAGTTGGGAATAGAATGAACCATTAGATTTCTTAGCAGGCCTTAAATGACATTGGCAAAGGAAGACTATTGATACATCCTCAGGAACTTGCCATATAGGCCCATTACCCATACTTAGGAGGGGATAGGCTTTTTGATCTCAGAAAAGGGACTTTGTAATGTTTAATAATGAACTACTTTTTTTTATTAGAAATAAAATTTTATTGAAGAAGCATCACGGGGATGCCACCCATGTACAAAAGAAAACAAGGAATAAAAAAGAAAAGGAGAAAATAAAATAAAAAGCCCTATACACCCCTCTATGAACTAATTTCTTGCAGCTAATGAACTCTGTTATTTAATTGGTATAATATGATAAATTCAAAAAAATTCGACTTTTGCATTCTCTTTATTCCAGGATTGTGCAGGGGAATGACTTGAATACGTAAATGCACTGTTTTCGGAGTGCCTCCTTATTTGAGTATAGAATATGATCGTGTGGCAATATTTATTTAAACTGAGATACTGATGTTTATGACCTATGTGGAAAGCTTATGTTTTACCATAGTGTGATTCACGTCACTCAATTGACAACCCTACCCTCTCTCTCTCTCTCTCTCTGGGTGCGTGCTCGCGCTTGTGTGCGTGTGCAGTTTCTATGGAGATATCTCATTTGGACACCTATGTTTTCTTTTTTGTTCAGAAGATGGACGAATGTGGTGATCTTGAACAGTTTGACTCGACTCTCGATCTCTCCTTGATAAATTTTTCCTTTAAGGTAAACTCACTTGTTCCCTACTGGAGTCCTTTCTTGACTGTGGATGCATCAGGCAAAAGACTAATCTAAGCTCTAATTGAGAGGCTGGTGTTAATTCTTGCATTCTTTAGATCTTCAATCACTTGATACACTCTGTGAACCTGGCGTTTTTTGTTTTTAAATAAAGCTGTCCCTTCTGACCTTAGAAAGGTATGCTAATTGCAGGTTTATTTAGTAGAATTTAGTCTGGTTATTGCTAGCTGTAGCTCCAATGTTAATGACAATATGGTATTGGTGGCCACATACCAAAACTTCATTCTGTTTCCTTCCCTAAATAATTGGAGTCATTGTGTTTCTATGTCCTGATGAATGCTTTATTCAGCTTTGAAATCACAGTGATTACTATGAGGAGGTGTTTGGTTCACTGAAATAATTCTAGAATAATGTTCATTTGGACGCATGGTTAGTGGTCACCTAAATAATCATTCACCAATATAATGACAGAATGTACACACCACTCAATTGAAGTATCATTCACCAATTTAGGTGAGTACTATTTCATTGAGCGACCGTCATTCCTTTCCAAACCTATTCAACTGGACCAAACACTACCGAAGCATTGCTGTCATCAACTTTTGTGCATTACCTCCCCATCACCACCACCACCACCTTCAAATGTCTATCCTGCTAGTTAACTACTGTATAGTAAGCCCCTGCCCCCGAAAGTATTGTTGTCAGACTAATACTTTTTGTTTGCAGAATTTGTCACAATTGGCAGCTATCAACCGCGACGTTCTCTTACAAAGTTGGAGGGATTCATCGAAAAGCTCTTCTCCGTGCAAAGATTCAACCTCATAGTTGTCCTGCTTCCGTTGTTTTACCAGGAGGCTGGGGAGGAAGGATTACGAAACCTCATAGTTTTCCTGCTTCCGTTGTTTTACCAGGAGGCTGGGGAAGAAGGACAAAAAGAGTATTTCTATTGCTGACAAGAAGTTCAGCATAGCGGCCACTCGGTGAACGAATGGAAGGTTCAAGAACCTGGGTGGTCTTATTGAGGAAGCTATTGTACAGATAATCATGTTTTGTTACATTTGTACAGAGATCAAAAGAAAATGAAAAGAAATAGATACAGTAGTATAAAGGGAAAAATACATACAGAAATGGATAGAAGCAGATGCAACCCTTAAAATCCCCCACCATGGGTCTAGATATTAGATGATGGCTCTGGCCTCTGCATCGAAGATTTTGAAATGTATATACATTCCCATTCAGTAAATTGTTCACGTTGAATAAAATAAATAAGTTTGTCACGCGGTATGAGCAAACGTTAGTAGCAGTCTCCTGTGTCGCTGTTGCTTTCTTGAGAGAGCTATAAATTTGCCGAAGTTATCTTCTTTTTAATTTAAAGAAAAACCAGCCCTGACATTTCATTTGGAGTGAGGTTCGGTGAGAGAGAAAATGAGAATCTTGTCTGCTGTTTAGATTAAATATAAAGGTTATACTACTAAAGTGAAATGGTGAAAATATACAGCTGTATTTTGTTCCTCTGGTGAGATTTGGTAAAAGCCCGAGTCCTTTTACTTTCCAAAGAGAAGGTAAGGATAGTGATTTTCACGCTCCAAAATTTACCATCTCCACTCTGCTTGTGCAGTACTAATAATAAATTTTGGAGTTCGAAAATTGATTTGTAAAATAAGCTCTTGAATATTTGAGCCACTAAAAGAAGCTCTAGATAAATGTTGTGCCTTTTTCCCCAACAGCAATGCAATCAAATATCAAGCAGAAAAAAGATCAACAAAAATGGCATACAACCCTGCGACCCTATACTCTCATCACAAACAATGGAGTCAAAATCCTTAGACGTTGACTCATTGATTTCTGCACAATTATAGAGCACAAGATTAAGGATTTTGCTTTGCAGAAAGATGTACATAAATTGAGTATGCTTTGCAGAAAGATGTACATAAACTGAGTAGGGAAGACCGGCGTTACCAAAAGATGCTATGGTATTTCATGTGACAATCAATATAACTAGAGGAACCAGCCACCAAAAAATACGACCTCAAAGTAAATCCCTTCTACCAGAGTAGAGAGATTCAGCAGCAAAAAGAAGATTAGGAAAGAGGAAAGGAAGACCCAAGAAAAGAACTGCCTAAATGGGTATAAACTGTCATTTGAACATATTACAGAACCGAACATCAGACTGGAATCGACAATCCCTTCTTTGCCATGCTATCAAGTACATCGTTCAGCGCTTGGCAGAGACCAACAATCTGAAAAATCACAACCAGTACAGATTAAGAGCCAAGAACAAATTAGACCACATTAGCTGACAGTAAAGTCACTCCCCGCGTCCAATGGCACACCTCTTTTGTCCTTATTATGTCAAATTACAAAAATGCCCTTTGGTTTACCAATCCACTTCTGACCACATGAAGGGAAATTTACAAGTTAACAAACAACAAAGGAAGGAGTGCCATTGCAAAAAAAAGGGGAGTGCCAAAGTACTCAAACTCGGTCAGGCTCAGCCTTTTTACATAAACTCAGACTGCAATAGATGAATAAATGAGATATCACCTGTTGATCCCACTGTTGCAACTCTTCAGTGTCATCCTCAAAATGTATGACAGCTTCAACCTGTATATCAGATTATCAAATAATGTGAAACACGAAATGAATTGCTTTTTGAAAAGAAAAAACAAAAAACCAAGCCTTTCGCTGGAAGTAGTTAATATTCTACTTACAGATAGAACAGGCTTCTTAATTCATTTACTTTTGTTTGCATCAAAAAATCCAACAAACTTATAGTGAACTCCCAATAAGGAGAACAGGGAATATAATAGCTGTGCCTTTCATTTCTTGTTTGGTACGAGTCGTAGGACATTAAAACCCTACCACAATCTACATATAAAGGGCATGTCGGCCCATTCACTGGAGCATCCCAAGGGCCAATGATGTATAAGATGTATAGCACCCAGCCACACAAAAAGGCACAAGAGGTCCAAACCCTACTATTCAACAGAATTGAAACATCCACAGCACTCGTGACTCAACAAGATGGACATTTACCTGATCGATGGAACCCCTCATTCTATCTTCATAGATCATTCTCGATGCTATTTTCTCAGCCTGGAAATCATAATAAGCCCAAGTGTTAAAGAACCTGGAGGAAGGCTTGAGCTCTAAGGATTTTAAAAAAGAATGAATCTCTTAGCCTGTGCACCCAACTGAAACCAAATGTGGAGGGCCGAAAGAGAATAAAACGGTGACAAAGTGTAGAAGAAACTTCAACTAGTGATGAAAATTCCATGTGCATGCATGTTCCCAGACCAAGAAGTCTAACATGGCCATTGCAAGAGTTAAGAAAAGATGCATCCATCTTTTAACATCTATATGTTTGCATTGCAATCCTTTTCCACATGTTCAGCGAACAATATGTATAAACAAGTTATATGCATCATTATAAGCGTGCACTATGCAAACAATCATTTACCAGGAAATCTTACTGAACAAATGCTACAGTAAGAAATGGAAAAAGTATTCCAATGATTTCACAGGAGGATAAAAACGAGTGTTGGGAGAATTTGGACATAGAATTGTACCTTGTGAGGAGCAATGCCCAGCAATGTGCCTAACTCATCAAAGCTGAAAAACAAAAACAAAAAAATTAGATAGGCTTTAGAAAGTCTGAAATAGCATTATAAAAAGCAACCTCGTGATTCACCGACCTTATATTTGTGTAAAGTTTGCTTGCACTCGAGAGATTATGCTCAATCATAGCACGATCCAAAACAGTAAAATTATCAGGCAAAAGTGCTTTCTGTTGCAAACATAGAAGATCAAAAGACGTAGTATTGCAATCAGAACAGTGAACCATATGCTACATGAACCAAACTTTGTGTGTGTGTGTGTGTGTGAGAGAGAGAGAGAGTTTACATGCCTGATGTGCTTTTAATTCTTCAGCAAACGCATCAATCTCTGGTTTCCTCAATATTCTCTCCAAATACACCTGAATACATAGTTAACTTCACATCAAACAGAAACTTAACAGTTAAATTAGGCACAGGTTTGCTCCTTGTGCATGTGTGTGTATCCGTGTGACTGTGTGAGAGTGTGTCTGTGTGTGTATGAGAGAGAGAGAGAGAGAGAACCTTCTGCAAGATTGGGTAAATCTTCAACTTGGAGCACCGTTCATCCTGAAACAAAGTCCCTATGATTCAGTTCTAGGAACTAATCAGCCTTAGAACCCAATTGTATGTCAAAATATTTCATCCAATATTATTTTGGCTGTAGTGTTCTAGTCATGTTGAACACAGAGCAAGTATCCAGCAAAAAGCTACTCAAAGTAGACAATCAAAACGAATAGTGAAGGTCATAGATGTGGCTGTAGCAGATTATAAGTTCTGGCAAGAAAGGACACAACAAAAAACATCCCAGGACAGAAGCAACAGCCGTCTTTTGATAGGACAAGCTTATTGATTGAGAACTTTTGATTATGTCATTCTCCTTGAATTGACTCCTAAAGAAAGGCATGCTTACTGCACTTAACTATATTTCCTTTTGTTTTGGATTAGTGCACCACAGAACTGTGTTCCAACCAGAAGGGAAACCCACTTAGCAAACAGGTGCCATGGCCCTGACAAGATTAATTAGCTTGCACACTAAACGAAACTACTAAATTGTGACTATAGCATTCCTCTGGAGTGCGAACGATGTACAAGCATACATTGGCTTAAAATGCAAACCGACACTCAGTTACAGAAAATGAACTGTTATAATGCAGAATAATTTTCTCACAATTATCAACAAGTGAAAATCTTTACTTTGTATAAGGTCGCAAGAACACGAGAACGTTGAGGACCTGCAGCAGCCAAAATTGTACAGGTGACGGCAGCAGATAGGGCTTGCTCCAGTGCTTCTTCATTGATAACTCTGCAAAAGAAGTAAAGGAGCTATGGTAACATGTTAACACACATTTGAAATGAGGGCAAGCAGTAGAGAAACAAAGTTTCCATTTCTCACGATGTCCAAAAGAGAGCGAATCCATGAAGCCAACCTAAAATAATTGAAGCATGATCCAAGGCCACTTTCACACAATGATGAAAACTAAAACTTTGTGCCTCAAAAAATTGAATGCCTAGATTCAATGAGTTAGTATATATATAATAGATGTAGGACCCAAAAAATGTAGAGCAGGTTTCAGAAACATTCCTTTAGGATACAAGTATATCACATAGCTGATACATGTGCCTCGACAAAATGAAGTAACAGCTGACGAGGTGAATAACATGGTGGGTGTCATCTGAAGACTTTTAATAACTTCGAATAGGACCATCCATTTGTTCCAATTTTAATCCTTTTGCTGACATCTTCAGTAGGCTAGAGCACTGTAACTTATTTCGCAGTATGATCAAATTGCTTGATATGTTGGAAAGGGAAAAGACTTATTCAACATTGTGGGGAAATCAATCTATGACCACGTAGTGCTTACGTTACAACTAGATGATGACTTAACGTACCGATCATTACCTATAGTTTAGTAACCGGGCAAAGTCACTTTAGTCAAAAAGTTCTGAGACTCTGAGCTATTCTAAAAATTGTCTTTCTGTAACAATATTACAATAACGAAGAAGATTCTTATGAGTGTGCATAATTGACCAGCCTTTGGGTTTGTTAGAAAGCCCCGGCATATTGTGCAATAAACTATATCAAAAATCACAAAACATTCTACTAATAACGTCTCACAGAAGTATTGACCAATGCAAGTTTCAAATGGTATACATTCAAATTTTTACACTGTCAACGACCCAACAAGGAGTGACAACTAGTTTATTGGGTGGTATGATAGTAGGTATAGCGTACAACAAAATCAACCAAACAGGTGCACATAAAGTCTGTGTACCCCATCAAATTGACTAAGAAAAAGTAGTCCAGCAGAAAAAATACGGCTATAATAGCATGCAATGTGTGACAGTGATATTTAGTGATATGGACACTGCACATGCCAAGAAATAAACCCGAAAGGACAAAACCAAGATTTCCCCCAAGCATAGTGAAACATGATTTTAAAGATCTTATAAAAGCACAGAGACACTTCCGCCTTACATGTAGGAAAACATGAAAAATTAAAAATAACTTTCATAAGCAGTTCTCCAAGAAAATTCAATCTCTATTCAGGCACGTACTCATCTCCGATTTGACGTTTCTGAATTTGAGAAATGTCATAGTAACGTAGTGCAGCTTCCAAGAACTTCCTCTTTAAATCCAGAATCCTTGCATAACAGACCTGACAGTAAGGATGCAGAAAACAAAATGTTCAGCACAAATACTAAACTTCAAAACTTCAACACAGCCCCATAGCAAAATGATAACCTTGTATGTCCAATTCAATACTTCATTCTGACTGTTGCTAACCAAGAATGAAGCTTTATTAATGAAAGCTTCCGCATTAATAGCATCATCATCCTGCAAAACAAGCAATCAGAGTAAGAATTCCTGAGTCTTACTAAATACAGAAAAGCAAAGAAGACTGACTGCTTCAGCTTGAATGTGTGAATAGCCTCACCCAACAATATTACACGAAACCAGACAGACGAAATGTACCTCCATAATTATGACTACCAAAACTTTCTTTTGATTTGAAGCGCGATAGCCTGAGTTTTGGTTGATAAAAAGGAAAGCTCTACATCTTGACAACCAAGATGTGCACTCTAAGCACAACAAGTGTGCGATGTCAAATGACCTTAATAACACGAGATACGTTACTTTCGACAATGGCGGAATACAGAAGCCCTTTACTCACGCAAGTAGAAGACTCTGTTATTCTCTTAAAATGTGAAAATGTATTTGACTATTCGATCTTTGATTTACCGAAAGGCCCAAAAAAAAAAAACTGCTCCCTAAGCAGAAAAATCCTAACATTCTGTAGCCTGTACTTTTCAGTTGAACAATTGGACCCTAAATGCAGACTCAATCCACTCTGCAGTCTTGGACAGTTGTAAATGATTTAAAACATACTGATTCAACTCCAGTATGACACCTGTGATGGCATAAGGAAAGTATTAGGTGACACCTTGCCAGTTTTAGAGACATGTACCTCGAGATATAGGCTAGCAATCTTCACACATTTTGACAATCTGAACGCATCATCAATCACTCTGATAAAGATAACACAACCAAAAGAGTTACAATACAAGGTTGTAGACATACAAAATTGTATTTGGTTAATAAAATAAAGAAACAAAAAAAGCTTACTCACAGACCTCATGGCCGAATCCAAATCAATGCCGCTGAGTATTTGAGCTGCTTTTGACCACTGCTGTTCTGCCTCGTACAAATCAGCAAGTTTCTCCCTGATAATCAATACCTGCAACTCATCCAGATAGCAACTAAGTTCTAACAATAAACACAACCCCGCTCAACAAAATTACATACAAAATATTCTGCCCTGTAATAACTACTACGTACTAAATTAAATCTTAATTTTAATGATACCCACATGTACAGAAGTACCAACACAAAGGTCGACAATAAAAGCAACAATAACTTAAAATGTCATCAGCGTCAGTGCCATAAACTGTATATCATTCTTCCCCTCAATGCTTCCATGTTAAAGCTTGTGAGACAAATACATCCCTAGTCTACCCACATTAAAACAACTAGCTGACAGCAATCAAACCACAGCTGTATACTAGGATAGTCATTGTCATACAAACAATTGGTCAATCTCATTGACCGAGAATGAATATAGAGCAGGGAGCATTGCCATCAAATGCACAACAATCCAAGGCAATTTTAGGGGTGTAAACGAGCCAAGCCAAGCTTTGTAGTGTTCGAGCTTGGCTCGTTTACTAAACGAGCCTAAAATTCGAGCAGTAGCTCGGCTCGATTACTAAAGGAGCCGAGCGGAGCCTTAACGAGCCGAGCCACGAGCAGCTCGGTTCGTTTGCAGCCCTACAAGGATTACACCAATTTCACTAAATTTAATCAATGTATCAGTTAAAACAAGATGGTAAATCGAATGCCAATGCACCACGAACAAGCTTCGTAAACTGCCACTCACCTGTTCTTCAAACGAGACAACCCTAGGCTGAATCTGGTTAAGAATGTAATGCCCTATTTCCTTCTGCGATTCCGGCTCGAGCCTCCCGAGTTCCTGAGCGAACGTCTGCAAGAGCTGTCGCGATACCACCAACGGAACGTCATCGGATAATACTGTGGAACAAAAAAAAAAAAAATACGACGAAACGTTAAGAGACGAATTGAAAATATTCAAAGAAAATAAAAAGGGAATGGAGAGTTAGGGTGGTGTGAAGTGAAGTAATACTGTGGTCGATGAATTTCTTGGCTTGCGTGACGTCGTTGGAGGCGATGACGGTGGAGAGGATGAGCTTGTACTGTTCGATCTTTTGCCGCTGGTCGTTTATCGCGGAGGCACTCGCGAAGGCAGTCTCCATTGTGAGAATCGTAGAGAGAGAGAGAGAGAGAGAGAGGGTTTTATGGTTTGAATCAAAACCCTAATCTTCTGTTTCTGAGTATTGGTTACTTGTTCCAGTAGACGTTATTGTATTTTACAGGATGGACCGATGGAGGTGTTTTATGGGAAGAGAAAGGAGGTTTTTTTTTTTTTTTTGGAAAATGACGGCTAATGATGGTTTCGATAATTAATGCCCGTCGAGGACATGGTAAAAATATTTATTAATACTGAAAATGTCCTTAGCATGTATTAATTATCGAAACACGTCTTGGGCCGTCATTTTTCCTTCCTTCTTATGGATTGAAAATTTTGGTGAAAGTTTGAGAAAAAATAAAAAATAAAATAAAAGTATTTGATTGACCCTTCTTCGTTGTCGCATGAGATTTGGTAAAAAAGGTTCCCTTCCTCACTATCAAACGATTGGTAAACTGGAACTTGGCTAGTACCTTTCTCTTTAGTATTCAGCTATTGAGGCTGTGTTTGGTAACACTGCCATTTTTCTATTTTCTATTTTTTAGTATTTTGTTGAAATCAGTTTCTACTTTTTCTCAAAAAAAGTAAAAGCGAAAAACATGTTTGTGTAACTTGTTTTCAAAAAAGAAAAGGGGAAAAAATACGTAAATATGATTGACATGATTAAAAAAGAAGCCTTTCAACATTGCGTGATAGAGTAAATTTTTAAGTTGACGCATCCCAATATTGTGAAGGTTGCATTTTGTAATTCCTTGGTGAATAACTTTCTCTTTCAAAAATAAGATCTAATATTTGTTCTCTTAAAATTTTCTATAACTCGAGGAAACTTATAAATGCACCACTCCGCTTCTATTAGCGAAAATCTGGCATGATTTTGGTAGAGATAGTATTGTTGGTAGTTTGAATGATACATTGATCCGTTCTTGCCTGCTCAAAGTTAAATCCACTAGGGAATACCTACTAAAGTTCAAATCACATCACATCACATGGAACTATTAAGTGATCCGTCCTCGCATGCTCAAGGTAACTCAAAACCACTTGAAAGCTTCCTTTATTTTGATACGAGACTTAAAAATTTATCCCATACGAGACTTGACAGTTACTATTCAACATGAAACTTAACATTCACACATGCTCTAATAGATACTCGGAGTATTGACAACACACGGTACATCTCAACGCAGCCCCCGCCTGGGTTGAACCTTACCCTCTACACCCAACCGGCCCATTCGCCTGACCCGAAGGTTCGGTCATTGAGCTCGCGAACTGGGCTTCTGACACCGGTGGGCCGAACCCTTTGGTCCGGTCCACCTCTTCTCGGCTCAACCCACTACACGCACATGGCCTAGGTCCAAACCGCGTGCACGAGTCCAACCCGTCACGTTCGTCTCCTAGCCCCGCCAAATCAACCTGTGGGCCAACCCATGGCCAAACTGGATTCGGCCCACCACAGTACACACCACAGTTCTCAAATTACTTGCTTCACAATGGAAAAGAGTCTCATCAGCACGCAAACTCAATGGGACAAGACAAGTTTCAGAAATGAACACCATTTACAAAACCAGATTTTCCGGGTTGCTATGAGCTGGTAATTCTGAGCTTGCTTAAAATTGAGAGAGAGAGAGAGAGCGCTTGCTTACTTACGCCTATCTCCCGTTACTGGACGGTCCAGTCCAATGGTTTCTCCACAGAGATTGGTCCAACAACGCGTGCCACATTATATGCGAGTCTGCGACACTCCTTGTAACAGAAACCACAAAATTGGACCAACCGGTGACTCAAAGAGAAACTGAATCCAACAAGAAATTAGAACCCTATTAGCCCCTCAGAGCATTATCACTTGAACATAGAAGAAGCACAAATGCCCAAGATACACGAACTTTTTTCTAAACTCAAGTTTCACCATACGAGATTCCCGAAGCTCAACCGCAAATAGAATCAGCATGCCAATGGAAGAACTGGTTTGTGCACCATTTGGCTCTAAGCAATTACGAATACAATTTAACTTCCTGTGATGAAAGTTCCACAATCCTGATAATGTATTTCATATGGCATTGCAAGCAGGTTTCAAAATTCCAGCAAAGCAAACCAAGCAGAAAACTTAAACATTTAAATTCCTTTTCAACACGATCTGAGGGCATATAGCGCAAAAATCCCAAAGAACTTGCGGAAATCAATCTTCAGTCTTGAATTATAATTCTAGTGCTCGTGGACCTGTTGATCTCCTTTGCTGAGATAAGGTCATTAGGCAACTGGCACAGACATATAACCTCCACAATGCAGATCATAACGGAACATATGAGCACGAATTGCAAGATAATGTGAAATGTTGACATTAAAGTTGTGTCGGGCCTGTCGGCATGAAAATGCCCAAGATATAAACAATCAAACCACTCACCATGTTAATGAAAGAGCTGGTTTTTGCATAATTAGGCTCTAAACGACAAAAATTCCATTTCACTTCTCCCCACGGAGATTCCACTATTCTCATAAGTAGCAAGGAACTGTAGCCATACAATCAGCTTTTTCGAAATTGCAAGAAATAAACCAAGCAGAAAAACACAACCTTGCTCTCAGGAAAACAAGAAAAGAGGAGACAAGTACCTTCAATTCGTTCCCCACGAATGCAGCACATAAATCCCATAGAATGAAAAAAATCAATCTTCACTCTTGTATTGGAGTATTAGGCTTCGTGATTCTACTTAACTGAGATACGGCCAGAAGTTTATTCACTCGGGAAAATCTACAAGATGGGCATGTCAAGTGCTTTTAAAACGTCCTTGAACTCAAAGTCCCGAGTCTCTCTGTTGAACCGCTCAACCAGTTTGTACCTGTTATCATTCAAGTAGAATGATTGCAAGGTCTCCAAAAGCCATTTTGCCTCCGAGTCACTGATCTTGCTTGTGAACACGACATCCCCCCGAATAAGCACCAAGTCCTTTTCTGCAAATTCTGTGTAGTAAGAAACAGTGAAATAGGGAGCAGCTTGGGTCCCTCTTGCTTTGTAATCTTCAAGACCAGTGAAAAGTATGTGTGGCATCTGCACTGTAGAAAAGCACAAATTATAAATGACGGAATACAGAATAGTTATAGATATGACAATTGATCCAGTATTGTGTAGCAACTTCCAACAATTAACTGTATAGTTGAAGACACGAAGTCGTTAGAGACCAACCTTGAGCAAACATTGTTGTATAACCACTTCCTCTCCACAAAGGAATGACAAAGTACCGGCTATAAGAAGAAGAGAAGTTAGAACAAGAACAAGAACGTACGAGTAAAAAACACTTATCTAAAAGCAAATTCAGGTAATGGCATACCAATTTGCCGCTCTTTGCTCCAGCAGATGATACAATTTCGCTTTCATGGAAGTGCCAATGTGACCTCTTCCCAAGTGATACTGATGTGGCAAATGCCGCCCAAAAGAATAGACATACAAATGAGTTGATCAACCAAGGTAATGATAAACCCCAGCCGTAAAATATATTAAATGGAACCACTTCCAAAAAAGAAGCTATTTGATCCATTGACGGTGACAAGATTAACATGAATGTGCAATGATGAAAAGTAGAGCACTTTCCGGTTTATATTAAGTCATACTAAATACAACAGCTATTTAAGCAATGCAGTGATAAAATCACGAGGTTTGGCTGATTTTGAAAAATATGCTTTCAGTTCAGCCTGCAAACTAGAAGTCCAGTTTTTTTTTAATAAGTAAAACTAGAAGTCTAGTTTAACACCATGTCTAAAACAAGACCTACAATTGTTTCTTGTAGGCAATTACTTCTCAACATTGCACAGATGAAACAGTAGCAATGACAACCGGGAAAGATCCATAAAAATAAACATCTGAGATTAAGCAGAAAAGGCCTACAATTTCAAGGAAACTTCTACGTCACTTGCATGTTCAAACTTCAAAGTAGAAATGAAGAACTGCCAAATAGTTTTCAGCTCATTCTTTTTATCAACCAAAACCATTTCATCATGGTAAAGGGATGGAAGTTTTTACAACATAGATTAATCGCGGAGAAAATTTCAGAGGAGTTAAAGGGTAAATTCCGTAGATGTAGTCAAAGTATGATGAAATGATTTCAAAATATAAGCACCGTTTCTTTGTGCCTGTTCAACTTCGTCAACTACTCTCTCTTCATGGAACGAAATAGGCACCTTATGATCAGAAGTGTGTAATCTCATTTGTCGATGGTATTGACAACTACTTGTAAAAAGGTACTTCCATTCAGGATATCTGGTTTTCAGCATGTTCCAACTTCCAATGCGTTTAAGAAATCCTAGCATTTCTCAAACAAGTACTAACATGCATCATTTCCAACTAAAGCAGTGATGAAAACTACAGCTTTTAATCATTCCTTAGCAGATTTTTCTTAATTGTCTCTGGGCATGAGGTGAAGTAGTTACAGAAAGCACGGATCATAGCCAATACTTTGAAAAAGGTAATATTGCCCGAGAAGTTTGTTATTTACGCTCTCACCCACAAACTCCATTTGAGGAATATGTTATCAATTGGGATAACTGCATCCTTTTTTCTTCAACCTCCTTTGGTCCCATGCCAGCACACTAGCTGACTTGCTATCTACCATCTTCAATTCCTATAACTGTTGATAATTGAGAAAACACTTTTTCTAGTCTTTTGATGCACCTATGTATCAAACATAAATATACACAACACTCGCTCTCGCCGTCACATCACCTCATCTCTTGTCCCCTGGTAATACTTGTGAAAACAACTCTGGTCTTTCAATGCACCTATTAGGCAAACATAAATCTATGCAACACATGCACTATGCAAAACCAGTCCTCTAAACCACTAAGTACAACACAATTTAACTGGGTCAATTGAATGAGAATCACAAGCGAAGTTATGAGAAATTACATCATCCCAAATGGCAATGAGGTCCTCAACTGGTCGATCCTTCGTCCTCTCAAGGTCGATAATCGAATTCAGTGGCTTATGTTGCAATGGCGTGAAACCGGCAGCAAATCTCGATGTTCTACAGAAACCGAGCGAACCCCATGTAACTAAATCACCAGGAACAGAATGCTTTCGTGATTTCTGGAGTTCTTGCAGCGAGTAGGTAGTGAAAGACTGTCTTGGGACATTACAAGGACACAAAGCATTGCCTAACAAAGTTGCCACAGAAGACAATACCCTCCTTGAGGAGACTCTTGTTGTTTGCTGCATTCTGTATGATCTACAAACAAGGATAAGAAAAATCGGACTTTTGCAAAGCAAGACAATTACCCAACTTCACCCAATCAAAACTCCTCCTATTCTCAAAGAAGCAAGGAAAAAATCATGTTTCATGAAAGATCTTAACTGATTGACATGAAAAGACACATAAATTCAACTTAATCCTATATCTACACATGTCAAAATCCTTGCAAATATCTAACCTGGCTTTAGTAGGAACCATTTGAATCACTTAGTTTACAAATTCATGCGGTTCTCACAAAGTAAGATGAAGGCTTTTCATATATGTCTTTTTACTAGTATTTGTTAGAGATATCACTGAATTCAATTAGACGTAAATGTAAATGAACCTCACTATGTAGCCCTATTCATAGAAGATTGACCCCAAAATGGCACATCCAAGCTATAGAACAGGTTGAAAGGCCGACTGGGTACATAATAGAGGGATTTCTCTAAGTAGGGATACAGACAATATTTTAATCTAGGGGTGGAAAACAAATATAGGTTGTCGACGATGAGAGCTGTTGCACACCACTTCAATACGACCTCCTATTTGAGCCTAAAGTACTATGATTTCTCAAATTTGTAAATCAGGTCAGTAACAATGTTAACCCTTCTTATAGGGAAATATAAGATTTTCTAACTCTACAAGTTATGTACCACCATCCCTAAATTATCTACTCTGGAAACTAGGAATCGTGGTAGCTTTCAATCTATGTAATGGAAATCTGATATCTGAAAAAGTGCTGTGTTAAAGCCTTTAGAGATCCATAAGACGAGCAATCCCCTCCAAGACTGTTAGAACGTGCTGACAAAGGCCGGGACAACAAAGTAACTGCAAAATAGACATCAAAAAAATCCAAAGCTCTATTTCCACCACTGAAAGGATGATAAAGTAGCCACCAGATGGTTCAGCTTTCTGGCACATGCAACACTAGTTCGGAAGCAGGAAGCTCCTCCTTCCAAGATTAAGGGTAAGAATAAAATTGAAAGCAGTTATCCAGACAAAGGATAACACCTTTCAAGGGAAAATGCTGCTGCTCCCTAGTAAAATTGGAATGGAAGGCTTTCCCTTTTGACCTTTGTCAATAATCTTGCAATATACTTCAGTACAGATTTAGAGACGTCACCTTCCACTCGCGATGACCTTCAGTTTATATCAAATGCCCTATCTTGTGATATGCAGCCCACTGGAATTAAGAGGAAACTGATATCACTTTTCCCATTATACCTGTTAACAACTGAACACATTCAATATGACGATTCGAGGAGGAAAGTGTCAAGTACTTAACTCAACCATTCCATATGATACGTATTGACATGATACTAGCGCTAGTATCCTGATTCAAAGTACGATGAGAAGAAGATTCATGACAATCCAATAAAAATCCCTTAAGAAATCGGTCTGAAGAAAGATGATAAGAGTCTATTTTCAACAACGAAACGTGAGAAAAGTGAACACAGATGTCCAGTTCTCGAAAAGAAAGCTCTGAAATGACAGTGAGAGCAAATTGAAAAGACGCTTAACTCTTGAGCAAACTAAACTCCACAAAGTTGCCTGCTTTTTACCTTTTCGGCACAGAAAAGTTTCATTCCGGGGACATTGGGTAATTAATTCAAACAAACACTAAATAAGCGTCTAAATGATCATTTCAACAATGCTTCAGATTAACCCATTGCTGACAACACCATAACAATAACTACTCGAAAGGATAAGACATAACTTGAACCTCACATTTAAAAAACATTCGCAATCATCAAAATGGATAATCTAAGGATAATACAACCATGAATGGGCAATAACCTAATTCACCAACATTTTTTACCGTCAGAACTTTAGGAATGCCCTGTAGGAATAGTTTATGAGGTAACTGTAGGACAATAACTGTCAAACCAAGACATGAATGGTAAATATTATCTTTTTCTGAAATAGGAACAAATTGCTAATTGAATCGTAGGATACGGTAATGCTTTCTAATATGGAGACAGAAACGCATATGCAGACGTGATTGGACATATGGTAGTACGACAAAACTTCTTGGGCAAGTACTTGAATCGCCTCCCTCCGTGCAAAGAGCAAAGAGGGCAAATAGTCCGGTCATAGTTTACGAATCGCGCCATAATATAAACGTCAGTATCACACACGCACGCACAAGCAAATGTGTGCATGGATACACAAGCACCCCAAATATGTTCAACCTTAGTTTGTTTAGGAGACGAGCCGATCTCAAAGGAGTTTTAATCGAACCGAACATGAGCCAATCTCGAGTAGTTTGAATTTTTCATACTCCGAAATCATAGGGCATATAAGGCCAGTAGTAGCTTATTCGAGCTTCGTTTGGAACTTTAATGAGCTACAAGCATGTGTGGATTGAATCACTTGGAATATAATGCAAAGTTTTGTTGAATTTCGAAGCACAAGTCACAGAGCAATGGAAACAAAATTAATGAATCAGGCAGCATTTCAAAGGAAAATCGACCAAGAATACCTTGAGAGAGAGAGAGAAGCAGACCTGTTGAGAGAGCGAGGAAGAAGACCTTGCCGTTAATTCGCGACCTCTTGCCGTTAATGGGTTTGATACTGTGTGGCCAAATCTATTTTCATAAAAACAAATTCACTTTGATCATCTCCGATTATGCATATTTCGGAATTCGATTAAGATAATCTTTCACACTGTTCATCTTCTTCACAAGCTCTACAACTTGAACGATTTCGATCGTGGAGATCAGTCGGAACGAGAACACAATTTGACGAACTCGGGTTGCAGAAACAATAAGGCACAATGGATTTGATAGAGTGTGGCCAAGTCTATTTTCAGAAAAACAATTTCACACTTATCATCTCCGATTATGCATCAATGAGCGCCCGATTCAAAGGATATTCCGCAACGTTTATGCTATTCAAAATCTATGAAACATGATGGGTTTCGATCATGGTGATAAACTGGAACGAGCTCACAATTCGATGAATTCATGTTTTCAAGTGACTTCGCAGGTTTAAACTGAGAAGTCTTAACAAGCACGGACGACATCGTTTTTAGTATACCTCGCGTGTTCGAGATGCGATCTTTAGACGGAACGTGGTGGAGGCCGTTTAGACCAAGCTCGCGTCTGTCATAAGCGAGTTTCAAATGAATGGTACACGCGCTAACCGAACACCAGTCCGTCCATATTTCCCCCAAGGTTTCTCTCTCTCTAGGTGTGTATACATACTGTATTTCACTGATCTGCGTTCATAAACGAGCGTCAATCCTCTTCAAACTGATCGTGTTTGGGGAGACAAAGGTATCAACTCAGATTTTGATTAGTTGATTTTCTTGTTTGGTGGTATTAGATGGGATTCCAATTGAATTTATGTGCGTTTTTATTGATAAATTGCAAATAATTTTCTATTTTTGATCATTTTATATCATGGGTTGATTCGGTTTTGATCGGTTCTTTACTTTCTATCAACGATTTTCCCTTTTAATACTTTAATTTCTTGGTAAACCTACGCAATATTTTCTTGGCCTTTCTTTGGATCATAGATGTGGGGAGGAAGCTATGGTACTTGCCTCCCAACTAAATATAGCAATAGTCACCAAATTCATTAAAAAAACTAGGGTTTACTTCAAAAGACTCATATGTAGTTTCAGACGGGACCGGGGCTAAGGTACCGGGAGGGAAGGTGATAGGCACCTACTACGCCTCCAATAACCTTGTAAGGTAGGCACCCAAAAGACACAAGGTATACCATGATCTTGGGAAGTGAAGTGAAATGGAAGGGGAAAGATGGGACAATGAAATTCAAGTACAAGCTAAGTTTATGTTTTTGAGTTGGAAATGAGAGGAGAATGAACAACTACTATTTGCTTGAAAAAGTCCATTTTTTTGTTTAGCTTTGCATAAAATGGTGAATTCGTAACTAATTCAAATTCTTCGTCATTTTCGTAAGTTAATTTGGACTGATCTACGAATCCAAGTATTCGGTCTATTGGATTCAATTGCAAAGAAATCCCACTATTCCAGAACGCTGATCATTTGGTTGTGTTTGGGTTATGGATTTTCAGAGGGACATACCATGGTATAAGTGATGAACCTCAATCGATTATGTTCTTATTTCCTTCACATTTACTTTCCCTTTATAAATCCTTCAACAATCCACATCCAATCCTTCAACAACCTCAATCTTTGTTGACCTGTGTCCTTTCCTTTACTATGACTCTTTTTCTCACTGTAGATTTTTCTCTCAATCTTTCCCAAGAACCCAATTTCAGTTTCATTTTACATGTTTCATATTCATTATCAATGAACTTGAAAAGCTAAAACGAGTTTTGGATGTATAAAGACTTGAAACGGCAGATTATGATGTGAGTTATAATCCTCCGATGAACATTGGGGGTGTGGGGAGAAGAAAAACTGCAGGACTAGAACGTTTTTTGACTTGAGTTGATGATTTAATCACCCAAACTTATAAACTGATTTTCCCAACGTATTTTCAGACATTTTGGATGTTGAACACTTCAAAAGGACTCTTCCAGCCGATGTTCAAGTTGTGTCATCTCTTCTCTCCATTCATTTGGTTTCAAGGCAAACTATTGGAACTCAACTTCCACACCATGTTCATCCACTTTGGATTCGCGCCAGGTACCTGAAACAAGTAAGAACAAGACATGGCCTTTTCAGCTTTTCTAATTTTTCAGTTGCAGCATAGGGGGTGTATGTGTGTGGTGGGGGGTTTGATTTTGAATGAACAACTTGGAACCATACGGTTACTGTTCCAAATACTGGCAGCAAAAAATTCAACCATTCCAAATACAGGCAGCAAAAAATTCAACCATTTATCGTTTAGTCTTTCGACTATTTCTTTTCTTCCACTTTGTCAGCTGCCAAGCAACGTTTATGCATGTATGTTTTTTAATGACTAGCAGTACTTCTGATTCTAAAATTTGTTGCATTTGGTTTTTGTAGCTTAAACAAGAAGGTCTTCTTGTACTAAAAGGGTTAGATTCCAAGCTCTCGAGAAATCAGCCACCTGATCTTTAAAAGCTTCGAAGCAAGGTAAAATGGGAAAAAAAATGCCCTTATTACACTGATTCAAAAAACAGCAATTCCCTTCATTTCATTACCTCCTTGCATTTTCAGGTAGCTTTCCAAGACTTGAGATTTGCAGCTCCAGTTCAAGAGCTGGGGAATCGGCTCACTAGGATGATGAGAATCATATTAAGTATGCACAAATGCTAGTGAGACACAAAAGTGCACACACCCTTGCTCAGGTGTTCTATTGTGCTTGACGTTGTCAGCATTGAATCTCAACAGAGCGAATGTGAGTGTGTGCAAATGTGTATAGCATACTTGTGCGGATGTAGGCTAACACATGATAATACTGGGAAGTAGATTAAGAAAAAAGAGAGAAGATAAGCTGGATTCATTTTTAGCCAGTGCTGATGACTCATAAAATTGGTGAGTTTTTAACTGCAATGACAATGGAAAATAATTTCTGAGCTACGCATGAGGACACTTTGTGTTTGTTTCCATTCTATATGGGATTAAACATTTTACCGGATTTTGTTTACATGAAAACTGCATCAACATCTTTAAGGCACTCCAGAATTTATCTAAGCCATTCCATTTGGAGAAATTGTCCAACTGCTTATCATGGCTCTTTTGGGATTGGCCTTTTTTTCCTCATGTACGTGTACACTATCAGGCGCAAGATCTTTGATGATTACAATGATCCCCATCGTTGTAATCATTGACTAAGCATGAGACTAAACTTACAAGGAGATTGATTGACTGGTCAAGCTGAGAACTATTTGGGAAAGGCCTTCATAGCTGATTATATCATTTTGTTGCATTTTGGAATTCTTGGTTTTTGGCTAGCATGCACCAGAAAACATTATCGCGTAGTACAGTCACAAAACTGAGAGATAAAGGCACAATCTCACAATCCACTCTAGGAGCTTTTTGCATTCTCAAAGTCTTGCCTTGTCGGATATGGATCTTGGAATTAGGAACATAAAACAAAAAGCGTACTGAAATATTAGATTGCCAAGCACAAGTTTTGGGTCTACAACTCCATCCATTTCAAAAGATGCTAATAACACAAACAAGCTTACGTGAAAGATATTCCTCGTATAACATCCTATACAAAAAAGAAAAAGAAAAAAAAGAATCGCTATGGGATAGAAAGAACGAAACTAAACCCTGCTAAAGAATGACCACTGAACCAACCCTCTTCTAAACTTCGTCTTCAATACTTTTGAACACCCTTTACTCCCAAAAGATAATCCAGAATAAAAACCATAGCAGTTGAACTGTTGCAATTGTTGGTATTTTCTCTCGTAGATTTTGCGTGACAACCACCCAAACAGTAGTTACCCCTGCAGCTGGACCTCCGATTCAAATTTTGGCAATTGGCTCTTTGATTGCTACAAGTTCAAGAGATCCACCAGCGTTTCCAACTAGATAACGCTGAAGTCTTCAAGGACCTTTGTAGCTTCCGACGTTCCTCTCCAATTTTCCAAGTTAGACAAAATACACAATTAGTAATCCTTTTACAAATTGAGATTCTGACATCTTCTCTGATATTCCTTTTCCCATGTTTTTATATGTTGACCACTGTTGAAACTTGACAATAATATCTTACCAACCAAAAAAAGAGGCAGAATAGTTGTTGACTAAAATGCACTAGGCAAATCCATCCATTTCAAAGGATGCTAATAACACAAACAAGCTTGCATGTAAGATATTCCTCTTATAACATCCTATACAAAAAGAAAAAGAATCACTATGGGATAGCAAGAATGAAACCAAACCCTGCTAAAGAATGACCATTGAACCAACCCTCTTCTAAACTTTGTCTTCAATACTTTTGAACACCCTTTACTCCCAAAAGATTATCCAGACTAAAAACCAGAATTTTATAGCAGCTGAACTGCTGCAATTTTTGGTTTTTTCTCTCCTAGTTTCTGCGTGACAGCCACCCAAACATTAGTTACCCCTGCAGCTGGACCTGCAATTCAAATTTTGACAATTGGCTCTTTGATTGCTACAAGTTCAAGAGATCCACCAGCGTTCCCGACTAGATAAGGCCGAAGTCTTGAAGAACCTAAAATGTTACCAGTTACTTATTGGGCAAACTTGGAATGAAACAAAAGAAGTTGAGTGGGTGACTCGAGTGTGTAGATAATCGTAACACCGCTAGCCATATCTTTTATGGTGATCCAAAGCAATTTTCAAGATAAACTTTAAAGGTTTCAAGTTACGAGTTACTTGTACATTAGAAATTTATTTTGCACTTACAAAACTACAAATTTACTTGTAATCATTTCATCCAAAATAAATAATTTGACTAACAAATGTCTTCAAAATAGAGATGGATAGCAGAGCTTAGTGATTGGAGGAAAGATCATTAGAACCATACTCTATAACCACTTTTTGATTGAACATAAAATGTTATGAGTCTCTATTCTAGTCACTTAGGTTGGAAATGCTCTGACTACACTCACTGTTTCTCTCCCAGTTATAATTGTTTGTTCATGTCTCTAACTAAAGGGGCAGACTCAGCAGTCAGCACGACCCATATCATTTTATATGAAACCACTGCAGATCCATTACTACTCACCAGAAAAAAACCGAAAGCAGATGAATTATTAACTCTCTACGTGTTCTTCATTCAGCTCAAGGCCAATTTCCTCATCTGCAATTGGTTCCACAGCACCTATTTCAGGGATCTTTTCCATTAAACGACGCGCGATACCCATCTTCATAGTCGTCACAGAACTTGGACAGGAGCCGTATGCTCCTTGTAGCTTCAACCTCACAACATTGCCCTCAATTTCGTGTTGGGCCACATTACCACCGTCTGCAATGAGATAGGTCGAGTTTCATCCAGCACACCCTCCTCATTTTCTAGACTTAAGGGCAACTCCACAGCAGAATCTGAACAAATCAAGATGTTGGTTTTGTGAGAATCTTAGGTTTCATTCCGGGGACATTGGGTATAAACGACCATTTCAATGATGCTTCAGATTAACAACATTTAGGCTGTGCTTGGGACATGGATGTATGTTGCAAAATTTATGCTTCTCTCCATCATCCATCCGGTCCTCCATAAATCTGTAATCCAAACATAACGTTAATGTAACCTACTTAGCCAACAGCTCCACATGCCATTTTTTCCCATTAGCCCAACAGCACAAGGCATATATAAGTCTGAAGAGAAGATTGGTGAATCCTCTCTCTCTCTGTGTGATGCATAGTGTTGTTGAGATATGGTCGGAAGTACGAGTATCAACCAAGTGGGGGCATACATAGTAGTATTACCTAGGTAATACTACCTAGGCCTAGGGCTGCAAGCGAACCGAGCTGCTCGCTAGCTGCTCGAGGCTCAACGTCAATGATTTGGTTTGGCTCATTAGTGATCTAAGTTATCTAACCGAATTCGAGCTTGAGTTTTAGACTCGTGTAGTATATGAGCCGAGCTCAACACTCTAAAGCTTAGCTCACCTCGAAAAAGCTTGGCTTGTTATAGAAGCTCGTTTAGTAAATGAATAGGACTCGGTTTGTTTACAAATGAGCTGAGCTAGAATTTGAGTTTTAGACTCAACTTGTTTGCACCCCTAGCTAGGCCTACGAAAAGCCAAAACTTTTGTAGTAGTTTATCTAGTCTTAGACCATCTCCAGTGGTAAGTCATTTCTCTTGCCAAAACTATTATTTGGCAAGAAGTCTAAAAAATTGCCTCTAATGGAAAGCTAATTGTCAAGCCCAAAAAATGGCTTTGGCATTTCCCAAGCCAAAGTTGTCACCAGAAATGGCAAAACTGTTTATTGCCACATCAGGGTATATGTTGCAATGTTTACGGATCATATGCCTATGAAATAATACAAGTGATTCAATGGTCGTGATTAGTCCGGGCAAAAGAGTGAATTCGGCACTACTGGAGCAGCTTTGCCAAAATTCAACAAAATCATAATGTAGCAAGCCAAGAAATAGATTTGGCTGGAAAAAGAATGGCTCAAACCGTTTGAGATGCTAACATAAAACATTGACCTCTGTTGGAGATTGTTGATAGCTGAAAATACAGATGACCTTATCTTTTTTTCTTGGGCAAATAAGAGTCTCATATGAAAGCTATGGGTGATCGATATGATCTGCAGACAAATTGGCACCAGCTTGTAAGGACGAGATTTAGTACCTTCTTATACCGATAATCCTCAGGCATGACTGTCGCTTCAATCTATCAAAATCAAGAGAACTCCAAAATTGAGCAAATCACAGTTGGAATAATCCAAAAAGATGATGGGAGTCAAGATTTGGTAAAAGTGACGATGTAATCTTTCGTATTTTCTCTATCCAAGCATTCGAAACTGCTTTGGCATAAAGAAGCATATAGAAAGAGGAAGAAGAACAACAATAATGACATAACCGTTGAGTGAATGGTACCAGAGGTCCATACCAACAAGATTGCCTAATGCATCATATAGGTAACAGGGAAGGAGGATTTTTTTTCCCCAAGATTCAGATTGTAGCCCTGCAGTAAGTGCGGATGATATCTCATGTACAAACTCACACCTATCGCGAACAACAAAAAACATTTGCAGCCCCTTTTGATGGTGGGAAAGAGTGAGAATTGAGAAACGACAAGAAAGTGTGGACGATATCTCACTTATTTGGATAACTAAAAGAGACGAGAAATTGTGAGATTCGGTGAAAATCCACAATCCTTACTTTTCTACCCCTTCCTCAGACTCCAATGGATGGCTAAGTTTAGGCGGTATCATGCGATCAGCTTTACAGATGACGAATGGCATTCACACCAGATATATCAATCAATGAAAGAATGCATAAGATCAAGTCCAAGCCCCCCTAAAAAAAATTCAAATCTTGATAGTGAGCATTGATAAGTGAGCATTTATTAAAAAAAAACCACCTCATCATCTATTCTCTTCCATGTTTGAGACATGTCAATAATCGACCTCGAGCATATGGGGCAGCAATATCTATGTGATATATCAGGAAAACTATTTTTTCACAGGTAAACAAACAAGAGGAAATGATTTCATTTTGCAGAGATAAAGATGCTTACTTGTCATGCTTAATCGTCTCATGATAACATTCACAGTGCCATTGTGTGGCCACATTTCATTACGGTTGTGTCTTTGAGTGAGTCAAAGAGATACTGTCAAGAAAAATTAAGCCCAATCAGTCCACAGCGCATGAGCAGAACCAAAGTCAAGCCTACGAGCAAACCATGGAGCAGCAGGAGAGCAATGGTATAACAGCAACAATACATGATCACCAAGAAAAATCGACTAGAAAAGTTGTTTCTGTACTCTCACTCAAACCAACTTAGCAAGCATCAATAAAACTACCAGGAAGTCAGCAAAAACACAGTGTCATAATTGTTTGGGAAAAAAAAAGAACCAAATCACATCAACGAATCTCAAACTCAACTGTAAGTGGAGATCCTCTGTTTAGCTCAAATTTCTCGCCAACACACACACACACACACAGGAAGTTCCCTTTTCTTCCACAAACACACAGACACTACTAATCTCATCAAACCAATGGACTAAGACACATTTGTAAGCCCTATAGACTTCAACTCAATCTTCGGTGTACGCGTGTCCCAGCTCATTGAAGTAGGGTCTCTCATTGAGCAAAAGCCCTTGAATGGAAACCAGTAGCTGAAGAATGGAGAACAAAGAACAGTTCCACTTCACTTTCGTGTTGCCACGCCAAGTGTTGATTAGGCTCAAGCACACATACCCGCTTGCATATAGGTTGGGATTCGGTCGCAGGCCGTGGGAGTGGTAATAGACTTTTGGAGGGTTGTTTGGGTAGTTGGAAGGGAAGGCGATGTCGAAGAAGAAGAGGCCGTCGTGGGGGGGGGGGGGTGGGGGGGGTCCGTGGGCTCCAACGATCACTGCTCGAAGTAGGTCAATCCGGTTTTCATATGCCTGGATGTAGATGGGATTTAGGGAGACTCTTTTGGAGAATTTTCCACGAAAAGGTCTCCCTGGATCACTACTTTTTTGGAGGATTTTCATGATCTTCTTGTGGAAACTACTGTTTTCATCCGCGAAACAATTATTTTTTGACCAAACAAACAATTCAAACCTAAAGGGCTTTGAATAGTTGTGATCCAAAGGATCTGAGACACTCTCAAATCGTTTGAATCTGACACTGGTCCCCTCTTTTTAGTTGACTTGTAATCTACCACTATATACGAACAAACAAAATCTTGCAATATACTTCAGTACAGATTTAGAGACGTCACCTTCCACTCGCGATGACCTTCCGTTTATATCAAATGCCCTATCTTGTGATATGCAGCCCACTGGAATTAAGAGGAAACTGATATCACTTTTCACATTATACCTGTTAACAACTGAACACATTCAATATGAAGATTCGAGGAGGAAAGTGTCAAGTAATTAACTCAACCATTCCATATGATACGTATTGACATGATACGTGCTAGTTTCCTGATTCAAAGTACCATGAGAAGAAGATTCATGACAATCTAAAGAAATCCGTCCAAAGAAAGATGATTCGAGTCTATTTTCAACAATGAAACGTGAGATAAGTGAACATAGATGTCCAGTTCTCGAAAAGAAAGCTCTGAAATGACAGTGAGAGCAAATTGAAAAGATGCTTAAATCTTGAGCAAACTACACTCCACAAAGTTGCCTGCTTTTTACCTTTTCGGCATAGAAAAGTTTCATTCCGGGGACATTGGGTAATTAATTCAAACAAACACTAAATACGCGTGTAAACGATCATTTCAATGAATGGGCAACACAATAACAATAACTACTCGAAAGGATAAAACACATTCGAAATCATCGAAATGGATAATCTAAGGATAATACAACCATGAATGGGCAATAACCTAATTCACCAACATTTTTAACTGTCAAAACTTCAGGAATGCACTGTGGGAATAGATAGGAATGGTAAATATTCTCTTTTTCTGAAACAGGAACAAATTGCTAAGTGAATCGTTAGATACGGTAATGCAGACGTGATTGGACATATGGTAGTACTACAAAACTTCTTGGGCAAGTACGAATCCCGCCATAATATAAATGCCAGTATCACACACACAAGCAAACAAGCGTGTGTGCATCGATTCACGAGCACCCAGAATACGTTCAACCTTAGCTTGTTTATAAGAGGAGCCGATCTCAAAGGAGCTTTAATCGAACCGAACATGAGCCAATCTCGAGTGGTTTGAATTTTTCATAAATCATAGGCCATACAAGCCAAGTAGTAGCTTATTCGAGCTTGGTTTGGAACTTTAATGAGCTACAAGTATGTGTGCATTGAAAAGTTTTGTTAAATTTCTAAGCACAAGTTACAGAGCAATGGAAACAAAATTAATTAATCAGGCAGCATTTCAAAGGAAAATCGACCAAGAATACCTTGAGAGAGAGAGAGAGAGAGAGAGAGAGAAGCAGACCTGTTGAGAGAGCGAGGAAGAAGACCTTGCCGTTAATTCGCGACCTCTTGCCGTTAATGGGTTTGATACTGTGTGGCCAAATCTATTTTCATAAAAACAAATTCACTTTGATCATCTCCGATTATGCATCTTTCAGAATTAGATTCAGATAATCTTTCACACTGTTTATCTTCTTCACAAGCTCTACAACTTGAACGATTTCGATCGTGGAGATCAGTCGAAACGAGAACACAATTTGACGAACTCGCGTTGCGGAAACAATAAGGCACAATGGATTTGATAGAGTGTGGCCAAGTCTATTTTCAGAAAAACAATTTCACACTTATCATCTCCGATTATGCATCAATGAGCGCCCGATTCAAAGGATATTCAACAAGGTTTATGCTATTCAAAATCTCTGAAACATGAAGGGTTTCGATCATGGTGATGAACTGGAACGGGCTCACAATTCGATGAATTCTTGTTTTCAAGTGACTTCGCAGGTTTAAACTGAGAAGTATTAACAAGTACGGACGACGTCGTTTTTGGTATACCTCGCGTGTTCGCGATGCGATCTTTAGACGGAACGTGGCGGAGGCCGTTTAGACGAAGCTCGCGCTTGTCATTTGCGAGTTTCAAATGAATGGTACACACTACACGCGCTAACCGAACACCAGTCCGTCCATATTTCCCCCAAGGTTTCTCTCTCTCTCTAGGTGTGTATACATACTGTATTTCACTGAATCTTCGTTCACAAATGGGCGTCAATCTTCTTCAAACTGATCGTGTTTGGGGAGACAAAGGTATCAACTCAGATTTTGATTAGTTGATTTTCTTGTTTGGTGGTATTAGATGGGATTCCAATTGAATTTATGTGCGTTTTTATTGATAAATTGCAAATAATTTTCTATTTTTGATCATTTTATATCATGGGTTGATTTGGTTTTGATCGGTTCTTTACTTTTGATCAACGATTTTCCCTTTTAATTCTTTAATTTCTTGGTAAACCTACGCAATATTTTATTGGCCTTTGTTTGGATCATAGATGTGGGGAGGAAGCTATGGTACCGGCCTCCCAACTAAATATAGCAATAGTCACCAAATTCATTAAAAAAACTAGGGTTTACTTCAAAAGACTCATATGTGGACCCGGGACCGGGGCTAAGGTACTGGGAGGGAAGGTGATAGGCACCTACTACGCCTCCAATAACCTTGTAAGGTAGGCACCCAAAAGACACTATACCATGATCTTGGGAAGTGAAGTGAAATGGAAGGGGAAAGATGGGACAAGGAAATTCAAGTACAAGCTAAGTTTATGTTTTTGGGTTGGAAATGAGAGGAGAATGAACAACTACTATTTGCTTGAAAAAATCCATTTTTTTGTTTAGCTTTGCATAAAATGGTGAATTCATAACTAATTCAAATTCTTCGTCATTTTCGTAAGTTAATTTGGACCGATCTCCAAATCCAAGTATTCGGTCTATTGGATTCAATTGCAAAGAAATCCCACTATTCCAAAACGCTGATCATTTGGTTGTGTTTGGGTTATGGATTTTCAGAGGGACATACCATGGTATAAGTGATGAACCTCAATCGATTATGTTCTTATTTCCTTCACATTTACTTTCCCTTTATAAATCCTTAAACAATCCACATCCAATCCTTCAACAACCTCAATCTTTGTTGACCTGTGTCCTTTCCTTTACTATGACTCTTTTTCTCACTGTAGATTTTTCTCTCAATCTTTCCCAAGAACCCAATTTCAGTTTCATTTTACATGTTTCATATTCATTATCAATGAACTTGAAAAGCTAAAACGAGTTTTGGATGTATAAAGACTTGAAACGGCGGATTATGATGAGAGTTATAATCCTCCGATGAACATTGGGGGTGTGGGGAGAAGAAAAACTGCAGGACTAGAACTTTTTTTGACTTGAGTTGATGATTTAATCCCCTAAACGTATAAACTGATTTTCCCAGCGTATTTTCGGACATTTTGGATGTTGAACACTTCAAAAGGACTCTTCCAGCCGATGTTCAAGTTGTGTCATCTCTTCCCTCCACTCATTTGGTTTCAAGGCAAACTATTGGAACTCAACTTCCATACCATGTTCATCCACTTTGGATTCGCGCCAGGTTCCTGAAACAAGTAAGAACAAGACATGGCCTTTTCAGCTTTTCTAATTTTTCAGTTGCAGCATAGGGGGTGTATGTGTGTGGTGGGGGGTTTGATTTTGAATGAACAACTTGGAACCATACGGTTACTGTTCCAAATACTAGCAGCAAAAAATTCAACCATTTATCGTTTAGTCTTTCGACTCTTTCTTTTCTTCCACTTTGTCAGCTGCCAAGCAACGTTTATGCATGTATGTATGCTAACGACTAGCAGTACTTCTGATTCTAAAATTTGTTGCATTTGGTTTTTGTAGCTTAAACAAGAAGGTCTTCTTGTACTAAAAGGGTTAGATACCAACCTCTTGAAAAATTTGCCACCTGATCTTCAAAAGCTTCGATGCAAGGTAAAATGGAAAAAAAATTGTCATTGTTACACTGATTCGAAATACAATAATTCCCTTCATTTCATTACCGGCCTCCTTGCATTTTCAGGTAGCTTTCCAAGACTTGAGATTTGCAGCTCTAGTTCGGGAGCTAGGGAATCGGCTCGCTGGGATGATGTGGGTCGAGGGTCCATATGTTGCCCTCCATCATTGTAATCATCAAACACGAGGGCGTCGAGCTGACTAAGCATGAGACTAAACTTACAAGGAGATTGACTGGTCAAGTTGAGAACTATTTGGGAAAAGCCTTCATAGCTGATTATATATCATCTTATATTGTGCAGGTTGGAATTTTTGGTTTCTGGATAGCATGCACCAGAATACATTATCGCATAGTACATTCACAAAACTGGGAGATAAAGACAATCCGCTCTAGGAGCTTTTTGCATTCCCAAAGTCTCGCCCTGTCGGATATGGATCTTGGAATTAGGAACATAAACAAAAAGCATACTGAAATACTCCGTATTAGATTGCCAAGAACAAGTTTTGGGTCAGCAAATCCATCCATTTCAAAGGATGCTAATAACACAAACAAGGTTGCACGGAAGATATTCCTCTTATAACATCCAATACAAAAAGAAATAGAAAAATAATCGCTATGGGATAGCGAGAACGAAACCAAACCCTGCTAAAGAATGACCACTGAACCAACCCTCTTCTAAACTTTGTCTTCAATACTTTTGAACACCCTTTACTCCCAAAAGATTATCCAGAATAAAAACCAGAATTTTATAGCAGTTGAACTGCTGCAATTTTTGGTATTTTCTCTCATAGTTTCTACGTGGCAGCCACCCGAACAGTAGTTACCCCTGCAGCTGGACCTGCGATTCAAATTTTGACAATTGGCTCTTTGATTGATACAAGTTCAAGAGATCCACCAGCGTTCCCGACTAGATAAGGCCGAAGTCTTCAAGGACCTTTGTAGCTTCTGACGTTCCTCTCCAATTTTCCAAGTTAGACAAAATACACAATTAGTAATCCTTTTACAAATTGAGATTCTGACATCTTCTCTGATATTCCTTTTCCCATGTTTTTATATGTTGACCACTGTTGAAACTTGACAATAATATCTTACCAACCAAAAATGCACTAGGCTAATCCATCCATTTCAAAGGATGCTAATAACACAAACAAGCTTGCATGTAAGATATTCCTCATATAACATCCTATACAAAAAGAAAAAGAATCGCTATGGGATAGCAAAACCCTGCTAAAGAAACCAAACCCTGCTAAAGAATGACCATTGAACCAACCCTCTTGTAAACTTCGTCTTCAATACTTTTGAACACCCTTTACTCCCAAAAGATTATCCAGACTAAAAACCAGAATTTTATAGCAGCTGAACTACTGCAATTTTTGGTTTTTTCTCTCCTAGTTTCTGCGTGACAGCCACCCAAACATTAGTTACCCCTGCAGCTGGACCTGCAATTCAAATTTTGACAATTGGCTCTTTGAGTGCTACAAGTTCAAGAGATCCACGAGCGTTCCCAAATAGATAAGGCCAAAGTCTTCAAGGACCTAAAATGTTTACCAGTTACTTATTAGGCAAACTTGGAATGAAACAAAAGTAAGTTGAGTGGGTGACTCGAGTGTGTAGATAATCGTAACACCACCAGCCATATCTTTTATGGTGATCCAAAGCAGTTTTCAAGATAAACTTTAAAGGTTTCAAGTTACGAGTTACTTGTACATTAGAAATTTATTTTGCACTTACAAAACTACAAATTTACTTGTAATCATTTCATCCAAAAATAATAATGTGACTAACAAATGTCTTCAAAATAGAGATGGATAACAGAGCTTAGTGATTGGAGGAAAGATCATTAGAACCATACTCTATAACCACTTTTTGAACCAAACCAAACTGAGCCTTATATCCCAATCACTTGGGGTCGGCTATAACCACTTTTTGATTGAACATAAAATGTTATGAGTCTCTATTCTAGTCACTTGGGTTGGAAATGCTCTGACTACACTCACTGTTTCTCTCCCAGTTATAATTGTTCGTTCATGTCTCTAACTAAAGGGGCAGACTCAGCAGTCAGCACGACCGATATCATTTTACTACTCACCAGAAAAAAACAAATGCAGATGTATTATTACCTCTCTACGTGTTCTTCATTCAGCTCGAGGCCAATTTCCTCATCTGCTATTGGTTGCACAACTATTTCAGAGATTTTTTTTCCATTAAACGACGCTCGATACCCATCTTCATAGTCTGTCTCAGAACTTGGACAGGAGCCGTATGCTCCTTGTAGCTTCAACCTCACAACATTGCCCTCAATTTCGTGTTGGGCCACATTACCACCGTCTGCAATGAGATAGGTTGAGTTTCATTCCGGGGACAACTCCACAGCAGAATCTGAACAAATCAAGATGTTGGTTTTGTGAGAATCTTAGGTTTCATTCCGGGGACATTGGGTATAAACGATCATTTCAATGATGCTTCAGATTAAGCCATTGCTGACAACACCATAACAAAAACTACTCGAAAGGATAAGACATAACTTGAACCTCGCATTTTAAAAACATTTGAAATCCTCGAAATGGGCAATAAGCTAATTCACCAACATTTTTCACCGTCAGAACTTCAGGAATCAGGAATGCACTGTAGGAATCGTTATTTGGTAACTGTAGGAAGCAGGGGATTATACTTGATTGACTCATTACATGTCTACGACAATTAACTGTCGAACCAAGATAATGAAGATATGAATGGTAAATATTCTCCTTTTCTGAAACAGGAACAAATTGCTAAGTGAATCGTAAGATACGGTAATGCAGACGTGATTGGACATATGGTAGTACTACAAAACTTCTTGGGCAAAGTACGAATCCCGCCATTATATAAATGCCAGTATCACACACACAAGCAAACAAGCGTGTGTGCATCGATTCACGACCACCCAAAATATGTTCAACCTTTGCTTGTTTATGAGAGAAGCCGATCTCAAAGGAGCTTCAATCGAACCGAACACGAGCCAATCTCAAGTAGTATCACGAGCCAGAGGAGCCCAGTAGTAACTTATTCAAGCTTGGTTTGAAACTTTAAAGGGCTACAAGCATGTGTGCATTGATTCACTTGGAATATAACGCAAAGTTTTGTTGAATTACGAAGCACAAGTTCTAGAGCAATGGAATCAAAATCAATTAATCAGGCAACATCCCAAAGGAAAATCGACCAAGAATACCTCTAGAGAGAGAGAGTCTGAGAGAGAGAGAGAGTGAAGTAGACGTGTTGAGCAATGGAGTGAGAATCCTATTCCTTTTCCGTCGGGGGACGTCCCTTCGTCGTCGGGAGTGAATTTAATCTTTGCTATAATGGGTTTGATACTGTGTGGCCAAATCTATTTTCAGAAAAACAAATTCACTTTGATCATCTCCGATTATCCATCTTTCAGAATTCGATTCCAATGAACTTTGACACTGTTTATCTTCTTCACAAGCTATACAACTTGCACGATTTCGATCGCGGAGATCAATCGGAACAAGATCACAATTTCACGAACTCGCGTTGCAGATCCTATAATGCACAATGGATTTGATAGAGTGTGGTCAAGTCTATTTTCATAAAAAGAAACTCACACTTATCGTCTCCGATTATGATTCAAAGAGTATTCGATTCAAAGGATTTCTTTTCAGGTTTATGCTCTTGACAATCTCTGAAACATGAAGGGTTTCGATCATGGCGATGAACTGAAACGGGCTCACAATTTTACAAATTCATGTTTTCAAGTGACTTCGCAGATTGAAACTGAGAAGTCTTAACAAGTACGGACGACGTCATTTTTGGTATACCTCGTGTGTTCAAGATGCGCTCTTAGATAGAACCCGGTCGACGACGTTTGGACCAAGCTCGTGTCTGTCATACGCGAGTTTCTACTGATGTACAATTACCAACGCGTGCAGCTAACCGAACAAGTCTTCGTCCATATTTCACCCAAGGTTTCTCTCTCTCTCTCAATTCTCTACGTTCATGCAGTCTTCATATGCCATGTCCATTCCGAAGATGTTACAGCCTTACGGGTACAGGCTAATCTGTGTAAGAACCTCCGAATGGAACTCTTAATTTAGATTGAAAAATATGTAGTAGGAACTTCTATTGTGCCAAAAGTGTAAGTACTGCAATTTGATCATCTACTGTATGATATAAGGCTCTGAGTAAGATGGTAGACTTTGGTCACAGGTTTCGCGCATCAAAAATTGAACTCTATTGCCTTAAGGACCAACCTTGAAACAACTTTGTCCATTTGTATTTCCTTCTTATTAACGTGAAGATATCTCACTTCTTGGCCACTTCGGTTCTCGTTGGTCAGAGATGTGCTGGATTATTTATACTGATGATATAATGGATAATTTTGTTTTGCAGGTGGGCCTTGACGTCGATCATTTCACATCCCCTGAAGGAATACCAGGAGCGCTTGAAACGAGCTTTTCAAAGTACTCTCACCAGCACGTCCTTGTGTGGTATGATTCCCTTTTCGTATTTTCTGTTTCTACTCGTGATGATTATGTTTAATGCTGAATTTCCCTTCTTTTTGTGTAATGGTTTACCACAGAGTTAAGAAGTGTTGGAAGAAAGCGATGAGAGCGAAACATTAAGTGTCAGTGAGTCAGCTGTCACAAATGTTATGGCCAGCGAGGAGAGAGTTGAAGAGTCGGCTCCTGATGAAGATTTTGCTGCCGATCCAAGTGAGGCAGAAGAATTAGAAGTGGAAGAGACAGGAGAAGGCACAATGGATTATTGATAACATCCTGTTACTTCATATCATCACTCGAATCACTCGAATTGATCTAAAAAATGCAGTGCACTTGTGTGTATATATTGCAGTGCAAGTAACTAAGTCAAAAAAGACCTGCCACGACATATAATCACGATAATACCTATATTTGATTGTTACATTTTAACAACCACCCCATGATCGTTCGAATGGATTTAGAATTTTGAACTCCAAAGAGTTGGAGGAAGAATACCAGATCAAACGCTTGTGACGACGAATGCAAGTAAATGTTACAGTTTTGAATCAAAACCATTTCCCGTGAGCCATATAAGAATGGAAATGAAAAACTGGTTGAAGATGCAATCAGCACGGCCCCTCGGTCGCCTAGAAAACAATTGCTTCAGAAGTTCAGGCTTGTCATTGAGGAAGCACTGGAGGTGCAATATTTCTTGTGTTGTAGGATTGGCAGTAGCTGCATTTCTGCCCAATTATGTGGAAGAATACTTCAGTAGTATCATTGCAGTCATTGCATAGAATTCAAACCTGCAAAAGAAAAAAAAAATACGTGCATTTTTCAGATCCTTCAAACTAACAACATTTAGGCTGTGCTGGGAACATGGATGTATGTTGCAAAATTTATGCTTCTCTCCATCATCCATCCGGTCCTCCATAATTCTGTAATCCAAACAGAACCTTAATGTGACCTACTTAGCCCATAGCCAGAAATGGTGATGTCAGAGAAAGAAGTAGGAAATACTTATTGGGACCTCCACATGCCATTTTTCCCATTAGCCCAACTGCATAAGGCATATTTAACTCTGAAGAGAAGATTGGTGAATCCTTTTTTCCCCCTCTATGAGCATACATAGTAGTATTACCTAGGCAATACTACCTAGGCCTAGGGCTGCAAGCGAATCGAATCGAGTTGCTCGCTATCTACTCGAGGCTCAGCTTGTTAAGGGCTCGGCTCATTAGTGATCTAACCAAACTCGAGCTTGAGTTTTAGGCTCGTGTAGTAAATGAGCCGAGCTCAACACTCTAAAGCTGCTCGGCTCGAAAAAGCTCGGCTTATCATAGAAGCTCGTTTAGCAAATGAATAGGACTCAGTTCGTTTACAAACGAGCCGAGCTCGAGCTTGAGTTTTTGGCTCGGCTTGTTTGCACCCCTGGCTAGGCCTATGCAAAGCCAAAACTTAAGTAGTAGTTTATCTTGTCTTAGACCATCTCCAATGGTAAGTCATTTCTCTTGCCAAAGCTATTGTATTTGGTAAGAACTCTAAATGATTGCCTCTAATGGTAAAAGCTAATTGTCAAGCCCAAAAAATGGCTTTGGCATTTCCCAAGCCAAATTTGTCACCAGAAATGGCAAAACCGTTTATTGCCATATCAGGATATGTGTTGCAATGTTTATGGATCATATGTCTATGAAATAATACAGGTGATCCAATGGTCGTGATTAGTCCAGGCAAAAGAGTGAATTCGTCACTACTGGAGCAACTTTGCCAAAATTTCACAAATCATAATGTAGCAAGCCAAGAAATAGCTTTGGCTGAAAAAAGAATGGCTCAAACCGTTCGAGATGCTAACATAAAACATTGACCTCTGTTGGAGATTGTTGAATTGAAATACAGATGACTTTATCTTATTTTCATGGGTAAATAAGAGTTTCATACGAAAGCTACGAGTGATCGATGTGATCTGCAGACAAAGGGGGCACCAGCTTTTAAGGATGAGATCGCAGTACCTTCTTATACCGATAATCCTCAGGCATGACTGTCGCTTCAATCTGTCAAAATCAAGAGAACTCCAAAATTGAGCAAATCACAGTTGGAATAATCCAAAAGGATGATGGGAGTTTAGACTTGGTAAAAGTGGCGATGTAATCTTTCGTATTTTCTCTATCCAAGCATTCGAATTGCTTTGGCATAAAGAAACATACAGAAAGAGGAAGAAGAACAACAATAAGGACATAACCGTCGAGTGAATGGTACCAGAGGTGAGACCAAAAAGATTGCCTAATGCGTCATACAGGGAAGGAGGATTTTTTTTGTTCCAACATTCAGATTGTTGCTCTGCAGTAAGTGTTCTCATGCATATACTGACACTTATCGCGAACAACAAAAAACATTTGCAGCCCCTTTTGATGGTGGGAAAGAGCGAGAAACAACAAGAAAGTGTGGACGATATCTCACTTATTTGGATAACTAAAAGAGACAAGAAATTGTGAGATTCGGTGAAAAACTGCAATCCTTACTTTTCACTCCCTTCCTCAGACTCCAATAGATTGCTAAGTTTAGGCGGTATCATGCGATCAGCTTTACAGATGACGAATGGCATTCACACCAGATATATCAATCAATGAAAGAATGCATAAGATCAAATTCAAGCCCCCCCTTAAAAAACATGCAAATCTTGACAGTCACCATTGATAAGTGAGTGTTTATTAAAAAAAAACCACCTCGTCGTCTATTCTCTTCCATGTTTGAGACATGTCAATAATCGACCTCGAGCATATGGGGCAGCAAAATCTGTGTGACATATCAGGAAAACCATTTTTTCACAGGTAAACAAACAAGAGGAAATGATTTCATTTTGCAGAGATAAAAATGCTTACTTGTCATGCTTAATCATCTCATGATAGCATTCACAGTGCATCGTGTGGCCACATTTCATTACGGTTGTGTCTTTGAGTGAGTCAAAGAGATACTGTCAAGAAGAATTAAGCCCTATCTGATATTACGAGCCTTTGAGTTGTTAAGAAGTGATCAAAGAACTAGCCAGTTGAAAACAAACCTCGTAACAAATGGGACAGTGGTGCCGCATGGAGTTCTCCACACACGAGTGATTATCACGCAGAGCCACTGAATAACATGATCCTGCAAACATCAGTAGAGGAGAACAAAGTGAAAAAGCATGTCGCATGTGCGTTAACACCGCCTTGGTCAACCCCCAACAGGGGTTGTCCTCAGGAAGTCTTTCGTCTAGGCCTCTAGTGGTTCGACTCCCTCTCACGTGCTATCAAATTTGTTTGGGCCAGTCCATACGGGACTCTAACCCGTCTTTGATTGGGCCATTCTGCAGTGATCTCTGGATATTTGTGCAGCTTTAAGGAAAACACAGATGAGTTTCTAGTTGCAATAAACAACAAAGAAAATAGGGGAGTGAGTGCATACCACATTTCTTGCAGTGAAAAAAGTTTTCTCGACCGCCGACTCTGAACAGAATATAGGCCTTACAAGCCTATATTGCAGTGAATATAGGCCATACAAGCATACCACATTTCTTGCATTGATTCACTTGGAATATAACGCAAAGTTTTGTTGAATTTCGAAGCACAAGTTCCAGAGCAATGGAAACTAAATTAATTAATCAGGCAGCATTTCAAAGGAAAATCGACCAAGAATACCTTGAGAGAGAGAGGGAGAAGCAGACCTGTTGAGAGAGCGAGGAAGAAGACCTTGCCGTTAATTCGCGACCTCTTGCCGTTAATGGGTTTGATACTGTGTGGCCAAATCTATTTTCATAAAAACAAATTCACTTTGATCATCTCCGATTATGCATCTTTCAGTATTCGATTCAGATAATCTTTCACAATGTTTATCTTCTTCACAAGCTCTACAACTTGAACGATTTCGATCGTGGAGATCAGTCGAAACGAGAACACAATTTGACGAACTCGCGTTGCAGAAACAATAAGGCACAAGGACTTTGATAGAGTGTGGCCAAGTCTATTTTCAGAAAAACAATTTCACACTTGTCATCTCCGATTATGCATCAATGAGCGGCCCATTCAAAGGATATTCAACAAGATTTATGCTATTCAAAATCTCTGAAACATGATGGGTTTCGATCATGGTGATAAATAGGAACGGGCTCACAATTCGATGAATTCATGTTTTCAAGTGACTTCGCAGGTTTAAACTGAGAAGTCTTAACAAGTACGGACGACGTCGTTTTTGGTATACCTCGCGTGTTCGCGATGCGATCTTTAGACGGAACGCGGTGGAGGCCGTTTAGACCAAGCTCGCGTCTGTCATATGCGAGTTTCAAATGAATGGTACGTGCAGGCGTTAACCGAACACCAGCCGTCGTCCATATTTCCCCCAAGGTTTCTCTCTCTCTTTCTAGATGTGTATACATACTGTATTTCATTGAATATTCATTCACAAACGAGCGTCAATCCTCTTCAAACTGATCGTGTTTGGGGAGACAAATGTATCAACTCAGATTTTGATTAGTTGATTTTCTTGTTTGGTGGTATTAGATGGGATTCCAATTGAATTTATGTGCGTTTTTATTGATAAATTGCAAATAATTTTCTATTTTTGATCATTTTATATCATGGGTTGATTCGGTTTTGATCGGTTCTTTACTTTCAATCAACAATTTTCCCTTTTAATTCTTTAATTTCTTGGTAAACCTACGCAATATTTACTTGGCCTTTCTTTGGATCATAGATGTGGGGAGGAAGCTATGGTACTTGCCTCCCAACTAAATATAGCAATAGTCACCAAATTCATTAAAAAAAACTAGGGTTTACTTCAAAAGACTCATATGTAGTCTCAGACGGGACCGGGGCTAAGGTACCGGGAGGGAAGGTGATAGGCACCTATTACGCCTCCAATAACCTTGTAAGGTAGGCACCCAAAAGACACAAGGTATACCATGATCTTGGAAAGTGAAGTGAAATGGAAGGGGAAAGATGGGACAAGGAAATTCAAGTACAAGCTAAGTTTATGTTTTTGGGTTGGAAATGAGAGGAGAATGAACAACTACTATTTGCTTGAAAAAGTCCATTTTTTTGTTTAGCTTTGCATAAAATGGTGAATTCGTAACTAATTCAAATTCTTCGTCATTTTCGTAAGTTAATTTGGACCGATCTACGAATCCAAGTATTCGGTCTATTGGATTCAATTGCAAAGAAATCCCACTATTCCAGAACGCTGATCATTTGGTTGTGTTTGGGTTATGGATTTTCAGAGGGACATACCATGGTATAAGTGATGAACCTCAATCGATTATGTTCTTATTTCCTTCACATTTACTTTCCCTTTATAAATCCTTCAACAATCCATATCCAATCCTTCAACAACCTCAATCTTTGTTGACCTGTGTCCTTTCCTTTACTATGACTCTTTTTCTCACTGTAGATTTTTCTCTCAATCTTTCCCAAGAACCCAATTTCAGTTTCATTTTACATGTTTCATATTCATTATCAATGAACTTGAAAAGCTAAAACGAGTTTTGGATGTATAAAGACTTGAAACGGCAGATTATGATGTGAGTTATAATCCTACGATGAACATTGGGGGTGTGGGGAGAAGAAAAACTGCAGGACTAGAACTTTTTTTGACTTGAGTTGATGATTTGATCACCCAAACTTATAAACTGATTTTCCCAACGTATTTTCGGACATTTTGGATGTTGAACACTTCAAAAGGACTCTTCCAGCCGATGTTCAAGTTGTGTCATCTCTTCTCTCCATTCATTTGGTTTCAAGGCAAACTATTGGAACTCAACTTCCACACCATGTTCATCCACTTTGGATTCGCGCCAGGTACCTGAAACAAGTAAGAACAAGACATGGCCTTTTCAGCTGCTTTTCTAATTTTTCAGTTGCAGCATAGGGGGTGTATGTGTGTGGTGGGGGGTTTGATTTTGAATGAACAACTTGGAACCATACGGTTACTGTTCCAAATACTGGCAGCAAAAAATTCAACCATTCCAAATACAGGCAGCAAAAAATTCAACCATTTATCGTTTAGTCTTTCGACTCTTTCTTTTCTTCCACTTTGTCAGCTGCCAAGCAACGTTTATGCATGTATGTTTTTTAATGACTAGCAGTACTTCTGATTCTAAAATTTGTTGCATTTGGTTTTTGTAGCTTAAACAAGAAGGTCTTCTTGTACTAAAAGGGTTAGATTCCAAGCTCTCGAGAAATCAGCCACCTGATCTTTAAAAGCTTCGAAGCAAGGTAAAAAGAAAAAAAAAATGCCCTTATTACACTGATTCAAAAAATAGCAATTCCCTTCATTTCATTACCTCCTTGCATTTTCAGGTAGCTTTCCAAGACTTGAGATTTGCAGCTCCAGTTCGAGAGCTGGGGAATCAGCTCGCTAGGATGATGAGAATCATATTGAGTATGCACAAATGCTAGTGAGACACAGAAGTGCACACACCCTTGTTCGGGTGTTCTATTGTGCTTGACGTTGTCAGCGTTGAATCTCAACAGAGCGAATGTGAGTGTGTGCAAATGTGTATGGCATACTTGTGTGGATGTAGATTAAGAAAAAAGAGAGAAGATAAGCTAGATACATTTTTAGCCAGCGCTGATGACTCAGAAAATTGGTGAGTTTTTTAACTGCAATGACAATGGAAAATAATTTCTGAGCTACGCATGAGGACACTTTGTGTTTGTTTCCATTCTATATGGGATTAAACATTTTACCGGATTTCGTTTACATGAAAACTGCATCAACATCTTTATGGCACTCCAGAATTTATCTAAGCCATTCCATTTGGAGAAATTGTCCAACTGCTTATCATGGCGCTTTTGGGATTTGCATTTTTTTCTTCATGTACGTGTACACTATCAGGCGCAAGATCTTTGATGATTACAATGATCCCCATCGTTGTAATCATTGACTAAGCATGAGACTAAACTTACAAGGAGAATGACTCGTCAAGCTGAGAAATATTTGGGAAAGGCCTTCATAGCTGATTATATCATTTTGTTGCATTTTGGAATTCTTGGTTTCTAGATAGCATGCACCAGAATACATTATCACGTAGTACAGTCACAAAACTGAGAGATAAAGGCACAATCTCACAATCTGCTCCAAGAGCTTTTTGCATTCTCAAAGTCTCGCTCTGTCGGTTATGGATCTTGGAATTAGGAACATAAAACAAAAAGCAGATGAATTATTAACTCTCTACATTTTCTTCATTCAGCTCAAGGCCAATTTCCTCATCTGCAATTGGTTCCACAACAACTATTTCAGAGATTTTTTTTCCATTAAACGACGCTCGATACCCATCTTCATAGTCGTCACAGAACTTGGACAGGAGCCGTATGCTCCTTGTAGCTTCAACCTCACAACATTGCCCTCAATTTCGTGTTGGGCCACATTACCACCGTCTGCAATGAGATAGGTCACGTTTCATCCAGCACACCCTCCTCATTTTCTGGACTTAAGGGCAACTCTACAGCAGAATCTGGTGTAGCAACTGCTTTTACAACTGAATAATAAGAAATTTGAATAAAAACACTGTAAAGTACCATCAATTACCACATAATAATGAATACAAATCACATTTCAAATATTTTCAGGACTCAGACGCTTTTATTTGTCTAAACGACTAAACATGATATCTCTTTGGAGAGAGAGATTTGTTAAGTCAGTCGTATACCTAGAATTCCATAATAGGAATGCAACCCAAGCACAGACACAACCAAGGACGGACACAAGATTTTGAGTTAAGAGGGTGGCAAATGTACTTGCAACCAATACAATTGCAAAGACAATGTGGTTTAAGTAAAAAAATTATGTTTCGCAGGTGAAGAATCTTTATCGCCAGAAATACCCACTTTTCTACCATTTCCTGGTGTCCTCTTGCTATTTCCTTCTGGAGTTTCTATTTTGTTCAAGTTAACTGTTTCAGTGCTCTTTGAGATGGATTCATCTGTTTCATCCACTTTACTATCAGTATATTCAGGAGTGAGGAAGACTTGGCCGATGACAATTCTAGAGATAGAGGAGAATGAAGGGTACTACCATTTTGAGCACATTCAAGAACTTCATTCTCGGTTTCAACCTTTATAACATGAATGCTTTTCTCCGAGACCTTCTCATTGTTTGGTTGCTTGGGTTCAGTTTTCCGAACCCTGTTCTGATCCTTCAGAGGAGACGAAAAATTTTGGCTTCTGTGTTTTTTGACATTTAAGATCACAGCTCCATTGTTAGAAGGTTTAGGGAAAAGTGAAGCCTCGGGGGTAGCAACTACTTTCTTCAAAGCTGCTATAGAGGTCCTCGTCTTTTTGGCTCCCTTGATTTCACTGTCTTTTCTACTATTCAAACCACCGGAAGTACCAGGGGAAGTTGATGGCTTGGACGTTGTGGTTTTAGATTTCACGGGAGTTTTTTTTGCAGGAACAATTTTCTTCCCATCTTGTGCTATTTCCTTCATTTGATGAAGCTTGTTTCAAAGACATTTTGACTTTGTTTGATAGCAATGAAACTTCCTGCTTGATGACACTGGGGGAATCAGCGGAAAGTGCTTTGGAAACTAGTGAAGGCTTAGGCTTGACCTTGACCACCGCTGTCATCTTTCTCTCAGCTGAAACAACTACTACGGTGGGATTCTCCCTCTCAGATGGCAATTTTATGGCTCTTTTGGGAAAAGGACGCCTCGCCTTCAGTTTAACTTCATGTTTCCTTCCATACTTGCAGAAATAATGGCAAGAACCAGTAGAAGCTCTGAGATAATGGGGATCAACACTTTCTCCACTTTTCGGAGAACTTGCTTTTCCAGTAGAGTGCCTTGCTGTATTAACCATTTCACGGTAAGAACTAGTAATGCGCCATCTATATAGATTCTATGGATTTTTTTAAGTAGCCATATTTGTATCTTGTAATGCATTTTCGGCATTTGAAGTGCAAATATTGTAGCAATTACATATCTGTTGAACAACCAATCGCCAAAACACAGGATATACTAATACAATATACCTTACGATGCGATATATATTTTTTAAGTTCAGAATGTCAAGGCCAGCTTGCACATCCGCTAATCTCTAGGATACCAATCCCATCGTCCACTAGCGGGGGCCCATTAAAGTCGGAGCAAAGCCCCCGTATGGAATGGCCCCATATAAGTTGATAAGGTTTTGAACTTGAAACCTAGGAGGAGGCAAATTCTAAGTCTGGACCACCAGGTGCAAACCTAAAACGCAATACTTCTAATCCTACAATGCGAAACTTCTAATCGAGTCCGTATTAGTCCGCGGGCAGTTTGCATATAACCATTATTAGGTCGACCAATTTATAATGCCTGTATAAAATTACATAAGATAAGCACTAAACTACACACTACCTCTGAGCAAATAGCTACATAATCATGGCCAAAAAATTGCATACTGTTTTTGGTAGCGATCATTAGCAACTCTTATACGACAAAACTAAATTCATGAAGAATGTGAAAATCAAAACTCACATGCATGGTTCAGCTCAGCAAAGGTCAGGAGCAATTTCGAACAAGATGACGATAAGAAAAAAAAGAAGAGCCTAATTGAAGTGGTTACCTATAACAGTAGGGATGAGAACTGTAAAAAACATGGAAGATCTCCAACTGACATATCGAGATTTCTGCTCCATTTCGCGGTCGTTTTGTGGAACCCCGTGTCTCTAAAACGCGAGTTTCTAATGGGTGCCACCATCGTTCCCATTTCCCCAAAGATTTGTACACTCTCTCTCTCTCAATTCTCTGCGAATTGATTCTGGCTCTCAATTTTCATCCGAATTGTACATACAATTCAATTTTTTTGGCAATTCTTGTTATCACCAAAGCTATCATTTTTCCTTTCTGGCTTTCTCGAGTGTTTGGATAAGTTTCCGTGCATGCGAATTTCCAAGTGCAGAAGCCCTGTGTTCAATTATCTGATGGATCTTTGCCTCTAATAATACTGTTGAATGCTTTAATGGTTGACTACAAAATAAAAAAAAGAAGAGAGGCCGTCCGAAGACTCGAACCAGCGCCTAGCAGAGCTTTTTGGCAGCCGATTTTGTGATTTTGAAAAAAATGTGAGGTTTTATTGCTTTATCAGGGGGCCTTTCTATTAAAAATTTTGAACTACAAATTATTGCATTTTGCCATATTATTAACACTAACTCAGAATTTTTTCCTCTTCATTTTCCCTTATATTCTTTTCCCTCTATTTTTCTTTTCACCCATTCGTACACCATATATATAACTTATAGGTTAATGGAAATAATTTAACATTTTTGGACAACGAAAAATTGTCCATAATTTATTCGCTAGCGAAAACTCAAATTATCAAAACAATGAAAGACGTTTACATTATTTGAAAGCGAAAGTAGTGCACCAAAAATACTTTCATGTCAATTTTTTGAAAATTTTGAAAGTAAAAACAGAAAGCAAAAAACAAAATAATGTTTTGGATGTCACGTACGGTTCGGATTCTCTTTGGTACTACTGAATGAAACAGTCCAAACCTGGACCACATATATTAATGATTGATTTGCTCTAAACTCCTACCGAAACCGAATTAATAATTACAATAATAGACCATTCAGATTTATGTCAGATTTCCTTCCACAAGTCTACCATTTGTCACTTTTTATGCATTATATTTACCGAAGCCCTATTATTTCGTAAGAAAAATTTGTAAGAAAGCAAGGAAAAATAGAAAGATTCGTAAGGAATTACGTAAGGAAAAAAGCATTTGGATTCTCATAGAAAAATATTTATAAATTTTTAAATATTATTTTATGGGGATCATGTAAAAAATCAATTCCAACAAACATCGATAAATATTACTTTTAAATTTGTATGAGCGAAATATGGGACCCGAATGGACCCAAACGGATTCATAGGAGTGAAAAGTGAGACCCGGAATGGATCCTAATGCATTTTTCCTTGCATAGTTCTCTACAAATCTTTTGAATTTCCGTATTTACCCACCGGGCGGTGGTCATTTGTCGCCCCCAATCATAGAAGGGCCCACGCAAACGCTGGTTTCTATGCACAGAAAGCGTGAACCTGTAATCGTCGTCACCTGAAAGAAAACCATAACGCAAGGTATTTCGATTGCCAAACCCACAGACACCGATACAAGCGCACGAGGAACACGAACACACAATGGACAACTCCGGTCGGTACCTCTCGCTCGCCTCTTCACGTTCATTTGGCATTTGTTTCGCTTGTTTCAATCATACTGTTTGTTGTACGATTAGTTCGATAAGCAAATACAGAGAGTCGATGGTTGTTTCGATGTTTTTAGGGTTTTGTCTTTCGTTGTTAATGTGGATGTGGTTTTATCATCTGTTTTGTCGAGTTCGAGTGGGTTTTGGAAGTGTCTTCATTAGTTAATAAGATCAGGGCCGGCTCATAAAATTCCCGTCCATGGTGTCGTTGTCTTCCCTTCCCTTTGACTCCTCAAGCGTGAAGCATGAAGCGTTCTTCATTTGCATCTTGCTGCGTTTCTTTCTTCTTCTTTTTTTGATCGGCCGCGCAATATATCTTCCTACCATCCCTTAATATATATTTTTTTAACGCCTTAGTGTTTCTAACGAGTAATTCCACCATTTGGGGCTATTTTGTGGCTCTTAAATTTCAATTGGGCCATATGTATATATATATATATATCCTAAAATTTCGGGGGCCCTTGTTTTTAACTTTTTTGGGAGGACGGAAGCGCAGGCTTCCCCTCCCTTGGCCATAAGCCGGCCCTGAATAAGATAGTCGGTGCAGTGGTTTCTAGAGGCTCTGATTTTCCGTTTCAAGTATGTAGTACGTTTTCCGTTCTAGTGGTTTTTTTTTTTTTTGGGTACACTTACCAAAAAATAAGAAAAAAAGAATTCCAATGATCTGTATAAACTTGACTGTGGAGTTTATTGGTTGTTTTGAACAATTGAACTTATGATGTAACCGAACAACACCGGAGGAATGTTGTGGTTGGTGGCGTATAGGAAAGCAGAAAACTCAACCTGAGATTGATTAATTTACGTCAATTCATTTTGAATAATTGCGCGAAATGTGTATAATATACTGTGGTCTGTGACTCTGTGGTGGTATTTCGACTCGATGGGGGCCTGTAATAAAGTTTCTGAAAATTAAATTTGGTTCTTCTCTAATGTCTACGCAACGTTTGTGATAGATTAAGAAATTAAATCTGGAGATACTGTTGATACATAGTACTATCAATTACATGTGATATCAGAATGCAATGATAACCCACATATGCTCATACTACACCCCACAAAACTTGGTATGTTGAGGGTAAATTTTTTCTATATATTTTGTTTATTTGTGAAAGTCTATATAATTCTTCTCAGTATGTGACAAAAATAATAAAATAAATATACTAGGGATTTTTTTGATTGGGTCTGGTCCGGGGCCCCCTCTAGGCTCTAGCCCCACAATACCTCACCCCTGAGTCCATGGAAGTATGTTTATGTTAGTTTTTGGAATTCTATGTTATCTTTTTCTTGGAAATTGCAGCAATTACGACCATTGATCTGTCCATTAAAATGGATTTTAGCCATGCTTTGATTGCTCTTTAGTTTGGATCCCCTGCGTGTACTTCATTAGGACTTTACGTCTCAGGTAGTTCAAATATGATTTTGGTGTGCAGTTAGCACAGTCTGCAATAAAAGTTGCACAACGCAATAATTTGCCAGTATTTTGGATGGCCAAGTTCTTTGTGTCATATTTGTCTACTGGAGTAAAAGATGGCTATAAAGGTTGTTAAGCTATGCCTTTCTTTTATGTTCAATGTAGTACCAGGAAACCCTCAGGAAGTGATAGTGCCACCAGCTGAAGGTGTTGCTGGAGGGGGAACAGCATACGGGTGGGGTGATAGTGGCATTCATGATTCTAGTACACTCAGGGGAACAATTGATCCTACCAAAGTTCCATCTACGGATTTAGTGCATGTTTGGTGCATGCCGAGTACAGCAACAGTTGGGCCGCATGACATGCCTCGACCTTTGGAACCTGTAAGTGTGTCTAGAATATCATTTCTTGTTTTTCTTGCTTGGTGCTGATTTCCTTCTTCTCTGTGTTGTTTTGTGCTGTAAGGCCGAATTGTAGTGCTCTTTGTGGTTATTTGTGATTCACTTGAATAGGAAACACATCATCACATGTCTACAGATGTTGGACTATTCGTTCATGCTATGGTACATTTGCCAGCATGCAGGATTTCATTCATTAATTTACCCTCACACTCCAGTTTGCTGGTCAACTAACAAATACTCATTGAACCCATTGTTAGTAGAATTGGCATATGACTTTGCAATTTTTCTGTGTGAGTTTGAACACTGAACTGTTGACACAAAATAAGTACTTGGATTTTTTGGCTGTATGGGTGCTTTTTAATATGCATGAGAAGAATGAATGAGGACCCAACACCACTTGCACATACACAACCACATCTATTGCTGTGGATTTATCCTTCTTCAAATCTGCAGAGTGGCTCATTTTTTCACTCTCACTGAGTGTTAAGATTGGAATTGTGAGAAATCTTATTGAAGGTTATTAAGGGAACCGGATGTAAAATGGGTAGAAAGAGAAATATGGCTGGTTCTCATGCACAAAGATTGATTAGCATAAGAGCGGGTTAGCTTCTTTGTCAAAGTACATCATATTTTTGAGCAAACTGTCGTTGCAGTCTATGCTGTACTCTTGGGTAGGTTTCCTTGTTTGTAAATATTCTAGCTGTGCTCCTGCTTAAATTTTTGGTGGATTCTTTCCATTTTATTTGATGCTTCTTGAAAATACCTTAAGCAATGAAGTTATGCGGGTAATGTCGGGAAAACATATTTCTTGAATATCTATGATAAATCTGAAATATTGGGTGGCGACTTGAACCGCTGACATCCAGCCGCCGGGTAAACCACTATCTATCATGAAGCTATTTAGGTTCAAACTTCAACATATACTTCCCTATGCATGGAATGAGATCTGGTTGAACTTTCTGAAGACATTTCTTCCTTCACCTTTTCATTAGCTTGTGAAAATGTTGAGAAAGGGCTTTGCACTAATGCCCGACTCTTCGGAAATCAACCCAATCCCATATATTTCATTTTCTCGTGTTAGTTCATCAGCCGCTTTATTCAATAAGATATTATGTACCTTGCATGCTTTCTTTCTTGTTCTCACTCTCTTTTTCACTGAATGGAATAAAGAAACCCAAGGTCTCAAAGTTCATGTTTTATGGGTATGTAAACTTGAATAGTTGACCTAAAAGATCAGTTGTATACATGTTTCTCTCGCATGCAAAACTGAATAAAGAATTTCCATCTGACTATTACCTTTTGTCTGTTCACTTTTGTGTTAGCCTTTTGTTTGGATAATTGGCCATGGTCATTGGGGAATCCTTAACTACTCTTCGGTTGGCAATAGGTGTACCTACTTTCATATCAGTAATTTAGTACACATGTTATTAGTAGCCATCACAGTAAAAGTTAAAACAGGTCATCTGAAATATGACAAGATGGTTTTGAGTGGTGGTAATGTCTTCCCATGGCAAAATCGTTTACCTTGAAGGTATCACTTCTGGCAGCAAGAAACGAGAGGGAAAGCATTCAAATTGCTATACGTCCAAAAGTGTATTGGGGTGGTTCAGGTATTGCAGGGGCTGTACAAGTTCAGTGCACTGACCTATGCTCCCCCGCTGGTGACAGGTTAATTCCTTGGAGGCTTGTTATTTTAGTGCTGCAGTTCTATTGATTCACTAAGTAAGCACATTACGGTTAATACTTGCTGTGGCAGGTTGGTAGTCGGTCAGTCACTGACATTGCGGCGCGTGGTACCTGTCTTAGGTGTTCCAGATGCACTTGTACCCCTTGATATGCCAGTCTCGCTGATAAGTCTATCTCCAGGGTATTGGTTTACATGAATAATGCATCTGGTGTTAAGATGAAGAATTACTAGTGTTTTTTCTTAATTTGCATTGAGATGATTCTTTTGCTGCAGTGAAACAACAACTATTTGGGTTTCCATAGATGTCCCTAGTGCGCAGCCCCCAGGTCAATATGAAGGCGAGCTCATTATTACTGCTACAAAGGCAGATGCAGGGTAATAACAATTCTCTTTAATTTCAGTTGAATATTACTCTTGTAATGTGGGATTTAGTCTTTTGATTGTTGATGTGGATTTCAGTCTTTATGTGGTGTTGGATTTGTAAAATGTTCATGTTTCCGGATGAAATTTTTTACTTTAGTAGTTTTCTACATTTATTCATTCTGACTCATCACAGATCTGCAGCACAATGGTTGGGAAAAGCTGAGAAGCATAATCTGTATAGAGAACTTAGAAATTGTCTTGAGATTGTGGAGCCTGTTGATGGAAAACCAATGGATGAAGTGGTGAGTTTCACGAGATCATCAAAAAAAAAAAAACAGAAAGAGGAGTTTGAAAAGAAATATATTATACTTACCCTGTACTTTCTGCCCATTCCGGGTTTGTTAAAGCTGTTCATATGTGCTTTTGGTTTGTTTTATTTTTTAGGTAGAAAGAGTGAAATCTGCCGCTACATCTTTAAGAAGAGTTCTTTTGTCGCCATCATTTGCTGATTTCTTTTCAGAAAATGGACCGGTCGATATGATGGACGAGGATGCTATTTCAAACCTTTCGATACACTTGAAGCTAAGCTTGACAGTCTGGGATTTTGTTCTCCCTGCTACACCTTCGCTTCCCGCTGTTATTGGTGTATCCTGCTTTTTATTGACGTTGATGCTGATTTTTTTGTTCTTTCTGAAAATCAACTAGAAAGATTTGATGGAGATTCTCGATTTGTCCTCTGTAAGTCGCAACTTTCATGCTGTTGAATTAGGCCTTCAAATCTTAGCTCCGTACAATTTTCAGCGCGTAAGCATTAACTTTTTGATGTTTTGTGGGAAATAGCATGGTGACAAATTCACTCATGTACTGAAATTTCTGGTCAACTGATGATACTCCCTGTGCTTCCCATTTCATATGCCTCAGCTGACCTTTCGCACAACTATAAGCTTTTGTCTTGTTTTTTGCATTAGTCTTTTGGAATTGGAAATGCATTTAAGCATTAATTCAAAGACGGATATGGAAAGGTGATGGCTATTTTTCGAAGGCACATAAAATGGGATGAAGTGAGTGTGTGTTAAATAGTGGCTAGAAAGACCTTTTAGTCTTGTACCTGATGATGGACATCCATGTGATCATTTTTAGATAAACAAATCATGTGGCATAATGTTCCAGAATCCACAAAAAATATGAGTGAAAGTTGTCTGAAAAGTGAATTTATGGTGCTGTCATGATGTTGCAAATAAGGATTTGTTCTACTGGCAATCTTCATTGACCTGGGCTTGACTACTTCATCCTCGAATAGACCGATGGAGAATTAGTTAAGACACGCTTCAGGAGCTCATGCTGATGGGACCCTGTATAAAATTTTAGCTTGAGAGTGTTTTCCGTCCTTATAAGTAGAGATGAATGCAGACTTCCTTAATCGTATTTAGATATCTGATACTGTAATTGAGGATCGTTTTGGGGTTGAACATGGGAGCAATGAGTGGTATGAGGCATTGGATCAGCATTTTAAGTGGCTGCTTCAATATAAAATCAGCCCATACTTTTGCAGATGGGGTGACAGCATGCGTGTTTTGACATATACCAGTCCATGGCCAGGTAAAGAAGCAAGTAATTTATTGGTTTGGTTAACTGGTTATCTGAACAACTACACTTGTATGCTTGGAATGTATAGTTACCTGGTTTGAAGCAATTTCATTGGTTGCTATATTAGCATATCTAACTTCTCTCTCTCTCTCTCTCTCTCTCTCTCTCTCTCTCTCTCAATGCGGTCTAGCTGATCATCCAAAATCAGATGAATATCTTTCAGACCCACGACTTGCCGCATATGCTGTACCACACAGTCGGGTAGTATCTTGGTATGCAGTCAATTGCGTGCACCAATTCTGTCAAGTACTCACTACAATCATGTACGTTATCCACTGATGCCCTTCTGCTGTCTTTGATGTGCAAAAGCGGTGATACAGCAGAGGACTACTTGCAAAGGGAAGTGGAAATCTTGAAAACAAAGAGTCACTGGAAAAAAGCTTATTTCTACCTGTGGGATGAGGTACCAACAGAATGTTGCATTTGGTGGTAAAATTGACTTCATGTAGTCTAAAAGAGATTTAATTTTCATTCTCTGTGGAAAACTCTTTCTTTGTATCTGTCAGTGCATGACCACCCAGTAATTTCTCTTGTTGCCCAGCCGCTGAATGTGGAACATTATGATTCTCTTCGTAGCATGGCCGCTGAAATTCACGTGTATGCTCCTGATGCTCGTGTTCTTACCACCTATTACTGTGGTGCGAATTTGCCATCCCTTTCTTGTATATGCACGTGTTTTATATTCCTGTTTGTTTTTCTTGCCAGCTTGTGGTTTTTTTTTTTTTTGCAATCAATTGGAGGGGGATGAGGGAAGGAAAGCTGCAGTTCGCAGCATTAGGACTCGAATTAGGTTACTTGGAACGCAAATCATTCCGGTAGGAGGAAAGGGTACGAAGTGTGGTACACCCCTTGCCCTAAGTGAATCCTTATGGTGCAACCCATGCCCTAAGTGAGGGTAAGATAGGGGTAGTCTAATACATTATTCAAACCATAAATATTTCATAGAGCAGCATCTTAATTCTGATATCATGTCATAGGAGTATTTTGACCATTTTTTTTTACATTTTCTCTTACAACTCTATGCTTTCATTGAAATATAAAGGACAAATTTTAGGATCGCTTGAGATTGCTAAATTCATCATCTCAGAACGGAACTGTACTTTTTTCAGAACGTGCATTCCCATTCATATAGCTCTAGGGTATTAGAGCTTTTCGGTAACATATTCGAACCCAGGTGTGATACGGCTGATGCCTGGTAAGAGGGCGCCTCAATCTCTAGGCCGACCCGTTGGTTTTGCCTGCTTGTAGTGAGTGACTATGAAAATTTCATGATTTGGGTTTGGAGATCGTCGATTATAGGTATTGGGAGTCTAGGCTTCGCAGTCTACGATCAGAAGTTGGAGACACAATAAATAAGTTTTTGTGGGGATTACTAGATCAGCAAATGGTTCATTAATGACCTGAATCTCACGCCCTTGGTTCACAGTTTTTGACCCAGTAAGTTAAGGGCCCAATTTACTTGATTGGTCTATACATTCCTTTGGTATGCACTGTAAACTCTGACATTGCAGCTATAACTTATGAGAGAAATTTAAAGCCGTGAATAACTTATTCACGGTTCCGCGCAATCTCAGCCGTCCGTTTCGGCAATCAATGGTCTGGATTTTAAAAAAACTATTCGCGCGAAGAGTTCAACTATTCTAGCAAATAGTTTTTTTAAAATCCGGACCGCCCAAAACACTTTTGGACGCGCACGATTGAGCGCCGTAAACTTTATTTACAAGTTGCTCCGTAAAGAAGTTTTTTTCATAACTTATATGTAACACCATACACTGAGGAAGATGCCTTCTACAGACAACAGATGCTGATAAGTGATAAGAGACACCATAGTCTATGAATCTCTTACGTTATGTGGAGTGCCCCCCACCCCAGTAAGTATATAGCACTGTTTACGTATTACTGGAAGACATTCAAATTTGTTGGGGCTTGTGCATATTTCTGTCTCTGGTTGAACATTTGAGATCGACAGAAATATGTAGTTATTCGGATTTAAACACAATGATAGGCAATATCGTCGGAAAGAATATGGAATCATAACAGCCTACAATTCTGCAACCCTTGTCCTCATGTTTATCTCTAAGTTTATCATTGATGGAAAATGTAGCAGAGATTTGCTCTGATCTGAATATCAGTGTTATCCTGCTATTGAAAGATATTATATTCCCCAAAATTTTGTTTGCTTCTGTCGGAGGACATTCAAAAGTAGTACAGATTTTTGCACGTGAAATATGAAAGAGAAGAGGATAATGATATGTGAAGAAGGTGAAAAGCTGTAGAAATAATAACAACTACTACTCTTGTTGTGATCCTATCCTCTTAATCATTGCATGCAAAGTTGCTACTTAAGAGTTTAAACACCAGAATGATGCCTCTTAAACGTAGTGTGACGGACCAAGGAATAGCGCATGACCTCGAAATTGAATTATCCTCTATGTTTTGTTACTTGAAGCTTCAGGAGGTATTGCTTTGCAGTGATGGTCAAAGGCATAGTAGGAAGTGTCCTGTATGGTTTTGATTTGAAGTATCAGAGTAGTCAGATTGTGCAAGTATAGCCAAAGTTTCGGTCTGTATTTGATCCACTGTTCTCACGAGCAGGACCAACTCTTTAATAGCCCTTGAACCTTCAATTTAAACCTGTTTGCTTTTTTCCTCAAATGTGGTGGCGTAATGCCCTTCTTTGCTTGGTTAATTTGATGTTTATTGTACTTAAGAACAATTTAACATTTCCATCTAATAAGTATCCTACTTCTCATTTGTTGTCTTATTTTGGTAATTTTACACAGGTCCAAGTGATGCACCCCTTGCTCCTAATAATTTAGAAGCTTTTTTGAAAGTTCCAGAGTACCTAAGGCCTCATACTCAAATATATTGCACAAGGTATTGATGTCAACTGTTTTTTCACGAAAGATGCAGAGACTCCAGAACTGCATCCTTTTGCATGTGGCAAGAAGAAAGTGGTAAATAAAAAAGCCTCAAGACATTTGCTGCCTATAAAGGAACGAGGAAATGACCTTTTAGTGCAAGCTGATAGCTTTTCGCATCCTCATTAAACTGTGTCTCTTTGATAAATCCCCTCAAAGTTTATATGTGGACGGAAATTCCTGAGCTTGCTCATCTTGGTGCTTCAGTTGTTAAGCACTAACATTTCTAGTTTGACTAAAGGGTGCCCTAGAGAATTAGTGGTACAATTGTGACGATCCGAAGTTTGTTTAGTAAGTTGCACATATTAGGGAGCCATTTGGGTTGTGCAAATGCATCTAGATATGGACAATAGAGGTTCCATGCCAAATAGATAGAGTGACATTTTTGTTCAACCTTGGAGGTATTTTGGCGTCTTAGTGTGTTCTTGTAGTTGGTCTTGTTTTATCCTTGTTTTTTGCTTTTGATTGAGACTGATGGGACTAATTAAATTTCCAGTTAAACTTTCATTTACTGTTGGAATCATTCTTATGAGATTCCACCCCTTCTTCCCATGCTTCCAAAAAAATCTCTGTTCTCCATATCAGGGAACAAGGGGAGTGGGAGGTAGTATTAAAAAACTATCACGCGCTGCCTTGAGTGTGCCCTTGGTAACTTGTCATATTTGAGTCATTGAGAATCTGGGGGATTATTCAACTCTGGCCAATTATTGTGGTTGGAAAGCAAATGTTCTAATCAGTAGCGCACTCCCATTAAGTTTTAGATACAAAATGTGGGCATGCCATTTTGTCTTCAATGGGGCATTGCTCTCATTCCAGAGCATATCAGAATGACCGGGTCATGTGATTTCTGATTCTAGCCAAATTGGGCCAACAGTGGGAGTTGGTTACCCCTTGGTAATTATTTCCCCTACAAGTCAGAATTGGTTTGCTTAATACTTTTGCGATCTGAAATACTATTGGCTTGCTCATGCGGCAAGTCATGTGGATAAGCTGACTACACTTGAGAAGATGCTCTACCTTGCTGGAACCAACTTTTTCTTTGTTTCCTTTTACCCTTTTTGTAGTGAATGGGTGCTTGGTAACCGAGAGGATCTTGCAAAGGATATTATTGCTGAACTACAACCAGAAAGCGGTGAGGTAAGTTGTAATTTTGGTACATGTTTAGGGAATTTCTTGGTTCTTATGTGTTTAGTTCATATCTTATTTTAATGCAAGAACAGATTTTATGGTCCTAAAGATCCTTTCCGTTGTCTCATTATGTAACTAAATTAGTGTTTCTGGTGTAGGATTGGAGCATTATTAATTAGTAATCTACTGATGCTTTAGGGTGTAGGAACTTTTGTGTGCGAGTTTCAGGGACGTGTTAATAATTAAATAAGGGAATCAATTTGCAATATTTTGATTTCCACTACCCGTCTAGTGTATGAAAAAAATTGTGTTTGCATGATGTCTTATAGTAATATATTGAAAAAGGTATCACCATCGTTGTGGTCCAACATGGAAGGCTATTTTGTTTATGGACTTGTGTTCATAAACAAAATGAACTTGAGTTCCAGTCGAGTCTCCTCTTTGAGTTTTGAACATCGTCTTCACCAATTCCTGCAAAAAAAAAAATCAGTAATTATGTAGCCAATTTATGATCGGAAAGTCAGCTTCCAACTGGGTTGGAGGAAGTTCCTACTCTGGAAAATTATTTTTCTTTCCTTGTGTTTCATAGTACAGTTGTTCAAGACAAGCCAATGTTGACATAAGTACCGCTAATGGTAGTTTTATTTCTTCTTTTTTATCACCCTATTTTTTACTTGATATAAGAAATTTCCTCTAGCAATTGTACAGACCTAAGAAGCACGGATACGGATACGGGATATGAATACGATACGATACAGATACGCGGATACATGATTTTTCCAAAAAGAAGGATACGTTGGGGGATACGTTGAATATAAAAGTAAATAAAAAATATATTATATATAATTTTTAATTCCTAAAATTTCATTAATAAGTTTTCCATTACACAGTTCACAATTTCACATGCCGAGAGATAGATATTCATGTATAGTTATATATATATATATATATAACTGTATCTATATATATATATTTACATACACACAACAAGAGAGAGAGACGAGAGACTTACAAGGTTGTCGAGGGAGGGGATATCGTCGGTGTGTTTATGGTGTCGATTGGTGGGGGAAAAAGAAAAAAATAGTCCTACTTGCAATCTTAACCAATATATTTTAAGTAATAACATATTTACCCTCGCGCATATCCGAAACATATCCGAGCGTATCCAACACGTATCCGCACGTATCAGATACGTATCCGGAGTGTATCCGCACGTATCCGAAACGTATCGGGCTACCCAAAAATAATTTTAAAAGCAAGATACTTTAAAAAGCGTATCGAATACGTATCCGGAGAGTATCCGAGAGTATCGGTATCCGATACGGATACGATACGTGATACGGAGGCCAAATTAGAGTATCCGTGCTTCATAGGTACAGACTAGTATGATACAGTTAATTCAATTATTGAGTAGTTGAAATCTTATTTTAGTTCTTGAAACATCAATTTGCTTACCATGTAACATCTTTAGTTCGCATTTGTTGCGATTTTAGCTTCCTTGACCTGCCATATCCCTGGTCAAATGCTCGCACTTCCTTGTGCCCCTGTTTTATAGAGCACCAATTTGTTCAAAAAGGTTGATGCTGTGTTTGGATGGGTTTTTGAGAATTTTTTAGTTTGGTTTGTGGGTAATGAGTGGAGAGAGAAATAGGGTAATGATTAGAGATAGAGGTAATGAGTGGAGAGAGATAGAGAGAAATGAGAATAATGATTGGAGAGTGGAGAGAGAAATAAGAGTAATGATTGGAAGTAGGAGTAATGAGTGTTTTTTGAATTGAATTTTTTTTTCCAAGAAGGGAACCAAACAAAGCATAAGCTATTAGGAAATAGGGCCAACAATGTAGATTATTACTCCCCTTTCGTGGTGTCATCTGAGGAATCATCCTTTCTTTTTCGGTATTGACTGGGATGCTTCCTTCAGTTTTGATAGCACTCGTCCCTGTCCCGTTCATAACAAAAACACCACTAAACTACACATCTTTGCTGAGTATGGTAAACTCGAATCAGTCCTTCCTATAAATAATTGCGGGATTGCAAAAAAACTGCAATGAAGTAATTCAGTATACTACAGGAGAAGAGTAATGTTGGGGCTAATCAGTCAAAGGAGAAGAAGAACAAGAACAAGAAAGAGAGTGTTTTGGGGGCTTATATATTTTTGCACTTGCCAGTAAATTAATTAGTTGGCAATTGAAACCTCTTGTTTTAGAGTGGGCTGCATTATGCATTTTGAGGTGCATACTATGTTCTATGCGTGCTGGGGATAAATCTCTGAAACATTCTGGTTATGTTAATCGGGTAGGCTTCCAGTCTTCCAAAGATTGAAATCACCGTCTGATTTTTTTATCCGCATTCTACTTGTGAATGTGTGAGATGTTGCATATTCTATATTCATTAAGTACGGCATGAAATAGTGTAATCCTTTCCCAACGCTGAGCAAGCAATTCTTTCATTTTCTTCCCTGGGTGTCAATAATACTAGTTGAGCTACAAGGCCCTTCTCTTAAGTGTGACTAGAAAGTGTGTTTCTTTTCTTGGTTTTAGTACTCCTCATGGAACCGTTACATTGTTCTTGTAGGAATGGTGGACATATGTGTGCTTGGGACCATCTGATCCTCTTCCTAACTGGCACCTTGGAATGCGAGGTACACAACACCGTGCAGTGATGTGGCGAGTGTGGAAAGAAGGGGGAACAGGATTTTTGTACTGGGGAGCAAATTGCTATGAAAAAGCAACAGTTGCCAGTGCAGAGGTTTGGCCTATTTCTCTAACTTCTCTGGAATCAGTTTTGTTCCCCAACAATTGTAATTTATTTAGCAATGTTTTTTTTGGAGCAGATTAGATTCAGGCGTGGTCTTCCCCCAGGTGACGGAGTCTTGTTTTACCCCGGTGAGGCTTTCTCATCGTCGCATGAACCAGTTGCTTCCCTTAGACTGGAGAGACTTCTCAGTGGCCTTCAGGTATTCATACTTATTTTCTCAGCTCTGGGTCGCAAAATATATCTGATAAGCATAGATGCAAGTGATTTCCCTTAATTCAGCAGTTCAAGTTATTCTCTGACCTGCATTTCACTTTCCAATTTACTTGTTGGTTCGTTAGTTCTAAGTTTTCTCAAATCTGTGTTCATAAACATTGTCCGCCTGCTGTTGCAAGTCGCAACCCTTTTTCCTTGACTAAATTTATAATAATTTGCTTGTTTGGTGAAATTTAGAATCTAAGACTTATTCCATGATTTATACTGCTGCTTATGAGGGGTTGTAGCTAGTGTAATATTGTAACCTATATTTAAGTGTTCTGATACCATGTTTTTTTCTTTTGATGATCAGGACATCGAATATCTCCAACTTTATGCCTCCAGATTTGGCCGGGATGAAAGTCTCTCTCTTTTAGATAAGACCGGCATGTATCTGGGTCCTGAGCGTTACACTCATGAACATATGCCGATAGACATGATGCGGAGCGAGATATTCAGGACATGCCGATCCTAATATTTTTTGGGACTTCTTGTAATTCCAGCCCATGTTTTGTAATTTCGATTGATATCCAAAACTGGCTTTTGTATTCTCGACGTGCATTACACACACTTTACTAGTAGCAATGTGCATGCAGTCGTATGAAAAAAGGGCATATTTTTGTTCTGAGCGCTGTAGGTACTATGGCAGAGAAATTTTTCAGTGCCGAGCGGGCACGGGCCACGCGGTGCCGAGCACGCATCTTAGCCATCCAAACGTGTTTCGGACGGCCCAGATCTGTTTGGACTTGAGGGAGTGTTTTGGCAATTTTACACTAAAATATTACCTAAACAGATCTGGGCCGTCCAAAACACGTTTAGACGGCCAAGATGGTGCTTGGCACCACGTGGCCCGTGCCCACCCGACACTGAAAAACTTCTCATGGCTGCAATACAAAGTTGATCGGTTCCTATAATGGTTTGTTTCCATATGAGATTGTACGTATATTACTGGCTTGATGTTATTTGTTTGCTTTTTTACGTATATTTGTTATGCATTCTGAATTTCACACTACCTCCGTCCCAAAAACATTGTCCTCTCCGCAAAACGATAATTTTAAAAAATACATTTTTATCAAGAAAAAATGCAATTTTTGATATATTCAAAGAACTCTTACTAATTAGCGGCAAAAATTTGAAGTTTATGACAAAATACATTATTTGTTCAGTTGATTTTCACCATCCTTTTCGCAATTCACACTCCTTTTTTTGCGTTTATTCACATGAATTTATTATCTTGCCCTTTTTTAATACACTTTTCACATATCTGTGCTCAACAATGTAAATTCACGTAGATAAAGAGAAAAAATGGAGTATGGATTGTAAAAAATGGAGTGAAAATCATTTCCCAATGAGTGAGTTTGCTTATTGTTAGCTTTGAACAATAAAAAATGGGGAGTGATTTTCGCACTCTCTAAATTGCTTTGGGGAGTGCAAAAATCAATATGGAGTTTATTTTCGCATACCTCTTGGGAGTGCAATTAACAATTTAGGGAGAGCGAAAATCACCCACTAAGAAATAAGCAATTGAATCAAAATAGGGTGCTCGTAACCATCTTATCTCTTCTCATCAAAAAATAAAAGAGAAAAGGGAAATGATAATGCCAAAACTATTTTTGTTGGTGCCAAAATTCTAGTGCACAAAAAGCTTGAATCATGTGCGGTGTACAAGACTTTTATCTGCTAAAATTTTGACACCAACAAAAACAATTTTTGCCAAATGTCTGTCTATTGGGGTGACATGATTGATGAGCATTGCTTATTTGAGCATTAAATAAGCACAATATAATTTAATTAATTTGGTTGGAAACTTGCTCATCCACGTTGGCTTTTAAATTCATGATTAAAAAAAATTTGTTTGGTTTATAAATAATGAGCACATAGAGTGTGCTATTGTTTATTTTAAATATCTAAACGAAATCCCACAAATAGTACTCCCAAAATTCCTAAATGAAAGTCCCTCCTATGGATTTCAACTTTTTTAGGGGACATGTAATCATTACACCTATTTTCTACCATCTAACTAATAAAACACAAGGGTGTGGGGACCACACAAACACAAGTTGAAAGAAGGGTTGAAATTTATTTGATCCAAAGGCTGATGTGTGCTCTCCGACTCTCTTAATAAAATACTCACACTCTTACAAATATATTACAAAAATGCCATCGGTTCTTTTTACCAATTGTTCGGCTTCTAGCGTTGGCATAAAAAAAATAAAAATAAAAAATAAAAATACCCGTGCCTACGGCACTACCGGGGTGCGTAGTGCCATAGGCACGGGCAAACACTAGTTACTCCTATATTCTACCTATTTTGCAATATTCACACATGAGGGATACTATTGGAATTTTATCAAATTTCTACATCTATTTTTGAAAAGGGACAATTATTTTGGAACATCTCAAAATAGAATAAAGGACTTTCAATTAGAAACGGATGGAGTATCTAAAAAAAAAACTCTGAAAAAGTCACCAAAAAATTACTAGACCAAAGAGGCATCATCCTCGATGTCATTCTGCACGCCCCAGCGTATGTTAGCAAAGCGTTCGTTCCCGCTGAATCGGACATACGGAAAGTTACCGTCCCGACTCCCGACCTTTAAATGACCAACTTACCCCATCATACCCAAAAAAATCCCACACGAAACACCGCGAGTTTAATCCAAACGACAGGGACAATATAGTCAAACAACGAGTTCCTAATTTTACTCCAATTTACTCGGATGACATCAGACTCGATTTCAATTTCAAACCCTATATTCGTGCCACGTGCCAACCATCCTGTCACTTTCAAGTGGAAGGCTAGGGTTTGTTTGCCACGAAGCTTCCCGACAGGCGCAGATCAGAGAGAGAGAGAGAGAGAGAGAGAGAGAGGATTAGGGAGATAAATGTATCCTCGTGGCGCCTACCTACCTTCATCTACAAGGGTTTATGTTCACCACCAGCTTCGGACAGCTGCCCGAGTTCTAGGGCTTGTCGTTTGAGCTCCGGTGGGTGGGGGTTTTTGCTGCTTCGGATTTATTGAGATAAGGTGCGATTGAACTGTTTGTGATGTTTTGTTTTACTATTTGGGTGACTTTAATTTCGAGCTTTGGATATCTTTTTCGTTTATGGGTACCGTGTTTGACTACCCCATCTGGATAGAAATGTCAATTTGCGCATGTTAAAATTGCGTATATTTTTAACGAGTGGGAATCGTTGAGGTAATTGTGTAAAATAGATGTAATCCATATAATCACTCGTACTATCGAAATGAAAGAATTGACGATAATAACTACGGTCGTTATTGGGTTAGCCATAGGCTTCACATGTTTCTAGCGATTCACATGGCATCATCTCAGTGATAATCCCAGGGTGGGGGTGAGCTTTGTTGTGTCTTTTATTTGTTATAGCCTGTAGGTTGAGAGAATTCCCTTTTTGGGGGGTTAAGAACTTATTTCATTCAAAAAGGAAGAAATTGCGATGATCCATGGCAATTAATCTGAGTATGGTCTGACATGCTCCAGTTGTTTGGAGAAGTTTTTTAATTTCTCTTCTATTTCTTGTAGTTAAAATGCCTTTATTTCTTTCTTGGGATGATCAAGTATGGAGAATATCAAGGATATCTTGCTAATGGAATTTTTGAGAGTCTTGTTCCTGCAACTATATGAAGCGCCGTGGATTTTCCAATTTGAATGCTGAGTGACTGATAATTTCATTATTTCTCAAACTCCCCTCCAAGACGGTGGCACAGTGGCAATGCAAGGACTTGTGCAAAAATAAATACTGGTAAAATCCGATTGATTGACAGAGCACAAAGGGGCTTGAGGTTCTAAACCTATGGCAAATGTATCTCTGGTGGATTCTATATGTTAGATGTTCTGACAACGTAGTTGGCGTTGCTCATGCACCTACTAAACATGCACAGTGACATTTAGTAACTAATAGTCTAATAGAAAATGCGCGCAAAGCTTATGAGTGTCCCGTTTATAGCCATAGGATACTCATTTCCCGTTCTCTAAGTGTGTATTTCACTGCCGCTTCTTCCACGACATAGTTGCCACAAATGAAGCACATTTGGAGGTATTTTGTTCGGACTGAACTAGATTTTGTAAAGGAACCTGGATAATGCACACTATTGGCGACATTCCAAGCAGATTTTCTTGTATAAAATCCACTTTTGTTAGGTGTCCAGATCACTGCATCAGGTATTGCTATCAATGTAGGAGCTACAGTATCGGGTATGAATCCTACAATTAATGGAGTGATTTTGTTCCATATTATTGGCCCTGTCCAAGATTGTTGGGCTGAATGATATTTGAGACTATAGTCACCGGGGATGTTTTCAGCTTTCTATGTAGCTTTTGTATGGTGTTTGTAGTGGATGCTAATCTATTCTAATATGTAAAGGGAGAGCTCTATTGGGTATGGACAAAAAAAATGAAAGCTGGCTCACACATATAATTTCCCTAATTGGACATAGAAAAGACAAAAATTTACAATCGGTTTTACCTATGCCCTCAATAACCGTAAGGACAAAAATGTGAACACATGATTCACATAACCACCCACTCTATTGCAGTTTCCTAATTCTTAGGGCTCAAAAAAATTGTAGTTTCTTGGCAAAAGCTGCCTTTCAGGCATTTTTGCGGATCAAAAAAGAAAAAAGGCAGAAGCACACGCATTTGCGTGTGCACCCATCACATGTTATCTATTAATTTTCTTAGGTTATATTTCTCTGCAATGAGAGGGTTGTGGTATTTATTAAGCTTTTTTGTTTCTTCGTTTCAGGTTATTAATTTTATGTTAGACATTGTCGAGTGGAGGGGTATGCTACTTGTTAGATGTATGGAGTTATGAGATCCGTTGCCCAGTGTGCTAGTGGTTTTGGTATCTGTAAGAACTGGTTACAAGACAAATTGCTTCGTTTGAGAGGGTAAAATGCCATCTAATAGTTTCTCCAGTCTTGGTGCTGCCTTCAAGCGGGAAATCCAGAGATCAATATCAGGGAAAGAAGTTGCCCTCCAAGACTCATTGGGTGTATTTGTTGGCCAGGGGAAATTGTTGTTTGGCAGCACTAGATGGTTCCATTCCAGAGCAGCGTTTGCGACTCATGCTGATCTTCATGTGCTTGTACATCCAGGAACTCTTGTTGCTGCACAATCGAATTTGCATTTAGTAAACCAAAGAAGGAATCTCTCAGTTGTTGGAGCACTTTCTCGTACATTTTCTATTCCGTCTATTTCAGGACCTGCATTTCAGATTTGCGGTTATCATGTTGATTGCCTACTATCTCAACCCAGCCAATTTTCTTCGGGCATACAGTCGCAGAAGACACGCATCACTGTTTGTGGTTCTAGAGCTGTATTTGGTGACTGTTCCGTAAACAATTTAACTTCAAAGCTTGGGCAGCTCACAGTTTCAACAAATAATGCTGCTATTTTTTACAGCAACAGAAATGTTCACAGATGCACAAACGTCAGAATGGGTCTGGAGAATACAGGACAACTCAACAACTCTTTTGTTAACGGATACGTCATACACACTGGTACGAAAAGGAGTGGCAACTCAATTCCATGCTTGAGGTTTGAGTTAAAGTGCTTTCACAGCTCGTCACCTGCATGTTCATCTGCTGAGACTGCTCCTGATGTGTCCTTTGATAACTCTGGACGTACGGAACATTTTGCAAGTGCTGCAGTTTGTTCAGAACAGTATGTTTTCTACATGAAATATTTATTTTCCAATCCACAAATTGAAGCGAGGAATACATTGATTGCAGTTTTAAACTTTTGACTTTCTCGGTCTCCTTTTCATCAATAAACCAAAAATTGCTTTAGCCTAGCCATTCTGTATATAAAAATCATAGGAAGTAAAAATTTGCTGCTGTTTTAGGGTGTGTTCCCCTAACTAAAATAAGTACTTATTTTTGAATTAAAGGTGATGTATTGTTTGAGAATGACCTGTCTCGTAAAGCGGTAAATAAGTACTTAGAAAATAAGAACCTTAGCGGAACGGGACCTAGTGGTTCTGCTGTTTAGTTATTGACGACTTCTTTTTTCTCTTTGTTATCTAAAACCCTTAAGACCAAAGAAAATCTGTAGTGCTATGCAAACTACACTTGGCATACATCAGGGTCAAATATAGAACATCAACTGGCCAAAGCAAGAGTAACATAGCAGAAACACAAAAAGATTCTATAAGTTTGAGGTGATTTCTCCTGTTATATGAACTCTATTGGTATAGGTCCTTTGTAAAAGTTATTTCCTTATTACTCGATTTGGCTATTCAAGACTAAAAACAAAAATCTTGTAGTTCTACTGAAGGGTTATCTTTTCCCTTATTAAACTGCTTGTTGACCGCAGGAAGGATCTAGCAGGGAGAACACTGAAGCTAGTTTCAGGTTCATGCTACTTGCCTCATCCAGAAAAAGAAGAAACTGGTGGGGAGGATGCTCACTTTATTTGTGAGGATGAACAAGCAATCGGTGTGGCGGATGGTGTTGGTGGTTGGGCTGATCTGGGTGTTGATGCAGGGCAATTTGCTCGCGAACTCATGTCTCATTCAGTAGCTGCAGTTAGGGAGGAGCCTAAGGGTTCTATTGACCCAGCCAGGGTCTTGGAGAAGGCTCACTCAAGCACAAAAGCCAAAGGATCCTCAACTGCTTGTATCATAGCCCTCACCGATCAGGTATGCTGATTCAAGTTTTAGGTGCCTGCTTCTATTAAAATGTTTGTATAAATTGCTTCTGAAATTTTTGTTTGGGGTTTATGGTGCTATTAAATGCAGAAATTTCATGTGGTTTTACAGTCCGGTTATGGATGATACGCTTATTGCCTTATTGGAAATTTACGTATCCCTGTCGTTCTGGAGATAAGTTTTGACTCCTAGGCAGTCATTTTCCTTGTAGATTTGAAATTTCCTATCGATACCTCTTTTCCTACTTTATGTATCCCCATAAAAATATCACTTTCTCAAGTTTTGAAGTGAAACCTTACATTTCATGAGCTATAAGGTATTAAGGTATGGCATTGAGTTCAATAAAGCAGCGGTCGTAAGCACTACTGAGAGGAGGTTGATAGTTACTAAACCTAGCATTTTGGATGGTGACGCTTTGTCAAAGCTTACTTGAAAATGATTTTGGTCCATTTTCAGTGCTCATCTCTCAGATATTTGTAATATGCTTTACCTCAGTTTCCCGGGTGAAAAAAGTTGAATCTCGTAGGTTGTTTTCTTGATGAAGTGTGTGTCTTGAGTTTGTCATCTGATCAGGTTTTGATCAGTTCCTTCTTTGGGACAAGATAACAGGATGATCTATTTGCTTTGTAGGGTTTACATGCTATTAATTTAGGAGACAGTGGGTTCATTGTGGTTAGAGATGGATGCACCATTTTCCGATCCCCTGTACAGCAGCATGATTTCAATTTCACATATCAACTGGAGAGTGGAACTGGTGGTGATTTGCCTAGCTCTGGCCAGGTTAGTTGCTTCCTTCTCATGCTGCTTGCTTCACACAGCTTCTGTTTTGTTGGATCACTGTGATGTCGTCAGTTTGGTTTTATACAGGTTTGGTTATTATCATGTCAGTTGTGGAAAATAATTTGAAATTTTGAATTCAATTCCTCTATAGTCGTTAACGGTAATGAACTTATGACTTCTCTTGCCCATAACCCCCTGATGTAGGATGGGTTTCAGGGTATAGCTGAAATTGATGCTCTTTTTTTTTTGGTAAGTGAAATTGATGCTTTTTGTGCCAGAAGTGGTGAAACATATGGGTTTTTATTTTCATGGAGTTTAGAAGTGAGGTTAAAAAAGAGAATCTTGATATTGACTTACGTGCTGTTATTGGTTGGGCATGAGGTGATAAATGTAAGGGATGACTAAAGATGAGAAGCACTTTGTGAGTCTTCAGTACGCTCTGGAAAACCTGGATACCATGATCCTCTAAAATACCAAATATCATTGCTTTATTTGTTTCAAGTTATTTATTGACACATCTGTTACTTTCCCACTCTAATGCATTGCTTTATTTTTGTCTGGCACTGTCTGGTGGCTGACATGTAGTTTTGCTATGTATTCACCTAAGTGAATCATGGGATCATGCTCACTCTGTGATTTTGTTTTCAGAAAGAATGTGACTGTGAGTGAATGATGTCAACCAGACAAATCCTATGAGCATGAAAATTGACGACCAAAACCTGTGATTTTTATCGGATTATTCAAATTTACCTGATTGAATATGGAATTGATAAGCCTGTATGTGATCTGTGTTTTTGTGCAGGTTTTCACAATACCTGTTGCTCCAGGAGATGTTGTCATTGCTGGCACCGATGGACTATTTGACAATTTGTACAACAATGAGGTTACTGCAGTGGTGGTTCATGCCATGAGAGCTGGCTTGGGGCCTCAAGTTACAGCTCAGAAGATAGCAGCACTCGCACGTCAACGAGCACAGGATAAGAATCGACAAACACCATTCTCAACTGCTGCACAAGATGCGGGATTCCGTTATTATGGTGGGAAGCTTGATGACATAACTGTTGTTGTCTCCTATATTACCAGCACGAGCAATGTATGACTCTCTCTCTCTCACCATGTGTTCACATATATACCTGAAAGCAACCTTAGCATCCAATGAGGATGATATTAATGTTGTATCACAGTGTATATTAAGTATGTTGCGTTCTCTCCTATACTTGGGTGTTTCATCAATGACAAAGAGTCACTAATTGGTTTCAGAAATGAATACACATGTTGCTATGGTGGTTTCCTCTGTGTCGCTGCTCCATGCGTTTGTGTGTGTCTATGAAGCACCGACACCTCTAGAGGTCGAAGTATCGCGGTGTCAGGACACGGGGACACGGCGGGACACCTCGGGGACACGTACGGGACACGCCACGTGGCGTGTCCCATATTTTAATATTAAATTTTGAGGGGGACACGGCTGGGGACACGGCGGGACACCGATGGGGACATGGCGGGGACACCGATGGGGACACGGCAGGGGCCAAACTGTAATTTTTTTTAAATTTTGGGGGCCAAACTGTAATTTATGAAAAAATTGGGGGTCAAATTGTAATTTTTTAAAAAAAATTTGGGGCCAAATTATATATATATTTTTAAATTTCTGGGTGTTAAACTATAATTATTTATTTATATATAAATAAATAAATAAATAAATATACACGTGGCGTGTCCCCCGCCGTGTCCGTGTCCCCATTTTTTTAGAATTCCCGTGTCCCGGTGTCGGTTTCGGTGTCCGTGTCGGTGTCGGTGCATCATAGGTGTGTGTGTATCTCCTCAGTGATTCTGGTCCACATGCGTGTGTTTATACCTATGAAGCACGGATACGCCTAAACCAGTCACGTACAGGTATCGGATACTTTCCAGATACGGATACGCACCCGATACGTCCCGATACGTATCGGATACGGCAAATAAGTATCCTGTAATTAAATTAAATGTTTTAATTTTCGGATACGTGAGGGATACGGCCGGATACTTTTGTGATACGGCCGGATACTTTTGTGATACGGTGGCAGTCACACACACACAGCGAGCGCGAGAGAGAGAGAGAATCAGAGACGAGAGAGACGACTGAAGAGAGAGAGAGAGAGAGAGAGAGAGAGAGAGAGAGAGAGAGAGAACCAGACGACAAGGGCTGCTTGATCGACGACTGATTTTTGTAACCCTTACGATCGACGACGACGGCAGCTAGATCGACGGCAATTTTTTTACCCCTTTCGATCGACTGATCGACGATGGCAGCCAGATCAGATCTACATCGATATATTTTTTTGTTGGGTTTCTATTGTTCTGTACTCATATATATAGAATACAAAAATTACACCATAGCCCCTTAAGTTATTTTTGTTTTGATCATACCCCTTAAGTTCTTTATCACAACACTAAAGTCCCTTGATTTCTAAAAATTACAGCTTTATATCTCCCAGACTCCTAGTTTTATATTTATCTCCCAGTTTTACCCCTAACAAATACAAACATTACATCATTTTGACTTCTTATGCCTAGTAGGAGACTAATAATTATAAATATATATAATTTGCACAACCGTATCCCCGACGTATCCGTATCCTAGTTTTTTAGATTTTGCCGTATCGCCGTATCCGTATCCCGTATCTGTATCCGTGCTTCATAGGTTTATACATGCTTCAGATGTTTTGTTGTAGTGAAACTCCATCTTGACACTTAAGGCCCACATGCTACCCTATCTCCCGTAAGAGCGTTTTTCATCATAAGTCCTTGTATTGAACTGCTGCTCTGTCTTCCCTATGCCTGCCAGCTTGATCAAAAGCCACTGTTTTGACCCAATCCCAAACTCACTTGCTCCAAAATTCCAAAACCAAAAACCATCTTTTTTCTGTGCTCGAGCAGGGCTCTGCAGCTTAGCAATCAGGGAAAGCAGGAAAAGATTAATATATCAGATCCATCTTATAGAAATTGGTCCTAACGCTCATTTGTACTTGTTATGCAGGAGTCCTCTTCTCCTTCAACCAGCGACTCTGGTTAGAGACCTTGTTCTGGGTTTCTTGGTTTGAAACATTAAAATGAGTTGCAAGATGGGATGTTGTTGGCCATTTGATGCTCGTCTTGGTGTTCAACCAGCAAGCACAACCCGTCTATTCGTTGTCCTTGGCAAATGATCTCGTTCTTGGACCACTGCTGATGTACATATTAGTAGATGTTTAACATGTTCTCTGCATTTTTGTTGGGATGGCGGTAAGGTTTTGGGTAGGGAGGTGGGTTTGCGGTATCACCGTATCAGCTAATTGTACAGGCATAGTTAAGAAACTTTTAAAGGGGGAAGGAAGAGCCCAAATTGTATCTTTCGGTGATTAACACTTGTAAGGGGACATCTTTGGGCTTTTCCAAGTTATAAGGTGATTTGTGCTATATATCATGATGAGTTCCATTTGTCTTCTCCAAGTTTGCTTAGTTAAACATTTATGTTGAGGGTGCAATTTTTAGAGGTGCAAGGGTAAGAATGAGAATTCAGGATTTGCAAAGGTCCCTTGTGATAGTACACTGCATTAGTATGAGGAAATGTTTGTGGTACTCTACCAATTGTAGAAGTAATGGATATATAGCCTCGCATGTATGTGTGTATCTTTCAGTAGATAAGGTATTAACTATTAAGGTGTCCGCAGAATGACCCGAGCATTTGGGTGTTTTTTTGGGGTACAAAAATAGATATGCAAGCAGGTTATTCCACGTATGTTACGAGCACTAAAGAGCATGTTTAATACTATCTGTCTCAGAATGTTTGTCCGGTTCGCAAAATAAGGACTCAAAAATAATGCATTCCTTTCAAGAAAAAATTCAAACTTTTTTCATAAATTAAAAGAACTCATCGATATCTAGTAAATCATTGAATTTTTTTTTGCAAAAATTGTATTATTTTTAAAAAAATTTCTTGCAAAAATTGTATTATTTTTATTTTGCGGACGATGGGACGGAGGGAGGAGCAGTTAAAACTTTTAAGCGTGGACTTGAAATACTAGTAATTACCTATTAGCTTATTGTGACTAATGAAGTTTTTTTTCCACCGTTCAAATAAAAGAAATAATTACCCATTAAACCAATTAATTGATGGTAGCGACATTAGTTATCAAAATTCCATGAGATGACTGGCCCCTGCAACTTTTTGGATAGGATCATAGGACTATGAGTTCCAAGTCATGAAGTTTTGAGTTGACTTTTGGCCTGTGAGATGATTGGGAAATCTAATTTGGGGATGGAATAAGATGGATTCGGCAACGCTGCGGTCCCTTTGGGACAGCAGACGCTGCCAATCCATGAAATGGCTCCGTTTCATGGGTTTGAGAGGTTCACTCCTTTTTTGCTAAGGCCCGGTTGACATAGCTCAATCTGATTACTGATTAATTGATTTTTTGTGAGCTCATTTCGGATCTCCACAAAGATTATTTAAATCGCACCGTATTCTAAAAATATTTTTTATGGGTTCCAGCAAAAAACAAAATAGTTCAATTTGATATTGGTAAAACTTTTTCACAATTTGTAACAAAAAATACCTTGTCGAGCGATGAAACTGGCCTTAGCAAACAAGAAGGAGTGAGCCTCTCAAACTCATGAAACACCGCCGCTTCACGGGTTGGCAGCGGCTGCTGTCCATTTGAGACGACTTGTAAGTACTTACAAAGAGTCCAACAAGGCAGTCTCAAAGGGAAGTCAACGTCCCCGAATCCGAATAAAACCCTCTTCGGTCCTCGCAAAAATAGACGGTCCTGTTGGACCATTTGTAAGTAGTTGGGCTCATTTTAAATGATCGAATACTTACCGGATCGGAACCTTTTTGTCAATATTGATGTATTTCGGAAACATGATCCAATAACATTATTTACAAAATTTCAAAAATTAAACGGATTCAATCATCCTAGTGGTCTTAAAACGTCCCACAAAGAGTCCGACAGTACCATTCCGGTGGATTAGAGTTGAGTGGAATCATTTTGGGGATATAAAACTAGGGAATTGATTTTGCCACTCTTTTTTTTTTTGTTAATGTCACTCCCCTTCTTTCACAAAATAAATCATCTAATCAAGACACAAAGGGGAGCGACATTAACAAAAAGGGGAGTGACTTTGTCACTCCCCTAAAACTAAGACTAAACAACAAAAAGGTCTAGGACTGAGTGACGTAGTGAATTTACGCTTGGGCTTGTTTCAAATTTTAGCTCTCATTATTTCAATTCATTTTGCCCATTGAATCATGCGATAATCTTCTTTTTTTCAAGATTCACATGATCCAATAACAAAAAATACATCAAAATGTAGATACATACAAATTTGAGTCGTAAAACTCAAGGAGTTCGATTTCGTGTATTTGATCCTTTTTTTCTTCTGGTAGAAATCATCGTATATTTATAATTTCAATCTCAATTCTCAAGCATTGAATCGGTGCATATAAATTTGGCTACATGAAAACTTGAAGATTTGATTTCGTGCATTTGATATTTTTTGGGTAGAAATCATCGTATTTTTATGACAGTGATATCCCGGAAATTTTTATTTATTTGATTTATGACTTTCTAGACCAATAAAACAAAATAAAAAACTCAAAAGTCAACCGGAACTTATAGCCAATCCATACTCAGCCCACTAGCCACCACTATCATATGTTTATACCAACTTGACAAATCGTGCGCACTACAGCGTGCAGTGCGGTTAATTTGGTAGTTTACTTTTGATAATGTACCGCTCAGATTTAATTGATCTAAATAGTTCATTGTTTGAATAAAAATCTGAGCTGTTTTGTGCCAAAATGAACGGCCAAACTGACCGCACTACAAGGTTGTGGTGCACTCTTGCACAGGAGCATCGCAAGGATCCCTGTAGTGCACCGCCGCACTAAACGGTATAATGGAGCCGATCCGGCCGTCTATCTCTGCAATGAACGGTTCGAATTTTAATTCAAACAATAAACGGTTCAAATTTGTAAGAGTTCGGATTTAATCCAAGCCGTCCGTATCAGGATAGACACAAGCAACCCCCCATTTCCCCAAGTCCCACGTTAATGTCTTAAACTTCCATTTCCAGCCAACGAAACCTCATCTTTATGTACTTTTCTGGCTGCTAGGAGTAGATTTCACTCTCCCTTGTCTGCTATGACCGAAGACTCTCTCTCTCTCTCCTCCATAAAACCTGCATCTGAGAGCATGTACACCTAGCTAGGAAAAGGGACAAAACTGCTCTGCTCCAGTCTCGGTAAACTCCAATGTAGAATACATCTGAGAAAAAACGAAGAAAAGCTAGGTCCGGCGATTTGGGTTTCTCTCGAACGAAGAAAGGCTGGGTTTCTGTCTCTACTGTTCGCCGGAATCAAGCATTCAACGGAGAAAGGCTTGGGTCCGGACCGTCCGGTTCCGGTTCCGGTTCCGGCGACCTCGATCGCGATCTCAGGTTTGCAGTATATATAAGTATATATGAACGTATAATATATATACATATATATACTGTGTTTGTATTATTTTCTAGTAATATTTAATTGATTGAGGGAAAATTATAAAGAAGCTGCTGCTGCGTGGCAGGGAAAAATGAATAGGTAAAGTAGAAATCATACCTTTTTGAGTAGGTGTATTTTACCTAGTGTTGGTGTACATGCTCTGTTCATGCAGTGATTGAAAAGTCTTTTTTTGGATCTGCGAATCTCCCATGGCCGGTGTTCGCAGAGACGGATCGCTGATGAGGGAGAAAGGCGGTCATCCTTTCCGCGGGTCTCGAATTGCCGCCGCGGTTGCGATCGGAGTATTACTCGGCTGCGTCTGCGCCTTCGCGTTCCCCAATGGATTCTTCTCCCCTGCTCCCTTGATGCGGAATCGCCGACTCTCCAAATCAGATCTTGAGGTCCTTATGTTCTTCCCTCATTTCGCGCTTTTTTTTTCCCCCTTGTTGAGTTAAATGTTAAGTGTATATGCTTGAATTGTGTATTACCTGCAGGGACGGACGCAGGATCTTAGTGTAGGGTGGGTGAACATCATAAATTTTAATCTAAAACAAAACCTTAAGCGACACTACAATTACAACGAAATTGGAAACTATGGGTAGGGCGGTTGCGCGGGCTCATCTGCCCCTTAATTTGGCTGAATTAACTCCTATGAGTCTTAGTCTTCACATTCGATGTTACTATTTTGCCTATGAGTCTTAGTCTTGGATTTAAGACTGCTTAGTTTGAAATTTGAATTAGGGGAAAACTCTGTTCTTTGGTTCTGAGATAGTTACCGTCTGTGCTACATAGAGTCTTGAAAATGTACCAGTTTCGGAGGCTCGATTTGTGGGTAAGGTTATGAGAGTGCTTAAGGTTTAAAATATGGGCCGTTATGTATCGTATTGGCCAACACGTAATGGCTTTTGAACCTTCGAATACCGTTACAGCCCAATATACTGGTGAGATGGAAAATTGCATGTGTATCAGATGGTTCCATTACGTATCGGACTGTTTCTGATTCATGGCCGATACTCGACCAGCCGACCATTACGTCGATACTCAGCTAGTCAATCATTACAGGTGATTTAGGTGTTAAAGATCATCACCACCTCTCTTGAGTTTTCAGGAGTCCTCCGGATTTCTCTGGGAACATCTTGGCATTTCTGGGCCTCCCTAGAAACATCTATAACCCTTGTTCAAGAGTTGTATCTAGAAACATTCATTGGTGTCTATAAAAGGGAGGGATCTCCTAGGAATGCAATGCAAGAAGAAAGTGCAAGAAAGAGTGTATGCAAGAAAGACTCTAAGCAAGATAGTGAGGCTCTAAGTATAGAGAGTGTGAAGTGTCCATAAAGAGAGTTAGTGTAAAAAAGTGTCTTCCTAAATTGAATAGTGTACTCACTCGTGTCGAAATTCTCAAAACAGATGAAAAACTAGAAGGAAAATGGAAGAAAATGCTGGAAGATTATAGTGGGAGAAAATTCTGTTATTGCTTTCTTGATTGATCACAAACACTAATTACATTGCTTATATATCCCACTAACTGAAGCACTACACTAACAAAATCTTAACTGACTTAGCTGGCACCAGCAGTAACCATCAAACGACTGAAAATGATCATCATTTGTGAGTAAATTAGTGAGTTGTTTTGTACACACATTCAGTGTACAAAGTGTTTGTAATCGATGAAGTTCTCTTTACTTGTTCTCTAAATTATGTTTTTAAATTCAAGTTTTAAAAATTCTCATTTGTGACAACCTCATTCAACATATACCCGATACCATTGCATCGCAACTGTTACCGTCACGTGTCTCGATATCTTTATCTAAATTAGTTGGACATTCATGTAGGAAACATATTTGGACTTGTGTTTACTACGTAAACTATGCATGAAACAGTCTGTGACACATTATAACCACAATTTATATTGAGAGATAAATGAACTAGATGTCCAAATACTTTAGACATTGTGTCTTGACCCGTTAATTAGATGAATCCAACACTTGGACTCATATCCATTCCTAGCACGCGTGCCCTTGTATAGGTTAATTAGAGTTGATTTCTTCACGGTGATCACTCTTGGAATTTAGGGATGCTTTACGTTCAGATGTTTGAGTTCCTTTGTTTTTGTAGATTCTTATTTCTCATGGACAAATACGTACGATTTCACTTTTGTTTTATGCCAAGGTTCTATTATCACTTTTAAATGAGATTGTTATGCATGCTTGGATTGGCTTTTGTAAGTAAAGTTTTCAGTGGTTTGCACACCTTATTATTATTATTTATTTATGAATTTCTTTTTTAGATTGGTTCTTTGTCGTGTGAATCCTCGGAAAAGATTAGCATGTTAAAGACAGATATCATGGGGCTTACAGGAAAGAATGCTGAGTTGAAGAAGCAAGTAAGAGACCTAACAGAGAAGTTAAGGTTCGCTGAACAGGGAAAAGGTCATGCTCATGAAAAAAACGTGGTGTCTGGCGAACAGCCCAAAGCTGGGCCTTTTGGTACAGTCAAGAGTTTGAGAACCCTCCCTACTGTCCTTCCTGATGAATCAGTGAACCCTAGATTGGCAAAACTTTTGGAGAAAGTTGCTGTGAGAAAGGAACTCATAGTTGCACTTGCTAATTCTAATGTGCAATCGATGTTAGAGGTATGGTACACTAGTATAAAAAAAGTGGGTATACCTAATTACCTTGTGGTGGCGTTGGATGATGGAATTGTTAATTTATGTCAATCAAACAGTGTTCCATTCTATAAGAGAGATCCAGATGATGGCATTGACAGTGTTGCAAAAGGGGGATCTAACCATGCTGTTTCAGGATTAAAGTTTCGAATATTGAGAGAGTTTCTACAGTTGGGTTATAGTGTTCTTTTGTCTGATGTCGATATAGTGTACTTGCAAAATCCATTTGACCACCTACATCGCGATTCAGATGTGGAGTCCATGTCTGATGGCCACAATAACATGACTGCTTATGGATACAACGATGTCTTTGATGAACCTACCATGGGTTGGGCTAGATATGCTCACACGATGCGGATATGGGTTTACAATTCTGGTTTCTTTTATATAAGGCCCACAATTCCTTCGATTGAGCTTTTAGATCGTGTGGCAGAACGGCTTTCCCGTCCAAAACCTGCATGGGACCAGGCTGTCTTCAACGAGGAGCTCTTTTTCCCTTCACATCCTGGGTACATTGGACTTCATGCTGCTAAGAGGACATTGGATATGTATCTCTTTATGAATAGTAAGGTTCTATTCAAGACTGTACGAAAAGACACTAAGCTTAAAAAGCTGATGCCGGTAATTGTTCATGTGAATTATCATCCGGATAAGCTTCCGAGAATGAAAGCAGTTGTTGAGTTCTATGTTAATGGCAAGAAAGATGCGTTGGATCCCTTCCCTGATGGTTCTGATTGGTAGAGATCTTTGATCCACGCAACGTTTGGTGGATATAGGTAGTCTAAAACTGATTAAAATTTTCTTGGAGCAATGTGTAACATATAAACCTCTATCCTTTCCCATGTTCTCTATTTCCAAATTTTGCAACCATCCAATTTTCTTTATCTTGAAAACCTTGTTATTGGTAAACAGATGTGCTATGTGTTGTATACAGTTGTTTATGAAAAGACTTGCTGTTTCCTTGATGCTTATTTGCTTATTTGTGTTGTTTCTGCTTGCATGTATGTTGAATCTAAGATCCACCAGGATGTTGATCTGCTTGGGGATTCAATAGGGACTATGCTATGAATCATATGAACACGAAAGCGGATAATTTTCATTTTTCCATGTGTTGGTGTTTGAAATTCCAAAAGAATGTCTGTGATATGATAATACTCAAGAAGATGGGTTCCTTTTTCCAGTTAATATGCTCAAATTCTCTTACTAAAAATGTAAGTATTCTATGGTTTCTTTTCCCAGTGAACTTTTAGTTTTGGTGCATCGAGGCATAAAAGGCCTCTGAGATGACTGAGGGCATTGAGGTCGCCTGCCAAAATGCCTACACCCTACGGGATGCAAGTTGTGGGGATTACGTTGTAGAAATTGTATGAAAACTTGAAATTGGATTGGTTGCTAATATATACTAACATCAAACAAGCACAAATTCCTCTTTACCCTTATGCCGATTATACGATGCGATTTGGATAAAAATTAAGTTTGCATGGTTTGGTTATGATACACTGAAAATAATGTCTGTCGGGCGTGGACAAGAGGGGTTCGAGTTTGAGTGCAAATAAACACTTCAAACTTATAGAAAAATGTGGACCAATCCAACTCGCTATACTATTTTTTTTGAGTCAATCTACGACCATACTTATTTTTACACATGCATGTTAGTAGCTTAGTATGCGTGAGTCCCAGAACTTATATAAGTGTGCATGTAAAAATCGAATAATTATTTAGTGCCCAGGCCCTTCTTGACTACACATTGTGATGAGATTCACACACTTTGCCTTGGATCCTGTCACAATGCGTGGCAGAGAAGGGAGATTCAATAATTTTTTGTGAAAATTGCCAAATTGGTGTGGTTGCAGATTATTAGGGGGAAAAAAATTCTCCTCATTCCCGCGTGGCGGTCCAACGGGACCCGCAGATGCTGCCAGGTGCCAAACGGTCAATCCGGCCGTTCATCTCGGCAATCGACGGCTCGGATCTTAATTCGAGCAACGGAAAGTTCAGACTTTTACACGCTCAGATGTGATTCGAGCCGAGATGAACGGCTGGATCGGCCACTCAGCACCGTTGCCAAGCACTCCGCTCGGCAGCATCTCCCAATCCGGTTCCGACGTCGATTTCCACGTGGTGCAAAGGACAAGAGACGCTGTCACACCGGACAGCGAGCTGGTCACAAACATTCCGGTGAAAATAGGCGTCAAGAAAATTCAATACTCCACTAGTTCCCAAGTTCCAATCTGGCGTTCGGAATTTTCCTCTTATCCAAACAGTGGGATTCTCTCCTCTAACCGATCTTGTGGCTCACAACAATCCCGTGCCTCACTAATCCCCCCACCACTCTTATCGCCCTACTCATCATTTTGTCTCCTTCTCCAAAATCTCAACCCAATTAACTACTTCCATTAATGATACCAACAGCTTCAGTTTCATGAGCGCATGAATTCCCATGATTTATTCAGTTGGATATTGAAACGAGTTTTCGGGTTTCTGTAAAAGAATTTCGCGAAAATATTTTCCCGCCATTTTTCGATGTTTGAATCGGAAACGGCTCTTCGTTGATTGTTGGGTAGCGGAAGTGGTCATTTATTATCGGTCTTATCTGTGTTTCCCGATGTTTGAATCAGAAATGGTTCTTATGCGTCCGGATTACACGCACCTCTGCGAGTAATCTGGTCAATTGTTGAGTAGAGGAAGTGGTAATTTATCGGACTAATCGGTTGGTTCGATCAACATGGATAGGCTTTCGCAGAGGGAAAACGTTCTACTCGGTCACAGCCCCAAAACGCCATTAAAATCCACAGATATAGATTTTCACGACGTGTTTGGGGGCCCACCGCGGCGGTCTTCGACGCAGGAGATGCGATACAGTTTGAACTCCACGAATCGTTCGTCTCAAGGAGAGGAGGATTCGGCGTTGTCTCTGAGACCGCGGTCCGTTGGTCTGAATGAGATGCCGGTGTTTGGGGAGGATACTTTGACCCGCCGGCGGTATCCTAGCGACGACTTTTTCGATGATATTTTTAGGGGAGATGAGTCAGTGGGTTCATCTAGAAGGTCTAACCAGGATCCTCTTGGCTCGGCCCCCGGTTCGAGAGTCATGAGCCCAGCACGTCCACTGCCGCCGAGAGCTGAGTCTTTTAGCCGTTCACTTTCTGCTCAATTCCAATTCAGGTTTTGGGCTTTGTTGTTTGCATTTACATTCATGTTTTGTGCATGTGATGGGTTTATGTTGGAGCTAATTGCAGACTAGATAGATAGATAGATAGATACATTTGTATTGACAATTGATGGGAAAAACATCATCCCAACAAAATTGGCAAAACATCATCCTCAGAGAATTACTTTGGAGCTTCTCTATAAGCAGAACCCTGTGTTCTTTCTATGTTTTCTTTGCTAGTATTGCTATGATAGATTCTCGTTAAATTCCAAATTTATCGAATTCGGCACATAACTATATGTTGTAGGATCTTCTTCAACATGGTGAAACACTGCAGCCATTTGTGGGCTGTGTCCACAGTGGGTGAATCAGTAGATCTAGTGTTGTCCTTTTTCTTGTATAACTCGGTATCCTCCCACTAATCCGGGGACTAATCCCACCGTCCTCCTCTGGGGGCCCAATTTAGCCGGGGCAATGCCTCTAATGGACTGGACCTACATGGAAATCGATAGCAAGCGGGTGGAGTCGAACCCAGACCAAAGACTTCCTGAGCTCCCTGGTTGCTAGGTGATTACCCACTGCGGGGTTGTAGAACTAATGTTCTAGCGTGCTTTATTTACTGCATTATTAGTATCAAATACGTGGGGTGCTAGGGCTTCTCAAGTATCTAACGTGCATGCAGTATTACTCTAGGTATTGAAACAATAATCTTTTGCAGATTTGACATGATGTTCACTACATAGTAATTTGTGCTGTTGTTTTGTCTCCTAGTTTTTTTGGTTTAGTTGTCCCTTTAGTTCAACAAAAATTATGATTTCACTTACTTTTCTTTTACATTTATAGATCATAAAAATTCTTGTGTTTTCTCCAAAGTTCTATCCATTACACAAAACTTCCACATTTTTTGCCCCTTAATTCCGTTAGTTGCCAATTGATCACTCCCAAGTACCATAGCGACTGCAGCTTTCTTCAGACTGGCAACAGTTTGGTTCCACAATGTATCTCTAAGTTCTAGCGATCACACCTTTTACAATCCTCACGTGAACTGCTTTCCGAATTTCCAGCCTTCCTGCCAAGCTGACCAAAGCAATAGACTTTCCAGTATCTGCTTCAAGCAGTCGCAGTCCACATAGATACAAGGATCCCACTTTAAATGCTATAAGCAGTCTATACACTCCAAGCCCTCCACTATCTAGACTTTTAAGTGAAGCTTCCCAGGAAGAGGATGATTTGAAAAATGAGATTCGCCAGTCTTATCGCCCAAGCCCTTTGTCACATGAAGTTTCTGTTATGAGCAAGGAGTCATTACATGAGAAGAAATCTGGTGAATTGGAGTCAACAGACATAGGAAGCAACTTGAAAAAAGAACTGAAAGTTGCAGAAGCTCCAAATACTAATGGTCAGTTCCACTTCTCTATATACAAATGGGCAAGCAAAGGGGTACCGTTTTTTATGCCTCTAAGGGGAGGTAACAGCACAAAATCAAAAGAGAGGGTTGAGAGATGCTTAAGCTCTAATGGAAGGAATGAAGATAGGATTGAACCATCGGCTGTTGTTGAGGAAGTAGTTCTTTCTATGCCAGAATCAAAACCCATCAACAAGATTGCCAATATGGTCGGAAATTTACCTGGTGAAACCATCTTGAGTGATAGAAGCGAAGAAATAGAACGTTATTCTCTTTCTGAGACAGGTTTATGTGGAAGTACAGAAAAAGGAATTCCTACGAATAAGGAAGAAGCTAAGAAGCCTGAGTTGAAGCCTCTGCATTCTATGCTTTCTGACACTGTTCAGGAGAAAGGTACTTTAAAGTTCTAAGCCAGGGTTGTCGATCATCTGCATTACCGCTAAATAGTTAACGCATTTTTCTATCTGCAGGCAATGATGAGATAAGTAGAAAGTGTGAAGGGAAAGAGCAACTGGAAAAGACCACTGTATCTGATTCAAATGCTTCTGTGCATAACGATGTAAAGAAACATGATGAGAAAAGAAATAAATCAAATAGAACAAAAGTGACTCATGTGAATGAACTTCACTCACCAGATTCACAAAAAACATCTGAAGACAATCTTGGGCAAAATGGAGCTAAAGGAAAGGTTAAAGATTTTGTTAAGATTTTTAACCAAGAAGCTGTTTTGAAACCCAAAATTGATGATGAAACTCGAAGTCAGAGCTCTCGATGGAAAAGCAAAGGAACTTTCCCAGCAGATGACAAAGAAAGTGCCTTCACAACCCAAACAAACGAAACAAATTATGTTCATGTGAAAAAGATGAAAACTCCACCGAATGTTGCAGTCATGGTAATTTTTCTTTTGACTTAGTTTTTCCTTCTTTTTCACTTTTACCCCTTTTTCTGCCAGCCAACAAAGGGATACCATTTGATTTATGGCTATACTGCCTATAGGCTTTCCACTCATAGATTCAGGTATTCAAAAAAAGATTTCTCTGCATCAGATACCAACGAATACCATTTGAGTCTTCTAGGTGCACGTTAATCCTTCCATTCATAACATTGTTATAATTGAATTTCTTAAAAATTGGTAATTTTTCAGGTAGACAAAAATATCGAGGAGTCAGAGAAACAGCAGTCACCATTAAAGACCAGAGTCTTTAATTCCAGTGAAAATTCTTTTGGTCAGAAAGATACCTCCACAACAAGTACTGGTTAGTAATTTCAGATTCCTACCAGATGTGGAATCCATGTTGCTCAAACAAACAAACACAACAAGGTAAAAACAAGAAAACTAGAAATGTGAATTGGCCAAATGACTAAGAGAAGTTCAAATAAACGAAAAGTGGATGAATAAAGCATTCTTTTCTATCATATTTATTTTTGAGATGTTGTAGCTGCACAACTTATTTACAATATGCATAATTCTTTCATCTGGTAGAACATACTTAATTAGGGTGGGCTAATTCTACGTGTTATTCTGGAATCTGAACCCGTTTGAAATTCTCCCTTTATAAACTAGGGCATTTATTTTACGGTTTTCTTAAACCACCTTCCTTGAATACCTCTCTCTAGATATTGTAGGTGGCTCTTTGAGCCATGAGGTTGGTTTACCTGCTTTGGGGTGCATCGGGTTATTTAGCAGGATGTGATGTGTCTCTTTTTCGGCTAGTGGTGGGTACAGTGGGGAAACAAAAGGCAGAAAGCATGACGGTCGGCTCCTTTATGCTTGGCGCTAATCTAGGGAGACCACAGAGGGCTTTCCAGGGCCTTGAGAAGCCTGTTCGTAGGCTGAGAATACTTATTTTTCTATTTTGAACTGCTGGAAATTGGGGATAGTTATTTATGCCTGGCTTGGACCAAATTGTGGCTTTAATAGATTCTTTGCATGGGTGATGTTTATCGGCTTCTTCTCTGTGTCTAAGCCTTTTCACTCCGCATAGTTTTAGTAGGGCATTTGGGTAGCTCTGGTTTTCATCCTCTTTGATACTTTTTGTGAGTACTTCTAAAAGATGTAATAGTCACATTTAGATGCTGGCGCGCAAGAGAATTCTAAGAAAAGCTATAGTAGTTCTTTCATTGTCAATTTTTTAAGCAGTTTATATTAGATTTCTTCTTCTCATAAGTGGATAATTGATGAAATACTGTTCTTAAAGGTTATAGTTACTTTTCAAGATTTATCATGCAACTATTTGGGTCTTCTTAACAGAATCATTTCATGATGGTCCTAAGGTTACAGATGTAAACATAGATGACCTCTTCCAAGAGAACTTCGTGGTATGTGGTTCCTCTATTGCAAATTTCGTTTAAGTTGTTGCCTCCTGTTTACTCATTTGCTGCGAAATAGCAACTTAAAAAAATTATGCAAGGAAGTGCTTGAAGAATGATGGGACTTTTTGTAATGAACTAAAAGTATGAGATGGAGGGAGTCTATATTTTCTTGGTTGTCTGAAGTGCTTCGTGTTCGTGACACATAGCATGTTATTTGAGGTTGAATTCTATATCTATGGCCTATGGGATTTACATGTTGACATATGTAACCATAGAAACTGAGTACTTTAGTGCACCATCCGTACATGAATGACCATAAAAGAATCAGAGCTACAGTTCCATTTGATTCTTTGGGTGCAATAGTATTTCTAAAGAGCTAGTTTGCTTTGCTTTATGCACAGGTAGAAGAATTATATGATGACCCAGAGACTGGGGATATTCTCGATGATATCAAAGTAATGTAGACATTTTTTCCCTGTTGCATGCAACATGCTTTCAATCTCAGCAGAAAGAAGTAATAATGATACTTGTGAATCTAATGCAGATTTCAGATGCTAAAATTAGGAAATGGTTGAATGGGAAGGATGGCAACATTCGCTCTCTGCTGTCGACTTTACAATATGTAAGCATTTCTTTTACTTTGATATGCCTCTTTTCTTCCCTGTGGTTTCTCTTATTCAACAACTTTAAAGCCTACGCTAGTGGACGGTGGGATTGGTCCCTAGGATTAGTTGAGGTGCACTTAAGCTGGCCCGGACACTTGAGTTATAAAAAAAAACTTCTTCTTTAAAAAAAAACTTCTTCTTTAAAGCCCATTTCTTTTACTATTGATAACTTTTTTACAGTAAAGATTCTGTAAAGCCCTTTCTTTCATCTCTCCAACTTGTGATGTTTGGAACTCATAAACAGGTTCTTTGGCCTGGGAGTGGTTGGAAGCCTGTGCCTCTTATGGCCATAATTGAAGGAAGTGCGGTGAAGAGAGCATATCAAAAGGCTTTACTATGTCTACACCCAGATAAGCTACAGCAGAAGGGTGCTGCTTCTCACCAAAAATATGTTGCAGAAAGAGTTTTTGATGTTTTGCAGGTATGTGATGCTTAGATGTGTGAATTGTATTCATTTACAGATTTGTTACTTGTAGCTGTTTACCTTTGACTTTGAGGAACTGCCGTAGATGAACTGATTTGTTAATAAATGTTCTGAATATAACTGGTTAGTCTTCCATCCACATTACCGGTTAGTCATATAGACCTTTCATAGTTGCAATTCTACTTTAGAGTTATAAGTTATCTTTAGAAGATGCTTGCTCCGCCCTTAACATAATTCATCCGTCTGTAATGTGTAATCAATACTCATTGCATGGAGACTTCATACGAATTGCAAGGCCAAAAGTTGATGCCCACATTGTTTGTCCGAGAACTTTCTGCAGTCAGCAATAGTCATGTTAAATTGGTCGGCGAAGCTCATTAAAAGTAGCAGTAATATGGTCATCCCTCTCAAGTTATCTTAGCTCCCACCAATGAGATTGTTTTTTCAGAAACTTGCAACATCTTCTTGCATATATAATACTAATAACAGCATGTTTCTTCATTAAGTTTTCACAAGGTTTTTTTTTTTCTTTCTAATTTCCTTTTTTTGCTCAATACAGGAAGCGTGGGAGCATTTCAATTCACTTGGCGCAACGTGAATGTTCAATGCTCTGATGCAAGATGGCACAAAAGGGGAATAGGAGTCGTCTGTGCTGTTATTGTCAAGTAAATGTGTAAATATCATTTTGTTGCAGTATATGTGTTTTACCATGCGTTTATATGTGTAGTGGCAAGTAAATGTGTAAATATCATTTTGTTGCGGTATAAGTGTTTTATCCCATATGCGTTTATATGTTTAGTGTTTTGTAAACTAGGAAAGTAACTGAGGAAAACTCTTCCACCGAACTTGCTTTTTGGTCACAATGGACAGAACTTGATACACTATTAAGAGCAAAATCAAAGATAGATCTTTTTAATTTTCTGTGGAGAACATTCTGCAGACTTTGGCATTTTGGATAACTATATGTTGGTGTATGAAGCGTGGATACCTGTATGGGATCAGATGCAGTATGCGACGACTACAGAAGCGGATAAGATATGAGTAAGTGTGAAATAATAGGATACATGTACGGTTAGGATGCATTAGCATAGAGAAGCATATTTCATAGACTTGTTTGTGTACAATGCATTTACATAACATAGGAACTGCAGTGCAGAGTCAAAATAAGTGTTCTCAAGATCCATAAGATAAGGTAGGATTGATCTTGTGTGATCCTGTGCTAATGTGCATATCTGTGTAACAATAGTTCTATACAAAGATTGCCACAATCTTAGCTTCATAAAAAAACGGATACATGACGTAGGGTATCCAAAACGTATATGATACACTAAAAACAAAGAAAAAAAGATCAAAATTTAATAATGGATGCCTCAGCGAGTATCTAAGGAACATCTGTATCTGATATAGAAACGACACAAATACGACTCTTGTGTAGAAGTATTCGTGCTTCATACTTTGGTCAACTTGGGATAGTCTTGGTGAAGATATGAGTGCTAGTATGAGCTTATCTCTCAATACCTTAACTTCTCTTTTCCCCCATTTCTAACCCCCTGATTGTATTGTTCCATTAAATATTGGAACTGTTCTCATGATTTTGTGAATGATGCTAGTAATATAAGGGGTGACATCAACTGTTCTCACACACTCTAACTGTGGGGACAATTGTTCTCAATTTAGTTGGTGAAACTGAAGATTCTTGTGGTATTTTTGTCACAATACTTTTATGGGAGTATTTACTACTTAGGTTTGTTTTTTGTTTTTATTCAGGAGATGACATGGTACTATGACCTTTTTCTAATTTGGTCTGGCATGATTGAACAACTGTTGTCTGTCACAATTTTTACAATTTTTTTGGTCAGAATATACATCAAAAAGTAAGCAAAATACAGCTACAAATGTGAAAAATATCCACGGATCAACTCTTGCAAATTAAAGAAGTCATTTGTGATAAAGATATATCAGCACGATTACTCTAGTGTTGGCACAATGGTAGTCGTTTGACAATCAGGAGCCTCGGAAGCTTTTGGTCAAGAGTTCGACTCTCATTTGCATGCTGTTAATTTTTGTGTTGATCTAGTTCATATGGAGTTTTATTCCGACTTTATTTGGGGTTCTCGTTGGTAGATGATAAATTTTTTATCTTTCAAATTAGGTAGTTCATTATATCGGATACCTAATTAGAAAAGAGAAAGAAGAAAAAACTTGTTCTTTGTGGAAGCATTTTCAAAAGCACCAGCCACTAGACACCGGAAAATTTTTCAGTGTTGAGCCGTCCATTTCATTTTTGAATGGCAAAGCTGGCGAATTTTCTATGGACAGACGTACACTACTATCACTGGACTTCTGCATTATAATAACAATGTAGCATTAGAAAACTGCAATATATTATCAATGATGGGGACGACGAGCCCATGGGGTCTCAGAGAAATGTTACATACACAACTAGTGCGTGTGGGCCCCACGTGTAAGCGAGAGGTTGTGTTTGATGTTGTATTCTCAGACTTTTTGTCTAAAGAAGATGTTGCAGCAGTTGAGATTAAGGAATCCTTCTACGGTCACCAACCAGTTGAGTACCGATTGTCCACCGACGGCCACACGGGACCCACTCTGGGTTCTGCACGGAAATTAATTTCAATGAAAAATAGGAAGATTGGATGGAGCACCTACATATATCGGATTGAGCTGATTTTGCTCGGGTCCACTCTGATTTTTTTTTTTTTAAATTATTGAACGGCTCGGATTTTCCGCGCGGGACTTAGAGTGGGCCCTGTGTAGCCGTCGGTGGACAATCGGTACTCAACTGGTCGGTGGCTGTAGTTTTTCGGAGATTAAGACCGAAAATTGCAATGAAACACTTTTTTTCATAACACCAGGCCAGCTTATGCGCATATCAACTTCGACTAACCCTGAAAACGATAAACCCACCGCCCACTAGCTAAGGTCCCACTTAAAGCCGGAGCATAGCGTCAATAAAACTTATCGCACCTAAGAAGTTTCAAACCTAAGACCTTAGTAGGACTTAAAGAGAGCAAAACCCGGAATCCCATACCTTAACGTTGCCCTTGGGCTCTGCAATAAAAATTCTATACTTGAACTCATTTTTTTAAGTCCTTGGAAAAGCTGGATATAACTCGATTCGATTCGATTCGATTCTTCAGTGTGCGAGTGTTTCCAACCTGTATTTTGCAAGTTCCAGCGTATGATTCAATTCGGGCCAGATACATCATCGTGCAGGCAGGCTGTCTAGTGATTCTTGTTCGTGGTGCCTTTGTGGAGATTTTCCTCTTCTGAGTGAAATAAATACTTGTTTTTTAAATAAGTAATTTTTTTAAATAAAAAATTACTCCATATATTATGAGAGAATGATCTGTTTCGTAAAACAGAAAATAAGTATTAAAAAAAAAAGAACATTAACCGAATGGGGCCTTAGTTGGAATCGATAGTGGATATAACAGCGAGCCCCAAAGGGTTACTCCGCTAGGTTGTAGGTTTGCTCCCCACACAATTAATTAGGGTTCGATTCTTGACCTCATGTCGAAAGAAAGTAATTTCTCGTGAATTCTGTAGTCCCAGTGTGGATGACCTTGCCTTTGTCTTTGACCGGACCGGACCGGAGATGAGATTAGTCTGTAGTCCCAGTGTGGATGACCTTGGCTTTGCCTTTGACCGGACCGGAGATGAAAATTAGTTGAAGTGCATGTAAGCTAGTCCGGATACCCCGACCGTCCAAAAAATTAATATAAAAGTGATACTACTCCTATTGTGCATGATATCATCAACTAATAAGAAAAATCTAAATGATGAGACTCCATGGATCAGCCAGGTTGGTCAGGGACAATATCGGCCTTACTCCAGTTATATACTGTACTATTGATTAACGAGAAGTTTTTCAGTGCCGGGTGGGAATGGGCTACGTGGTGCCGAGCATGCATCTCGGCCGTCCAAACTTATTTTGGATGGCCCAGATCTGTTTGGGCTTAGGGGGTGTTTTAGTAATTTTACACTAAAAAATTACCCAAACAGATCTGGGCCGTCCAAAACACGTTTGGACGGCCGAGATGTGTGCTCGGCACCACGTGACCCGTGTCTACCGGGCATTGAAAAATTTCTCGTAAAACAAAGCTAAAGGGGTTGTTGGTCTTCTTGGGTGCTAGTATTAAATAGGGAGATGCTAGAGGCACATCAATTAAGGAGGCCGTTTAATATGAGTATTTATTTCGATTTAATTGAACCCTTCACCCTTGGTTAACCGAGGATGTGATTCCAAAATTAATTAAGGTGCGGATAACAAAATAAATCGATAGTATGCGAATTTAGTCGCTACGAAAGCTTCCTAGTACCGTTGGTCAAGAAAGTTGGCAATCTAATGATAGAGGAGCCGGTGATCGAAGCCTTTAGAAAATGGCAGCTGTAACTATAACGGTCTTAAGGTAGTGAAATTCCATGTTAGGTACCTGCACGAGAAATATAACGATATGGACACTCTCTCAGAGGGGTTCGTGGGATAGACATGTCTTTTTTAAGATGTGGACTACATGCACCTAAACAACAAGACCCCATGGGCATCAAGATCGGTCATTTTTGAAAACCTTCTAAAAAATATCAAAATCACCAAAAGCATGTTAATTGATTATCGTTTGAAATGTTTTCGAAGCACAATTATATGTACCAAGTATTGAAACATTTTTTTTCAACGTAAATGTGTTTCACTATCTGATAATAATACTCCATCTGTCCCAAATCGCTTGTCCATTTTGAAAAATCGTTCATTTTGCACGCAAAAAATAACGTGCTTATGAGAAGTCTTTTTTAAAATATTTATGCCAATTCTTTCTTCTCAATGAAATCTTTAAACTTGTGAAATTTTTTGAAAAAAAAATCATGCTTACACATTTTTTTGCGTACAAAATGCACGATTTTCCATAAAAGACAAGTAAGCCATGCCGTCGGCTTCCACCGTTTTTTTTTTGCCTAAGCGGTTCCGCCATATTTTTTTTAACAAAACTGCGCTAAACCCGATTTTAAATTCCTAAAACGCCATCGTCGTCACTGACAAATAAGGAAATAAAACAAGAATTTCAGTGCTCGGACAGGATGAAGCGGATAAAAGCAGAGAGAGAGAGAGAGAGCAAATAGCATTTCGACTCTCTGAAACTGCGTTGTATTTTCCTTTTAATATATCATACTTTCTGTAGAGAGCATCAGAGCACGCGTGGGCTTCAAAATTAGCAGAGTTGTTAATCTGGGAAGCTTGTGTTCGCTATCTTAGAAACAGAGCAGTTTTTATTTCTTATGGAGAAGCTGGCTTTTAAATTTTCCTCCAGACGTCCTCTCAATGGCAATCCTCTTAGCTTCCGTGAGTGTACTCTCTCTCTCTCACCCACCCACCCACCCACCCACGCACACACACTTCTCTTGTTCTTTTATGATCTGGGTGTCCTCTATTTACTACTTGAGAAGGGTCAGGAACCTGTCCACTTTATGGGTTTTGCAATTGAAGTTTTTGATCTCCGATTGTGAACAGTCTTTTGATAGTTTTGTTCCGATGTTTTGTTTTCTTGGGTTTTCTGGCCTCTTGTTGCAAATAACTTCACAATTTGTGTTCTAATTCTGAATTCTCCAAGCATCTGAAGCTAATCCTTTTTTCTTGGCCTATCATACGTTGCAGCTAATTGTTTCATATCCTGGAAAATTGCTGGAAACCCTTTTTCCTTTTTGTCATGGATTAGCAAAATTCGTGGTTTGGGGTATTACGTGTTTTTTTTTTTGGGGGGTAATGAAGACTGTCACGATGAACCGGCCTAATCTCTCCAGCCCTTTCCACAGCCCTTTCCACACGTTTGCGTGACGTGAGGTGACCCCAAGGACAAATCGTTGTTGAGGGAACCGACCCTGCGACCTTGGCGTGGTAAGCCCTGCTGAGTTGATTAACCACTGCAACGAGCCAACGACCCGTTGGGGTTGGGGTATTAGTGTATTACATGTTGAGTTAATAGATCTTAAACTTTTGTTCGTGTTTGAAGCTGCTTTGCCAATCTATCCTTGATGACTTTCGCCTATGAGGAAATAATATTAGTTTTAGTGGTTCTCTCCTTCAATTCAAACAAATAAACATAGAGGGTATTGTGGCCTGTGGGTCAGTGACTCAGTGTACCTTGCATGTAGGGATGGAGCTCAATCCTCTGTTCGACACGGGGATTCCGATGCATTTCTGGTCATTGGATCATGTCGGAATCTTTACATTTCTCAAGATTTTCACGTGATCTAATGGCCAAAAATGCATTGAATACCAGTGTATGCAAAGTTGGGTATAGATTTGAGGGGTAGGGATGGAGCTCAAATCCTCATCCAATCTTGCATGTACCTGTATCTCAGTGCATTTCCAGCCATTTGATCACATGGAAATATTTTCGTTTCTCAAGATTTCCACGCGATCTAGTGGCCGAAGATGCATCGGAATATTGGTATAGATGAAGTTGGGTGCAGAGGATATCCCCAAGATCTTTTCAATTCTCAAGATTCTTAGTTATTTCAATATGGTTGAGTATATTGTTCCAAATGTATCTGTTTGCCAACTCCAAATAGTTGGAATAAGGATTTGTTTTGAGGTTTTGACTTTGGGTCTCTTTCTCTATCTCTCTCCTGCCCCAGCTTTAAAAGTAAGTATTTGGTCTGTTTTTTCCAACGACTATTCAGAAGGATACACTGTTTAAACAGCCTCTAGTTTTATATCCAGCACCTCCCGAAGGCTATCTACTCTCATTGCAGGCCTTTTGTGTATTAAATTCAGAAATTTTGAAGAGATGACATGCATGAAACTAATTCGTTTTTGTCTTTTTGAGTTTGTCCTTTCCACTGAATAGGAAGAATGAGATGTATAGTCTAAGTCATCGAGGTAACAAACTGCATTTATAGTAGACAAATCACTGAACTACTGGAGGAATGTGTTGCCTCCTTAACTACATCTTGAGTTTTGAATAAATTTCAGAGTTGCAACGTGTTAAAAACTCGAATTTCCCTCTGTTTACGAGATGAAAAATTCGTGCCGAAGTAGAATACTGAAAAGATAACGTTGTGCTGTCTCCTAAGATGGAGAAAACAGAGAATCTTCAGGATCTTTCCTAGAAGTTTTTACACTTTTTTCGCTGCATATATGTTGTCAGTGCCAACTTACTTCAGTTACTTAACTTAGTTATCTCTTTTAGCCTTTAAGGTGACCGGAGGTGACTGAAGAATGCCCGGAGTAAGGGCATTGTTGGAATTGACTTATCGTATGCTACCTTCCTCAGTTGGAATTAACCTGTGACCATGTGAGCAAGCAGAGGTCAACCTGTATCAGGTAAGTAATGGTAGATATGTTTAACATCTTCTGCATTTGTTATTTCTTTGTTTAGAAACAAAATTTTTGGTACAGCTATTGACTCTATCCAACCTTCCTCAGTCGGAAACTTGTTTAGATAATTTTGAGCTCTTTATTTTTTGTCTTGTTTAGATAATTCGGGAGTATCGATGAGATAATGGCCAAGCAGACACCTTGGCATTTTCCAGTGCTGAACCTTAATAGTCAATAGCATTGGGAGGGGTAGACTGCAGACCAACCTAACCTTTTAGCTTAATGTACATAGAGGCTACTATTTTATTTTATTTTTAGTTTTTGTCATTCGTATCCTAGGGGACTTGGGGAGGGGATGGGTGCTTACGGGAATTGAACCCTGCCCATATGCATGGGAGTATAAAGGAGGCACCAACTGCACTCCACAAAGAGGCTACTCTCAAGCTTGACTATTATATATTGGAATTGTCAGCTCTCTCAAGAAAATACCCTATTATCTCCTTAGGAGAACTCCCCTTAAGCCATTGTTGTCCGATAGGGAGTTAACACAGCGAACTCAAAGCCTTCAATATGAGATTAGAACCATAGATTGACGTAAAAAAGACACGAAATAATAATCTGTCCTAATACATAGGAAACCCTGCAAGGTATGGTGTTTGTTTAGTTACCAACGTTTCTCCAGAGGAATCTAGTCAGATTTTTGCTTATGCTCCTTGATTTGGAAGCACTCAAGAAAAATTGTGCAGTTACCACAGTCACAAAAAGAATGGAATTTTATATTTTTTTTTTCTCTAGCGCGGGGATCTTGGTGTGTCCATTGCCTTTCGAGCAAGACTAATTCCTGTGCGGAGGATGTAGCATATACCTAATACACACGTGCTAAGAGTTTGTATATTTTCCGGGTGAAAGTTTATATATGCTTGTTGTGATACACATCTATGTAGAGAAGCGAAAGCCTACAAATATTACTATTATGGTTAGTTTTTTTAACTTAAGTTATCCTTGGCATTATATTGGTGTTGTATATACAGCAGAGACCTAGTATTAATAGCTACTATGTAAGGGGAGAGTTAACCTCTCTCGCTCTCTCATCTTTCTTTTCTGTCCTCCTTCACTGTGATTGTTTTACGTTGTACACTACGACGCACTTGGATTTTCCCATGTGTAACAGGTTACGATTAGCCTTGAGTGACTGGCGGTCTCACGATTTGACAAAACATGAGATTTGGGCCAAAGAAAGGATGGCTCCATTTCTGCATATTTCCAAGAGTCAAACCAGATACTGATGATGCAGGCGATACACCAGTATATCTCAATGTCTATGATTTAACACCTGTGAATGGCTACATATATTGGGCTGGATTTGGCATCTTTCACTCTGGCGTGGAAGGTAAAGTCGCCTTTGAACTTTTGTTTTCCTTTGGTTCAGGTTTTATTTTCTAGCTTATGTGCTCTGGTGTGTCTCGTGGTCCTTCTATTATCAAGTGGTATGACAGCTGGGCATCAGATAATTTACTCCAGAAATCTAGAAAGATGTACAAAGTTGTGTCCCCTTGCAAAAGTTAGATAGGAAGTCCTCTTGCATTAAGATTTGATTGATTCACACATCAGAATATCATTGCTATAGACTGATAGTGTTTCTTTCAAAGATTTTCCTTAATATTCAGAGGAATTAAATGTTCTCCTGCTACTTCCATTCGTGCATATTTCAGTTCACGGAGCAGAATATGCCTTTGGAGCTCATGACTCTCCATCCAGTGGCGTTTTTGAAGTTGAACCTCGGCAATGTCCAGGCTTCAAGTTTAGGAAGTCTGTACTTATTGGCACTACATGCTTGGATGCACTCGAGGTTAGGGAGTTCATGGAGTACCACTCTTCAAACTACTATGGCAATACGTATAGTTTGATTGCCAAGAACTGCAACCATTTTTGCAAGGACGTTTGTTACAGGCTGACTATGAAACCAATTCCGAAATGGGTAAATCGCCTGGCTGAAATAGGTACGCTTTCTTTATCAATCCACGGAAGGATTTTTGTCGGTGTACATGAACAAATGCATCCCTAATGGATTTTTATCGACTTCCAAAAAAGTTATTCATTTTGACTTTCGGAATGGCATCTTGCACAATCCATTTCTTGCCCTGATAAGATAGTAACTTGGAGACAGACTTCAAAGTTCAAAGTACGTTAACTAGATTTGCTATTTATTTGTACTCAAAAGTGGTAGCTAATTTCATGAGCACTTGTTCTACCGCGTAAACCAAAATCTATATGTGATTTCGCAGCTGCATTTATCTGAAAGAACCCTTTTTCCTTTTCCCTTATTTATTCTTTGCAATGTTTTCATCTATCTGTCAGTGAGCGTAGACTTGGATTCGAGAAACCAGGGTTAGGAAATTTTAATTTGTCTTTGACCTTTTTTTTTTTTCTGGATAGTAATGTTTTTGTTTGCCCTTGGATGTATTTCATAACTCTATTTGTAGGCCCCTTCCTTTCTTCTTTATGTGTTAGGTACTTTGGTGGGGATGTGGCTGAAGGTCATTTTCGTTGGGATTACAGAATCATTGTCAAATCAAAATACACAACAAGCAATATAGAGAATCCGTAGATATAGCGTATCTCTTTCTATATCTCCCAAGAATCTCGTATTGACTAAGAATATCTGTTAGATGGGGACTCTAGCAAATCTTCCGCTAATTTGTAATTTGTTTAGAGAATGCATATTTGATTATGAAATCCAGTTGAATGAGAATGAATCATTAAAAAATGATAACAAGAAATGACATTTTGTTGAGCAAACAAAATCGTTGCTTAAATCATTTTTGCCCCTGCAATGACGGATGATTCCCTTGGCGGCTGGGACGATCTATCAAAAATTCTATCCATCATGTAACATGATACTCCATTACATTAAGTTAATGTATTTTAAGTGTTTTTCCTTCCTGTTCTGTACCCTGCTAGGTTCAAGCTTCCACTGTGTACTACCTGAATCATTCAACCATTCTGTTTCGCAACGCAATCCAAGCTCTGATGAAGAATGTTCTAGCGACAAGAGAAAGCTAAAAAGTTCCTTCAGCTGTCTGTCTTCCGTATCAGTCCGGCAGATGCAGTTGTCGAGGTCTTCCTTATTTCTGCGGTCACCCTTAAAAGGCTGCTCACCTCTTTGGGAAAAAATAAAGTCTAAAAATGGTTTACTAAACGAAAGGTAAGAGGGTTATGTGTGTGTGTGTCTTTGTGAAATTTCTCAAATGAGAAAACTTTGAAGGTTTCTCCTAGTATTGGGAGAAGTGTGTAAATGCCGAAGTTCTTGTTCTTACTTGTTTGACGGGAGATGGGATGTATTTATGCATATGGGAAAAAAATGAAGAAAAGGAAAACCTCGCTGAAAGAGAAATCAAAAGATGGCAAGTACACAACCTAATGAGGGTACTGGTCTCTTGATTCTCTGCAGATTTCCGGAGCAATGAAAGATGATGAAAGAGATAAAAAACAGTCCTACAAGAAAATATGAGAGAGAGAGAGAGAGAGAGAGAGAGAGAGAGAGAGAGAGAGAGAGAGAGAGAGAGAGAGAGCGCGCGCTCTGGTTTCATTACAAGGAAAAGTGATGCTGAATTTCACCAATGATCCCCTCGCTTTTCTCCACCGTAAGTAGCTTGACATTGCAAAAATGAAAAAACACAGCCTCAGAGAAATTCAACTGAGAGCATATATATCTCGTTGAGGAACGAAGTCATGAGATAACCCAGAAGTATGCATCCTTAAACACATCTATTGTTAAACTGCTAGAGCAACTCGTGCGGTTACCCGAGCCACTTCCTCCTGAATAGTACTTTCTGGATCTCCATCACCCCAAAATCAAAAGCAGAAACAGTCCAGCTTTGCGAAAATGCGACCAGCCTCTGAAGTAATCAAAAGTTGACACCAACCTCCGAAGCAATCAAAAGTCTAGACACGTACAACTTCCATTAACATGATATAACAAGAGTAGTGCGCAATCAAGAGAAATTTCTATATAGAACAATTCAACATTTCCATTCGGAAATAATAAAATTATACGACTATACATATGACGAATCTGAATTACTGTTGGCAAAAGAAACCTGCATGAACACGAAAGAGAGATTTTCAGATTAACACATGCACATTCCTCCTAAATGGGTTCTAGTGCACGTAAATCAAGAATAGCAAGCATGCATAAAACATCAAAACACACAATTCAAGAATAGAGAGGCAGCACTCCACTAAATGGCATGGTACTAAAGTTTATAACATTACAAGTGTGTTAACAGAACACCAATGTTTGTTTTATCTCAGAACATAATGGGGATAACCAACCCTCTCTGTATATTCAAAAGAAATTACCAAGGGCACTAAGAAACCAAACTGGATCTAGATATCTTTTGAGAGCGAGGCCATGATATTATCACTCGTCTTTCCGATGCAAAACACTAGGCAGGCGATTATTACCGTTGAGAGCAGCATGGTATATTCGTTTCTCTGCCAAACCAATATCTGAGATTGTAAGATTACCCTGCAAAAAAATAGACCGGCATATGAAACTAGTTGCCATGACAATTAAATCTGACAGCAGGTTTTTCAAACGGAAACTCAAAATCAGTAGTTTTTCATTTCTGCCTTAATTGACATTCAATTGAGATTTTATATACGAGGCAAAACTTTGCTTCAGGTTGGAATAGATTGCTTGTGGGCAAGTGCCTCCCTTGCAATTTGAAGGACTGGTGGTCAACCAAACAGCTCAAGTAGATATTCTATAGACGAGCCAAGGGGTGCCACGAGTGGACTGGAGGATATGCCTAAATGCCTTGGCCTTCTACCAGAGGTAAGGGCACCATGAGGTTGCCTTGTCCATCACTATCCAATCTTTCTAGGAGGAACACATGGATGCGTGTCAGTGACTCGTGTGCTCATATTTCCTTGATGTAGTCTTTCATTGAATGGCTCCCAAGATGTATGTTGTGAAAATTTGAGAATTTCTCTATTGGATGTTGATCGTTTCATCAGCTTGGCATTTGGATAAGGTAGATAAATTTAAAAGAGGACTCTATACAGTAAAGAGCGGCTTACAAACTTTAACCTGAAGTTACGCCTACATTTATGGATTTCAAATCTGGTACTCAGATGCTCCATTAACGTTCAAATAAACAAATAATTCTAGTTTTCAATGCCATAACTCAGACACAGTATCTATCTAGTATCTATCTATACTATATACTAAGCAAATGTGTTTTGCCTTTAAATCCATCCAAACCCTCTTTCCTAATTTTCTAGATTTTTGATTTTTTTTTTGAGAGAGAGTAACTGAGAGAGGGAAACGTGGGAGAGGGAGGGAGAGAGATGTGGGGGGTTGAATATGTAGGAAAAATTATCCTATGCCCATGGGACATCGTCACGTGGTACTCCAAATTTAATTTTCACACATGTGTCTTTCGGTGCATATAATAAGATCAATGCTAGCGTGCATCGAACATGGGATTAAAGAAAATGTTAAACTATCTTTATATCAACTAGCGTTGTGCCCGTTCGATGCACGGGGCCGAAAAAACCAATGTAGTTTTTTTTATCCCGTGCATCGAATGGGCACAAATGCTAGCGAAGTAGGAAGGTAACGTGACTATATTCATTTGATCGACTCTCATAAGTCATAACAATAAACTCAAGGGAAAGGCATACCTCACTAGCCATTAACCTTCGAACATTGTCAGCATAAAGTTTTGGATCGTCCTTTTCTTGCTGCGAAGGGTAGTAGACAGGTAACCACGTAACATCGAGATAGTTTACAAATTGACAGAAAAGAAGAATTACATGGCGCACCTACAAAAGAGATACATATTGAAACTGTAAGAGAAATCCAAGGACAAAATGACTAAGTCCTACAATTTACATAACTGATTTGGGGTTAAATTCAAGCGCAAACAGAAGCATGATCATGTGATGACCAAAAGACTTCTGACTTCGTTTCAGATAGAAAGCTTAATGCAAAATAAATAAACTCAGCTTCCGTTGTCTGGATTTCGCAGAGTTCAAACTAACTTGTACCGCTAAAGAAATACTCACCCCAGATATGGTGTCCCAGGCAGGACTAAATCTCTGGTATGGATATCTTAAAATCACTGGAAGCACTGGAGCTTTAGCAAGAAATGCACCAGTCTTAAAGGGAAGGATGAAGTCGCCATTCGTTGTTGTGCCCTCTATGGAAACCAGAAGCAATTATACAACTAAAACAGCAGCACTTTGCAAAAGTATGTGAAAGATACATGGATCTAATTAAGCTGCAACTACTGAATTCCAGAGTATGATAAAAACAGCAAAAAAAGAATTCTATCCATTGCTTTAAATAGGTTTTGTGCTTCTCATATGGAAAAATATGAGAGATTAAATAGCTAAATCTTACTTAAACAAACAAACTAATCGCTGGATATTTACAAAGATGACAATGAATGCACATGTACATAAACTTTAGTGCAACTTTACAGATTATATAGAACAAGAGTGCATTGCTCCTTTCCTTTCCAAAATTTTCATTACAAGTACTAAGATGGACCTTCCACAAACTACTGCAGATGAGAGAAACCAGGTAAAAGCTATAACTAGTGTTCAACAGATGTCTCATTCACTTGGATAAATTCAACGACACAGTGGGCAAAATTAATAGATTTAACTCCCATGAGACTCACAAGTAAAACTTTGTTGAGAGGGAGATGTGAACATATCAAATGGACTTTTTTGCTGGGAATACTGCTGAGCTTGGAGAGAGTGAAGCTGGTTTTTTAGATGCTTCATTTCAGCATCCTTGTGGGAAAAAGCTGCTGAAAATGCTTGGTTGGAATATGCCATCTGGAGAAGTTCCTGGTGAACATTTTGAATTTTCTGCTGCAAATCTCGGATAAGAAGTTCCAAAGATGATAACTTCTTATGGACAACATTTTCCAAGTTTTGCTGGGAGTTTGCAATTCTTTGGAGAATTTTGTTTTGTGCCAGAGAGTTTGCTGATTGCCAATTTATCGCTGCTTCTGCTGCTGATACTGCCTTGGTGCTACCATCAGGAAGAATAGTAGCTGAATCTGGAATTTTATGACGGTGGGTGGTTCGTTCCTGAGGATTATGAAAATCCAAAGGAGGGAAATCTGCTTCAGTGAACATGAAACATCCACTGGGTTGTGCCGAATGGTCATTTTTAGGTGGAGGTTGAGGAGAAGGTGGAGATTTACAAGAAGTGGGAGGTAACGAAGGACATATGGGACATGGATCTTCAATATCCTCGTCATCTTCGAGAAAATTGTCTTCTAAACAGTCATCACAATCACAGAAATCAAAATAACAATGACCAGTTTCTGGATTTTTGAAATAGAAGACTGGGAGACCACTAGATTGGAAATATTTAATTGGAGGTCCAGGTCTAGAGCCATCTACAAACATATCAATCCTTGACGGAAAGATAACAGGATGAGTGGGAGAGGAAGCAGAGTCCTCTTTTTGGAAGGAAATTTCCACGGTACCATCAGGTTTTGAAATGAAAAGTGGGTTTGAAGTCTGGACAGGAATAGGTTTTTGCTGATTTTTCTCATAAGCTGTAACCCAAGATTCTGGGAGAAGCTTGAGAAGCTCAGGGCGAGAAATTTGCCGTGGGACATGGACACAAGAAGCTTGGTGAGGTGCGTTGACGGTTAGGAAAAGGGCTTCATCTGTAGAAGAGGGTAAGGACATGTCAAAGGCATGGTTTTGGAGACGATAGGCCATTTGGTAGTGGAGGGTTGCAGCATATGTGGTAGAGATTTGGGAGGCACCACCAATTTGAACTTGGACCTTTAAAGCTGATAGCAGATGAGGATCTGCTAGTGGCATGTTGAAATTAGGATAAAAGGTGAAAATCACAGTTCCAGCATTTAGAGTGGTTTGAACTGTGGCAATGCATGCATGCTGATACTGCATGAACCTGGTATCTACCAGAGCAAGTCTGGAAGTAACAGGTAAACCTTTTCTTCCATGGAAAGTTACTGCCAATCTGATTGCTCCAAAATGAAGATGGGTAAATCCTTGTTGTTGCCAGATGCGAGGCAAATCAACTGGGATTTCTAGGGGTAAGAGCTGTTCAGCTTCTGTAGCTGTTATGAAACACTGATCAAACTTGGAAGCTTGGACGTACTCTTTTACTGAGGCTGGACGTTTTGTGGAGAAAAGTTGGGTGACAGATTTTTTTACAGAAGTTTGTGGACGGACAAAGGCATTATAGGGATTGAGGAAAGGAAGATCAGTAAGGGGAACCTTACTGTCATCAGGGAGATATTCAACTTCATACAAGTACTCAAGATTAGGAGAAGAGGTGGAGGAATTTCTACTGATAGAAGGGACAAGAGAAGAGGAGGCAGTGGAATGAGTAGAAAACAAACGATTCATTTTTTAGGTTAAAATCTGGGTTCTTCGTTTTCCTCATACAACAAATTTTTTCCCTTTTCAATGTGTAAACTTAAACTAATTTTGATTAATAAAATTCTGTATACTAGGGTAGATAAACCGAGACACACCGCTTGCACAAAAGCCAAAGTCTCAAGGTACTTTTAACCCACGGATACAGAGATTTTTCAATCAAAATAGTTTGTGAAGTTTCTGATGTGGAGGATCCTTAATAGGCAACCACAGAGCATACGCTTCAATTTTTTCTTTTGGAAAAAGATTTGAAGTACTTTAGAATACGAAGTTCCCAGAAGAGGGTTTAAGCTAAAATGGAAAACATGGCTCTGATACCAAATTTACAGACACGAAGTGGGTACAAACACGAAGTAGGTTAGGATCGAGAGAACACAAGACAAGACACAGGATATATGGAAAACACTGACTTAATATTAAACTGGTCTGCTCGTCCGTCTTACAACTGAAAGGGCTCCTCCTTTTATAGGCGTAAGGAGGGTAATACAGACACTGGTAATACATCACTGATTACATCATCAAACAGTACTACATATAATTGGACTCCTTTACTACGTATAACTAGTCTACTGACACACATACTATTCACATGACTTTGACAATACATATTACTATGACTGCCATTTATTTATATCTCACATTTACTACTCTACACCAATTATACATCCTTCAACAGTACATACCAATTATATATTACAACCACAGTAAACACCAATAATTTCACCCCCTCTTGGAAATGAAAGGGGGACCCACAAAAGAGACAGCTGGCTGGATTACTCTGAACCTTCTGAATCATATTGTCTTGAGCAGTCTCCAGAATAGTCTTCAGTCCTGTCGGTCAAGTGATACTGATCCAAAAGGAACCGAATATTTTGGCGCCATTCTTCTGGATAAGTCTCATTGAATTTCCAATTTGCAGTTTCATAATGGAGGAGAGATGAAGGGACTTCTGCAGGTGTCAATCCATTGAGGGAACACAGTGTTTGAGTCATGACAAGATAATTTCCCCTGTTGATCTGGATTCTTTGAGGCTCTGGATATGCAGAAAGAAATATAGTGTGATACTCCTTTCGCCAAGTGACAGAACCATCTGGATTGGGAAGACATCTGTTGTTGCGACTGGTCCAAAAAGCAAATTGGAGATTCCCGCCTACAGTGTTTGGGATACTCCTGATTTTTTGTTGCCAAAATGGTATGTTTCCAAAGAGCAAGAGGAACTTTAAGAAGAAATCTTCTGGAGGATGGATCTGGTTGAACGCCGCATGAGCCAAATAGACCAATACTGCTGATCTATTGAAACAGACACTGATAGTATATACATCTACTAAGTACCATAAAAGGAGGTAGGCTTCTCTTTTAAAATAAAAAACATTATGGTCATATACTTCAAACTGGGTGAGAAAAGGATAGACAGGATGGAAAGGCAGACCACTTAGGGGACCTTCATCAAGACCATATTTGAAAATACAGAGATGTTGAAAGTTTTGACACATTTGGACACATCTAGAGAGAAGGGTTAACTCTAAAAGATGACACTGAAGGTGGACAGGAAGATTGACTGGATGGACACAGGAAATCATTGGAAAACAACCAGGGCCAAAGAAATGTGGTTTTGATTTTGAAAACTGGTTGATTTCTTTTTTGAGTCTAGACAGAAAATCTGGGAGAACATTTGTTTTTCCCTTTATATGGATAGCATCAAAACTCCAATTGGAAAACCAATTTGCCCATCTGAGCAACTGTGCTTTTGGAAGGTGTTTCTGCTTGAACTTGAGCATGCTGGGAAAACTCATCATATCAGTCTCAATTAGAAAATGATGACCGATTAGATGAAATTCAAACTTCTCAATACTCCTTTTGATTGCTAGAATCTCTTTGTAGGTAGAGTGGTAATGAAGCTCTGCTTGAGAGAAGGCACCACTCTTATATCCACAAATTTTGCGCTTCTGTTCTGTGTTTTCTTCCAAGAGAACTGCTCCCCAATATAGATCAGAGGCATCTGTTTGAAGTACTCTTTTCCCGTCTGAAGGTATGGTTAATGGAGGAAGGGTTTTGGCTATGGTTTTGAGGTCTTTGACGGCTTTGGTGCAATGGGTTGACCAAGAAGGAGGGATTTTCTTTAGTAGAGCTGAAAGAGGAGTACGGTATTGGGCAAGGTTGGGAATAAAATCAGCCATATAGTTAACAATTCCAAGGAACTGTTGAACTTGTTTGACTGTGAGGTTTTCATCTGGAAAATGGTCAAGTTGGGAAGCTATATGGGGCTGGAGGTTATATTGACCTTTAGAAATGTGCATCCCTAAAAAATCAATTTCTGATTGAGCAAGGAGCATCTTTTTCTCTGAAAGCATGATACCATGGGTTTGGATCAGGGAATGGAAGGCTTGTAGTAAGAGAACATGAGACTCAATATCTGGAGAAAAGAGTAAGATGTCATCAATGTAGACGAGGGCTGATGAGAGAATGGGAGCAAATATCCGAATCATGGCCTTTTGAAATAAAGATGGAGCTGTTTTTAATCCAAAAGGCATGACTGACCACTGGAAGTGGTGATCTGGAATGCAAAAACCAGTTTTTGGGACGTTCATCTGGATGGATGCCCAGCTGCCAAAAACCTGCTTTCAAGTCAAATTTTGAGAAAATTTGAGCTTTGGGTAAGTTTGCAAAAAGAACACTTCGCCGAGGAAGAGGGAACTTGTTATCTTGCAGAAAATGATTGAGAGGCTGGTAATTGATAACCAAGCGAAGCTTTCCTCTTATCTGCTCTGTTCTTTTGTTTACATAAAATGCTTCACATGCCCACTGAGAGGTTGTGGGCTCAATCAGTCCCTCTGACTGGAGTTGTTGGAGCTCTTGGAGAGCAAGCTGGTAGTGTTCTGGGTTCATTCCATGATGGGTAGCTTTGGTGGGGTTAATATCTTCATTTTTCTTAAAGGGAAGAGCAATGAAGAAATCTGGGTTTTTCCAAAGTGGGTTGGAACATTTGGTAAGGAACTGGGAATGGGATTCTGCACAAGAAGTTTGGATTATGGCTTCTTTGATGGAGGAGAAATTTTCTAGGGAAAAGAGATTTGGTTGGGAAGTCCAGGGTAACAGGTAGTTTTTGTATTTCAAGCCTTTTTTGAGCCAAGAAATTTTGCTGAGATTTTGGAGAATATCGAAGCCTAACAACAAATCTTTCCCTGGGAGGTCAGAACCATAGACTTGGTGTTTTATGGTGTATCCAGGAAAAAGTTGAATGATAATAGGCTTACTGATGAGGGTAATAACAAAGGTTTCTCCATTGGCTGCTGTGAAGGGTCTGAAACATGACTGCCAGTAGGACCTGGGAAGGATTGCTGGGTTGAGGATGGAGGCTGCTGCACCAGTATCAAAGAAAGCGATAACTGGTATTGGTTTCTCATATTTCCCAAGAAGGATTTTAACCCTGGCCAGAGGTTGAGCAAGCATGATGTTTGGAAACCCAAAGGTTTGGATTTCATAGGGGAATGAATCAGAATCATCAGAAGAATCCTCTGATTCTGATGAAGAATCATCAAAAGTGAATGCCAGGACCGCTTCATCTGTTGCTTCATCATCAACTGAAAATAGGGATTCGACATCAGCATCTTCAAGATCATCGTCAATGAGAGCCAAAGAGCTCACCATCTTGTCTCTTGCTGCTTTATTTGGACACTGTTTTGCATAGTGTCCCTTTTTTCCACATATGTAACAGCGATCAGACTTTCGCTGCCCTCTGAACTTTTTCTTCTTAAAAAACTTCCATTTTTTCCGGTGTGAAAACTTGCCGGTCTTGGAAAACTTTGAGAACTTGCCAGGAGATTTGAACTTCCATTTCTGAAAGTGTTTGGTTTTCCGATATGAAGGACGGCAAGTGCACTTCTTGTCCTTGCACTTTATAGATAAGTCTGGCCGATCACAGGCTTTGCCAAGAAGTTTTCCTTGTTCTTCAAGAGTTCTGAGGAATTTCTGGTGATTGCACAGTTTCTCCAAGGCAATCAAAGAGTGCTGATAAATACCGCCAAGAGATGTTGTATTTAACGTCAATCCTTTTGTTTGAAGAAGCCTTGTTGTCTCATTTCCCAATGGTTCTGGAAGGGAATTGAGAAAAGCTTGCTTAAGATTGACATCATCCATACCGTTGAGAAGATAAAACCGTTGAGACATACGGTCATAATGGATCTCCAGATCTCTCCTTTTGAATGAACAGCACCTCATGCTGAGATATTCTTCTCGAACAAACTCCTTTGTGTTGTTGTGATCTCCAAGAAACTCAGTATGCAAAACTGAGATGAATTGATCAAGAGTTGGCAGTTGCTTAAGTTGTAACTGTCGGTACTCACCAAGAGCTAAGTACCATTGACGTAGTCGGCCCAGAAATTTTGTTGTACACTTAGTAATGACAAGACTAAGCGTAGTGTTTGGAGAGAGCATAGCAGCAGTGCACCAAGCATGAATCTCATAAAGTTTATCCAACCATTTTGATGGGGGAATATTATCAAAAGAGAAACCTTGGGTATGGACATTGGAGTGTGAAAAGGAATCAAAGGTTGGATTTTCTGGAGGTGTTTCAAACTCAGGACCTTCCTCAATGATAGGATCTTCAACATTTTCCTCTGGGTTTTCTGGGTTCATCATGAAAACATGAGGTATTGGCATAGAGTCAGTGGATTCAACATCTGAATCAGACTCAATGGTTGGTTCTGGAGATGGGGTTTCTGGTATAGTGGCTAAGGTATGGAGGAGAGTGGAAATTGGATTTTTGGAGGTTGGCTGAACCATTAGCTGTGGTGATTTTAGATTTGGGTCAGATGGTATCGAACAACAAAGGGAACAAGATCAATTTAACAACAACTACTGGATAAATCAGGAACTAGATTGGTCTAACAATACTACTAGTACTACATGGTCGATACTTTGGGAATTCGACCGGTGTGGCAATTTATAGCTTCTATGTACCACCAGGGAAACAAGTCACAGTAAGGGCCCTCTTTCTACCAACCAGACATGAGTTAACTATGAAATTCTTCAATATATTTAATTTCTTCATAGTATATGAACATATTCCTTGCAATTTGTTGTGAATATTATCTGCAAATAATTGTGATGTCCTCAAAAAAATAGTCAGAGCAGTCGCGTTAGCAAAACAAATAAAATTACTGGGAGAAAATAAACAAAAAGGCATTATGGAGACACCAGTTTACTGATTGAATCGGAGAGTAACCTGGGAAAAGCATCATCATTGGAGCGGACTTATCCTGATGAGCTTCTCTAATTCTTTCATTCACAATGCCTGCAAGCAACACCATGGAATCAAAGCATCAGCTACACTCCTCTTGCAATAAAATGAAATAACTGATTCGGTGGTTGTTAAGCAAGAACAGAAAGCAGAAGTTCATTACGAGGCAATATCTGCATATTCGGATCCATCCCCGTCATAAGAAGTAAAAGACATGCCTTAAGTCGCACCAAAAAGAGGGGGGTGAAAGAAGGTTAAAGACTGTATAAAAGGCTTTGTAAGAAGAAAATATGTCCTAATTGCTTCATTACGACCATAAAAAATCTCAATACAATGGAATCAAAAGCAGTTTTATGTTCTCATATTTTCTCCCCCATATATGATGAGGGCAAGAACAGCAGAAGCCCCTTGTCCAATTTAGACATGGCCACACCACCCCTGAGCCCCTCCGTAAATTTACATAACTCATTCATCTCAATGTCAATGGCAGGAAAAGGAACAAAAATCGGAATGAACAATAAGATGCCCCAATATGTTTTCACAACGCATCTCAATAATGATCAACCGAACAGGACAACTAACATTATTTACTCATAACTTCTACAGGTGTTACATGAATCAAGCAAAGTCGCATCTTAGCTGCATCATATCTCCTATCATGAAAAGCATGCCAGCATCGCTGTCCAATGTCCCATATCATACCCAGGCACTGAAGCCAAATAATGGTCATTTACTTCCCCTTGCACAATATCTTCATTTAAGAAAACAATAAGTTTATAGTTCTGAAAGTGGAATAAAATGCAATTTCTCTATTAACTAATACAGTGAGTGAGGTAAGAGTAGCATAGGGTAAACTTTGGCTTTAATCCTATTCTTCTTTGGTATGTCCACTCAGGCTTGAAACAATTCTTGCAGATAGCAATATAGAAAGAAACATAAAAATAAATTGCAGGAAGGTACTATATTTGTTCTATCCGTCGTCAACATTCTAGCTACCCATAGACATAAAAGATCTAAGTACCAGAAACGCCCTTGAAATCGGATGACTTCGACTCACGCTGGACATAAACACAACCAAGGCACTTGCTGCAGAAAGCAATAAAGGAGGATGTAAGGAATAAATGTTAAACAAATCACATGATGAAGAGAAACTTAAGCCATGATAACATAGCATAAATTGTTCTACAGACTCTTATCACAAGACATATCATTCTTGCAAAAGCAAAAAAAAACAAAAAGCAAAGGACAGCTTGGCTGGAATTTACGCTCTTAACAATTGAATTTAACATCTATTCACATTCACGAAAAACATCTTTATTCTGTGATATTGCACTCTCAAGTCTCATCCAACTGAAAAAATGAACTTGTACAAATTATAATGCACAGACCACTCATTCAATTAAGTGGAAGTAGCTAATGAACCAGGATTTGGAAAACTGATATATTTAGCATAATGCAATGTGCTAAAAGGAACTACTGAGTAAATGATATTGGGTTAACCAACCTGATGAGACCAACTATAGGAAGTCTAGCCACTGATCTCTTCAGCGAAAAATCCAGGGTTAAGACCACAGAACCATCAAAGAAATGTGTCAGTGCCAGAACTGAAGGTTTGAAATAAATTCAAACAGTTCTTAAGCAAGCAAAATCATATGAGAACAGATTATCTAATCCAGCAAGGTGAATCAGCACCTTAGCAACAAAGCTTGGAAAGGAGGAAGACATATGGTATAATATATCCAAATACGAGACATGGTTAGATACGATAACTCCAGGCCTTTCAGGTTCTTCAGATATATCTTTGCACTCAGCCTGATCAATTGGAAAGAAGAAAGAGCCACACACAAAAAAAGGAGTCAAAATTCAGCGTTTTTGCCGCAACTGCCATAGAGAAGACATAGCATTAACCAAAGAAAAATCATCTTTATTACCTTACTACTATCCCAGATTCGCTATAAAGCTCAAATCTTCTTTAAACTGGGATGATCTCAAGAGTGCATGATTAATTAGCAAGTGATGCTAAATCATCAAGTGCAGATAGCTGCTATCAAGAACAGATTTGCCCCACCTAATGACCCGAAGCCGAAATGCATAAACCAAGGTAACAGAGCAGGATATAGTTTGTAAATCTTCGATTCTTAATATGGACTGCGAATGACCCAATCCAATCAAAAAAAAAAAAACCAATGCCCAAAATCATAGAGAGTAGACACCTATTATGCTGTCTTGCTCCAGAATCCAAAAAGATCAGCATCAATTATGGATTCTTGATTCCTCCAACACCAAAAAGTACAGAAGAGTAACAATGGGTCATGGAGTATGCAGTTCCCAAATCCTGTTCCTTCAATCGCCCGACGGACGGATCACCGGGACATTATCAAATGTAAATATATTTATCAAAATCCAAATTTACTTGAATTCACTTGCTAGCATAATCTCTAAGGAAAATGAATAATGCTAATGACATAAAGGAAAACAGTGTATAATTCAATCCTTTCCATCCCCAAGAGGCATACCAATATTATTGATCAGAAATGTAGTAACAAAAGAATCCAGGAGCTTCGTGGATCCACATTATCTCCCTTGTAGTGAAACTACAAGAGCAATCTTCCTCTCCACTGAACCTAACAGCTAAAAACAAAAGTATTCTAAAAATCGGAATTAATCGGCGATTAATCGCGGGTCTTATCTGACTAGATCCGACTAATTGCTATACGCCGATTAATTGCCGATTACTAAGCCTCGAAGCTCGAAGGTGGCCGACTGACTAGCATGACTTTTAAAACATTGGAAAAACAATCGTCATAAGATGTATAACCCAACTAAAACAAACATAAGTCCCAAATTATTACTACTACAACCAGCAGGTTTCAACAACCGCATTCATACCTTATCCCCTCTAATCAGCAAGAAACCCAATTCTTATGAGTACTAATCACCGCCGACAAAAGCCCAGCCGACGACATCAACGCCGGCCCCGAAAACCTTCCCTTCCCGTCCCTCACGTCCCCCAACGCCATCAACCCATCAGCCAAATCCTGCACGACCGAAAGCCTCTTCATAACCCTCTTCTCCCTCAACTTCCCAATCTTCCTCTCCTCCTCCTCCTCCTCCCCGCCCCCCTCCCCTCTCAACCTCAAAACCTCCACGCTCGACCTCAGACACTCTTCTTCCTCGTCAATCCTCCTCAAATCCCCAACCTTCAACGCCACGCTCCCGAAGTACCCTACCAGCTCCGCCCACGCGCTGATCTTTTGCAACTTCTGCAAGTGGGTGTTGTCGATCAACCCAGATTTGGCTAGCCAGACGAATTGCTCGACGAAGTAGTACACGCCCTCGCCGCCGTAGGCGACGAGCGAGAGTACGAGTTCTTGTTTCGAGTCGAAACAGGAGTTCTTGTTTCGCAGAGCGTTGAGGTCTTGGACGAATTTGCCGAGGCGGAAGGCTTTCCGGCTGAGGCCGACGCTGGATTCGAAGTTCTTGAGGCGGGGGTGGAGGGGATGGGCGGAGGGGAGGAGGGAGGAGGCGAGGATGATCTTCGCGGCGTAGCGTGAGATTTTGAGGAGCTTGTCGACGCCGTCGCGTTTTGCGAGGTAGATTTCGAGGTGGGTTAGGAAGTCTCGGGTGTTAGGTGGCGGCGATCTGGGGTTTTGAGGAGGAGGAGGAGTGGGGTTTGACGAAGGTTTGGGACCTTTGGGTGGATCCATGGAGTCGGAGAGGGAGAGAGAGAGAGAGAGAGAGGGGGAATTACGTCATTGAGTAAGTGAAACGGCATGGTATTTATTGCTCGTTATTCATTGCTCGTTATTCAGGCAACACACGTATTTGTTGCTTACTCCGATTTGTGTGCCAGGTGCATGGAAAATGATAATGATAGGAGTACAACCAACTCTGCTAGCAACCCACGTGTGGGTGTGTGTTTGGGGAGGGAGAAAATTTTCGGTGGCGGATGGGTATATTTGGTGCTAGTTCGGCACATTCGGGCCGTTCAGTGTACTTTTGGACGGTTTAGGTTGAATCTCTTTCTCTCCTCTCACTTCGCTACTCTTTCTTTCTCTAAATTCGAGCCGTCCAAAATCGCAAAGGACGGCCCGAATGTGTCGAGCGGGCACCACGTGAAATATATCCACCCGGCACTGAAAAATTTCTCGTGTTTTGGGTGTGTAAATGAATGTGGTACTAGAATTATTATTACTAGTAGTAAAATTCAATTGGAAAATGATTTTGCACTCCAAAATTTGTTTTCTAGTGTACCTTGCTATGTACTGTATAATCTTCACCCTAAAAGACAAATTTTGGAGTGTCATCATCAAAAATTGGAGTGCCAAAATCAAAAATCAATTCAATTATCTTGTTGCGTAAGTGGCTGGCTTTCGGAACTCCTTTAAGAAAATGGACTCCCGATCACTAAGAGCATCTCTAACTCATCTCCAAAACTTCAAAATGGAGAATGGATAAGACATACTGAAGGAAAATTTTGTGATTTATCCTCTATTTCTTTTAATTTTTTGTACTGAATTTAGGAGGAACTTATCATACTCTTGTAAGAACTTGGTCTTTAAAATGTAAGTGTAGTCTCTACACAATCTCTCATCAATATGTCACGTCTATTATCTATTTTGGAGTTTTGGAGATGCTCACTAAAAAAGACGTTGGATCCCTCCGAAATTCTCCAAAAAAGTATAAAAAGTGAAGAAAAAGAGAAGATAAGTTATAAAAGCTCCTCTCAATATATCACGCCCATTCTCTATTTTGAAATTTTGGAGATGAGTTGGAGATTCTTTAACAAGTATTCCCTCTGTCCCAAATTGGATGACAATTTTTGACATTTGTGTCAATTTTAATTCCTTATATTTTTCAATATGAATTTCAAAAAATATACAATATGGATCTTGTTTGATAGTTCTCGATTAGTTCTATTATACAAAGTTTTCAAACTCGTGAAAAACATTATAGATTGAAAGATATAAGTAATGAAAAATGACACAAATTTCAAAAATTTCAAAAATTGTCATCCTTTTTGGGACGGAGGAAGTACTATATTAGAAGGTCGAAGGATAAGTAGAGGATGAAAGAGGGGAAAGCATAAAAAAAAAAAAAAAGAGAGTCGGTTAGGGAGTCGTATTGGAATAGAATTGTTTTCCGAAGGAAAAAAAAGTAGTACAGTAGAATATAAGAATCAAGATCCTTTCTTTCTACCATAAGATGTTCATATTTATGAGTTTGGATTAATATAATTATTTATTATAATTAATGTTTTTCTAAAACTTTTCTAATTTCTAGGAAAATTGATAGTAGATTATTAGCTACACCAGATAAACTTGGAAAATTGATACTCTTATAGATAGAAAATTAAGAAAATTGATACTCCAACGGAGGAGCCGCTCCCACCAGGTGGGTAGCGGTCACGGGTCATAAGACTCATAACCAAGGGCAGAGCTATGTCGGGCCCAGGGCTCTTTTGGGTCCGGTTCTCTGAGCTTTCGAATTTTAAAATTTTTATTTTGTATATTTTTTATTTTGAATATTTTTTATTTTGAATATTGTTGATAATTATTCATGTATAGGCTACTTATAATCATAATAATTTGGTTTGATTTGATAAAAAAAATCGGTGTTATTTTACATTCTCATTTCTTTCATAAATAAAAAATAAATACGTGACAGTTGAAGTAGCCTAAAGAAAAAAGTAAAATGTTTGGTATACTTTTAACTGTATTAAGCTTAAATCATTTCAATGTACACATGTATTGTATTGAAAGACAAAAACTTTATGATAAGTATACGTTTCGACAAAAAATATATGTCTACTAAACCGACCCCCCTCCCCCCGAATCAAAATCTTGGCTCCGCCACGTGGACTCATAACGCATTCTTCGCACAAAAAATCCATTTTGAAGTTGACTTATTCGTGCAGCCAATCATTTGATCCGTAGACATTGAAATCCAATGCGAAAACAAGTATGGCGTAACCTATGCAATCTTGCTTCCCATCTCAATCATGCCAACTTTCAGTCGCCATTGACTTCGTTTCTTTTGTAAAACTTTGTAAGTACAACACTAATACTTTACTTCAAAAGATAGTTTGATCCAAACACAGCCTATAAACACGACCTCCAATATCAACAATTCATCCACGGCAGCCTGTGCATCTCTCTCCTCTCCTCCCCGCGAAGGCGAAAAGGAAACGGCCAAGTGAAGCGGCGTTGGCGGCGGCCATCTCCTTGTTCTTCTTCGTTCGTAAAAAGTAAGAGTGTTATAATTTCTTGGCAAATTTGTGAAACACTTATATGGGCATAGTTGGGAGTCAAATTTGTTTTCAAATCTTGAATTCTAAATTGTAGTTAGGGTCGGCTTTGACATTTTTGAAGACAAACTTCGAAATGGACCCTTAATAAAGCTCAAGCATTGAGTACCTCTTGAATCTCTAATTTCTTCATTGTCTTGATCTATGATATTTCTTCTCCTCTACTTGAGTCTTTAATTCATCTCCATTTTTTTTTATGTGCTCTTCACGTTTCTTTCTTGTTTGCCAAAAAATAAAAAGATGAGGGTTTGTAAACCATGTTTTGTTAAGGAATGGGAAAGGATGCATCAAACACATTGATGCACCCACCACATTTGATCAATTTTCAAGGGCCCATGAGTCTTGGGCAGTTTGTCGGTCTCCATGTTATTTTTTTGTTTTCCTCTAATTTAGTAAGTGAAGTTAATTAGGCCAGTGGCCCTTAAGCTTTTTTGGAAATAGGGAGACCGGCGAACTACCCAAGACTCATGGGCTCTAGGAAAATGGGTTGTTTGGGTTTTAAAATGGGTCCCTTAGTGATGTTATCCAAAAATAAGAAAATTAGACTTATTTGTTGGGTACTAAAAGTAATTAAGGGCCTTAGTTTTTACACATTTTTTGGGGGCCTAAAGCGACGACATTTTGGCCCTTAGCCCAGGCCCAGCCCTAATCGTAGTTTATAGATAATGTGACAAAGAAGTTTCTTCAAGTTAAATGTGCTTCGTAATCATGATATCTAACTATAGACGTACGTATAAGTCACGGATGAAATAGGGACGGAACTAGCTGGACTACACAGAAGCCGTTTCCTTTGGTTTTTTAGATCCTCAATACTAAGTCATAGTTTACAGGTTTTGATGTTATAATGAAAATCTGTAAAAAAATATATGAGATTAGAATTCTACGTTCTTCTAGTCATGTTCAATTATAAGTGCATTGATGTATATTGCACAATGGGTTGCCCAAACATGCTCTGGAATATCCCTACACGACTTTAATTTCTGGTTTTGCCGATTCGTCGACTCTTTCCGAGCTGATTTTGATGATCAAACCTGCTTATTTGTTAGGTCGTTGAAAGTGAAACCTTCAAACCTTGTCAAAACTTATATTGATCAAATATCAATCAGCATACGATCTATACCCAATCATCTTGACATAAACAAGTTTGATCCAATGTGACAAAGAAGTTTCTTTAAGATAAACGTGCTCTGTAATTTAGACATGATATTACAAATACCTCGACAAAATCAACAATGCTACGTACATTTCTACCGACCACTCTCCGACCACACTTCTCTCACCTATGTGTCAACCCCACACATTTAATTGTGGAGTCGGCTCCACACATAGGTGAGAGAGATGTGGTCGCGCGGTAGGAATGTACGTAAACTTATTGATGGTCGATCTAGTCCCTTCCGGTATCCTCTTGGTTCGAAACCTAATCCTCTCTATCTCTTCTCTCTAGATCTACAGTTGATGATGGTAACGATGGAGTACAAGGGGATTTCCGACCTCGTTTGGGATGCAAGTATGGCTTTCATTTCGACAACATTTGGTGTTATAGTCTCTCTTGGGCTTCTAGAGAGAGTGGATAATTCTAACTATGATTGGATAGTTCTTACCCTTTACCTATTTGCAATCATCTTCTTTTTTCTTAGGGCCATTTGGTCCTTCGTAATTTTATTCATGAAGATCAACGACAGGAGGATTAAAAACCAAACCCTGTATATGGATCATTCAAGGGTACCGTAGCTCACTCCCACGCGTAAGCGTGTGAAACAGTTGTGGAGGGGACTATAGAGATTAGTTCGAAGAGTGCGCAAGCTGGTCTAAGACATCCTGCATTAACAAAAAAAAAGAAAAGAGAAGAAAAGGGTACCGTAGCTCCTTCTCCAGAAGGCTCGAAACCCTAGTCTTGGTTTGTGACAATATTGTAAATTTCTTGATCACTTGCTTGTGTTATTTACTGTGGACCAATGTTACGTGCATAGATATTGGTGCATGTATCCGAAAACACAGATGTGTCTAGAATCGTGTGCCGCACGTATAACCCTCATTATTTTGTGGACTCTAAGTGCATTGGACGATTCACCGGCAACATTTGTTCCGATCCATGCACCAATGCGTATGTAAGTACTACTATTAGGATGGTTGTCCAAAATTCAAATGTATTCGATCGAGTGACTGAATCTTGATCATGTGGTAGTTTATATATATCTTGATCTAGGATTTTGCTGCCTAGTTTGAGTTTCTTTCTTGCTTTTTCGTTTCGTAATGTTCATGCAGAGGTCAGGATCCTAAGTTTTGAATGAAACTTGAAAGATTGGATCTAATCATTTACACATATTCAATTGAGCTCTGGTCTTGATCTCTTCCTTCTCCCTCACCCCTCTGTCCCCCTTCTGCCTTAGCCCTCTCTCGCCTCTTCTCCGGCCTCCATGGTTGTGAGTAGGGTGAGATTCCTTCCTTTGGGAGGGAGTTCTCCTCTCTCCCCATTATATTTGGACGCAGGGGGTCCAGATCTAGGTTTCTAGATCTGGGTCTTCGGAACCAGCTTAACAGCGGCGACGGTGGCAGCTTTGGCCTGGAATCCTGCGGCGGGCTTGTGCTCATCTGAGGACCACTCCACCCACCCTCACGAGCGTGATCAATGGGTCCGACTCCGGCGTTTTTGGTTCCTTGCGGCTTTTTTAGTTTTTCTGTTGTATTTTTTAGTTTTTTTGTTTGTTGTTTTGGTTTGTTGTTTGTTCTTCGGACCGGTAGTGTCCTTTTTTTATATATATGCTATGTTTCTGGTTTGATCAAAAAAAAAAATTGAGCTGATTTTTTTACAGAGGCACTCGAAAAAATATTTTAAAAATAATGACAGTTCAGATTATTTGTGTGGGATCCAAAAGTGGGACCCACATGCCGCTGTATATTTTTCTTTCGGTACCCCTATCATGAACGGTTCGGATGTTGTATTGTCGTATGGTTTACTTTTAGTATATTCTATTCGGATGTCCGGGTTAGCATACGTGCGCGAATCTCGACTAATTCTAGAGTCCTAAAGTTAACGACCGAACAAATCTTCTAATGGCCCCAAGATTTGAAATATTTGGCTTTCGCAGAATTCGGATACGTGAACTCATGGATAACAAACATTTATTGCTTTCTGTGTGGCCTGTGATCCTTGATCCTCATTCCTCCGCTGGTGGTTCGATGGTTGTTGAGCCTTCTTCTCCTAGCCTGCACAGGGAGCGCACGACTAAGACCTGGCCGGGGGTTGTCCTGGCAAGGCCCTCCGGCGAGAGGATAAGTATTGTGCAGAGAGAGGAAGCAGAAGACTGGAGAGTGTATATTCAGAGTATGGAGTAGCATGTGTCCCTGTTAGGGTTACCATCACTAGGTATTTATAGGGCCTCTTGGCTTGCTCTCCAAGTGCGGGCACGTGCTTGGCACGAGCCGGGTGTCGTCATCGTGACGTCACCAGATAGATCTGGTAACCGTTTCGAGCTGAGCTGGCACCACCCATGTGCGCGCATCATTTATCCTTTGGCATAACCGTTTTAGCACGTGAGAAGGCACGTGTCTTGACGGGTGGCCGAACCCAGCGTTCGGCTGAGACCCACATGTGGCCGAACATGGCGGCGACCCGTGGGAAGGAGTCTGATGAATGAGCCGGCCTCCGGAGGGTGACCGAGCTTGAGAAGTTCTTCGAAGGTGGCCGAACGTGGGGTTCGGCTGAGACCCACATGTGGCCGAACATGGCGGCGACCCGTGGGAAGGAGTCTGATGAATGAGTCGGCCTCCGGAGGGTGGCCGAGCTTGAGAAGTTCTTCGAAGGTGGCCGAATGTGGGCAATGGTGATCGTCCGTCGGTAAGACGAATCAGTGCCCGCTCCCGGACCTTGGTTGTAGCCGAACGTGGAATGACGTACGGCCATCGTCTTCGGTCGCGGCATACTTTTCGGTGGGCTTGAATCATTTGGTTTGGTCCGCTACACTTTCTCATGCTCACTTTGAATATTATTCTATATTTGGTTTTCCCCAGTTATTGGAATTGTTCACTACGTACGCCCGTTTTGGGAGTGTTTGGGCTTTGTCCAAACAGTTTTTTTATTTTTTAATCCAACCCTTTGCTGAATTCTCCTTCCCCATCTTAATGTACTTTTGTCAAAAAATTTCAAATTTTTTTTTTTCTATCCAAAAAAAAACCGTCGACCTCAACAGGGCCAAATTATGGGAAACCAAAATCTAGAAAGATGACAGCTGCGCATCAGATAATTTACTCCGGAAATCTAGAAAGATGTACGAAGTTGGTGTCTCCCTTGCAAAAGTTAGATAGGAAGTCCGCTTGCATTAAGATTTGATTGATTCACACATCAGAATATCATTTCTATAGACTGATAGTGTTTCTTTCAAAGATTTTCCTTAATATTCAGAGGAATTAAATGTTCTCCCGCTACTTCCATTCATGCATATTTCAGTTCACGGAGCAGAATATGCCTTTGGAGCTCATGACTCTCCATCCAGTGGCGTTTTTGAAGTTGAACCTCGGCAATGTCCAGGCTTCAAGTTTAGGAAGTCTGTACTTATTGGCACTACATGCTTGGATGCACTCGAGGTTAGGGAGTTCATGGAGTACCACTCTTCAAACTACTATGGCAATACGTATAGTTTGATTGCCAAGAACTGCAACCATTTTTGCAAGGACGTTTGTTACAGGCTGACTAGGAAACTGATTCCGAAATGGGTAAATCGCCTGGCTGAAATAGGTACGCTTTCTTTATCAATCCACGGAAGGATTTTTGTCGGTGTACATGAACAAACGCATCCCTAATGGATTTTTGTCGACTTCCAAAAAAGTTATTCATTTTGACTTTCGGAATAGCATCTTGCACAATCCATTTCTTGCCCTGATAAGATAGTAACTTGGAGACAGACTTCAAAGTATGTTAACTAGATTTGCTATTTATTTGTACGCAAAAGTGGTAGCTAATTTCATGAGCACTTGTTCTACCGCGTAAACCAAAATCTGTATGTGATTTTCCAGCTGCATTTATCTGAAAGAACCCTTTTTCCTTTTCCCTTATTTATTCTTTGCAATGTTTTTTTTTTCTTTTCTGGATAGTAATGTTTTTGTTTGCCCTTGGATGTATTTCATAACTCTATTTGTAGGCCCCTTCCTTTCTTCTTTATGTGTTAGGTACTTTGGTGGGGATGTGGCTGAAGGTCATTTTCGTTGGGATTACAGAATCAGTGTCAAATCAAAATACACAACAAACAACATAGAAACCGTAGATATAGCGTATCTCTTTCTATATCTCCCGAGAATCTCGTATTGACTAAGAATATCTGTTGGATGGGGACTCTAGCAAATCTTCCGCTAATTTGTAATTTGTTTAGAGAATGCATATTTTGTTTCGGATTATGAAATCCAGTTGAAGGAGAATGAATCATTAAAAAATGATAACAAGAAATGACATTTTGTTGAGTAAACAAAATCGTTGCTTAAATCATTTTTGCCCTTGCAATGACGGATGATTCCCTTGGCGGGTGGGACGATCTATCAAAAATTCTATCCATCATGTAACATGATATTACATTAAGTTAATGTATTTTAAGTGTTTTTCCTTCCTGTTCTGTATCCTGCTAGGTTCAAGCTTCCACTGTGTACTACCTGAATCATTCATCAACGATTCTGTTTCGCAACGCAATCCAAGCTCTGATGAAGAATGTTCTAGCGACAAGAGAAAGCTAAAAAGTTCCTTCAGCTGTCTGTCTTCCGTATCAGTCCGGCAGATGCAGTTGTCGAGGTCTTCCTTATTTCTGCGGTCACCCTTAAAAGGCTGCTCACCTCTATGGGAAAAAATAAAGTCTAAAAACGGTTTACTAAACGAAAGGTAAGAGGATGAAGAAAACAGTTATGTGTGTGTGTGTCTTTGTGAAATTTCTCAAATGAGAAAACTTAGAAGGTTTCTCCTAGTATTGGGAGAAGTGTGTAAATGCCGAAGTTCTTGTTCTTACTTGTTTGACGGGAGATGGGATGTATTTATGCATATGGGAAAAAAAATGAAGAAAAGGAAAACCTCGCTGAAAGAGAAATCAAAAGATGGCAAGTACACAACCTAATGAGGGTACTGGTCTCTTGATTCTCTGCAGATTTCCGGAGCAATGAAAGATGATGAAAGAGATACGTAAAAAACAGTCCTACAAGAAAATATGAGAGAGAGAGAGAGAGAGAGCTCTGGTTTGATTACAAGGAAAAGTGATGCTGAATTTCACCAATAATCCCCCCGCTTTTCTCCACCGTAAGTAGCTTTTGACTTTGCAAAAATGAAAAAACACAGCCTCAGAGAAATTCAACTGAGAGCATATGCAAACAAATGTATATCTCGTTGAGGAATGAAGTCATGAGATAACCCAAAAGTATGCATCCTTAAACACATCTATTGTTAAACTGCTGGAGCAGCCCGTGCAGTTACCCGAGCCACTTCCTCCCGAATAGTACTTTCTGCATCTCCGTCACCCCAAAATCAAATGCAGAAACAGTCCAGCTTTGCGAAAATGCGACCAGCCTCTGAAGTAATCAAAAGTCAAGACCAACCTCCGAAGCAATCAAAAGTCTAGACACGTACAACTTCCATTAACATGATATAACAAGAGTAGTGCGCGATCAAGAGAAATTTCTATATAGAACAATTCAACATTTCTGTTCGGAAATAATAAAATTATACGACTATACATATGACGAATCTGAATTACTGTTGGCAAAAGAAACCTGCATGAACACGAAAGAGAGATTTTCAGATTAACACATGCACATTCCTCCTAAATGGGTTCTAGTTCACGTAAATCAAGAATAGCGAGCATGCATAAAACATCAAAACACACAATTCAAGAATAGAGAGGCAGCACTCCACTAAATGGCATGGTACTAAAGTTTATAACATTACAAGTGTGTTAACAGCACACCAATGTTTGTTTTATTTCAGAACATAATGGGGATAACCAACCCTCTCTGTATATTCAAAAGAAAATACCAGGGGCACTAAGAAACCAAACTGGATCTAGATATCTTTTGAGAGCGAGGCCATGATATTATCACTCGTCTTTCCGATGCAAAACACTAGGCAGGCGATTATTACCGTTGAGAGCAGCATGGTATATTCGTTTCTCTGCCAAACCAATATCTGACATTGTAAGATTACCCTGCAAAAAAATAGACCGGCATATGAAACTAGTTGCCATGACAATTAAATCTGACAGCAGGTTTTTCAAACGGAAACTCAAAATCAGTAGTTTTTCATTTCTGCCTTAATTGACATTCAATTGAGATTTTATATATGAGGCAAAACTTTGCTTCAGGTTGGAATAGATTGCTTGTGGGCAAGTGCCTCCCTTGCAATTTGAAGGACTGGTGGTCAACCAAACAGCTCAAGCAGAGATTCTATAGACGAGCCTAGGGGTGCCACGAGTGGACTGGAGGATGCCTTGGCCTTCTACCAGAGGTTAGGGCACCATGAGGTTGCCTTGTCCATCACTATCCAATCTTCTAGGAGGAACACATGGATGCGTGTCAGTGACTCGTGTGCTCATATTTCCTTGTAGTCTTTCATTGAATGGCTCCCAAGATGTATGTTGTGAAAATTTGAGAATTTCTCTATCGGATGTTGATCGTTTCATCAGCTTGGCATTTGGATAAGGTAGATAAATTTAAAAGAGGACTCTATACAGTAAAGAGTGCCTTACAAACTTTAACCTGAAGTTACGCCCACATTTATGGATTTCAAATCTGGTACTCAGATGCTCCATCAACATTCAAATAAACAAATAATTCTAGTTTTCAATGCCATAACTCAGACACAGTATCTATCTATCTATATCTATCTATACTATATACTAAGCAAATGTGTTTTGCCTTTAAATCCATCCAAACCCTCTTTCCTAATTTTCTAGATTTATTATTATTATTATTTTTTGAGAGAGAGTAACTGAGAGAGGGAAACGTGGGAGAGGGAGGGAGAGAGATGTGGGGGGTTGAATATGTAGGAAAAATTATCCTATGCCATGGGACATCGTCACGTGGTACTCCAAATTTAATTTTCACACGTGTCTTTTGGTACATATAATAAGATCAATGCTAGCGTGCATCGAACATGGGATTAAAGAAAATGTTAAACTATCTTTATATCAACTAGCGTTGTGCCCGTTCGATGCACGGGGCCGAAAAAACCAATGTAGTTTTTTTTATCCCGTGCATCGAATGGGCACAAATGCTAGCGAAGTAGGAAGGTAACGTGACTATATTCATTTGATCGACTCTCATAAGTCATAACAATAAACTCAAGGGAAAGGCATACCTCACTAGCCATCAACCTCCGAACATTGTCAGCATAAAGTTTTGGATCGTCCTTTTCTTGCTGCGAAGGGTAGTAGACAGGTAACCACGTAACATCGAGATAGTTAACAAATTGACAGAAAAGAAGAATTACATGGCGCACCTACAAAAGAGATACATATAGAAACTGTAAGAGAAATCCAAGGACAAAATGACGAAGTCCTACAATTTACATAACTGATTTGGGGTTAAATTCAAGCGCAAACAGAAGCATGATCATGTGATGACCAAAAGACTTCTGACTTCGTTTCAGATAGAAAGCTTAATGCAAAATAAATAAACTCAGCTTCCATTGTCTGGATTTCGCAGAGTTCAAACTAACTTGTACAGCTAAAGAAATACTCACCCCGGATATGGTGTCCCAGGCAGGACTAAATCTCTGGTATGGATATCTTAAAATCACTGGAAGCACTGGAGCTTTAGCAAGAAATGCACCAGTCTTAAAGGGAAGGATGAAGTCGCCATTCGTTGTTGTGCCCTCTATGGAAACCAGAAGCAATTATACAACTAAAACAGCAGCACTTGGAAAAGTATGTGAAAGATACATGGATCTAATTAAAGCTGCAACTACTGAATTCCAGAGTATGATAAAAACAGCAAAAAAAGAATTCTATCCATTGCTTTAAATAGGTTTTGTGCTTCTCATATGGAAAAATATCAATGTTCTAAAAAGCGCTCGGCGCTAGGCGGGCGGCCGACCACCTTCAAGCTTCAAGACCTATTAATCGGCCATTAATCGCCTTTTAGCAATTAGTCGGGTTTGTTTTTTTAAAATATTCTACAACCTCCCTACCATTAATAATCACAGTTTTTCTAGTTGATGTGATATATCTTCTCTCCCAAAAAATTTCTTAGTTCTCTTTGGCTATCGGATACTCAATGTTAACACTTCTAAATGTTAACAGTTCTCTACATTTCAAATATAGAGACATAGAAGTTCAATGTTCATAGTTCAAGATTACGAAATCTTAATCACCAGACCCAGATCGATCAAATGAGAGCCCTAACACAGTAACACTAATTCGAAGCCCTAAATAACCTGGTATGAGTATAACAGTTACCCCCCTTCGTTTTCTAAAAATTCAAATTTACCCGGCCTAATCGCCCATTAGCCGATTAATCGCCCATGAACCGATTAATCGCCTATCGCCGCCTAGACGCCGACCAATTAAGCGGCAATTAATCGCCGCCTAAGTCCGATTAATCTTCTAGCCGCCTAATTCAACCTTTTAGCCATTAATCTCATCGGTCAACCCAGATTTCCAATTAATCGCCCATTAACCGGCAATTAATCCCGCCTTTTAGAACACTGAAAAATATGAGAGATTAAATAGCTAAATCTTACTTAAACAAACAAACTAATCGCTGGATATTTACAAAGATGACAACGAATGCGCATGTACATAAACTTTAGTGCAACTTTACAGATTATATAGAACAAGAGTGCATTGCTCCTTTCCTTTCCAAAATTTTCATTACAAGTACTAAGATGGACCTTCCACAAACTAATGCGGATGAGAGAAACCAGGTAAAAGCTATAACTAGTGTTCAACAACAGATGTCTCATTCACTTGGATAAATTCAACGACACAGTGGGCAAAATTAATAGATTTAACTCCCATGAGACTCACAAGTAATACCGAACAACAAAGGGAACAAGATCAATTTAACAATAACTACTGGATAAATCAGGAACTAGATTGGTCTAACAATACTACTAGTACTACATGGTCGATACTTTGGGAATTCGACCGGTGTGGCAATTTATAGCTTCTATGTACCACCAGGAAAACAAGTCACAGTAAGGGCCCTCTTTCTACCAACCAGACATGAGTTAACTATGAAATTCTTCAATATATTTAATTTCTTCATAGTATATGAACATATTCCTTGCAATTTGTTGTGAATAGTATCTGCAAATAATTGTGATGTCCTCAAAAAAATAGTCAGAGCAGTCGTGTTAGCAAAACAAATAAAGTTACTAGGAGAAAATAAACAAAAAGGCATTACGGAGACACCAGTTTACTGATTGAATCGGAGAGTAACCTGGGAAAAGCATCATCATTGGAGCGGACTTATCCTGATGAGCTTCTCTAATTCTTTCGTTCACAATGCCTGCAAGCAACACCATGGAATCAAAGCATCAGCTACACTCTTGCAATAAAACGAAATAACTGATTTGGTGGTTGTTAAGCAACAACAGAAAGCAGAAGTTCATTACGAGGCAATATCTGCATATTCGGATCCATCCCCGTCATAAGATGTAAAAGACATGCCTTAAGTCGCACCAAAAAGGGGGGGTGAAAGAAGGTAAAAGACTGTATAAAAGGCTTTGTAAGAAGAAAATATGTCCTAATTGCTTCATTACGACCATACAAAATCTCAATACAATGGAATCAAAAGCAGTTTTATGTTCTCATATTTTCTCCCCCATATATGATGAGGGCAAGAACCGCTGAAGCCCCTTGTCCAATTTAGACATGGCCACACCACCCCTGAGCCCCTCCGTAAATTTACATAACTCATTCATCTCAATGTCAATGGCAGGAAAAGGAACAAAAATCGGAATGAACAATAAGATGCCCCAATATGTTTTCACAACGCATCTCAATAATGATCAACCGAACAGGACAACTAACATTATTTACTCATAACTTCTACAGGTGTTACATGAATCAAGCAAAGTAGCATCTTAGCTGCATCATATCTCCTATCATGAAAATCATGCCAGCATTGCTGTCCAATGTCCCATATCATACCCAGGCACTGAAGCCAAATAATGGTCATTTACTTCCCCTTGCACAATATCTTCATTTAAGAAAACAGTAAGTTTATAGTTCTGAAAATGGAATAAATGCAATTTCTCTATTAACTAATACAGTGAGTGAGGTAAGAGTAGCATAGGGTAAACTTTGGCTTTAATCCTATTCTTCTTTGGTATGTCCACTCAGGCTTGAAACAATTCTTGCAGATAGCAATATAGAAAGAAACATAAAAATAAATTGCAGGAAGGTATATATTTGTTCTATCCGTCGTCAACATTCTAGCTACCCATAGACATAAAAGATCTAAGTACCAGAAACGCCCTTGAAATCGGATGACTTCGACTCACGCTGGACATAAACACAACCAAGGCACTTGCTGCAGAAAGCAATAAAGGAGGATGTAAGGAATAAATGTTAAACAAATCACATGATGAAGAGAAACTTAAGCCATGATAACATAGCATAAATTGTTCTACAGACTCTTATCACAAGACATATCATTCTTGCAAAAGCAAAAAAAACAAGAAGCAAAGGACAGCTTGGCTGGAATTTACGCTCTTAACAATTGAATTTAACATCTATTCACATTCACGAAAAACATCTTTATTCTGTGATATTGCACTCTCAAGTCTCATCCAACTGAAAAAATGAACTTGTACAAATTATAATGCACAGACCACTCATTCAATTAAGTGGAAGTAGCTAATGAACCAGGATTTGGAAAACTGATATATTTAGCATAATGCAATGTGCTAAAAGGAACTACCGAGTAAATGATATTGGGTTAACCAACCTGATGAGACCAACTAGAGGAAGTCTAGCCACTGATCTCTTCAGCGAAAAATCCAGGGTTAAGACCACAGAACCATCAAAGAAATGTGTCAGTGCCAGAACTGAAGGTTTGAAATAAATTCAAACAGTTCTTAAGCAAGCAAAATCATATGAGAACAGATTATCTAATCCAGCAAGGTGAATCAGCACCTTAGCAACAAAGCTTGGAAAGGAGGAAGACATATGGTATAATATATCCAAATACGAGACATGGTTAGATACGATAACTCCAGGCCTTTCAGGTTCTTCAGATATATCTTTGCACTCAGCCTGATCAATTGGAAAGAAGAAAGAGCCACACACAAAAAAAGGAGTCAAAATTCAGCGTTTTTGCCGCAACTGCCATAGAGAAGACATAGCATTAACCAAAGAAAAATCATCTCACGACACAACCTCTGGTAAAATCTGCGTGTCGCGTCATACTTTTCTTAGAATATTAAGCTTGAAATATACAAAAAGAGGTTAAGCGAATATGAATAATTATAAGGGGCGTACCCTGGAAATGGAAAAGATAATACAGGAAAAAAGAAAAGAAAAAAAAAGTAACTAATCGAAAATAAAGCACATATACAACCCGCATAGATACCACCAAGGGTGGTGGTAGTCTAGTGGTTCAAGGCTCACTCCCAAGTGGTTTGGGTGGTCAAGAGGTCTAAGGTTCGAGTCGTGCTATCAACGCCCCCTCGTACTTTGACCTCTTGTGAAGCGCGGCTGTGTTTTCAACTAGCTCTTGGTGGGGCGGTAGAAGCTATAGCAGTATAGCTCTTTGGTCCCTTCTTGGGCCCGCCGCGGGTCCAAAGTCTCTATGATTACGCCTAGGGGCCCTCCTCCACCCTTTTTATACTGGCAAAAAATAAACGCACAGATAGGTGTAATAACTAGGAGTGAGGAAGGAACCGAGTAACCCGATGAAACCGACTAATCTGATGCATACCGAAGGTTGTCAGACGGTTTAGAAAGCTTCAGCAATTGAGTACGGGTTGTATTTTCAGAGTTTTTTCGGTTTTCGGACAGGTGGCGGGTTGTAGCCGAACAAATCCGCATTCACCCAAACCGACCAACAGTGTTTTATACTCCATGTGTATTTTCCCTTCCATGTGGTGTAGTTCTATTTGCTACTGGGATTACCCTCATCTCTTTGGCATACAGCAGGCCTTATCTAGGACTTTCAACGTACAGGTAACCTCTTAACTCTCCTTCCCTCTCTCTCACTCACTCGATAAATAAGAAAACAAAACATATCAAAGCTTCTCACCTTGAACCTCACAGAAACCCTAAATCGCAAAATGAAGTGGGGCGGCTCACCACAGAATCCTTCCCCTTTATCACTTTTACCTTCTCCTTCCATCGTGGAAACAAATCCCCCTTGCTTTCCATTTCTTTGCAGTGTGATTTTGTTTTTGTTTTCTGGGAGTAGACTGCTACAGCTCTGTAATTTTTGGTCGTCGGAGAGAAAGGAAGAGGAATATGTCAACCTGACTAATCTGACCGAATCCAAATACCCGATTCATATCGGGTTTTGACAGTACAGTGAGTACACAGATCGAAATTGGGTGCTCATCTTCCAAACCTGAAGTGGATTGGGTCGGAGGGTGGGTGGGCAGCAAACCCGACCCGTGCTCACCCCTAGTAATAACCATATCAAACTGATCAAAAACTACTAGTATACCGAAATCCAACCAAAAGGGACCAATGAAGGAACAACAAGGACACTAACACTGGCAAAGTAATTCCCTTATCCTAACTAGGGAAAATTACCAATCTAGGAAGTATTACCTGAATCATACACATCACAAGTAATGAACACAAGCTAAAAGCATAATTTTCCAACTGCTTTCATCTCATTAATGAAGACCCATTCACTTTCAGAAAGATCAATTACATCTCCAAATGTAGCAAATAAGGCTTCTCTCTCAAATTTGCTCTTTATCTTGGTTTTGCCCTTATCTTATCTGATTCATTTGGAGACGTAATTGATCTTTCTGAAGTTGAATTGGTCTTCCTTAATTAGATTAAAGGAGTTAATATAAACATCAATCTATGTACCTGATCATTGAACTGATAAGTTTCATTTATCCAATAAAACCCTAGAACGAAAAGAATCGCCCTGGAAAAAAACTTCCCGGCCCGAACAATCACGGCCCTCCTCCACCCCCTCACGTGCGCATAATCCTCCTGCCCGGCGCCGTCCTCCCTGTTCGGCGCCAGACTCACCGTGCAAACCCTACACACCAAGTAATACACCACCAGTATCGTCATCACCACCGCCACCCGCACCGGCAGCAAAGTGAAAAACGCGATTCCGAGCAGCAACTTCTCCGTCCACGGCAGCTCCCCGCGGCCCATGGTGCCGTACACGTCGCTGCGGACGTACGCGGCGAACTTCTTCTCCAGCTCCTCGATGGTCGCGGCGGAGACGGGCGGCGGGGGGATGACGGCTGCGGCGGCGTCGGGTTTGAGGAGCGGGCGGTCGTCCTTGGCGGAGGAGCCGTCGTCGATCGGGTCGGGTTGGTGGGATTTGGGATTCAGGTCTTTGAGTTCGGACTCCATTGGTTGATGAGTATAGTGGGGGGATTACAGGGGACTAGATTGGGGGTTTGTGGAGTTCGATCGCCATTGTTGTTGCGGTGATTCTCGTCGATCGAGTTTAGAGAAAGAGAGAGAAGAAGGAATATACACTTGTATTTGGTTCGGCGGTGGGTATAGGATGTAGTCTCTCGCTGTGGAGGATGGATACCGTGAAGCGTTGGGAAGTACGCCCGCCGTTGAATAAAAGTGTGCGGATTTATTACCCAAAAAAAATGTGTGCGGATATTTATAGTGTAAGATTTGTGGGGTCTCGTCTGTTAACTGTTGGATTTGTAACCAGAAAGTCTAATGGTACAACAGCCGCGTACAGATCCCGTTTGCGCCCGTCTCGGGTCTCGCAAAGACGATCAGAGCCGCTCATTTTGTTCAAAATTCTTCGTTTATGGTCCCTGTAAAAAATCACCTCAATCTGATATCGGGAAGGATGTTTACAAATCATCCAACTTTATTTCAAAATTTAGTCTGAACGGCTCCGATCGTCTTTGCGGGACCCGAAACGGGCGCAAACGGGATCTGTACGCGGCTGCTGTACAGCAGCTACTGTACCTGTAGCAGCATTCATTTGTAACACTGACGTAAGAGATGACAATCACGTCCCAACGGATGATTGGAAGGATTGGGGGTGGGATTGGACTATCCCCCCATCCAATTTAAATCCATGTTTGTGTAGGATTTAATCCCGGAACTAATAATTCCAACCGGATTAAATAATCATTTCTGAAGGGGACTATATAATCCTGGGATGTGGGATTGATAGTCCGGGGATCAAGGGAGCTCCGGACTAGAGGTTAAGTTACCAAAATACCCCGTAGTTGTCCTAATTTAACTAAAATCCTCCACTGCCGAAACCCAGAACGGGTCAAACCACTAGAAACCAACCATGGCAATTCTCCACCATGGACCCACGGCGGTTCTCCACCAACCACCGCGACTCCGACGCCAGCTTCTGCAGCAGCCGCCCCTCCGATGCACCCAGACAGGTGATCTGTTTGGTGGTGACCGTGGTTTGGACGATTTGGGCGGAGGAGGGGCAGTAGGTTTGGTAGTAGGTGAGAGAGATGAGGAGGGATTTTGGGTTTTCAGTTTGAGAGAAGAGGATTTGTGGGTTTTGGTTCCAGTTCTGGTTGTGTGTGTGTGTGTGAGGCCCCGTTCCAGAAATGGAAAAAGCTCTTCTTTTTTGTCCAATAAGAAGGGGAGTTCCTGAAAAATAAGAAGGCTTGGAATAATTTATATAGGTTCCATGAGGGCCGGCGGAGGGAAATCGGTCCGGCGGCCGCGCCGGGCCGTCTCCGGCCACCGGACGGCCGATCCGAGCCGTTCAAAAATTCTATAAAAAAAAAACCAAGGGGGCCAGCGCGGGAATGAACGGCATCCGAGGTGTGTAGGGTGCTTGATCCGAGTACCCCTTTTCCGTGTACATATGAAGCACCCTACATATATACACGGAAAAGGGGTGCTCGGATCAAGCACCCTACACACCTCGGATGCCGTTGATTCCCGCGAAGCCCCCTTGGTTTTTTTTTATAGAATTTTTGGACGGCTCGGATCGGCCGTCCGGTGGCCGGAGACGGCCCGGCGCGGCCGCCGGACCGATTTCCCTCCGCCGGCCCCCATATTGGTAAAAAACAGTTTTCTTTTTGTAAAGGCAACTTCAAGCTCAAAAATCATGTGTTTACGCAAATAATTTTCCTATCACAATGGATCTTGTTTGATAGATCTCATTGAGATCTTTAATACGGCGAAAAAAAAATTAATTTTTTTTTTCATTTATATTATTTTTGAGTTTGAAAATGTTAAAGAAACTTTTTGTTTGGAAAAAATAAGAAAGGTGGATTATTTTTGAATGAGAAGTGAAGGAAATAAGTACTTATTTTTTAAGAAGATTTCCGGAACGGAGCCTGAGAGACAGAGAGAGAGACTGAGAGAGAAAGAGGGAAGGGATCTGCACAGAAGAAAAGGGAGGTATTTGGATCAACAATAGCGCATGGGCATATACTTTTCTCTTTTGACCCAAAAAAAAAAAAAAAAAACTTGTTCCTTGTGGGTGGAACACGTGGAATGATAGAGTTTTTTTTTGTTTTTTTTGTTTTGGACCCTTGGAAGAATAAAGATGGGTTCTGGAATTGGACGGATTGGATTTAAAAGGAGTGCAAGAGTAAATTTTGATTCGGTTTTCCAAACAGCTCCCTACAAGAGAAAATTTAGCTAAGGGCAATATGGACAATTGAACCATTAATCCTTCTCAAGCGGTATTCAAAACAAACACAGATATACGGGATTGATATTGTCCTTTGTTGAATTCCATACACAAACAAACATGGGATACAAGGGACTATACATCCAAATAGTCCCCTCACTATTAATCCCTTCACTAATAATCCCTTGACTACAATCCCATCTAATCCAATCCCTCCTATCAAACAGGGCCTACTAGTACTAATATTCATATGTTCCGTGTTGATCGGGACGGGTTTTATTCAATTCTTTTAATTGCGGTATCAGTTTTGATAGTTCCAGTTTTTTTGTTAATCTTCTTTTTTACAAAAAAGTAATTTGAAATTCAAAAATTATGTGTTTACGCAAATAATTTTTTTACCAATATAGATATTGTTTGATAGATCTCATTGAGATCTTTAAAATGGTGCAAAAAAATTCAAAAAATTGTTTTTCATTTTCATTATATTTGAGTTTGAAATTACCTTATTTTTGAAAAAGAAGGTATAGAAAGTTAGCGGAACGGGGCCACTTTTTAAAAAATTGACGAGTTTTTGGTTAGCGTTCAATGTATACAATCTCTGAACCAGACCCGAACCGTAGTTAAATGGTTCCAAGGAGGAGACGGTCCTCGTTGATCGGGACGGGGTTTGGGATGGGATTTGATGATGCCATGATGGACTTCGAATTTAGGTAAGTGAGTTCGGACTCCATTGGTGATGGGTAGTGCGAGGGAGGGAAATTATTCAGTAGTCCCGAACTACCAGCTCAGTGCTCCCATGTGGTACTCCCTAACAATCACATCCTGCCATCTAAGCTGCCAATACATGTCAGTTGCCCGGATGGCAATTGCCCATACATGTCCAGGAAAATTTTGAAACCCAACTCCTTTCTCTCTCTCATGGAGTCCGATACTACCACCGTCCCCCGACACAAACCATCGTCACCATCAGCGACTCGATTTCGTCCAAGGAGATGACTTGATTTGGTTGAAGATGGCGACCACTTTGGTGGAAGTAGATGACTCCGTCATTTCAAGGTGAATGGGGGGAAGGGAGACCAGATGCAGTCGAAGGAGATGTCTCTCAAATGAATCTCCGTTTTTGGGTCTGATAGAACCACTCATGGAACAAACAAGACAGCCACATTTTCTAACGTATAGAGTTTCTCATGAACTATTTGGACACAAGCTGGGTTTACCTTGCAATGAAATGCCAGAAGTCTACATCCAATTAAGCTTACAGACTGGTAGAATCGAAACTTCCAGTTATGCTTAAAGACGGGTTCTTGGAATGGAAAAGATTCAATTGCGAAAAAATCGGGGGGACTAGATTGGGGGATTTTGTGGAATTCGGTCGACATTGTTAGTCGAGTTGAGAGAAGGCGGAATATAATTGAGTTGAGAGCGGGTCGAAGATCTAGGAGGATAGAATGGTTTTATAACCTATACAAATCCTCCGTCCGCCACTGAATGCTTTGCCGTTGTTGCAATGGTTTGTGCATGCCTGCAGCAGCTAGGAGGCATTGGTAGAAAGGTTTTATAACCTTTTGGTTGAGAGCTCTTTCAACACAAGCACATTCAACCATTGAATAGGGTTCTTCCCCAACACAAGAAGAAAAACAACATTTGTATAAATTTCAAACCTGCGATAGACCTTGTGGTTCTAACATTAAACTTCTCTCCTTGAGTAACAACCATATTTCCTACTCACTTGACCACTTGCAACATCGCTTTTCTCAGTGCACATATCATTTTTGACCCATGGTTTTCAGTTGTTCTCATTCTGTGGCATCTTCATCAATGGTGTAAGACATCTGCAAGTCAAACACACTCCGGCTATAACCTCCACATCCTTATAGACTAATCTTACTAGTTACTACTATCCCGGATTCGCTATAAAGCTCTAATCTTCTTTAAACTGGGATGATCTCAAGAGTGCATGATTAATTAGCAAGTGATGCTAAATCATCAAGTGCAGATAGCTGCTATCAAGAACAGATTTGCCCCACCTAATGACCCGAAGCCGAAATGCATAAACCAAGGTAACAGAGCAGGATATAGTTTGTAAATCTTCGATTCTTAATATGGACCGTGAATGACCCAATCCAATCAACAACAAAAAAAAAAAAAAAAAAACCAATGCCCGAAATCATAGAGAGCAGACACCTATTATGCTGTCTTGCTCCAGAATCCTAAAAGATCAGCATCGATTATGGATTCTTGATTCCTCCAACACCAAAAAGTACAGATGAGTAACAACGGGTCATGGAGTATGCAGTTCCCAAATCCTGTTCCTTCAATCGCCCGACGGACGGATCACCGGGACATTATCAAATGTATATATATTTATCAAAATCCAAATTTACTTGAATTCAGTTGCTAGCATAATCTCTAAGGAAAATGAACAATGATAATGACATAAAGGAAAACAATGTATAATTCAATCCTTTCCATCCCCAAGAGGCATACCAATATTATTGATCAGAAATGTAGTAACAAAAGAATCCAGGAGCTTCGTGGATCCACATTATCTCCCTTGAAGTGAAACTACAAGAGCAATCTTCCTCTCCACTGAACCTAACAGCTAAAAACAAAAATATTCTAAAAATCGGAATTAATCGGCAATTAATCACGGGTCTTATCCGACTAGATCAGACTAATTGCTATGCGCCAATTAATCGCCGATTACTAAGCCTCAAAGCTCGAAGGTGGCCGACCGACTAGCATGACTTTTAAAACATTGGAAAAACAATCGTCATAAGATAGTATAAAAACAATCGTCATAAGATAGTATAAAAACAATCGTCATAAGACAGTATAACCCAACTAAAGCAAACATAAGTCCCAAATTATTACTACTACAACCAGCAGGTTTCAACCACATTCATACCTTATCCCCTCCAATCAGCAAGAAACCCAATTCTTATGAGTACTAATCACCGCCGACAAAAGCCCGGCCGACGACATCAACGCCGGCCCCGAAAACCTTCCCTTCCCGTCCCTCACGTCCCCCAATGCCATCAACCCATCAGCCAAATCCTGCACGACCGAAAGCCTCTTCATAACCCTCTTCTCCCTCAACTTCCCAATCTTCCTCTCCTCCTCCTCCCCGCCCCCCTCCCCTCTCAACCTCAAAACCTCCACGCTCGACCTCAGACACGCTTCTTCCTCGTCAATCCTCCTCAAATCCCCAACCTTCAACGCCACGCTCCCGAAGTACCCTACCAGCTCCGCCCACGCGCTGATCTTTTGCAACTTCTGCAAGTGGGTGTTGTCGATCAACCCAGATTTGGCTAGCCAGACGAATTGCTCGACGAAGTAGTACACGCCCTCGCCGCCGTAGGCGACGAGCGAGAGTACGAGTTCTTGTTTCGAGTCGAAACAGGAGTTCTTGTTTCGCAGAGCGTTGAGGTCTTGGACGAATTTGCCGAGGCGGAAGGCTTTCCGGCTGAGGCCGACGCTGGATTCGAAGTTCTTGAGGCGGGGGTGGAGAGGATGGGCAGAGGGGAGGAGGCGAGGATGATCTTCGCGGCGTAGCGTGAGATTTTGAGGAGCTTGTCGACGCCGTCTCGTTTCGCGAGGTAGGTTTCGAGGTGGGTTAGGAAGTCTCGGGTGTTGGGTGGCGGTGATCTGGGGTTTTGAGGAGGAGGAGTGGGGTTTGACGAAGGTTTGGGTGGATCCATGGAGTCGGAGAGGGGGAGAGAGAGAGAGAGAGGGAGGGAGAGGGAATTACGTCATTGAGGAAGTGAAACGGCATCGTATTTATTGCTCGTTATTAAGGCAACACACGTATTTGACAATGGGTATTGCTATTTGCAACCACTTATTTTCTGAATGTAGCCTGTATATAATATGGTACACAGACTACGTTCAGAAAATTTGTGGCTGCAAATAGCAAGCTCCTTGACAATTTGTTGCTTACTTTGATTTGTGTGCCATGGTCATGGAAAATGATAGGAGTATTACTGGTAAGGGACAGGGTGAGCAAAATAACCATCAATCCACGAATCCAGTCCAAACCATTCTAAACCGAATGGTTTGGCTCGGTTTTTCAGCAATATGGTTTGGTCCTAGTTTTAAAAAATTAGAAATCGTGTTATATGGTTTGGTTTATGAATTTATGTTAATGATTTTCATTCCAAATCGATCCGAACCGTATATAATATATAGTATGTAATTATGTATATGTATAGAATTTGTTTAAATACACTAAATAATTTTTTTTCCCATAGTCAATTAATTTCCTAATCTAATGCTCCATTCCACCACACTATTCTTTCACTTGCAAGATTAATTTCATAAACTTTCTATATATGTTAACATATTCTTATAATTTCAATACACTAAACATAAACGGCTTGGGCTTAGTCAATTTATTTCCTAATCTTTTTGCTCGGTAACTAATTTCATAATCTAATACTCTATTCCATGCCTCCATTTCTTCACTAATTACATGTATTCTACTCTTTTTAGTTTGGTAATGCTAGTGAATTTTGGTGATTTTAATGAACGAATTTTAATATAAATTTTGGTTTAACTTATCTATGCAATTTTAAGTAGTTTCTCGAGATGATACCTCAATTTCAAACGAACCGTGGTTTAAAATCGAAACCGAACCGTGTTTTAATGATTTGGATTGGTTTGGTCATATGAATTTTGTGGGTTGGTTTGATTCACCAAATTCATAATCTGTAAGTAATGGTTTGGTTCTTGATTTACTATGAAACCAGACCAATCCGGTCCATGCTCACTCCTAATTACTGGTGCACCCAACATTGCTAGCAACACACTGCTTACTCCACAACCTCGTCTCCAAATAAGGTTGAAAACCCCAAGCGTAGGGTTAGGTCGTTGTCAGCATAAATACCGGAAAGTCCGGGATCGTACCCACAGAGATAATCTCTATAGCTAATTAGGATTTGTAGATGTAAGGGTTTCCGGCGTTTAGACGGCCAACTTTTGGTTTTCCTTTGAAAGGTGGAGAAACACTCTTATGGAAAATATTAGAAATGAGATTTTGCTAAGAATTAAAAGCGGCAAGGCATAGAAGTTCATGACACCCGTAACTTAGGCCAATCAACTTTTCTCAACAAAAACACGGTTGAATCACACGGCATAGGTTATCAACCGGAAGGTTTAGCAGTGAAAATGGTTAGGCTTGAAATAGAGTTTGAATAACAAGCTTAACACAAGGCGTGACATCGCTCCCGGAACCATGTGAGCAAGCACATAATCACCGGAGGTTAACAACGCCAAGACTTGTATTCAAACTAAACATCAAGATCCATGAACAAGAAGCATAATTTGGAAAGCGAGCAAGTTCTTTGGTTCTTTTGGCAAACACGAGGTGAGACATAGCTCACGGAACCATGTGAGCACATGATCACCGGATGTTAACATCGACAAGTTTTGTTTCATAAAAGGTGAACCATGCACATTTACAAACCAAACCTCAAGTTCTGAGAAGAGCAAAATTAACCTAAGTCACGAGGTGTTATTCACCCCATGACCAAGCCTTATCGACTACTCACACATGGCATAAGAACTAAGCATGGTGGTAATTGAAGACATAAGATTTAACCGATAGAAACGAAAATAAACTTGATATTAACGAAGATCAAACAAGTAGCTACAACATTAATACATGAGAAAACATCAAAACACTTAAACTTACTTGAGTTCTTGAAGGAAATGTTAGGAAAGCTTGAAAGACATTAATGGAGAAAAAACCAACCTAAACTAACTAACTACTTTAGCCTAAAATTCCTTCTGTGAGAGAGAAAGACTTCCAACCTATTTATACAAACAAATCCCTCTCTACAAAATATCCTAAAAACATACCAAAAGTAGTAACTATTCCATAAATGGCATTACAAGAAAATGCGGATTTGATAATACAACGAAGCACATTGGCAAAAGTATATATGGGTCGGCAAAGGTTTTCGCCGATGAAAAATTTTGCGTTGGCAAGTTGTCGGCATTGATATATCGGGAAAGGGTTTCGCCAATGTGAATTGTTATTCGTCGGCAAAAGTATAGTTTCAGCGACACAAGTTTGCATCGGCAAAACCTGTCGGCAAATGGTAATGCGTCGGCAAATGGGGTTCTAAAATTGGAGAATGTGTTAACCTTTGGCGATGAGACTTTTGCATCGACAAAAGTCAATTTAAAAAAAACCCAAATCTGCTGTTGTTGCTCCGCGCACCCCATGTTTCGAACTTGGGACCCCAGGTATTCACACTACGCGCCTACCCACTAGACCAACTTACTCTTTCGTGGGTAGTATGACAAGATCTAATATATAACCTATATAGGTAGTATATATACTATTATATTATATCTTCTGTAGTAAGTATCTACTATATTGCATATATCATATCATATATGTACGTTCTATATATAAATACTACATACGTATATAACACATAAATATGTACACAAAACTTCTTATAAGGGCGCCCTTAACTTGTTAAGTTAAGGACGTTCCCTTTTCTGATCGAATTTCGATGTTCCAAACCCCTCAATGTGTTTCAGAACGTGATTTTAAGGGTACCCACAAGAAATCGGCAAAAAAAAGAAAATACTGGGAAGGGCTCAATCGGATCAAATATAGCGTATTTTTTAATCAAAAATTGATCCAATCGAGCCCTTTTCGGTCATTTTTTTTGCCGATTTCTCACGGGTACCCTTTAAATCATATTCTGAACACATTGAGCGGCTCGAATCATTGAAATTTAATCGGAAAAGGGGACGTCCTTAACTAAAATAAGGGCGCCCTTATAAGAAGCTAACTGTATGTGTGTGTGTGTGTATATAATACTCTTTTCCGTTTCACAAAATTTTACCAGTCTGCAAAACCTAGAACTTAAAAGAATGCTTTTTTTAAAAAAAAATTCAAACTTTCTTTTTTGCAAATTACACTATATATATAGCGAATTATCCTTGCCTACGGACAAATTGTGTGACAGGAGAGAGTATAACATATATATTATATGTATGTACACTATATATACAGATGTACCCTATGTAATATACATATCATACGTTAGACTATATAGGAATATGGTTTCAAGCGACCCAAAAAATACACATAAAAACACACTATCTCAGCCACTGAAATGAGTGACTAAGATAGTGTATTTTCATGTGTCCCTTTAAACTCCCTTATATACACATATATAAAATGTACATGTAATTATACATAAGATCTATACCATATACATATATATATGTTATATGTGAATACGAGCTATTGCCGACACAAAGATTTATCGCCGAAAGATTTGACTTTTGCCGATGCACATTGTGTCGCCGAAGGTTCCTGCAAGACTATTGCCGATGCAAAAATGTCGTCGCCGAAATATTCAACTTTTGCCTATGCACAATTCATCGCTAAAAGAAAGTTTCGTCGGCAAATATTACCCGGGAAAATATTTCCCGCCAATCTTACTTTTGTCGACAACATTTGCCAACGCATTTATTTTTGTCGCCAAAAAGCTTACATTCACCGACACATACTACTTTTTCATCGGTAAAAACATACTTTTGCCGACAAAAAATACATTGTGTCGGCAATTTGGTCGCTGTTGGTGCATTTTCTTGTAGTGTGGAAAGCCCAAAAAATAACAAATATCTGGTAGAAAGCTCCCCGTATCGATACGGTTTTAGGCAAAGTATCGATACCACGCTGTTATCCTAACATGGCCATTTTCCACGTAAAGCCCCCGTATCGATACAGTTTTAGGCCGTATCGATACAACATTCGCTGATGCCCCACGAAGCTAATGCGTATCGATACAGATTTTGTCTGTATCGATACCAGGAGCTTATCTCCAGATCTTCAGTTTAGCTTCAGCAGGCAGCTCCCAGCAGCTTCCAGCTCCTCAGCATCTTATTTTCATTCTCTAAAGTTAAATAAAGATTACATTTTAAACCTTTCTTTTACATTTTCTTTACTTTAATTTATTTAATGAAAATAAGTAAGTACCCCCCATTTGGAAACAATGGCATTACCAGAATTTTGATATTCCAATTAAATCAAAATGTCAACCCCCCACTTTTAGTGTAAAATGGAAAACTACACATTTTTCTCAAGAGAAAAATGTTCGAAACATGACCTTGCTCTTCAAATAAAACCTTGCAACTTTGTAGTTACTCTTAGAAAAATTCAAGGATCAATTACCGCCATTTTTAATCTCGAAAATCGATACTTTTCAGAAAGTCATTTTTCCATACTTAGACAGATTTTAAGGGGCCGACAGGGTCTTCGGGTACTTGGAAGCACTTGGGCCATCCATTGCGTTGAAAAGCGCCTTATTTGCACGTTTTACCTGAAAACACTAAAAACACACCTTACGGGCAATATCACTATAAAAGCTAAATAAACGTAAGATAAAACAACATAAAATGGGACTAGTCGCACCAAATATCTACAATGTTGGGTGCTCATCATACACGTGTGGGGAGAAAATTTTCGGTGTTGGGTGGGTATATCCCATGTGGTGCCCGCTCGGCACATCCGGACCGTCCACTACACTTTTGGACGGCTCAGATTGAAACCCTCTCTCTCCTCTCACCTTGTTACTCTCTCTCTCTCTCTCTCATTTTTCTCTCTCCAAATCCAAGCCATCCAAAATCGAAAAGGACAGTCCGGAAGCGCGCACCACGTGGGATATATCCACCCAGCACCGAAAAATTTCTCGTGTTTGGGTATGCAAATGGATGTGGTACTAGAATTATTGTTACTAGAAAATTTCAATTACCCTATTGCGTAAGTGGTTGGCATTCGGAACTCCATCAAGAAAAAGGACTCCCGATCGCTTAGAGCATCTCCAACTCATCTCCAAAACTCCAAAATGGAGAATGGATACGACATACTGAAGGAAAATTTTGTGATTTATCCTCTAGTTTTGTTAATTTTTTGTACTGAATTTAGGAGGAACTCATCATACTCTTATAAGAACTTGATCTCTAAAACGAAAGTGTAGTCTCTACATAATCTCTCATCAATATGTCACGTGTATTCTCTATTTTGGAGTTTTGGAGATACTCACTAAAAAAGACGTTGGATCCCTCCGAAATTCTCCAAAAAAGTATAAAAAGTGAAGAAAAAGAGAAGATGAATTACAAGAACTCGGATAAAAAAAAAAAAAAATTTACAAGAACTCCTCTCAATATATCACACCCATTCTCTATTTTGAAATTTCGGAGATGAGTCGGAGATTCTTTAACAAGTATTCCCTCCGTCCCAAATTGGATGATAATTTTTGATATTTGTGCCAATTTCAATTTATTATATCTTTCAATATGAATCTCAAAAAATATGCAATATGGATCTTGTTTGATAGTTCTCGATTAGTTCTATTATACAAAATTTTCAAACTCGTGAAAAACATTATAGATTGAAAGATATAAGTAATGAAAAATAGCATAAATTTCGAAAATTGTCATCCTTTTTGGGACGGAGGAAGTACTATATTAGAAGGTCAAAGGATAAGTAGAGGATGAAGGAGGGGAAAGCATAAAAAAAAAAAAAATGAGAGTCGGTTAGGGAGTCGTATTAGAATAGAACTAGCGCATGCCCGTGCCTGAAGGCACTGAAGGCACGGCTCGAAATCGTTATTCAACTCATATCCAGTTTTGAAGGCCAAGGCCCCATTTGCAAAATTCTAACTACGCAAAATAATAATAATAATAGCTCAAGTATATTTACCGGTTAACTTGAATCAACACATAAACAAACTAATAGTTGGAGCGCCGGTACCTAAAGGCACTTATCGCCAGCCATTTAAATTCACATCCAGTTCAACTACACTACAAACTATTTATCACAACTGGCAAAACCCAACTATAATCACAAAATCCACTTTATGGGTTTAAAAAAATCAAGCTTCAGGATGTAAGAATACAAATCCAGTAATTAAACTTAGTGATAATATAGCAACATCTAGCTTTTATAAGTAAGCATAATGGAAGAGAAATTGAACATGTTGTCACACCAAAAAATTCATACCATTTCAATTGCAATCTTGTCACACCAAAAAATAGTCATATTCACTAAATCATTTAATCGAACATGTTGTATACACCGAATCATTAGGTGTTTTTTACCTTGAAGTCCTCATACTTTTGGACTGGTGCATTTGTTTTGGGTTAAAAGAGCCCAAAAGAAAGTAAAGAAACATGTCGAGGAAAATTCTAACCAATTGTTTGCATAATTGAAAATAGGCGAAGATCACAAAGAAGCTAAAATTAGATTTCGTCGCCAATTGTCATTTTTGTTATATTTAACACTTTCCCTTTCAAATTAAGAAAGAAAAATCATGCCTTTACCAATTACCAATTCCTCCATGGAATTTCTAATCTATAGATTGTATACAACTCACAACCAAAGAAAAACATGTGCTTTTGTTCCCTGATTTCATTTGAAAATCTCAATATCCTCCTACTTGAAAAAAAAGAGTTTATAGTTCGTAAACTGTTCATGGACGCCCACGGTATGCAAACCCCTTGGGTTTTTTCTTCCAAAGATCTAGCAAACATGACAGTAGAGATTGGGGGTTTAGAAAATTAGGGTTCAAGGAAAAATTACTTCGTGATCAATAGCAGATTAGAGGAGGGCGAGAGCTGTTGGAGCCAAAGGATCTTAGCTTTAGATGAGGCTTGTTTCATTTCACTCTGTTTCTCTGTTAAACACGGATTTAAGAAGAACAAAAAAAACTTACTTCTTCAGGTAGGTCGCAAAAAGAAGAAGAAAGGACATGTAATCTCATACCTATTATGATTTCTTGCGGACCCCCGACGATGGCGCTGAAGAGGGTTGCGTCCGTGTTTGCTGAAGAGATGATGGGGCTTGGGAATAGACGAATTAGGAAAATTGCTGGGCCAAATCATTTTTCTTTTTTGATTGGAATGGGTTCCCATAGCAGGAGTGGTGGGGATTGGGAATAAACGTCGTCCCAAATCTTTTTCTTTTTTTATCGGAATGGGTCTCATTCCCTTTTTATCGAAAAGAAATCGAACTTGCATGAGAACTGAAAAAATCATTCAAGAAACTCCCAATTTTCGGCAAAAGAAACCCAATATGAGTAAAAATCGTTCAAGTAAAAAATCGAACTTAGAACTGACAAAAATCCTTCAAGAATCCCTTGCATGAGAACTGAAATAAATCGTTCAAGAAACTCCCAATTTTTGGCAAAAGAAATCCAATATGAGTAAAAATCGTTCAAGGAGAAAATCAAACTTGCATGAGAACTGAAAAAAATCCTTCAATGTTTGAATCTCTTGCAACGTTCAAGAAATCGAACTTACCTCACTATCGGTAATAGTCGTTCAGAAGTTGGAAAACGTGGAAAATGTATGCTTGTGACAAACAAACCGTAAAAAATGTGGACCTTCTAAATAGAAGGTATAATCAAAATTGAAAGCTTTGAAGTAGCAAACGTGGACCTTTTCAGCTGAGAAGGTATTAAGAATAAAATCACAATTTATCTGATAATCACAGGGAAAATTGAAAGGTTTGAAGTAGCAAACGTTTGATCGTACTGTTTTTATAAAAAAAAATGTTTGAAAACCACCCTAATTTTCGGCATTAATTCCCTGAATCACAGGGATCCATTCTTATCCGGAAATGTGGTTGTAAGCATTATTTCCCAATTTATGTGATAATCAATAGAAGTTTAAATGTCAATATTTGGTAAATGTGGTAAAAAATTAAATCCCTGAATTACAGGGAATCAATCTCACCGAAAATGTGGCATGCATTAGAGTAGTAAGCTTTACAGTTATCTCATGTAATCTCAGCCGTAGAAAAAATGTGTACCGATCCTAGGATCCAAAATATAGGAGGGAATTTAGGGGATTCAAAAACTTCCCTGTCATATTATATAGATTGTTTTCCGAAGGAAAAAAGAAGAAGAAGTAGTACAGTAGAATATAAGAATCAAGATCCTTTCTTTCTACCATAAGATGTTCATATTGTAAGTATGAGTTTGGATTAATATAATTATTTATTATAATTAATGTTTTTCTAAAACTTTCTAATTTCTAGGAAAATTGATGGAGTAGATTATTAGCTACACCAGATAAAAACTAGGGCTGTCCACGGTCCGGATTGGATTGGATTTGAATGAATCCAATCCTAATCCGTATCTCACGATTTTTAGAAAATGCAATCTAATTCTAATCCAAAAGTCTCACGGTTCGGTTCCAATCCGAACCGTAAGTCACGGTTCAGTCCCAATTTTATCCACGGATTTCCTTCCATAAAAATAAGATTATGCTACTGCCAACTATAAATGCAAAGTGCAAACACTTATTAGTGTTATGGAATGTAACAACTAATAAGTGTTTGCAACCTTGCTGGTTTCAAGATTCAGATAACATTACAGCAAGTTAGTTCCACTGTTTTAGTCCAAAATCGTTCAAGACAACAACCAAATAGGTAGCAACCAAATACAGGCTAAATATTGTCCAAATTCCACTAACAAAATATGCAAATTCTGGTAAAGTATTATGTACTTATTACCTTAAGTTTATAATATTGTCTTATTAATGTTTAATGTAAAATTGTTAAAAAAATTCATAACAATTAGTAAAGTTATACGGAGTAATTATTACACATATATTTTTATTTTTTTAAATATCTCACGGTCCGGTTCGGTTAATCCACGGTTTTGAAATGAAAATTCAATCCTAATCCATATCTCACGGTTTTTTAATTTTTGAATCCATGTCCGAACCATTAATCAGATACTCTTCCAAAAGGCACGGTTTTTTAATTTTTGAATCAGATACTCTTCCAAAAGGCACAGATCGGTTTCACGGTTCTTGGTTTTTCTTGGACAGCTCTAATAAAAACTTGGAAAATTGATACTCTTATAGATAGAAATTAGGAAAATTGATACAACGGAGGAGCCGCTCCCACCAGGTGGGCGGCGGTCACGGGTCAAAACCAAGGGCAGAGCTATGTTGGAGCCCAGGGCCGCTCCGGGTCCGGCTCTCCGAGCTCCCAAGTTTTAAAATTTTTATTTTGTATATTTCTGATTTTGAATATTGTTGATAATTATTCGTGTATAAGCTACTTATAATCTTAATAATTTGGTTTGATTTGATAAAAAAATCGGTTATTTTACATTCTCATTCTCAACTTTTTTCATAAATAAAAAATAAACACGTGACAGTTGGAGTAGCTAGCCTAAAGAAAAAAAATAAAATGCTTGGTATATTTTAGCTGTATTAAGCTCAAATCATTTCAATGTATACATGTATTGTATTGAAAGACAAAAACTTTATGATAAGAATACGTTCCGACAAAAAAAAAGAGTCTACTAAGCCGACCTCCCGGAATCAAAATCTTAACTCCGTCACTATGACTCATAATGCATTCTTCGCACAAAAAATCCATTTTGAAGTTGACTTATTCGCACAGCCAATCATTTGATCCGTAGATATTGCCAATAGCCAAAGCGGTTACTCTTATATAAGGAAAAATTGATAGATTAACAAAGAGGTAGTCAGTGCCTTTCTGCTTTCTTTTTAAACTTTCTTTTTTTTAAAAAAAAAAGGTAATTTCAAACTCAAATATAATGAAAATAAAAAATAATTTTTTAATTTTTTTTTGCACCGTTTAAAAGATCTCAATGAGATCTATCAAACAAGATCCATATTGGTAGAAAAATTATTTGCGAAAAAACACATAATTTTTGAATTTAAAATTACATTTCTTTTCTAAAAGTTCCTTTTATTAGAAACTGGAACGGACCGAGCGGTCGAATCTAAATTGTTAAAAAGATTCCCAGGAGACATTGAAATGAATGAAATCCAATGAGAAAACAAGTATGGCGTAAGTACCTATGCAATCTTGCTTCCCATCTCAATCATGCCAACTTTCAGTCGCCATTGACTTCGTTTCTTTAGGCTCTGTTTGGAACTTGTGAAAAAGAAAGGAAAGGAAAGGAAAATAAAAGAGAGGGAAAATGGAAAGAAAGTGAATTCTTTTCTCTTGTTTGATTGTAGAAAGAAAATGAAAACAAACTATGAAGAAAATGATTTTCTCTTGTTTGGCATCAAGAGGAAAATGGAAAGAAAAGGAAAATGATTTTCACTTTTGGTTGTTCAAAAGTGTAGGCGGGCTTTTTTCATTTTCCTCAGCCAGACTCCAGAACTTTCCTTTCTTTTTCCTTTCTATTTCTTTTCCTTTTCCTTGTATAGGAACCAAACCACTCCTGAGGAAATTTTTTTATTTTCCTTTCTTTTCTTTCACTTTCCATAGGTTCCAAACAGAGGGTTAGTAAAACTTTGTAAGTACAACACTAATACTTTACTTCAAAAGATAGTTTGATCCAAACACAGCCTATAACACACGACATGGTGGCTCCAATATCAACAATTCATCCACGGCAGCCTGTGCATCTCTCTCCTCTCCGCAAAGGCAAAAACGGAACGACCAAGTGAAGCGGCGTTGGCGGCGGCCATCGACCTCCTTGTTCTTCCTCGTTCGTAAAAAGTAAGAGTGTTAAATTTCTTGGCAGATTTGTGAAACATATTATGGGCATAGTTGGGAGTCAAATTTGTTTTCAGATCTTGAATTCTAAATTGTAGTCAGGACCGGCTTTGACACTTTTGAAGACAAACTTCGAAATGGGCCCTTAATGAAGCTCAAGCATTGATTACATCTTCAATCTCTAATTTCTTCCTTTGTCTTAATCTCTAATATTTCTTCTCCTGTACTTGAGTCTCCAATTCATCTCCATTTTTTTATGTGCTCTTCGGGTTTCTTTCTTGTTCGTCAGAATAATAAAGAGATGTGGGTTTGTAAACAACGTTTTGTTAAGGAATGGGAAAAGATGCATCAAATACATTGATGCACCCATCATATTTGATCATTTTTCAAGGGCCCATGAGTCTTGGGCAGTTCGTCAGTAGACTCGGTATCCATGTTATTTTTTTGTTTTCCTCCTCTAATTTAGTAAGTGAAGTTAATTAGGCTGGTGGCCCTTAAGCTTTTTGGAAAATAGGGAGACCGGCGGACTACCCAAGACTCATGGGCTCTAGGAAAATGGGTTGTTTGGGTTTTAATATGGGCCCCTTAGTGATGTTATCCAAAAATAAGAAAATTAGACTTATTTGTTGGGCACTAAAAGTAATTAAGGGCCTTAGTTTTTACACATTTTTGGGGCTTAAAGCGACGACATTTTGGGTCTTAGCCCAGGCCCAGCCCTAATCGTAGTTTATAGATAATGTGATAAAGAAGTTTCTTCAAGTTAAATGTGCTTTGTAGTCATGATATCTAACTATAGACGTACCGCGTACGTATAAGTCACGGATGAAATAGGGATGGAACTAGCCGGACTACATAGAAGCCGTTTCCTTTGGTTTTTTAAGATCCTCAATACTAAGCCATACTCCCTCCGTCCATATTTAATTGTCCCTAGTTCTATTCTAACCGGCTAAAAAACGGGTTATATCTTTGAATCCGTAATGAATTTTATATCGAATATGGATCTTGTTTGATAGATCTCGATTAGTTCTATAATACAATGTTTTCGAAATCACGTAAAACATTATAGATTGGAAGATATAATCGATTGAAAAATGGCACGAACTCCAAAAAAAGACTATTAAATCCGGACGGAGGGAGTAGTTTACAGGTTTTGATGTTATAATGAAAATCTGTAAAAAGTATATGAGATTAGAATTCTACGTTCTTCCAGTCATGTTCAATTATATGTGCATTGATGTATATTGCACAATGGGTTGCCCAAACATGCTTTGGAATATCCCTACACGACTTTAATTTCTGGTTTTGCTGATCCGTCAACTCTTTCCGAGCTGACTTTGATGATCAAAACTGCTTATTTGTTAGATCGTCGTTGAAAGTGAAACCTTCAAACCTTGTCAAAACTTATATTGATCGAATATCAATCAACATACGATCTATACCCAATTATCTTGACATAAACAAGTTTGATCCAATGTGACAAAGAAGTTTCTTTAAGATAAACGTGTTTTGTAATCATAATATCTACTGTAATTAACAGGAATTAGACATGATATTACAAATGCCTCGACAAAATCAACAATGCTACGTACATTTCTACCGACCACACTTCTCTCACCAATGTGTCGGCCCCACACATTTAATTGTGGAGTCGACCCCACACATATGTGAGAGAGATGTGGTCGCGCAGTAGGAATGTACGTAAACTTATTGATGGTCTAGTCCCTTCCGGTATCCTCTTGGTTCGAAACCTAATCCTCTCTATCTCTTCTCTCTAGATCTACAGTTGATGATGGTAACGATGGAGTACAGGGGGATTTCCGACCTCGTTTGGGATGCAAGTATGGCTTTCATTTCGACAACATTTGGTGTTATAGTCTCTCTTGGGCTTCTAGAGAGACTGGATAATTCTAACTATGATTGGATAGTTCTTACCCTTTACCTATTTCCAATCATCTTCTTTTTTCTTAGGGCCATCTGGTCCTTTGTAATTTTATTCATGAAGCTCAACGACAAGAGGATTAAAAACCAAACCCTATATATGGATCATTCAAGGGTACCCTAGCTCCTTCTCCCAAAGAAGAAGAAGAAAAAAAAAAAACTAAGGGATCGATACCGTAGCTCGAAACCCTAGTCTTGGTTTGTGACAATGTTGTAAATTTCTTGATCACTTGCTTGTGTTACTTACCGTGGACCAATGTTACGTGCATAGGTATTGGTGCCTGTATTCGAAAACACAGATGTTTCCAGAATCATGTGATGCACATATAATTCTCATCATTTTGTGGATTTCAAGTGCATTGGACGATTCATGGGTAACATTTGTTCCGATCCATGCACCGATGCCTATGTACACAATCTTTCTTATATTAAGTATACTATTAGGATGGTTGTCCCAAATTCAAAATGTATTCGATCGAGTGATTAAATTACACAAGCGTTTATCAAAATTAAGAATCTTGATCATGTGGTACTTATATCTTGATCTAGGATTTTGCTGCCTAGTTTGAGTTTCTTAATTTCTTGCTTTTTTGTTTCGTAACGTTCATGCAGAACTCATGATCCTAAGTTTTGAAAGAAACTTGAAAGATTGGATCTAATCATTTACATGTATCTAATTGGGCTGATTTTTTGCAGGAGCACTCAAAAAATATTTTTAAAAAGTTCAAATTCTTTGTGTGGGACCCACATGCCGCTGTATATTTTTCTTTCGGTACCCCTATCATGAACGGTTCGGATGTTGTATTGTGGTATGGTTTACTTTTAGTATATTCTATTCGGATATCCGGGCTAGCATACGTGCGTGCACCTCGACTAATTCTAGAGTCCTAATGTTAACGACCGAACAAATCCTCTAATGGCTCCAAGATTTGAAATATTTGGCTTTCGTAGAATTCGAATATGTGAACTCATGGACATTTATTGCTTTCTCATGCTCACTTTGAATTTTATTCTATATTTGGTTTTCCCCGGTTATTGGAGTTGTTCACTACTGGCCTGTTTTGGGAGTGTTTGGGCTTTGTCCGAACAGTTTTTTTTTTTTCTCTTTTCATCCAACCCTTGGTTGGATTCCTCTTCCCTATCTTGATGTATCCTTTGTCAAAATTTCTGAATAAAATTTTTTACCTATCAAAAAAAACCGTTGACCCCAACAGGGCCAAATTATGGGAAACCAAAATCTCAGTTGAAACATTCCTCTCATTCTAGCTAGCCTTTTGAATTTAAAAGGCAAAAAAAAGTAAAAAAAATCTTCAAATAGTAATGTAGATATAAGATTCATCTCATTATGATCTCACCTATTTCGATTTTAGAAAGAAAATGAAGGTGATATTTATTGTCATTAAAGAAAGTACTACATCTATACAAGTCCGGTTCCTCTCCAATCCATAGGGAATTGGAGGATCCTCAAATTTCAATTCAATGGTCAAGATTACCCTTGTAACTCAAATCCCAAAGCTCATATGGTATTCTACAGGCACCCAATTACTCCCCAAATATTTCTCAATTACATAAGCGTCTTCCCTCCCCGTTTTTTTTTTGAACGGGGAAAAAAAATCATTAATCTTTGAAGTTTACAAAAAATTCATTAATTTTTTTTGAACGGTGTCTTCTCTCCCCGTTAAACTTGCCTCTGAAAAATTTATATAGCTCATGAGGATTTTTTTCGAGATATCATATAGCTCATGAGGATTTTTTTACTAATATTATATCAATAATCTTTTTTCTTTCAGCATAGTTTTTTTCGCTGATATTATCTTATTATGTAGCTCATGAGATTTTTTTTTTACTGATACTAGTGTATTTCCACGCGTGCTTCGCATTGTGTCGTGTGCTCATTGATGTAGTTGTTCTTGTATGTAAGAAAGTTGAAATTAAGATTCAGTTATGGAAATTAGAAAGAAATCGTAAGAGTAAGTAATTGAACGTAAAATAATTTTTACATAAAAAATATTTTAGAAGAAATGCTAAAAGAGTTCTTTGAACCTGCACTTGTTATTAATGTTACGATATGAAATTTAACTAATGTTTGGAATTTGATAAATTGGTGCCTGTAATGTGATAATTGGGAAATATTTGGGGAGTAATTTGGTGCCCGTAGAATACCATATGATTATTGGGGTTAGAGATATTAGGATAATCCTGACCATTGAATTGTAATTGGAGGATCCTCCAATTTCCTATGGATTGGAGAGGAGCCAAATTCTGTATGTACATCTAACAACAAGAATAAAAAACTGTGCTTTCTATTAATAACATCAATAGATGTGTAGATATATTTAATTTTTTTGATTGGCAGATGTGTAGGTATATTTATTGCATCGGTGCACCCAAGGCAATTTGTTAACGGGACCATTGTTTAAATAAGATTGCCCAACATTCCAACAAAGTGATAGCTATCTAGTTTGTGGGATTACCAAACTTTGACACACTTTTTTTTTTTTTTTTGGTAAATGGATGTTGCATTAAACTAGAAAGAGTTTACAATCCGGGGGTATACACCCCCTATCAAATCCGTATAAAGTAGATTAGCAATACAATTAGGAATACAAGAGTAGATATATAAATCTTCCAACGCAATCGGTGCGTTGTTTGTGAACGTATCCGCACAATAATTTGCTTCATGATAGATATACTTTATCAACACTGCTTCAAAGCTCTTCCGTTTAGTGACCTGCGATCAAGTAAGATGTTACCAAGTGGGTGGTTTGTCATTTGATGATCATTCATGAGCTGGAGAACTCCTAAAGCATCAGTCTCTATTTCCAATTTCCTCACATCCTCTGCCTAATTTTGCAAGCACAAGCCCATCACGCAAAGCCAAAACTTCCGCCATCAAAGCTTGAGTTTGCGGTTATGGTGCCGTGAAAACCCCCTAACCATCTGCCATGTTGTCGAAACCCCTAAAATCTGCAGAAAATCTGATCGATACCCCTGCCTTTTGGACAGTTTTTCCTCCCACAGTTCCTGCTTCGATTATGTTGAATTCCGGGCACTTCTAGCACTTCTTGGACATCGCCTAACCTATCCTGAACCTGTTCTTTAATTCCCTATGATTGAATAACCTTGTGCTTGTTACGTTGACTTTTCGTTAGTCGTTATAGTACTAGTTTACTTGGTTAACATTGTATTGGAATGCATCCTATCTATTGATTGATTATTGGAAATGTTTATGGTATAGTCGAAACATTGTTGGCATATCGTGTGGCGTTTCACTTATGAATGTGATAGTAAGAGAGTCATGGTTGGTATTGTGAGTGCGAAAGTAGTTATTGTGAGTCGGAAGTCGGAATAGGGAGTCTCGTAACGCAGGGGGTGGAAATACGGAGACTCTAGTGGATCTCGTAACGCAATGGATGATAATACGATGGTCCGAGATGTTAGGGTTCACCGTAGCGCAAGGGGTGGTAATACGGTAACTCTCGAGATGATGTACTGTAACGTGAGGGGTGGAAATACAGTTAGTGGAGGTTTGTGTTAATGAGTTGTGTCGGGATTGTTAGAATGGTTGCGTCTTTTGGACTAGACGGTATGTTGTGATAGTGTTATATCTTAGAGTTATCACACTGAACATTGCCATACTCTCTTATTGATTGTTAACCATTGATTGAACCGTATCTTCTTGTCAACTCCCTTTTGAACTTATCATCTTATTTGCACATAAGTTTAGTAAAGATTTTTCTACTGGGCTAGTTTAGCGCAGCCTAATCTTTCTTTTCAGGTTTAAATGCTGGACAGTGACTTGCATGAATTGCGTGCTTGGAAGTGAAAAGGACTTTTGGAAGCTAACTCTAATTTAGTTACATAGTCATCTTTTGTAATAGATTTTCTTTTGATAAAGATGAGTTTGTAACTTAGTGGTTCATTGTGCAAACTTTTGTGATCTATTTGGGCCGGAGTGCCAAAATTGTATATTCTTTTGACTTGGGGACTTGTTTTGTAAAGTTTAACAGGTGGGAACTGTTTGAGGTTATTAGTTACGATATCCGGAGATCTTTTATTGAAAAAGCTCTATTTAATTATGTTGAAAATCTAGGACGTGACACTCCAATTTCCTATGGATTGGAGAGGAGCCAAACTCTGTATGTACATCTACAACAAGAATAAAAAACTGTGCTTTCCATTAATAACATCAATAGATGTGTAGATATATTTAATTTTTTTGATTGGCAGATGTGTAGGTATATTTATTGCATCGGTGCACCCAAGGCAATTTGATAACGGGACCATTGTTTAAATAAGATTGCCCAACATTCCAACAAAGTGATAGCTAGCTAGTTTGTGGGATTACCAAACTTTGACACACTTTTTTTTTTTTTTTTTGGTAAATGGATGTTGCATTAAACTAGAAAGAGTTTACAATCCGGGGGAATACACCCCCTATCAAATCCGTATAAAGTAGATTAGCAATACAATTAGGAATACAAGAGTAGATATATAAATCTTTCAACGCAATCGGTGCGTCGTTTGTCAACGTATCCGCATAATGATTTGCTTCATGATAGATATACTTTATCGACACTACTTCAAATTAAGCTCCTCCGTTTAGTGACCTGCGATCAAGTAAGATGTTACCAAGTGGGTGGTTTGTCGTTTGATGATCATTCATGAGTTGGAGAACTCCTAAAGCATCAGTCTCTATTTCCAATTTCCTCACACCCTCTTGCTTAATTTTGCAAGCACAAGCCCCCATCACGCAAAGCCAAAACTTCTGCCATCGAAGCTTGAGTTTGCGGTTATGGTGCCCTGAAAACCCCCTAACCATCCGCCATGGTGATCACGTAGAAGACCACTAGTATCTGTCGTACCCAATATTGATGGGTTAAAAGCTCCATCTGTATTCAGTTTAACATAATTCTCCAAAATGCCCCTCGGGCTCCCATAGGTCGTTGTTGCACCAAAAAGTACCATTCCAAAGCAACTGAGGTAGGGTCTGGCCAATTCGAGATGGAGTTGGAATCAAAGAGCAGTTGGAGTGGAAGCAGGGACTGTGCTGTGCAGGCATGTACTGTGCACCGTCTGGACCATCCGTCTCGGTAATCAATGGTCTGGATTAAAATGAAACTTTTCTCCGGAATTTTTTTTTGAAATCTGGACCATCCATAACACTTTTGGACGGTTGAGATCGCACAGCACCGTGCTGTGCACTAGGTGTGCAGCACGCCCCTCGGTGGAGTTGGAGTTTTTTTTTTTTGATCCGCGTTGGAGTTGGAGTTGGAATCAAAGATTTTTACACTCTTCTTTTATATTCAAATGGACTTCTCTTTTTGTTCGTATAAATTTCTGTGAAATTACATGATTACCCTTTTTTGTAATTACGAGATAGTATGATAGATCATCTACTCCAAATCCCCAAGAAGCATGGCCCCGTTCTAAATTTTCAAATAAGTACTTAAAAATAAGGACCTATTTTCAAATTTAAAAATAATAAGCTTACGAAAATAATTTTTCAATTTTTTTTACAGGGTTTGATAAATCTCATCGAAATCTATCAAATAAGATTTATATTGCATATTTTTTTATTTTAGTAAGCCTATTATTTTTAAGGTTGAAAATTACAAATAAGTCCTTATTTTTCACGGGGAGAAAGCGGAACACTAATTAACTTCTAAAAAATCCCAAGAGAATCCACTAATCGAATTCCCAAATCCATATAATACTTCTTAACAGGCGTAAGCACATGCGCAATTTCGCTGTTTATCCTCGTCATGCCAACTTTCCTGCCTCATTGACTTCAATTTTCTCCGGTAGACTTTTTTTTTTTTAATAACCGGATGTCTGGGTAATTTACGCTCATCTTGACTAATTTTGGAATCCTGATGGTAACGATTGGACATAACCCCCCAGTGGCCCCAAAGGTTTGGGATGGGCTGGCGTCCGTGAGATTCAAACATGCAACCTATGGTCAATCACTTATTCCTTTCTCTGTATCGATATTTTGGCTGTATCGATACCCCTGCCTTTTGGACAGTTTTTCCTCCCACAGTTCTTGTTTCGATTATGTTGAATTCCGGGCACTTCTAGCACTTCTTGGACATCGCCTAACCTATCCTAAACCTGTTCTTTAATTCCCTATGATTGAATAACCTTGTGCTTGTTACGTTGACTTTTCGTTAGTCGTTATAGTAGTAGTTTACTTGGTTAATATTGTATTGGAATGCATCCTATCTATTGATTGACTATTGGAAATGTTTATGGTATAGTCGAAACATTGTTGGCATATCGTGTGGCGTTTCACTTATGAATGTGATAGTAAGAGAGTCATGGTTGGTATTGTGAGTGCGAAAGTAGTTATTGTGAGTCGGAAGTCGGAATAGGGAGTCTCGTAACGCAGGGGGTGGAAATACGGAGACTCTAGTGGATCTCGTAACGCAATGGATGATAATACGATGGTCCGAGATGTTAGGGTTCACCGTAGCGCAAGGGGTGGTAATACGGTAACTCTCGAGATGATGTACTGTAACGTGAGGGGTGGAAATACAGTTAGTGGAGGTTTGTGTTAATGAGTTGTGTCGGGATTGTTAGAATGGTTGCGTCTTTTGGACTAGACGGTATGTTGTGATAGTGTTATATCTTAGAGTGATCACACTGAACATTGCCATACTCTCTTATTGATTGTTAACCATTGATTGAACCGTATCTTCTTGTCAACTCCCTTTTGAACTTATCATCTTATTTGCACATAAGTTTAGTAAAGATTTTCTTACTGGGCTAGTTTAGCGCAGCCTAATCTTTCTTTTCAGGTTTAAATGCTGGACAGTGACTTGCATGAATTGCGTGCTTGGAAGTGAAAATGACTTTTGGAAGCTAACTCTAATTTAGTTACATAGTCATCTTTTGTAATAGATTTTCTTTTGATAAAGATGAGTTTGTAATTTAGTGGTTCATTGTGCAAACTTTTGTGATCTATTTGGGCCGGAGTGTCAAAATTGTATATTCTTTTGACTTTGGGACTTGTTTTGTAAAGTTTAACAGGTGGGAACTGTTTGAGGTTATTAGTTACGATATTCGGAGATCTTTTATTGAAAAAGCTCTATTTAATTATGTTGAAAATCGAGGACGTGACACTCCAATTTCCTATGGATTGGAGAGGAGCCAAACTCTGTATGTACATCTACAACAAGAATAAAAAACTGTGCTTTCCATTAATAACATCAATAGATGTGTAGATATATTTAATTTTTTTTGATTGGCAGATGTGTAGGTATATTTATTGCATCGGTGCACCCAAGGCAATTTGTTAACGGGACCATTGTTTAAATAAGATTGCCCAACATTCCAACAAAGTGATAGCTAGCTAGCTAGTTTGTGGGATTACCAAACTTTGACACACTTTTTTTTTTTTTTTGGGTAAATGGATGTTGCATTAAACTAGAAAGAGTTTACAATCCGGGGGTATACACCCCCTATCAAATCCGTATAAAGAAGATTAGCAATACAATTAGGAATACAAGAGTAGATATATAAATCTTTCAACGCAATCGGTGCGTCGTTTGTCAACGTATCCGCATAATGATTTGCTTCATGATAGATATACTTTATCGACACTACTTCAAAGCTCCTCCGTTTAGTGACCTGCGATCAAGTAAGATGTTACCAAGTGGGTGGTTTGTCGTTTGATGATCATTCATGAGTTGGAGAACTCCTAAAGTCATCAGTCTCTATTTCCAATTTCCTCACACCCTCCTGCTTAATTTTGCAAGCACAAGCCCATCACGCAAAGCCAAAACTTCCGCCATCCAAGCTTGAGTTTGCGGTTATGGTGCCGTGAAAACCCCCTAACCATCCGCCATGGTGATCACGTAGAAGACCACTAGTATCTGTCGTACCCAATATTGATGGGTTAAAAGCTCCATCTGTATTCAGTTTAACATAATTCTCCAAAATGCCCCTCGGGCTCCCATAGGTCGTTGTTGCACCAAAAAGTACCATTCCAAAGCAACTGAGGTAGGGTCTGGCCAATTCGAGATGGAGTTGGAATCAAAGAGCAGTTGGAGTGGAAGCAGGGACTGTGCTGTGCAGGCATGTATAGTGCACCGTCTGGACCATCCGTTTCGGTAATCAATGGTCTGGATTAAAATGAAACTTTTCTCCGGAATTTTTTTTTAAAATCTGGACCATCCATAACACTTTTGGACGATTGAGATCGCACAGCACCGTGCTGTGCACTAGGTGTGCAGGACGCCCCTCAGTGGAGTTGGAGTTTTTTTTTTTGATCCGCGTTGGAGTTGGAGTTGGAATCAAAGATTTTTACACTCTTCTTTTATATTCAAATGGACTTCTCTTTTTGTTCGTATAAATTTCTGTGAAATTACATGATTACCCTTTTTTGTAATTACGAGATAGTATGATAGATCAACTACTCCAAATCCCCAAGAAGCATGGCTCCGTTCTAAATTTTCAAATAAGTACTTGAAAATAAAGACCTATTTTCAAATTTAAAAATAATAAGCTTACGAAAATAATTTTTCAATTTTTTTTACAGGGTTTGAAAATAAGATCTATATTGCATATTTTTTTATTTTAGTAAGCCTATTATTTTTAAGGTTGGAAATTACAAATAAGTCCTTATTTTTCAAGGGGAGAAAGCGGAACACTAATTAACTTCTAAAAAATCCCAAGAGAATCCACTAATCGAATTCCCAAATCCATATAATACTTCTTAACAGGCGTAAGCACATGCGCAATTTCGCTGTTTATCCTCGTCATGCCAACTTTCCTGCCTCATTGACTTCAATTTTCTCCGGTAGACTTTTTTTTTTTTTTTAATAAAAACTATTTTTAAAAGTATTTTTCTTAAAAACATGTTGAAAATGGAGGAGAGAGAAGGTTTTTGTATAATGATCGTATACTTGATTGAGGAAATGTGGAGAACACTAAATTTGATTATTGACAAAATGTTGCTAGTTTTGATTATCAAAGGACTAAGATTTGATAAGTTGCTAAGAGATTGCTAAATTTGATTATTCCAATGTGAGCTCTTTTTTGAGCAAATGTTGCTAACCTTAGTAACCTTTTGGTTTTATTTATACCACTGTGGATGCTCTTAGATTCGATTCTCCTTGCACGCAACTCTTGGGGTCATCTTACCGTCACGCGTAAGCTTGTGAAACGGCTAGGGGAGAGATTGTAGGAATTAGTCCGAGTTGTGCGTAAGCTTGCCCGAGATACCTTGCATTACTAAAAAAAAATTTCTCTATCTTAAGAGAGAGAGAGAGAGAGAGAGAGGGGTTACAACTCACATCGATCCGGTTGACATTAGCGGTTGATATGGGCAGGTCAAGATCGTCTCTATTTCGAGATAAATATATAAAAATCCAGTATCGATCCGGTTTTCCTTCAACAGCATATGTGCTCCTCGTCTTGTTATATCATATACTTTGACCAACCACTGATAATTGAACCGTTAAACAAAAACGACTTCTCAGATAACCCAAATTTAAGGTCCCAAAACCAAACACAGTTCCCGGCCAGATACAGCCTACAAGAGCAGCCGGCGGATGCAAAGAAGAAGGCCGAAAACACAGCGCCGATCAAGGGACATTGACGCCGGCCGGCCATCTGATCTCCGTTGTTCTTTCTCGTTTTTCTAACATGTAAGAATCTTTTTTTTTTTTGGTAAATGACATGTAAGAATCTTGTTACATGGTGGACCTGTGAATCACTAGATCTCTGCACTGTTTCACTTCTTTCCTTTTTTTTTATAAGTAAGGTGCCCGAGTCAGCTGATACGCACTCTGAACTAATCTCGAGGGACTTTGTTTTTAAACTTCCAGTTTCTTGTCCCTGTTTCTCTCAGTTTTGTACATGTTTCGGTATTTGGTTCAAAACTTTGAGCTCTGATCTCATCTCTCTCTCTCATCCATCTAGCGAAGCAATGGAGAACAAGGGGATTCTAGACTTCTCTCTCGTAAAGTCGATCGTCTAGTGAAGCAATGGAGAACAATGGGATTCTGGACTTCTTTCGCGATGCAGTCGCGGCTTTCACGTCTGCGAGATTGACGGCCAGATTCTGTTTTGGGCTGATGGAGAGAGAGGCTCATTCTGATCACTATGATGAGCTTGTCTTCGGTTTTGAGATTGGACTTGTCATTGATCCATCGTCTGAACCTCTCGTGTGGATGTGGTCATTATAACAGTAGAATGAAACAGGTTATGGTCTTTTTTTTTTTCTTTTTTCTTTTTTTTGAGTTGTTTATTTTGAAGGAATTGATGTGTAGAACATTTAGTGAAAATCAAGTTAATTAACTGGACTCAACAAGTCATATTATTATTATTTTTTGATCAGACTCAACAAGTCATATTGATCTTGACTCTTGAGAAAGGAGGACGGTTAGGATTTGTCAATGTACATTTTCGTTCTTTTCTCTTGACTCTTGACACAAATTTGATGCAATTAGATACTTTCTGCTAACCGATTACCTTTAACTTTTTCGCATGGATGACTTACGAATTGAAATTTCAAAAATACTTCCGATCATAACAATGTGACCATCCGTGTCTTATTATCCCCTCTATAAAGATCACATGAGATTAATACGTGAGGATTGGACCATCTTCTTTTTCTCTTCGGGGCCAGTTTGTACGGTAAGTTTGTTCATGAAAATCGGCGATGCAAGGATATATAGAAGGCTTGAAAGAAAAAAACCTATCGATTAAATTTCTTGGCTTGTGGAATTAATCAAAGGGATCGTTAGGTCCAAAATCATAGTCTTGGCTTGTGGGATTGTTGTAAACTTCTTAACCACTTGCTGGTGTTATTCACTATCAGAGACGAAATTTGTTGAGGTTGCTGGAGTGTGTTTTTTAAGTTGCAAATTAATAATTCAAATATATAGATGAATATTGCGTTTGACTAGTGTTTTTTATTAACTAAAATAAGCACTTATTTTTTGAATTAAAGGTAACGTATTTTGAGAGAATGACCTGTCTGGCAAAACGAGAAGTAAATACTACTTAAAAATAAAAACCTTAGCGGAACGGGCCTAAGCTCCTGGCATGTCACTTTCTTTCGCCTTCTGCGTTTTGTTTCCGAAAAATCACCAGGCTCTTTTCTCTTGGATGGAAAAGGTGTATGTTGTGTGACAATAATGGAATACGTTACATCTCGACATTTTTCTTTGAAAATTTTAATTGCTTTTCTTATTATTTTTAAAAAACAATACATGATCCTGGAGAAGTTTTTGGGTGTTGGGCAGTACCACACACGTGGTACCCCGTCAGCGATCCCCTCCCTCCCCTCACCAGACCACTCTCTCTCCCCTTACTCTCATTCCTCTTTTTCTCTCTCTAAATCCGAACCGTCCAAACGTGACAGCTAGAATTGCCGACGGATACCCACTTGGCACCAAAAAAAAATTCTCGATCGAGAAACAGGGAGACAAATATAGTGGAGCGAAAAGAGGAGATGGCTCGGGAGGAAGGAGAGAATTGACGGAAAGGATTACACCCCCGTGTAATGCACGTGATGTGATGCTTGTAGGAGGCAGAGATGGAAGCAGGTTGAGCAGTTTAAGAAAATTTTGTGGGGTCAAAATAGTAAAATTTGATTATAACTATCAAATTTTCATGCATGTGAGAAATCAAAATGAGAAGAGTCGAGTGAGACCCGAGCTTTGAATCTGTAAATTTCTTTGTTACAGACTGTTGAGTTTTCGAATTCTGAAGAGTTCCATAACAGGTATACGGAAAAACTTTTTATGAGTAGGCTCGGGATTCGGTGGAGTCAATGAAAACAAAACATGAAAGTGTTCGGAAAAGTGTAATGGACGGTCCGAATTCACTTGTACCGTCCATGTGAATCCAAACCGTTCATTACACTTTTTCGGACACTTTTATGGACCCTAACATTTAATAGGCTCATGCTTTCGAAGTAAACCAAGACATTCAAGAGGCCAAACTCTAATATCATGGCCGCAAGGAATTACTTTTGGCCGCAAAGAATTATTCATGGCAGCAAAAGAATTACTCCTAGCTGCGAAGAATTACTTCTGGCCGCGAAGAATTACTCATGGCCGCAGCGGCTAAGAGTAATTTTTTGCAGCCATGAATAATTCCTCGCTGCCGAGAGGAATTCTTTGCGGTCAGGAGTATTTCTTGTTTGTTTTTCATAAGGTTGTATATATGTCCGATTCCCATGAAGGCGAAACCTTCCAAATTAACCTTGGTTACTGCAAGGGTTGCCCAATCGTTAACCCCCGAAATTAATCAAAATGCATGCAACGTGATCCGGACATCCAGTTATAATAACAAAACAAAAAAATTCGCATACACCACTTGGTTTATTGTCACGACCCAAACCAATAAGGTAAGAATCAATGACCGGCCAGTGACTTTTACCACCCAAGGCCTACACGTTTTTTTTTACACTTTTAAATTGATAAATAATAACATTAGAATGAAATACATTCAGAGCTCACTAAAGTGCAATTTACAAACATATTTGCCCGTAGGCATTATTACAAATCTTGTGGACCATTGGTACTACCAAACCACACCATATAAGATCACACACAAATCCCAAGCTTCTCTTATTACAATACGGAAACCCAACTTATTCAATGGAAATAAAAGCCACTTCAATCTCTGAAATTATGTCACTCGATGTTAATTTAAGCCAATCTTCACTCACAATGCCCTGAAATGGTCAAAAACCATTCCAGTGAGATTACGGTATACAGAGGTTATAAGTTTACCATGGGATTAATCAATTAACCATAAATTTTGTCAAAGGAAATCCAACTTTATAAATCATTCCTCAACAGGATTCACCTGCCAATTCCATAGTCATTAAAACATAAATATAATGCATATCGAATTCAACCATCATGAACGGACACTGGTTATGTCAGGAGCAACCCGATAAATAACAGAGGAAATGATATCAAGTCCTTAGGGCACCCGGCCGTATCCTACCCTATCCTCCACACTAAACACGCACTTCTTTCAAATCTGTCCCCGTGTCAGGACCTTCGTTCAAATGTTCGATACCATTCAATTCATTCCCTTTTTTCATTAATCCCATGACTATACAATTTATAAACATCATTTTCCAAATTCTGCTTGATTCAATATTTAAATCCACGTGTCAATCAAAATATAGAATCATGCATTTCATAATAAAACCAAAAGAAGCATGTAACCAAAATATATCCGTAACTCACCTCTGTAGCGTGAACCAAAGCTACTCCCACGTACGAATGCTAATAATTTATGTCGGAACCTGTTTCGGGTCACAAAAGTATTTTACCCATTTAATACCTATTTTAAACGGAACCCAGTTCCTACAAAACTAAAACCAAAACCCATTATGATATATATAAGACAAATGGGCCAGTGAGGAATGATAAAAAAAAAAAAAAAAAATGGGCCAGTGAGGTGGTGGTGTGCTTCAACGGCCAGGGCAGTGTTTTCCATTTTCTTGGTTCCTTAATGCTAGATTTAGAAAACACAAACCGAGAGAGAGAAAAAGTTACCCAAGGAAAAGAGTGAACTGCCAGGATGGGGGTTGTCGGAGGTTGAGTGTTCGCCAGGGACGGAGACGGCAGAGGTGGAATCGTACGACGGCAAAGGTGTTGGGAAAAATATGCCGAATTTCCTACAAGTAAATCACGAAGAAAACAATGTAAATGCAGCGAACGTAATCCAAATGTGCAAACCACAAACCAAACGAACACAAGGAATTTTTACGTGGTTCTCCCAAAGTATGAGGTACGTTCACGAGACCGGAGTCCGATTCCACTATCAACAAAGGTTCTTACAAATGGTTTTACAAAGAGATACAAGATCTCACTGAAACTGAAACATTTCAAATACAACGGCATAAGTTTACAATAAGAAGAACCCAGATAAATACACAGGAAAAAGCCCTAAAACTATAATGACTAAACTACCCTTAACATAAAATAATATTACAAAAGAACCCAAACAACATTATATATTCACACCCCCCCCTCAAACTCATGATGCGAGCCCGGAGAGCATCGAGAGTTTGCCAAGGAGGAATCGAAACCGAGCGGTGGTGTGCGTCTTGGTGAAGAAATCGGCTAATTGAAGAGAGGAGGAGACAAACGGTAGAGCAATTGTGCCAGATTGGAGATGATGGCGAATAAAGTGACAATCAATTTCAATATGTTTTGTGCGCTCATGAAAAACTGAATTATGGGCAATCTGAATGGCACTTTTATTGTCACAAAAGAGAGGTGTAGGAGAGGAGATAGTGACACCTATATCCGATAAAAGCTGGCGGAGCCAAACAACTTCAGAGGTGGCATGGGCCATGGCACGATACTCAGCTTCCGCAGTGGAACGAGCAATAACGGATTGCTTCTTGCTTTTCCATGAAATAAGGGAATCACCCAAGAAAACACAGAAGCCAGAGGTGGACTTTCGATCAGAGATATCACCTGCCCAATCAGCATCTGCATAGGCCCGAAGAGTCAAATCTGAAGAAGAGGAAGAGAGAAATAAACACTGAAACATGGTGCCACGAACATAACGAAGGATACGAAGCAAGGCAGCCCAATGAGTAGACCGAGGGGCACAAACAAACTGACTAACAATATGCACAGCATAGGCAATATCCGGCCGAGTGACGGTGAGATAAACAAGACTACCAACAAGCTCACGATACTCGGTAGGATCAGCAAGAGGAACCCCATCAGAATCAGAGAACTTGGCATGTAACTCAATGGGAGTATCAACGTTTTTGGCATCAGTAAGTTGAGCACGATGAAGAATGTCAGTCACATACTTAGTCTGAGTCAAGAGATAACCTTTTGGAGAGGAGGCAACCTCAATGCCAAGAAAATACCGAAGAAGTCCTAAGTCCTTCATCTCAAATTCGTGAAACAAGTGATGTTTCACTTCATCAATAGCAGCAGAGTCAGACCCAGTGATGATCATGTTGTCAACATAGAGCAAGATAAGAACCAAATCACGAGAAGTGTGACGAACAAAAAGAGCAGATTCATGGGTGCTAGGCTGAAAACCAATCTGTAAAACCACATCATGAAAACGTGCATACCAAGCACGAGGGGACTGTTTGAGCCCATACAGAGCACGACGGAGGCGACAAACAAGGCCGGTGGCATGAGGGAGACCCGGAGGAGGACGCATGTAAACTTCCTCAGATAGATGACCATTGAGGAATGCATTTTTAACATCCAGCTGAAAGAGAGGCCATTGGTGCGTAGCAGCCATAGAAATCAAAAGACGAATAGATGTCATTTTTGCAACAGGAGCAAAAGTCTCCTCGTAATCAATACCATATTCCTGAGAGAACCCCTTGGCAACTAAGCGGGCTTTGTACCGCTCCAAAGAACCATCAGAATGAGTCTTGACTTTGTAAACCCATTTGCATCCAATGAGATTCTTATCGGCCGGGAGAGGAACCAAGTCCCAAGTCTGAGTAGTAGCAAGAGCTGTGAGCTCGTCATTCATGGCAGTCACCCAGTTAGGATCATTACAAGCTTCTTTGTAAGAACGAGGTTCAAAATGAGTATGTATCCGAGATAAGAAATTGCGATAAGAAGAGGAAAAACAAGTATTAGTAAAGCCAAGAAGTTTTACCGAGGGACGACGATCACGAGAGGGATACCGGCGTTCTGGTGGATCAGAGTTTTCCGAAGTAGAGGGAGGACGAGGAGTTGTACGATCGCAACGGACGTAATGCTTGGGAAGAGGAGGAATGCGGTTGGAACTAGAAGAAGCAGGAGGGGCAATGGGAACATCAGACTCTTCGAGGGTACGAACATACTCATCGGTAGGAACATCCGCGGGGAATGGATCAATATGCACAAGATCCTCTTTGACGACACTAACAGGTTTGGATGGGAGAGAGAAAAAGGGGAGACGTTCGAGAAAGGTAACATGCCGAGACACATACAACTTTCGGGCCACGGGATCATAACAACGGTAACCCTTTTGTTGGATTCCATACCCCAAGAAGACACATAAGACACTACGAGCACTAAGCTTAGTGCGGTCCTTTTTAGGGAGAAGGACAAAACAAGTGGAGCCAAACACACGAAGAAGAGAATAGTTAGAAACCTGACCAAAGAGTCATTCATAAGGGGAGGAACCAGAGAGAAGCGGAGTAGGCATCCGATTGAGAAGATAAGCTGCAGTGAGCACAGCCTCACCCCAAAAGGCAGCAGGCACAGAAGAGGAAAGAAGAAGAGACCGTGCAGTATTTAAAAGGTGACGGTGCTTGCGTTCAGCACGCCCATTTTGAGCGGGAGTGTCGGTACAAGAAGATTGATGAATGGTGCCAAGAGAAGCTAAGAGTTGTATGAACTCACCAAGAGAGTATTCGCCGCCAAAGTCAGAGCGCAGAATTTTGATTTCTGTTGAAAACTGAGTTTGAACCATGGAGTGGAAATTGCGATATACCTGGTAAAAATCTGACTTGCGTGTCAACAAATATACCCACGTAAACCTACTATAATCATCAACAAATGAGACATAATATCGAGAACCACCTTTAGTAGCAATTGGGGAGGGACCCCACAAATCTGTATGAACAAGCTGAAACGGAGAAGTAGAAACAGAAGTACTTCTATTAAAAGGTAAAGCAGACATTTTGGCAAATTTACAACCACTGCATTCAGAGATATCGCTTGCAGAAATGTTTCCCAAATAGCCAGACTTAAGTAAAAGTTTCAAACGTTCACTAGATAAATGCCCTAAGCGAGAGTGCCAAAGATAAAAGGGGGATGACTTCTGATTTAAACAAAAGGATGACATAGCAGTGGTAGTAGACTCAATAGGAACATGCAAAGTCTCCAAAACATATAGATCGCCAACCCTACGCCCGGTCCCAATCTGCTTCTTCGACATCTGATCCTGCACAACACAACCAGAAGAAGAGAACAAGACATCAAAGCCGGAATCAGACAATTGACTAATAGAAATAAGACTAAGAGATAAATGAGGAACATAGAACACATTTGGTATAGACAACGAGGAAGATGGAGTTAGGACAATAGAACCTATAGAGACGACATGCATAGGGGAGCCATTTGCAGTGGAAATACTAATGGGAGAAGCAGGAGAGATACAATGGCTTAATAATGACAACATAGGAGTCATATGGTGGGAAAATCCATGTGGTAGGTAGAATACCTGTGGTATAGGAACCATGCAAACCTGACGGAGTAGTGGTCATAGCAGAAGCTTGAGAATGACCTCATTGGGTGGCAGCCAAATACGCACGATACTCTTGATACTGCTCAAAAGAGGGATAATGTGGAATACTATCAGTTGCAGGAGCTACGAAAGCAGCCGGAGGACGAACATATTGCTGTGGGGGCCGAGAATGCTGCTGTGCGGGCCTAGAGGAGGTGGGCTTCGAACGAGGAGTGTTACTTGTCATCTGTAACAGTTTCGGACATGCATGCTTCCAGTGCCCTTTTTGGCGACAAAAGCTACACTCATCCAAAGCAACACGAGGTTTAGGCTTTCCAATAACCTGAATCAAGTGAGAAGACGGTGTAGGCAAGAGAGGTGCCATATACGAAGTAGGCTGAACCGATGGCGCAACAAATACAGCTGAGAGGGAGCTGCAACAGACATAACCTTGAACCTAGTTTCCTCAGCTATGAGCTCATGAACGGCACCATCAACTGTAGGTTGGGGAGAACGATGAAGGATGGCCCCCCGAAGAGGCTCAAATTGATCACGGAGGGCCATGAGAAACTGTACAAGACGTTGTTTCTCACGGTATGCTACATAGAAATCAAGAGACTGCAATTATATGGGTTCCATTAGCATCAATTGATCCCAATATTGAGTCATTTCATTGTAGAATTCCTGAATGGTTTTATCTCCCTGCGTAGCCCGTCGAATAGAGCCCTCAAGTTCATATTGCTTTGCAAAGTTGGACTCAAGATACATCCTTTTTAGGTAATCCCAAACTTCCTTGGCAGTGTCATATCTTGAAAAGTTCATTCCAATGCTAGGTTCGGAAGAATTATGGAACCATGTAAGAATTCGTGCATTTTCAACTTCCCATTTGCCAAAGTTTTTGACATACTCTGCATGTTTCGCCGCATATGTAGGATCATCATCTTTCACATTCAAAGGAGGAGGTTTCACAGTAAGGCCTGTCACATGACCCCACACTTCCTTGCCGACAAGAAATTTTTTCATCACACTTGCCCAATACGAATAATTACTACCATTCAACCGAACATTAATTACTTTATCTTCTGACATAGTGAGTACTAAAATCTCGCAAGTCACAACCAGTAATGAAAACACAAGTTGCTAATACCAAAGGGGGTGAAAATAACAGCTAGATTGTATAACAGCCAGATGATTCTAGAATACGCCAAAATAGAACCTCAATAGCCAGTAGATAGGCATCACATACAACTTAAGAGACCCATGCAAACAGCCAATTTTCGAGTGCAAAGAGAAGATTTTGAGAATAATCGAAGACTGCCCAGTTGATTTTGAATGCATAAAGTACTGACCCAGTGCAATCGAAGAGCCAACAAGAGTAGCCGGAGGTCGGAGACTGGTCGTCGGTGGTCAGTGATGTTGGTAGTGGTGCTGATCAGATCGAACTAGAGATGCGGAGAGATGAAGGCTGTCTACTGTGACGTACGAGAGAAAGAGAGAGGGAGATGCTGCTATCGTATGAGAGAAGGAGAGATGCTAATGTGTAACTCTGGCGATGGCTGCCGATGGGTCCAAGAAAATCTGCTCTGATACTATAAAACTGAAACATTTCAAATACAACGGCATAAGTTTACAATAAGGAGAACCCAGATAAATACACATGAAAAAGCCCTAAAACTATAATGACTAAACTACTCTTAACATAAAATAATATTACAAAAGAACCAAAACAACATTATATATTCACACTCACAAACATCCTAAGGTGTTTCCAACAACCAAGAGGAGAAGACCTCACCAAATAGATGAACCAAACCCTCTAATAGCAGCTGAAATGGAGAGCCCAAATACAGGAGCCGAATCTGTCCCAAAATGCACGAAGATGCTGACGAGATTAGGAGAACAAAATGGCCCTTAAGCTGAGAAGAACGAAACCCCACTGCCTTTTCTTTTTCCAGATGACCACACCAATAAGCTTCCAAGGGAAGCTAAGTAATCTCTAACAAAGCATGTGCAAGTCATGTGCCATTGTGTAGAATGTTCCACAAAAACTAGCACACAAAAATATAACCCTTTTGGGCCAAAACAAAATATATTATTGGACTTCCACAAAAATAACATAAGGAGGGAACCCAACATAAGGAACGGAAAAGATGGTAGTGGTGTTTTCTGGATGAGACAAAGGGAGAGGATGGGTGAGTTTTACTGGAGAGAGGAGGTGATAATGAGAGTGGAGAGAGAAACGTAATTGCTAGCTAGTGAGGAGGCTTCGTGCCAGAGAAAAGAGTGCTGCTATATATGTGTACATATGAAATATATATATTATATACATAAGGATTTTGTGGGGCTCACCTCGGGTCTCACAAAGATGATCCGAACTGCTCATTATTTTTAAAATATTTTTTATGGAGCCCTGTAAAAAAATCAGCTCAACCCGATATCAGTAAGGATTTTTTTTTGAATTTGTAGGGGCGAAACTAAGCAGTTAAGGTGTTTCGCCCCCACAAATTCAGAAAAAATCCTTACCAATATCGGGTTGAGCTGATTTTTTACAGGGCTCCATAAAAAAATGTTTTAAAAATAATGGGCAGTTTGAATTATCTTTGTGGGACCCGAGGTGGGCCCCACAAAACTCATATGTACCCATAGCTTTATTGCAGAGAAAATGGGTTTTTTTTTCCTCGGCAAAATGGGTTTATAAAATTGAGTTTTTAGACAATCTTCAGACATAATTGAATATGGGAGACCCAGGTATGGGCATTCTCATCCTATCTTCTGACTCCGACCAATTATTCAGTAGACAAAACCAAATGTGGCCGTTGCCACAGGAAATCTTAGCTGGGAAAAATATCTTGCCAACGGTGTGTAACCCGGTTCCCGACCAATTGCACTGTCCGGACTTCGCTCTCAGAAAAATACCAAATATTAATCGTATACTATAAAATTATTCTGAGTTTAACCACGACAATAGAATTTCAAAATAAAAATCGAAAAAAATCAAATTTGAATTTTTTTTTTATAAAAGGTACGGGTTATCACATTTATATAATCATGATAGTTGCTCTAGGAGACGTAAATCTATCGCACGCAACCTGGTTCAAACATCCAGTTATAATAACCAAAAAAATCGCATACACAAACTTTGGTTGAAGAGCATGTCCAGCCTCAGTCATGGTTCTCTTTTGAATTAATGGAAGCACAATTCAGTCGGTTAGTTGATCCTTGGTTGGGTCGATTTCTTTTGATTCTATTGCAATCAGTCAGTTTGCCCATTTGTATTTGGTCATAAGCTACTGTTTTTTCACTCATACAGTTCATAACGGACGGTTTTAATTAATTGCTTTAAAAAAAATTCAAAATCAGAATACACTAAAAATAGGTATTTTTTTGTGACTCTACTTTCCTTTTTTATTTTTTCTCACTTTCCCTTCTCTCTTCTCTTGCTGACTAAGCCCTAACCCTGGTATGGAAACCCCAATCCTCCATGATCAGCACCTCTCCAAATAACCAATCCTTCCATATTTTGTTTTCCAAAATCGGAAACCAAGCCTCCTTGTAATGATCACTACTTTGGCCAACGGACTTGTAGCCCAATGACACCTCCTCGCCTCTTTCACATGGAAGGTGAGAATTCGATTCTCGCCAAGAGCGCGAGTGCTTGTTGTGATGGTTGATGTCCTTTGGGCTTACTCCACCCGTATGCCACTTAGCAGTATCCCTTCCATATCTCCTTAGAAATAGGCTAGATATCAATCGAGTGACAAAAAAAATAAAGGATCACTATTTTTCAAGATTAATTCTTCGCTCGATAAAGACCGGGACCGACAATAGTCTTGAACTCCAAGATGAAAAAATGGAGTTGGAGCTATTCCCGATTGTAGGGTCTGGAAGATGGTATGGTTGCAAAGCTAGCAAGACAATAATAGAGCCCAAGTACATCTTCTAGTATTTTTCTTATGTAAAATCCAAAAGGAAAGTTATGCTACGTACAGTCCAAAAATGACGTCTCCCAAACTAAAACTCCAAAAACATTGAACAAAAATACCTAAAATGTTGAAAAGGACAATAGTCGTGAACTCCATCTGCTTGGATGAGTAAAAAGCCGACCTCCAAGATGAAAAAATGGACTTGGAGCTATTCCCGATTGTAGGGTCTTGAAGATGGTATGGTTGCAAAGCTAGCAAGACAATAATAGAGCCCAAGTATAGGGGCAATAATGCCACGAGATCGAGAACTTTGTTTAATGCCACGACAGTGATAGGTTGTCTTACCATAATACCCCTAATCCCCTCCCCCTCTCTCTCAACTCCTCCCCTGCTTCTCTAATGATCACTTTTCTTATTTGCTTTTCCTATTCTCTCACTAAACAATTCGTACTCGGTCACCGACGATACCACTAGAGGCCAGGGAAGGCAATGAGTTTGTGATTAGTTTTGATATCCTTCACCGCCAATTCTTATCCTCCCACCAAATGAAAAAGTTTTTTATTTGTTTTTACATATCCATTTCAATGGGGCATGGATTTTTAATTTTATTTTTCTCACTCACCCAAGAAGGATAAGAGAATGGGGGCGGTGGTGGAAGGTTGACCTGCAATGGAGGATGAGAAGAAAAGAAAGAAGAGGAGGCGGATCTGCGAAGGGTGATGGTGGTTGTTGGCAAGCGAGGTAGGGAGACGGAGAACACTGATTGCTCCACTAACAGGAAAAACCATACATTGAGAATGATGGGACCAGGGGTCTAGTGGCGGTGGCCGCTATGACAAAAAATTTAGAAAATGTAATTATTATATGTTAAAAAAAAATTATCCCCAACTTATATAGTCTCGCCACTGCTAGGTTTTTTTTCTTATTTTTTATTATATACTAGTCATAAATCTTCTATTATTTTTTTAAGAAATGAGACCCAAAAAAATATTCTAAATCTAAATTCAATGAGCCAAAGTGAAATAATGTAAATGATGATGTATAATTAAGTAAAAAAAACTCCACATTCTAACCCTAAAATAACTTAACCTAAAAAATTAAGGGAATTTAATTATAATGTCACTCTCCAAATTTATAATGCCACTCTCAAAAGGGAGTGCAGTTATCAATTTGGGAAATCTATATAGGGATTTGGGGAGTGACATTATATATCTTTGTGCATACCGATGCTCTAGACTATCAATGAAGGAAACATGATAATGTACACATAAATTGAATTGGGTCTCTAGGTCTGCCCTCTCTGATGCCATTTGGCTTTGATTTGGGGGCATGATTCCGTAGCAAAATAGGTATAGGGGGGCTACTATTTAAGTGGTATTCTGAGAGCAGTCACTTTGTGCATATTGCCAAATGTTAAATCTGTCTCCAATCCTCTCTCACTCATACCCCCAATGATTGAGGACTACATGAGTTCTATTGTTGTTGTTGTTGGAGTGGCATTATTGATACCCAAAATTAAAGTTAGTTTTCTTTCATACTCCATGTGCAAATGAAAAATATCATTTACTATAGTTTTTGTTATGTTATTTTAATTTTTTTTGGAGCCGATGACTATTAATATTGTAATGCACCTTTTTTATTTTTTTAGTATATATTTCGTCACTGCTAAGATAAAATCCTGGTTCCGTCCTTGATTGAGAGAGAGACCCTTACTTTTTTTTATGTAAAATCCAAAAGGTAAGTTATACTACAGTCCAAAAATGACGTCTCCCAAACTAAAACTCCAAAAACATTGAACAAAAATACCTAAAATGTTGAAAAGGACTGTATTCTCGCACAACTCATTTTTATAACCATGTTTTTTTAGGTTCTGTTTGGAAAAGTTTTTATTTTTTCAGTTTTTAGGTTTTGTTTCCGAAGTTTTTTGAAACAGGCTCCGTAAACATATCTGTTTATTATTTTTGTTTACAAAACACATAATCAATTCCACTAATTTACGAAAATTTTAAAAACACAAAAATTGCGTTTTTAAATGCTTTGAAAACACTTTCGGCAGCCCAGAAAATAAATAACCTAAAACTATTATGGTCACCAAACATGCTTTTTATTTTTATTTTTTTTAATAAATAAACAAAAAACTTATTTCTTGTTTTTCATAAACGAAAAACAAAAAACTGACAACTTTACCAAACAGAGCATTAGCTTTTCGTGTTATGATGCAATTTTTTTTTTATATGAGATGCCTAATACTTAATTTTTTAATTTTTTTATTTTGCACCTCAAAATTAAATTTTAGAGTGTACTGGGCCTAATTTTACGCGCCTTGCGCACAACACTTTTCACTAGTAATTAGTTATATTATACTCCGTAAGCGAGTTCGGTGAGGAAATTAATTAAGAGGTGACTGAAACTTGCTTGTTGGACTAATATAACGTCATCCTCAGACAAAAATATAGTAATATACAACGTGGTCCTCGTGGTTTGGAGGAAATTTTTTTTATATGAGGAATATTTTCCCATGATATTTATTTTAGGCTGCAACAATTTACTTATACTAGTATCTACCAATTGGCTGTAGGTTTTTTTTTTTTTTTTTTAACAAAAGGGAGAAGATTTTATTAATCTGAGAGGCGGAAAAACGCCTAAACATCAAAGAGAGATAGAGGAACCCCATAAAAGGGCTTAATGTTCGAATACATGAAGGGCTCAAAGACTAGCAAATACAAGGGAAAACATATCGGAAGCAAGAACAGAGCCAGGAATTTTATTACACGGGGCGACACTTGAAAGTATCATGATAACTCCTATGTGGAGTTATGCTCAATTTAATTTCCAAGCCTTCACGACACGGGCAAGCGAATCATGATAACTCCTATGTGGAGTTATGCTCAATTTAATTTCCAAGCCTTCACGACACGGGCAAGCGAATCACAAGACGACCCACCCGAATCCAAAGCAACCCGTGCACTGTCTCGGAGCTCCTTAGCCCTCCGCCTGATAACCTTGCCTTCTTCGCCTTCCATCACCGCCCTCACCACCATCTCGATCTCCTCCCTCCCCACCACCTCCCTCCAAGGCTCCACCGTCGGCTTCGCCGCCACCCCCACTTCCGCCGCGAGCTGCGTCGCGTTCATCCTCTGCTCGGCGTACAACGGCCATGTGATCATCGGCACCCCATGGAGGACGCTCTCCAGCATCGAGTTCCACCCGCAGTGCGATAGGAAACCCCCCGTGGACGGGTGCCGGAGCACCGCCACCTGCGGGGCCCAGGACTTCACCACCAGGCCAACCCCTTCCGTCCTCTTCACAAACCCTTCCGGCAAATAGGCTATCGGGTCGTCCTCGATGCCTCCCGCGCTGTAAAATGTCCCCATGGCAGTCGCGTCGTTGGGCGTACGCGCTACCAAGATGAAACATTGCTGGCTGAGTTCCAACCCGAAAGCCAACTCAGTGAGTTGCTTGCTTGACAAGGTTCCTCCACTCCCCAGAGCAACAAAGAGCACTGAATCGGGTTTTTGCTTGTCTAGCCATGTTAATACCTCTTTGTCTGATTCGGTGTACGGTTCTTCCTCCTTGACCACCGGGCCGATCGGGTGAACCGGCGGGGGGGGTATGTTCAGGAAGAAAGGGTTTTCTTTCAGAGCGAGAAGCGTGACCGGTTCAAGATCCTTCCAGGTGTTTGCGAAGATGCCGGCAGCCTTGTACAAGCGGCTCACGTGGAGAAAGAACCACTTGTACTCGTCGCTTTTCCGGACCCGAACCTGTTGTAAAAAGAATGAGAAAATAAAACTTATTAGTCTGAAAATAAAAACATTGATATCCACGCTCTTTTTTTTGATATTCACAGTTTTTTTTTGTTAAAAGAAAAAAAAAGAATGTGAATATTAAAAAAAGGAGTGCGAAAATTAATTCTCATACTTTCAATAAGTACTTACTATTTTGGAGTACTAATTTTGCTACTGATCCCGACGAGTTTTATTATTTGAAAACTTTAGATAATTGATTTAATGCTCTCAACTTTAGAAACTTAGCAAACTAAAAATTTTAAGGAGCGCGGCTTCGTTTGGTTAACATTTTAGTTTATTTTAGTTTTGGTAATGGGTGGAAAGATAAATAGGGTAATGATTAGAGAGAGATAGAGAGGGATGACAAAGTAATAATTGGAGAATTATGGTAATGATTAAAAAAATAAATAAAATAATGATTGAAAAACAAAACTAAAATGACAAACGAACACAACATTTAGTCTTTTTGGTTTCTAACTAAATAAGGGAACAAATATAATCATTGCTTTTTTTTTTTGATCCGCTAATCATTGCATATTTGATTAACATATTGTTTTTCCATTTCGCCCTTCAATCATTGCATGTACTATTTGTCCTATTGCGTTTTTTAAATTTTTTTTAGTACTATTAATTTGAAAGTACTCCGTAGAAGAGTAAAATAAAAACTCTATTACTCCCTCCGTCCCAAAATCATTGTCCATTCCGTAAAACGGAGTCTTAAAAATAATGCAATTTTTTAAAGAAAAAAAATTCAATTTTTTTCACCAATTAATAGAACTCATTGATATCTAGTAAGTTGTTAAAAAACTTTTGAATTTTTCTTGCAAAAATCGTATTATTTTTAAGACTCCGTTTTGCGGAATGGACAATGATTTTGGGACGGAGGGAGTACCTGTTACCGTTTTGGTTCTAAAGTTCTGGACAATATTTTCGGAACAAAAAAAAACGCTAATTGAGACTAAAAAATGGGGATAGCAGGAGTATTTAAAAAAGAGTAATGCTATAATGACCATATTTGAGTATCATATTTAGGGTATCATGTGATGTGTCACCGATGTATTGGTAGAATACGTTTTAATATATGACAGATGGAGCACTCAAATGTGGTCACCAAGAAAATGATTTTGGTACCTCACATTTATCCACATGCAGTCATTTTTTCATTTCTTTCACATGTAATTACAAGATTGTATTTCATGAGTGAAGAGATCGATTAGAATTGTAGGTATATAATTTCATACAAATAAAGAGAAAAATAGATCGAATGTGGATAACAAAGAAGTGTAAAATTCATTTTCCAAAAAATAAGTTCAAAAAATGAATTGATTCTAATTTTCGCACTCCCCAAATTACTATATGCAGTTTAGGAAGTGAAAGTGCAAAAATCACACACTTTATAGCCTTAGCCTCGGCCACAACAAACCTGATCCAACAAATCTTCAGTGCGTACAGGCCTGCAACCGGGTACTTGAACCGGTTCGGGCAGATCCACGAACTCGCCCTCCGTTTCCCGGTCCAACGTCGGAAGATACAGAGAAAACGCCAACAACGCCGTCGACCCCGTGAAAAACGAGTAAACCGGAATCGAAAGCTCACCACAGATTTCGAAAGCCTGAGTACAAAACAGGTCAATAACGACGGCAGTGACTCCGTCCAGCCCGAGGAGAACGGGCCGGAGGTGGCGCCGGAGCGAGTGTTCGACCATGACACAGAGGGGCGTGAGCCCAGGCGGCACGCCGGCGAGGAGCTCGGACACGTCGACGGGCGGGAGGTCAACGACGCGGAGGCCGGAGGGGACAGCGTCGGAGCGGAGGAGGTTGTTCTGGGCAGCGGGGGCGGGGTCGGCGGTGGTGATGACGAGGAAGGTGACGCGGAGTCGGTGGTGGGTGACGAGGCGTTTAGCGAGCTGGAAGAGGGGGATTATGTGGCCCATGCCCGGGCTTGGGAGGATGGCGATGTGGGGTTCTGTGGGTTGGCCGACTTCCATGGTTTTCCTTTTGTGATGAAGGATTTGAACTTTGAAACTCTACTCTGGTCTGTATAGAGCTCAAGAGCTTTGATGGAGACAACCTGCTTGTGTATATCTATATATAGGCAGGGGTAGACGGTGCAATCACTATCCTAACAGCATCTCCAATCCAATACTCTATTTGAGAGTATCAAAATACTCTATTTTATTCATAAAGTGATTTTAGAGGAAATTACTATTCATATTTACTCTAACCACAAACCCTCTATTTTTTCCTCTAAAATTTTCCTCCAAAATTAACCTCTACCAATTCCCTCCAAAATCACCCTCCAAAAATTCCCTCCAAAATTAATGTTGTAGATCAGTGTAGACAAAGTGAGGAATAAACAGTAAAGTTAATGATGGTTGATAGTTCATCTACCGGTTGATGTAGAAGTTATTGTTGTAGAACCTGTGAATGTACTAGAAGTTAAGCACAAGTCATGTGGAAATAAGTTGATGTTGTAGAAGTGTAGACAGTGTTAAAAGGTTGACATAAACGTGCAAGGGTGAAAGGATATGGTTGACATAAACAAAAGCTCATAAGGATACAAATGTCATTCTAAAAGATGAATAGTATTATAGAGGGGATCCTTCATATTTTCTCCCATACTCTAAATATGGAGATCAAAATCCCATCATCTCAAATAGAGGAGGCTTGAGAGGATGGATTGGAGGAGTTCCATACTCTCAAATGGAGGAATAGAGCATGGGTTGGAGATGCTCTAACAATGCTACAACCACTCACACTCATAAAGGTAGTGGCCCCACACGGGGTGGGTCTTACATGGGGTGAGCCCCACATACTGAATGTGTGCAGTGTGTGTGGTGTCCACTCCCCATTGTGAGTGTGTATGTGTAAGTATTTGTGTGTTTGTTTGTGGTTGTAAAATTATTTATCACTATCCTGCAAGGTTGAAGTCCGTTCCGCTAAAGTTCTTATTTTTTAAATATTTTTTATATTACGAGACAGATCATTTTCTCATAATACATCACTTTTAATTCAAAAAATAAGTAATTTATGAAAATAGAGACGTCGACGTCCTTGTGTATCTATATAGGTAGGGATGGACAGTTGGTGCAATCACTATCCTGCAGGAGTAATTACTCAGTGCCCCTGGTAGCAGAGGGTGGCACTGTCAACTGGCACGCCATGCCTCTTCTCCACCATACATTGTTGTGAGACCCGACTCTCATTTTTGTACAAAAAGAAAAAGAAAGAAAGAAAGAAAAAGAAACGATTGTAGCTTTTAATGAGGAGCACATATTAGTAGAGAATAAGTTAAAATATTTATAGACTATATTTTGAGAGAAACGACAAGAATGGAGATATACTCTGGATGGAGATGGGCACGTGGGTGTTAAAAGAAGAATTTGAGGGCTTTCAGCTTTGACATTTGGCACCAATAATTCATGGGGTGGTCTCCCATAACTCTATATGTATGTATTTAGGTAATACACATGGGGGAGCAGGGTTGGACAGAGGGGAAGGAACACTAAAGAAAGGGGATAAAATGGGAGGAGATGAAGGGTATGCACAAGAGGAAATTGTGGAAAGTTATGTAAATATATTGAAGGAAGTGGGATTGGTTTTTCTTTAGGTTTTTTCTACTTGTTTGTAAGTGAGTGAGTAGCGTTAAAAAACTGATTTTGTTATGTTTTGATCGTGGTGATTGAGGAGGTGGGTTGTTACAATTGTGGTGGGATCTATACACATCACCTTAGGTCTTCCCGCAATATATGGTGGAGAAGGGTCCTGGGCAGTGGGCACCAATCCATGTTTCGTTGCCCCAAAGACATTAGCTATAAATACACTTTGTCTTAAGTTGTTCTTTTTATATGAATCTGCTATGATAAAATTTTGATTTTGAATTGTTCGTATTGATTTCGTCATTTTTGTACTCTGAATTGAGACTATTCATCGCTCTTTGATCGATAAATTGTATTGATAATGACGGTACTCACTTCCATTTTCATTTATACCATGTGTGTGCATTGTGTGACTTAAGGACAAACCATTGATTGTTAATATAGTATCAACCGAAGAATAATAAGTGAAATGTACTTACTGAGTCCTTCTATGGACATCGACGGTTTGTGCACAGACTAGCACGCGGGACCCGCTACAGATTCCGCATAGATAATTCGAGCCGTTCAATAATTTCAAAATAATGTCCCCTTAAATGTCCTAAAATCTATGTAAACTAACTCTCATAAATGTCCCCTTAAATGTCCTAAATTTTTGGGTTTTGTTAATGTATGCCAACTATACTTAGGATTATATAGGAACTCGTAAAGGCAATAAATTAGTAATAGGTTAGGCAACATTAAATAGGAGTAAAATTTGTTTTATGGTGAGACCGAATTACCCTTTTTAATTTTCCCTCCATGCTATCTTTTCAACTCCTTTTATTTTTCTAGGTCTTTTAATTCATGCGGGTTTAAGCCAAAGAAATAAATAAAAATATGGGTACTCCATATATATCAGTCACCAAAATCGTATACAAAAAGCAAGTAATTGTTTATTCCATTGTACTCTAAGCAAGAAAAAAAAAAAAAGGAAGAACAGAGAGCTAGAGAGGCAGAACTGTTGAAGCTTGAAAATCAAATGGAAGTTTTGCGTAAAATTTTTGTAGATTAGTGATCCAAACTCTTTTTTTTTTTTTATGATAAAAAAAAAAAACTCAAATTTTTTTAAATAAAAACAAAAAATCTAACTCAATAGCCTCTCTTCTTTTTTTGGGTTTATATGTGATAATTACGTTTGTTGAAATTATGTTCCAAAAATTCATGGGAGAACACGAGCAAACATTTTTCTCAAATAAGTTTCATGTTTATTTGATCAATTCTTAAATCTTAGGCTTTTGTTCACGGGGTAGCTAGGGGCAGTTGTGGAGCAATTAATGTGCTATATGTCCCTAGCTAGGGCATACACTAACAAAATCCTAAATTTTTTAGTCTGCCATTGTACATGATCCAAAAGTCACCTCGACTTCGGGCTGGTACTGTGCAGTGAGGTGAGCTGCGCATCTCCGAGTTGTCGGATCGTGCATTCGACGGCTCGAATCTCATCTCGGCAACCAACGATCGAGAGCCGTTCATTGCCGATATGAGATTTGAGCCGTCAGACGGCTTAGAGGTGCGCAGTACAGTTCTGCGCACACCACTGCACAACACCATGCCCCAATTCAAGTCGCATACACATGCAATTTAATCCCAATAAGTTTAGCTAGGTGGGTATGAAAAAGTAATAAGTTTTTGTTTTTCACAAGGTTGAATATATGTCTGATTCCCATGAAGGCAAAATCTTCCAAACCTTGGTTACTAGAGGGGTTGCCCAATCATTTACCCCCGAAATTAATTTAAATATTACTTTTGGCCGCAAAGAATTACTCTTGGCCGCGAAGAATTATACCTGGCCGCAAAGAATTACTCCTAGCCGCGAAAAAATACTCTTGGCCACGAAGAATTACTTTTGGCCACAAAAAATTACTTTTAGCCGCGAAGAATTACTCCTGACCGCAACTAATTACTCATGACCATGAAGAATAACATGGTTCAAACATCCAGTTATATATAATAACAAAAAAAAATCACGTACACAAATTTGGTTTAACTCTATCTAATCGTTATAGTTGCTCTTGGAGACGTAAATCTCACGATTTTCACCGCCATGAACAATATTTCAAAATTGCATCACCATCAGGGATTGCCAATTGATTTCACTCTCGCTCCTAGGCCCTGTTCCGTTAAAGTTTTTAGTTTTTAAGTGGAGTACTTATTACTCCGTATCTGTTTTACGAAACATGTCATCATTTCAGAATATATCACCTTTAATTTAAAAAATAAATATTTATTTTAATTAGTAGAACACACCCTAGTCTAACCAACTGAGTTAAATTTGTGGATATTAGTCACTCCGACGCCTTCTCTCCACACCCCCAACAGGCCCCAACGGTACGTCAGTACCCGACAACCCAGGGGTTAATTTGATCAAGTGATTATAAGAAAACAAAGATCAAAGTGTGTGTCCTCCTTAACGTCGCATGTTCGAATTCGACGGAGGCTAAACATTTCAAACCTTAGGGCCACTGAAGGAGGGGTTTTCCAGTCATTAATTTCAGGAGCTTCGAAATTAGTTGAGATGCGCGCAAACTGACCTGAACATCCCATTATTAAAATGAAAATTACCCCCATGGACATGTACATACGTATAAATCAAATCTATATACATCAATATTTTATTGTTCAATTATTAATGAATGTTACACCTTTATCAATACACTCCATGATTGTGGGACAAGCAAAAACTTTATATACTACTAGAACATCTTTCACGATTGCCTTTTAAATATCTTGTACTAGTACTAGCGAAGATAATTAAAGAAAGTGACTTTTTTGTTTTCACAATTATAATATATGTCGCGGTTGTTATTGCTAATCAATATAGTATATATTGAGTAGCCGATCAAAATAAATAAATAGTAGTATATATTGAGTATGTGAATTTCATGTGATATAGCTACAAAAATTCTCTCGTGGAAACATCGCATGCATGCCTCCCTTCGCCCATCCTCTAATTTATAATTATTTGCTAATTGACAAATACAAAAATAAACAAAGAAGAAGAGTGTGAAATAAAGAAGCTATTCTAATTTATTTATTTATTTAGATTTTTGAAGTATCATGCGTTTTGTACAAGCATGGACCGAGCCAAGATTTCGCCTTAGTGGTGGCGAGTCTGGCGACTATATATGGTAATCAAGTAAACTTGCGTACAACATTTTTTCATACATAGAAGCGCAATGGCTTCTCAATACTCTTGATATTATGTGTAATTGGAGGCAAGCAAATTATACGAATATTTTTTCATTTGTCGATCGTATCCTTTCTTTACCCGTATTTTTTTCTTTAATTTTCTTGTTTGAGTAGTATTGCACTAATATTTGGGATCGATAATCATGCTTCATACTTCAATTCGTAGTACTAAAACCATGTCTCGCCATTTTGAATTCTGGTACTTATTTTGTTAATTTCCACCTTAAAGTCCCACCAAATGTCCTGAATTAATTGTAGCAAATCCAATCACTTTTTTAAGTTTCAACGTTTTCGACCAAATTGTCCAAAAGTTCTAATCTTTCCCATGTAATGCGTTAGAAAAATATTTAAAGATGGGAGCAGTTAGCTAGTGAATATTCAACTAGAACATTAGGATTTGCATTATATATCTGGATCCCTGACCTGATTCCAGTCAACACCTCCCCTTTTTCGATCGAATTTCGATGATCTGAGCCGCTCAATGTGATCAGAACGTGATTTTAAGAGAAATATGCAAGAAATCGGCAAAAAAAATGATCCGGAAGGGCTTCATCCGAACAATTTTTTATTAAACGGTTCAATAAAAAACTTCTCAAATCAAGCCCTTCCTGGTGTTTTTTTTTGGCTGATTTCTCGCGGGTACCCTTAAAATCACGTTCCGATCACATTGAGCGGCTCGAATCATCGAAATTCAATCGGAAAAGTGGAGGTGCGGACCTTAAGAGGTGTGAACTTGATCGGGACTGTATATATATACTCTCTTTCAACATCCAGTGTAAAATTGCGGAGATCCCTTTCATCCATGGTCAAAACAAACATTGAAACCCAGTTTAACTTCTCTCGATAAATTCTTCCCCATTCAAAGAGACAAGGAGAAAAAAGATTAAGAAAATCCAAGCCGGTCCCATTTTTCTTATGCAATCTTCAAAATTGCACCGCACGATCACAAATTTCCCAACTAATAGCAGTCCGACAAGTGAATGGGTTATCAGCCTAACTTCTGCTAGAAGCCCAAACCAAAATTCAACCAAGAAGTTCTATTAGATCTTTCTGTTGTTCTTCTTTACGTTATACGTTTCTCTTACCTTCTATTCTGCTCAAACGAAGAAACAAGATTCTATCCGAACTCTTCTTTGATCTAAACAAGTCTGCAAGGATTCAAGTCCCGGCTCGTCTGTATGCCATCTCTCCCCCATAGGGGAGATCCTGGGTTCGACTCCTGCTAGAGCAACACCCTTGGGGTCCCAAGCTATGGATAGCTTCTGGACTTCGTGCTAACTCTAACACCCCCACTAACCCCCGCTGATGTATGACGATTGAAAAAAATATATATATGTCCCGGCTCGTCTGTAAAGCAAAAAAAAAAAAAGAATCTATCTATCTATCTATCTATCAATATCCTATAGAAATGTAGTGGACCTTCTAAAGCCTCCAAACCTCCGATCCTTATTTTCTAAATTTTTCATTTTCTTTGAAAATAAAAAACCACAAGTCCAAACCCTCAATTCTAACTCCTCTTTGAAAGTAGGTTACCCATGTTGCCTATTACACCCATAACTGAATTTTTACCATCAAAAGATTCAAAGCAAACAAAAACGGCCACCCACTTCTCGCCCAAACATTGCCCATTTGAAAGCATAATGACAAAAAAAAAAAAGTTACCTTAAAGTTTGCTTGCAAACCGTAATGCTCATATTCCCACCACCCATCCGAAATTCCTCACTGCAATTCTAATAATCTCACTTCATGGTTTCAATCTATGATCCTCCACTGCAAGTTTGGCTCTGTTTGGTACGAGAAATTGTTCATGAAATTTTAAGTAGCAAGTTTGGTTCTATCCGTTACGAGAATTTGTTCGCATATTTTTTAGTACCAAGTAAGGCTCTGATTGTTATGAGTTTTGTTCAAGGAACACATACCAATTGCACGAAGGTTGGTTTCCATCTCTATTCATGCATTTGACCACGATGCTGGGCATATTTGCGTTTGTTCTTCGGCGTGTATATTTCATATTTTAGTACTTCAGGCTTAAGTTCATACAATTGAGTACATGGAACGGGCACAACGTTCCATATCCCCAATCCTAATTTTCTAAATTTTACCTCTTTTTTTTGGTTTACAAAAAACACGTGGACATAGAATGGCAACATCCTACCCCCATTTCCTAACTTCCTGTACGGGGTTAGAGACTTGGGATCACTCCTATATTTTTTTTACTAGCGTTCAACCCGTTCTATGCACAGACAAAACTAACCCGTTCTAGCGCGCGTTGTGCCCGTTTGAACCTACTTTTTTAAATTGTTCCATGCATCAAATGGGCATAACGCTAGAACGGGTTAGTTTTGCCCGTGCATAGAACGGGTTGAACGCTAGTCTATCAATATCCTAAGGAAATGTAATTGAACTCTCAAAAAGCCTTCAAACCCTCAATCCTTATTTCCTAGATTTTCTATTTTGTTTAAAAAGAAAAAAAATACCCACGTTCACATCCCTCTCACACTTCCTATATTTTCTATTTAAAACAAAAAAAAAAAACCCCACGTTTTGCATATCACTTTTTAAAAACCAAAAAAGAAACCTCACATCCCTCAATTAATACCACCAGACGGTTTTAAAAAAACCCCACGTTCCATACCGACATGTGCGTTCCCACTTCCTATCTAACCAAATCCCACGCCCATTACGAAACAAAAAAAACAAAAAAACAGACCCACCACTAATAATATATATGTTCCCATACCCACGTTCAAATGGATTTAAAAACAAAGAGACACCCACGTAAAAACACCTCACGTCCAAAATCTGCCATTCCACTGTTTAACTGTCACCGTGCAACTCCTACCCATTTTTTCTATTCTTCCACTCTTTAGAAAGTTCGGTCCGTGGCTTCACAATTGTTCATGAAGCGGATATCAATTGCTCAAAGGTTAGTTTCCATCTCAAAACTACGTACGCACCCAAATACTGAACTGTGAAAACCATCTAATCCTGCTCTCTCTTTTTTAACAGTCACAAGGTGATAAACGGGGTGAAAAATTAAGCGGCAATCAAAACAAAACTACATCCAAAGAGTGACCGGTAAAACTCTTTCCGCTTTCTAAGCTAGCCTTTGTGCCCGTTTGATACACGGGCTAGCGTTTTGTGTCCACTTTTTTGTTCTGCAAATTTTGAAAGTTTGTTCGGCAGATTTTGAAAGCAAGAGGCTATGTTCAAGAATTATACTGAATTGGGAGATTGCTCAACCGCTCAAAGGTTTTTTTTTTTTTGGTATTCATGCACTTTTCTTGCCTCTTTCTTTAATATTCTCACATTTTCTTTCCTAATGGTGTTTTCACTTTTTGGTTTCTAGATTTTGATTAAGAGGTTGCGATCACACCAACGTTTGGTTTCAGTGCTCCTCCACTGTTTAAAGGTCAGTCTAGCAAATTCTCTTCCCCTGCTTCTACCCGTCCAATCCCTTATTCTGATAAGGTTTTCAAGATAACTGAAAACTCCTCTGTTAAATCGCCAAATACAAACATAACCGGAAAGAAATCAAAATAATGCCATATAGGAATATTATATGATTCTGGAAGTCGATAGGATAAGGTGTATGCGGCATAGCTAAGTTATATGGGAATTGGAATCTAATCTCTTCCTGCTTATTGCCTATATATACATGCAGTAATTGGATTCTATTTTTTTGCCATTCAAAGTCTCCCGTTTTTTTAATAGTTTTTTCAAATGTTCTATTGAAAAAACATTTAGTAAATTGGTGTGAACCCATTTTACTAACCAGTTGGTCTGGAAAAACTTTTACAATAAATATTGTTAATTTGGTGTGTTCTAATAGGACGTGCATAAATGTTTTTTTAAAACATTTAGTAAATTGAACATCATCCACCTTACTAACCCGTTTTAAAACTAACTATCTATCTACCTTACTAACCCGTTCCTTAGCAGTTTTCTAATAGTTTTTTCAAATGTTCTAACTATTATGTTACCATTGGGTTAGTAAACGGGCAAAACTAACCCGTTTATGTTTTGCCCCGTGCATTGAACAGGTTGGTGTGTTCTGCTATTGATAATTGGTAATTAAGGATTGGGGGACAATTGGTCGTAGAACACACCAGTTTCTTAGCAGTTTTTTGATTGCCACCAAATTTTTGTGTGTGTTTGTTTTGCTCCCTATTTGTAAAACTCTCAATAAAGCCCAACATTGTTAAGGCTAGGTGTTTGGTTCCACGTTCCCACACCAAACACAATTTTTTTAAAAAAAACACCCTCCAACTACTCTTATAATTAATGCCAACTGCTGGTCCACTATCTAAAAATGTTCCCCAATTGTTTCTCGATCTTGAGTACTTTTAAGTTCAGATTCAGTACTTTTACATTTTATGCAGGTTTTTATGAGGCCTCCTGGCCCTCCTCCATATTTGCATCGTAATGATCACTCAGATATGTTGAATGAAGTGTATGATTTTGAAGAAGACAATTCCCTATCAAGTTGGCATTTTCTATGACAATAAATAAGAGTCAAGGACAGACTTTGAAGAATGTTGGGCTTTATCTTCCAAATTCATGTTTCTCTCATGGTCAGTTGTATGTAGCTCTGTCACGTGTCACCTCTCCACGGGGCTTGAAGATATTGATTGTTAACAAACCCGATATGCCAGATGATGTCACCCAAAATATTGTGTACAACGAAATTTATAATAGGATACCCCAACCCCAGTAAACCCATCTACCAGTTGCTTTTAGTTGCATAGTTTGTAAATAGTTTCTTAAAACATTTTTTAAGTTGTAAGGACATTATCTACCAGCTTTATCATTTCATGCATGATTGCTACCAGTAATTGTGTTTAATGTTCACATGCTACTATTATATTTTTTCATAAACTAGCGTTCAACCCGTTCTATGCACGGGGCAAAACCCGTTCTATGCACGGGCACAACTAACCCGTTCTAGCGTTGTGCCTGTTCGATGCACGGGACAATTAACCCGTTCTAGCGTTGTGCCAGTTCAAATTTACTTTTATTAATTGTCCCGTGCATCGAACAGGCACAACGCTAGAACGGGTTAGTTGTGCCCGTGCATAGAACGGGTTTTGCCCCGTGCATAGAACTAATATACTATAGAAATGTGTTTAAGCCTCACAAGCCTTCAAACCCCATTCCTAATTTCCTAAAAAAAATTCTTAGAGAGAGAGAGAGAGAAATGTGGGGAAGTGGGAGAGAGAGAGGGGGGAGAAACGTGGGAGAGGAAGGGAGAGAGAAAAAATTATTGTATGCCACTGGGCACCGTCACGTGGTACTCCAAATTTATTTTTCATCACACGTCTTTCAGTGTATAGAACGAGACCAATGCTAGCATGCATCGAACACAGGACCGGATAAAATATTAAACTATTTTTTATCAACTAGCGTTTGTTCCCGTTCGATACACAGGACTGAAAAAAACAAATGAAATATTTTCTATCTCGTGCATTGAACGGGCACAAACACTAGTTATGAGTAAGCGCATGGCAAAAAAGGCTCATTTTTTCAAAGCAACCCAATTACATTCGACGTGGCCAAACTCTAGTGTATAGTGTTGGGAAATAATTGAGAAAATTAAAACAAAAAAGGATAGAAAAAAGCATTTTTGTTCACTAAAGATTTCGTCCCCTTCGTTCAATCGTTCTTCAGTTTCGTCCCCATATGCTTAAATTAAGCAATAATATTATTTCCATTAAATCACTTTGGTGATCCATCATGGATTTCAAGTTTTTTTGGGTTTGAATTAATCTGTTGTAAATTCTTTGAAATCGATCTCTTTTTCTCCTATTCTTTAAATTTTGTTCTCCTTTTATTGGTACTTAATTTAATTTTATGTTTCTTGTAATGATCACTACTTTTGAAGATTTTATCTGATTATAAATACATTTTATTTCAAATTTTTAGCTTAATTTATCTTCTCGTAAAAGTACGTAAGAGACCCGACTTTGAGTTTGCTTCAACCTCCAAAATGTTACGGCCCTATATTAGGACCCAATCTCTATTCTAAATTGATAACGAAGTTCGATAAATAAATAAGTTTGGTGAAGAAATTGAAAGGTGACTGAAACTTGTTGGACTAAATATAAAATAACGTGATCCTCGTGGTTTGAAGAATAATTCGAAACTCCTCAGAGGTTCACTTGGCTGCATGCCCCTTGTGTGCCCTTCATGTGGAAACTCCTCAACACTTGCTATTACATTGTCGATTTTCATGGGTGGTATGGTCTGAAATTCTGAATTGGTGGCACATCCAATGGGTTTGTCCGGCCTCATTAGCAGAGTTAGCAAGTTGGTGGTTTGGGAATAGATTCCGAAACTTGGAGAAAAATATTTGGGAAGTGTGTTTTTTTGCAACGTTATGATCAATTTGGTTAACGAGGAATGGGTATATCTTTAACGGGGCAACAACTGAGGCTCTGGAGGTGGCGGACCTAATTAAAACCAAGGTAGCCATGTGGATGAAGGCCAAGTTTGACATCAAGCTTTACACGGTGGAGGACTTCAAAGGGTATTTGGATGGGATCCGAAAAGTGAAAATGTAGGGTGAGGTTGACAATGAGGGTAGTCGGTGAGGTGTTCTTATCCAATCTTGGTTGGATATAGCTCTGTAGTTTCATGTAATAGTTACTGTTTTTTATCGATGTACCCCGTCGAATTTAATAAAAAGTTCCGTTTGCCGAGCAAAAAAAAAGAATAATTCGAAATGGTTAGCTAATTATGTTGCCCGACTTAATTGTATGTTATTTTTCTTGACCTTTAATGAATATAAACAATCCGATATTGGTGATTTAATGAGATGAAAATAGGGAACATGCAAATTAATTAGGTTCTATTTCTTGATAGCGGACTTCTAGCGGACACAATTAAATTATATATATTAGAAAGATTTTCGCATGATATCACTACAAGAAATCAGGTAATAGGTGACGAAAAATAGAGACGAAATTGGTTTTCATCACAGATAGTACACATTGACGAAGAAATTAGTATTTCGTCGCCACAATTGCTGACGAAAATAATTTCATTGTCTTTTTAACAAAATTGGCGACGAAAAATACTATTTCGTCGCCTTTGGTAACAAATTGGCGATGAATTCACAATTTCGTCGATAATTAGTTACAAAAGGCGATGAAATTGTAATTTCGTCTCCTTTGGTAACCAAATTGGTGACAAAATTACTTTTTCACCACCTTTTGTAACAAATTGGTGACGAAATGTAAAAGTAATTTCGTCGCCAATTTCTTTACACGAAATTAATTTTTCGTCGTCAATATGTACTATTTGCGATGCAATTAACTTAACATGTTATTCATGAATACATATAATTTATGACCGCAAAATTTATTGAAAGGTTGCATATAAAAAATTAAAGCAAGTTAAGAGACATAGTGATCCCCATAGACCTATACCAACGAAACGTATAGAAAAGAACAAAAGGAACATAGTAATCAATTTTTAACGAGTCAATTTCTTCTCATTTTTCCAAACCCAAGTCCGAATATAGATGGATTTTGATTATTTCATCAAAATAATTTTTTGTAAATTGATTTTTTTGATTAATGTTAATTTTTTTTCCTAATGTGTATTGCACCAATACTAATTTAATTTGTACAACAAGATAATGAGGTTTAATAAATAAATTTTTTGTTTTAAAGTTAATAAAAAACATAACAAATAAAAGAATATTAATAGATCTCCTCTTAGTTTACATTTGATAGTAATGAAATCAAAAAATACTAAAAATAAATATTGAACATATATGTTACTATATATTAGATTTTCCCAATATATGTCGAAAAGTATGTCTACTGCAGTTGGTCGAAACCCAGGAGATGCAAGAAGTGGGATTTTTTCCCATACGGAAACGGAATTAGCGACGAAATTTTTTTTTTTTTGGCAGCGAAAAATTTCGTAGCCAATTGGTAACAATTAGCGACGATTTTCATTTTTTGGATATGTATCACTGATAATAGTTGAAAGAGTAAAAACTAAGATGAACCCAATTATTAGTCTTCTAAAGCCCAAACATTTAAAAAAAAAAAAAAAAACCCTTCATCTTTTTCTAGTCTGTTTTATGTAGATTTCAACTTCTGTGAAAAAATAGAAGCGAATCATCTGCAGTAATTATCCCGAATAGTTGGTGGAGTTATCTCACAAGTCTAGGTTCCACGAATAATTCTAACCGGTAATTAAAGAATCTCTTGCATTGTGAGAAAATTGTTGGACTATACAAACATTTTTTTGGGAGGAATCCCGACCCAAAAAATAAATAGGAGTACAATTACGTTGTTGACCTCTGGATTGTTCATTCTTAATGGGCCAGAATTATTCCTCATAAATGGCACCTGGATGGATCTGTTGGATTTTCTACAATGGAAAATTCTGGGCCTAAAATTTTTAATTCCAAAATTCTGGGCTGCATTTTGGGTTGAAAATGAGGTACATATTTTACGGGGTCCCGTTCATTGGTATGGTGGGCTATGGGCTCTTTTTTCATAACGGGCCAAGGCAGTCAAATAAGTAAGGGAAAATGACGGCCAATGATGTGTTTTGATAATTAATACCCGCCAAAGATATATTGAGAACATTTGTTAATGCTAAAAATATCTTTGACGGGTATTAATTATCAAAACACGTCCTGGACCGTCATTTTCCCAATAAGTGTGACATTGGAAGTTGAAAATTCTATTCTATTTAGACCCCGTTTTGCAAAGGGAAATAAGTACTTATTTTTGTAAATTAAAGGTGATGTGTTGTGACCTGTCTCGTAAAGCAAGAAACAAATATTTAAAAAATAAAAACCCTTAGCGGACACTGCACCGTACGCGCGGGCTTCGCATAGAATAAAATGTGATTATGTGTGCAATTTTTTTTTTTTTTTGATCCTAAGTGTGTGCAATTCATAATCACATTTTAGTATGGTCAAAACCTGGTTCCATTCCATTGCTTCTGGTAGAAGATGGCCTGGAATCCATCTGGTCCAATTCGTATGATTATTCAGTGCTCCTGGATAGTGCTTCAAGTGCCTTCTCCATCACCCATTTGTGTGGAAGCCACGTAGCTAGTGAATCACACAAATGTGTGGGAGCCGCATACAAAGTGCAGGTAATAATCAAAGCCGCTACGGAAACCGACCGGGGGTTTTATCGATCTCGTACCGACGGCGACGCAGGACCCACTCCGGGCCCGCACAAGATCCGAGCCGTTCAATAATTTTTTTTTTTTAAAAAGAGTGAGCCTGTAAAAAATCAGCTCAATCTGATATGTGTAGATACTCGATCCAATCTTTCATTTTTTTCATTCAAATTTCGGATTCGTGAAAAAATGGAAGATTGAATCGAGCATCTACACATATCGGATTGAGCTGATTTTTCACGAGCTCACTCAATTTTTTAAAAAATTATTAAACGACTCGAATCATCCGCTCGGGTACTAGAGTGAGCCCCATTGCCGTCGGTTCTCCTGGTCAATTTCCTTAGAGTTTTCGAAGTACGCAATTTCCGTCTCTCTCTATCGTCCTTTCCATCTACCTAACAGGAAGAAGATTCATGAATCTAGTAGTGGAGTCATTGATTGGGCAAAATTAATTTTTGCTATAAGTATAGGGGAATTGATTTTGCCACTCCCCTTTTTGTTAACGTCACTCTCCTGTCAGTGTATTTTTGTACCAAAAATACATTTTCAGAGGAGTGGCGTTAACAAAAAAGGGAGTGACAAAATCAACAGCCTAAGTATAGTGAGTATATATCAATGTGTAGCGATTTTCTATTTAGGTTTGCATTATATTTTAAAATGTATTATTTGTCTCAGAAAGAATAATCCGAAGAGTATAAGATTTTAAACCAAAGTTGAAGTAAACGTCCACGCAAAACAATCTTATCTTATGGACACTAAAGATTGTGACATACTTAGGCTGTGTTCCACAACCCTTCTTATTTTATAAGTTCTTATTTGGCAACTTCTTTTTCAAAAATAAGAAGCTTTGTTCCACAAAAATCAAACAAAAAGTTTATTTTACATTTTCAAACTCAAAAATAATGTAAATGAAAAAAAAAATTATTTTTTTGCACCGTATTAAAGATCTCAATGAGATCTATCAAATAAGATCCATAGTGATAAGAAAATTATTTGCGTAAACACATGATTTTTGAGCTTGAAGTTGACTAGGCTTAAAAAACCGAGTACTACTATGAGTAATGGGCGCCGGGGAGGGAAATCGTACCGACGGCCGTGCCGGGCCGTCTCCGGCCACCGGACAGCCGATCTGAGCCGTCCAAAAATTCTATAAAAAAAAACCGAGGGGGCCAACGCGGGAATCAACGGCATCCGAGGTGTGTAGGGTGCTTGATCCGAGCACCCCTTTTCCGTGTGTATATGACCCCCTCGGTTTTTTTTTTTAGAATTTTTGGACGGCTCAGATCGGCCGTCCGGTGGCCGGAGACGGCCCGGCGCGGCCTTCGGTATGATTTCCCTCCCCGGCGCCCATTGGTACCTATATAAATTCTGAAAAAATAAGTACCAGCTTCTTATTTTTGTGGAACAAGCCTTATTATTGAACAAAAAATAAGTTCTTATTCCGTTACTGTCCTTTTCAAACTTTTTCGTCTCTAGTGAATTTCTAGAGACATCTGGTCATAATTTTACGTTTTAGATTCCTACTGTCAACCGAAGTAATTAATTAAAAGATTGAATATTTTTTGTTTGTAATGTTTTGACTTAATAATGTTTTGGATTACCGTTTGTCTTCATTCAAAAAAAATACGCTTTTGTAAGTTTTGTATTATTATTTTTTAATTTCTTGGTTTGTTTCGAGGAATATGAAATTTAACAAATTACGATCAAAGCCTTAAAGAGGTTTACTACAAATAAAAATAATCCGAAAAACAAGATTTTTTTTTTTGTCTTTTCTGATTTTTCTTCAATTTCAGTTTAGAATTTTAACTTTTTGATTTATCTCATCAAGACGATCCAATAATTTGTTAAAAATATGACAAAACCAACAATGTCAAAAATTCACTTTCAACAAGTCTACGACCACAAACAAACACTTACACACACACGCTCAAAATGCATATGGGCCCACACACACTACACACTTTCAATGTATATGGGACCCACTTTTTTTTTTTTAAAGTGTGTGTAAATGTTTATGTGTTTAGTTCATACTTATTGACTTTTTCGATGCACATTTGTCTAACAGAAACCAAACAAGAAGAGACCCAGCAGAAAATTGGCTGGAATCCATCTGGTCCAATTCGAATGATTATTCAGTACTCCTGGAGCACTACCACATAGTACTTCAAGTGCCTTCTCCATCACCCATTTGTGTGGAAGCCACGTAGCTAGTGAATCACACAAATGTGTGGGAGCCGCATACAAAGTGCAGGTAATAATCAAAGCTGCTATGGAAACCGACCGGGGGTTTTACCGATCTCGCACCGATGGCGATGCAGAGCCCACTCCGGGCCCGCACGAATGATTCGAGCCATTCAATAATTTATTTTTAAAAAAATGAATGGATCTGTAAAAAAATCAGCTCAATCCGATATGTGTAAGTACTCGATCCAATCTTTCATTTTTTTCATTCAGATTTCGGATTTGTGAAAAAATGGAAGATTGAATCGAGTATCTACACATATCGGATTGAGCTAATTTTTCACGAGCCCACTCAAATTTTTTTTAAATTATTAAACGACTCGAATCATCCACTCGGGTCCTAGAGTGAGCCCCTGTAGCCATCGGTTCTACCGGTCGATTTCTTTAGAGCAATTGTATGTATCAGATGAGGGAAAAAGGCTTTTTAGCTATTTTAGAGAGAAAAAGCAAGAAAAACATTCTGCATCAGATGAGCTAAAAAGGGAGGTAAAAAGGATTTATGAACAGTTCTTCGGTATTTTTAACTCAGCACTGTTCAAAAGTCTTTCTTTATTTCATTGTTTCTTTCTCTCTCTCCTCCCTCCTCTCTCTCTTCTTGCTGGTGAAAGTTGAAACCCAGTCAGCTTGATCGCCGACTGAAGTTGTCGAATTCGGCCAGTTCCGTGACTCATCAGCTCATCGGCGAAGCTTTTGACGGAGAAGATGTACTAAGAATTGATATTTCTCGACTGCACCGGAGCACCGGAGGTCCGGCAAAGTCAGAATCGATCTCGACGGAGTTCTTCAACGAAGAAAGGCCTGGGTTTCTCTCTCTACTGTTCCTGAAATCAATCTTCAACGGAGGTTCGGCGAAGCTTTCGATCAATGGACAGAGAGAAGAAGTTGGGTTTCTCTCTACTGTTCCCGAAATTAATGGACAGAGAGAAGAAGTTGGGGAAACTTCTTGTGGGTTTTTCGGTTTAAAAATAAAGGATAAAGAAAAAGAGTGAAAAATATATATTTTAATAGGTGTTAGGTAAAATAGATAGTGTTGGTGTAGTTGTGAAAGAAAAAGTTGATAGGTAAATTAGAATTGTGCACTATTCACATGGTAGTTTAGCTCTTTATTGGTGTACTTGCTCTTAGAGTTTTCGAAGTACGCAATTTCCGTCTCTCTCTATCGTCCTTTCCATCTGCTATCAGGAAGAAGATTCATGAATCTAGTAGTGGAGTCATTGATTGGGCAAACAAATTTTGCTACAAGTACAGGGGAAATGATTTTGCCGCCCTTTTTTGTTAACGCCACTCCCACGTCAGTGTATTTTTGTACCAAAAATATATTTTCAGGGGAGTGGCGTTAACAAAAAGGGTAGTGGCAAAATCAGCAGCCTAAGTATAGTTAGTATATATCAATGTGTAGCGATTTTCTATTTAGGTTTTTTTTAATCGGCGATTTTCTATTTAGGTTTGCATTATATTTTAAAATGTATTATTTGTCTCAGAAAGAATAATCCGAAGAGTATAAGATTTTAAACCAAAGTTGAAGTAAACGTCCACGTAAAACAATCTTATTTGTCTCTAGAAATTCACTAGAGACGAAAAGAGTTTGAAACTTACTGTCCTTTTCAAACTCTTTTCGTCTCTAGTGAATTTCTAGAGACATCTGGTCATAATTTTACGTTTTAGATTCCTACCGTCAACTGAAGTAATTAACTACAAGAATGAATATTTTTTGTTTGTTATGTTTTGACTTAATAATGTTTTGGATTACCGTTTGTCTTCATTCAAAAAAATTACTACGCTTTTGTAAGTTTTGCGTTATTATTTTTTAATTTCTTGATTCGTTTCGGTAGGAGGAATATGAAATTTAACAAATTACGATCAAAGCCTTAAGGAGGTTTACTACAAATAAAAATAACCCGAAAAACAAGATTTTTTTTGTCTTTTCTGATTTTTCTTCAATTTCAGTTTAGAATTTTACTAGTAACTTTTTGATTTATCTCATCAAGACGATCCAATAATTTGTTAAAAATATGACAAAACCAACAATGTCGAAAATTCACTTTCAACAAGTCTACGACCACAAACAAACACTTACACACACGCACGCTCAAACTGCATATGGGCCCACACACACTACACATTTTCAATGTATATGGGACCCACTTTTTTTTTATTTTAAGTGTGTGTAAATGTTTATGTGTTTAGTTCATACTTATTGACTTTTTCTATCCACATTTATCTAACAAAACCAAACAAGAAGAGACCCAGTAGGAAATTGACTGGAGTTGGGTTTTATACTTCCCAAAACAAAACCGACACTACGCCAATAGAATTCGTTTGCCCTTTGAGGTGCGTTTATCTTCCAGTACCGTCACCATTGCTCACATGTCTCTATCACACACAAACTTGTCTTTCTATCCAAAACCCTATCTCTTCCTGCACTTTTAGAGGTGTCCAACCCTCTACCCGTTCGTTTTGGGATTTTGGATTTTGATTTGTAGGATAATGAGTGTAGAGAGAAGTAAAGTAATGTTTGGAGAGAGATAGAGAGGAAAATGAGAGTAATGATTGGAGAAGAATAGGATAACGATTAGAATCCAAAATTAACGAACGGGGTAAGGCTTGAGAAATAACTGCTAGTGTAGTTGGTTGTCTATTTTCCCTCATCCGTGGAGACCTCGGTTCGAGCCTCACGAGGGGCGAATTTTGGGGGCCAGGGCTTTGGATAGCATCTGGACCCCTCTGTGCTAACTCTAGCATCCCCCCACTCACTCTCGCTAATGTATATACGATATAGGAAAAATAAAAAATAAAACCCTCTAAGGAAAAAAATAAAATGAAAAAAAGAGAGAAGGAAAATGAGAGAAAAATGGAAGGAAAAATTTTCAATTCACTAAACTTGAAATTTTTATTTTCTTATCTCTTTCTCTTTGAACCAAATAATAGATGGATTTTTTTTTAATTTTTCCTTTCTTTTCCTTGAGTTTTAAACAGGGCCTCAACTAAAGTCTTTCAAAAAAAAATTTTGATTTTCATTCCTCTTTTATTCAAATGCACTCTTTTTTTGTTGTTGTAGTAATACTATAAAATTACATGTCTCTATCACACACAAGCTTGCGTTTTATCCAAAACCCTATCTCTTCCTGCAATTTTCTTTAGATGTGTCCATTTTTCAACCCTCTAAACTCTAAAGTAAAGTCTTTCGAAAACAAAAAGTATTAATTTTCACACTCCCCTTTTTATAACTCGCACTTCCTTTATTGCCTTTATCCACTTAAATTTACTATTTTTGCCTATAATTCAATACATTTTTTCATTTTTTAAGGATAATATTGTAAATTCATGTGAATAAAAATAGAAAAGAGAACGTGAATGAATAAAAGAGGAGTGTAAAATCATTTTTTTTTAAATCTACAGTAAAGAAAAAGGACCTGGCACCCTGTTTGTCAACTCATTAAAGGCTAGTTTAATAGTCCAAAGTGGTTTACTGTATTTTCCAAGGTGTTGTTAACATCAATTTTTTGAAACTTCTTGCCGACCGGATATGGTTTTAGACATGAGAATAAATTCTTTACACTTTCAGTCGGTGTAAAGATTTGTTTTCTCCAAATCAATTATGTTACGCCATGTTGCAAAATAGTGGTTCCAATCAATAAAACATGAGACGTAATATAATTGATTTGAAGGAAACAAATGTTTACACCAGCGATGTAAAGAAATGCGTTTTAGTAAACGCTTCTTCAATATTGAAATTTTAGTTTTTTCAAAACAAATGCGTTTTAAATTTTCTATCATGTACCAATCGAAATGGGGGTTGCTGCCGTACTATACCGATCCAGATGTCAACATACAAATCTAGAAAAGGCAATATACGAAGGGGGGTGATTTTGTCACTCTCCTTTTTGTTAATGTCACTCCACTTTGTATCTTGATTAGATGATTTATTTTGTGAGAGAAGGAGAGTGGTATTAACAACAAGGGGAGTGACAAAATCAATTCCCTATACGAATCTAATTCTGTACGTAATCATCCCAAATTCAAACTTACAATAGAGTAAATGAAAAAATAAGACGTCATTTAAAAAAATTTGTATTTGTTATTTTTGAGTCAAATTTAGGTGGATTGTTGATTCGTCTTCTCGAGAGGAATCGAAAAAGTGAAAAATTATTATCGAAATTTGCAAAAAAATTTAAAAAAAATAAAAAAAATAAGTCAAAAGACAGATCTTTTGACTCTTTTTTTTTTGTCTTTAGTCAAAAAAAGTGAGTATGGATCATAATTTTTTGATTCTTAACAAATCAATAATCTATATAAACTTGATGTAAAATTAACAAATGCAAAAAGAAAATAAAAAATTTGAATAAGACAAAAAAGAAAAGAAAAAGAAAAGGGAGCTACTTTTTTTTTTGAACAGAGAAAAGGGAGCCACTTATAATGCAATCCAAAGGAGCCTTTGGTTTTGGCTGAGTTTGGACACTCAAAACGCAAGTATCCCTTCGTTGTGTAAACAACAAGCCTGAGTCTCTCTCTCTCCCTCTCTCTCTCTCACACACACACACACTCAGGAAGATGAGATCTATGAATCTAGTGGATTCATGGGTTCATTCTCGTTCCATGTACAATGAACCATTCCGATTCAGATCTTTATTCGCCTTAACCCACAAACCCAACAACAAGAAACCACCCAATTCCCCAGCCCACCCGTTTACCCTGAAGCGAACCCGACCCATCTCTCCTCACGCCCCAATCTCCGCTGTTCTAACCAGAGAAGAAACAGAGAGTCCGAAACAAGAAACCCAATTCGATTTCAAGGCCTACATGGTTCACAAGGCGGTTTCGGTCAACAAGGCCCTCGACGACGCCGTTTCTTTGAGGGACCCGCCGAAGATACACGAGGCCATGCGGTACTCTCTGCTCGCCGGCGGCAAGAGGGTCCGGCCGATGCTCTGTATCGCCGCCTGCGAGCTCGTCGGCGGCGTCGAGTCGCAGGCAATGCCGGCGGCGTGCGCTGTGGAAATGATACACACGATGTCGTTGATTCACGATGACCTGCCTTGTATGGACAACGACGACCTCCGCCGCGGCAAGCCCACCAATCATAAGGTCTGCTCTCTCTCTTTTTTTGCCGTCTCTTGTACGATTAGGAATTTGATTACGATTCGTAGTAATTGGATACACGAATTAATTCTATTCCATTTTTGTATTAATTCAGGAATCTTATTCAGGAATCATTTATTATGGATATTTACTAGAGTCAAACACTTTTTTTTTTTTTATGGATTGTCAGGTCCCGTTCCGCCAATGTTCTTATTTTTTTAAGTACTTATTTCTTACTTACTTTACCAGACAAGTCATTATCTCACAATACATCACATTTAAGGGAATAAATTCTTTATACCATCTGTGTAAACATTTATTTCATCCAAATTAATTATATTGCGCCACATCGCCATGTTCTATTGATTGGGTGGGACTACTGTTTTGCAACATGGCGCGATGTAAAGAATTTATTCTCCACATTTAATTCAAAAAATAAGTACTTATTTAGAGTTAGGAATCAAGGATTCTCATGGGGTATGGAAGGAATTATATTTCTACTTAGTTTGGGATATTGATTCATGATTCAATATATCATGGAATCACATTTCCATTCCAGTCCGCTCTAGACCTAGGAATCAAGAAAATCGGACGTGAGATTCTCATTTCTCCTCAAGATTACAAACAGTCTTTTTTTAAAACCTGGGAAAATAAAATAAAGGACGGGGAAATTATTTTTCCTTGGTTTGAGAGGAAATAGGGAAAACATAATTAAACAAATAATCAAGCACAATAAATTTTCCTCGCATTTTTCTTTTCCTTTCTTTTGTTTTCTCCAAGTTCCAAACAAGCCGTTAATTTAAAGGCATTCAATTGGTCGAGTACGCCCAAACTATTTAGAGGCCCAGTTCTCTAAATAATTATAAAAGAAGCGATGAACATTTTTTTACATTTCACAAGGTGGGGAGGGTGGGAGCACTGAGAAATTTTTGGGTGCCGGTAGGGTACCACATGCATGTACCCCGTCGGCGATTCGACCGTCTGGATTTTAAAGAGAGAAAAAGGAGAGAGAGTGGTAGGATGAGGGGAGATAGAAGAAATAAATCCAGGCCATTGGATCACTACTAGGACGACCCGGATCGCCGACGGTTACCTGCTCGGCACCCAAAAACTTCTCAGGAGCACTAGACTGGGAAAGGTTCCCTTTGGTATCTTCCCAGTATTGTAAAACGCTACTCTTAGTTACTCAATTTAAAAGTAGGTAAACAACAAGTTCTTGTATTTTTGTATATTGTTATTTGTGGCCACTGTGTTACAATATTAAAGCTAGCAAGAGCAAAACCAGAAACGGCAGGGGCTTGGTTCCTTTAGGCTAGTTTCGCCTTTTTTTAGATTCTTTTCGGACTCACTTGGTGATCGAAATCGGACATTTGTAAAATTCGTCTTGAACATCATCATATTGAAAATTATGTTGGTTTTGCATTTCAATGAGTATAGTTTGATTTTGTATTGACTGGCGATAGACTTGACTTTTGCATGATATTCTTGACGAGTTTCAAAAAGTGAATGGTTTGTATAATTGAAGTGGGGTTGGCCGGCTACTGCTCTGATCGGTGTTGGTGGTGGTCTGCCTTGGGTGGTGGGCGGCGGCAGTGAGGGTACCTTGTGGAAGTTTAGGGTTTGGTTGGGCTTGGGTTTGTTGGGCTAGCCTATGTTGTCTATGGGTTGGTCTTTGTAGGGTTTGGGTTGGGTCTCGTTTTGGGCTTCATTGTTGTATTTGGGTTACAGATTATTTATGGGCTTTATGTTATATTTTTACCTTTATAGACCCTTTAGGTGATCTGGGTAGGCCCATTGGGTGTTGTCTTTGTTGGTTTCTTGCCAACAAGGGCGTGTTTTGTAATCCTTTTTCATCAATAAAATTTTTTGTTTCGCTGTTAAAAAAAAAAGAAGTGGGCTCGAAAAGAGTCCATAACCGGGGGTGGGGTGTCTGCCACTCCAGTTTCAAACAAATTTTTTTTTTCTTTCTATTTTACATTGGTTTAATTCGATATTAGGCCTGACATTTGGACAACTTTATATCTTACGTAAATAGTATGGAGATCGTGTTTTAAAAAATGAACGATTGAGATCATATCAATTACTATATCTGAAGGGCTTCCATCTTCAAACCAGAATGATGAATAATGTTCATGACCAATTTGTGCTCCTATTTTGAAGGATGGTGGTGCAACGTGCAGCCCAATAGACCAAATTGGTCTGTAACATTGTGAGACCATCTCTTACCGGCATGCCTGAAAATTATTCGAATCTCGTGAATTCTTCTGGGATTGTTTATTTATGTTTTCATATTTTTGAATTGACCCATTGACTCATCTTGTTTCATTGCATAACAATTAGGTCTTCGGCGAGGACGTAGCTGTGCTAGCCGGCGACTCCCTCCTTGCATTCGCCTTTGAGTACATTGCTACCGTGACAACCGGTGTCCCACCGTCCCGAATCCTCACCGCAATTTTTGAACTGGCAAAATCAATCGGAGCCGAAGGCCTAGTAGCAGGGCAAGTGGTGGACATCGCTTCCGCCGGAGTTTCTGATGTTGGACTAGACCAGCTCGAGTTCATCCACGTTCACAAGACCGCGGTGCTGCTGGAGGCGTCCGTCGTCCTTGGTGCCGTATTGGGCGGCGGAAACAAAGAGGAAGTAGAAAAGTTGAGGAAGTTTGCTAGGTGTATCGGGTTGTTGTTTCAAGTGGTGGACGATATACTAGACGTGACAAAATCGTCGGCAGAACTCGGGAAGACGGCCGGGAAGGATTTGGTGGCGGAAAAGGCGACGTATCCGAAGCTGATGGGGCTAGAGAAGTCGAGGGAATTTGCAGAGAAGTTGAATGAGGAGGCAAAAGATCAGCTATCTGGGTTTGATTCGGGCAAGGCGGCTCCGTTGGTAGCACTGGCAAATTACATTGCTTATAGGCAGAATTAACCACCACCCACATGGTACTTTTACGAGAGTTTGGTCACCGGTGGCTGGTACCCTTCGCGACACTATCGATGCAGGTTTTTGATCGGAGAGCCGGGGCTTTGGTTGATACATTTGGTTGTAATTTTTACAGTTATTCTTTATATAGATTAGATACATGGTGGGGTGAGAGCAGTGGGTTTTTAGATAGGAGCAGATCAATCCGTCACTTGCTCTCTGTTCTTGAATGTTGTTGGTTTTGGAAAAAATCTTCACTATTTGAATGCGAAAGTTCATATCGAATCCAAGAGTTAGCGCGGTCTTTTGTTTTGTATGTGGCTATGTACGAGGCTCAATTCATCCGACAAGGGCTAACCGAGAGATGGCAAAGCAAGGCAGATCAATCTGTCGCTTTGTTTTCGGGGAACTGCTGCTACTTTTTTGCGCAGGCATCTCACTTCCTGTGATTGATTCAAGCGTTTTTTATTCGGGCATTCCTTAGCATATGGTATTCCCGATCGCTTGGTGGTGTTTGTAGCTCACGGTACTTATCATTCTTGTGCAAAGTTGTTCGCCACCCAATGTATTATTGGCCGTGTGAGCGCGACTGAATTGTTTTACATAGCTCAGGATCAGAGGAAGGTCAGGTTACCGTTAACAAGTCTGCTGGGTTGGACGCCGCCTGAGGTGGGGTGGGCCAAGATCGATACAGATATGGGCTGTCCTATGGGCGGAACCGCTGGTGCAGGTGGTACGATCAGGGACGCAAATGGGAGGTTTTCATTTCAACGTAAAAATGGGCACTGCTCGGTCTCAGCAACAGAATTATGGGCGCTGTGAGATGGTTAATAGTAAGGCATAGACCAAAATATCGTATTCGTATGCGTCAAAGTGAAGTTGGACGGCAATCACAAATTTTCGGCCCCCGTTGACAAACCAAATTTGTGAATGCAGGTACCTTTTGTTTGTCGCGCTTTCAGATGATGACAGTTAACCATGGTTAGAGCGAAGCAAACCAATGTGCATATATGACTCTACGAAAAGTCGTTGAACCGTATTTGTTTGTTAACATACTAATTTTGCTCCAACCTCCACGGATTTATACGTCTTTGGCCGAAAAAAAGAAGACAAAGCCATTCCCTTGACAATAATAGAGACGGGTTCCACACACACTGGACACCTTACCCGTTTGCATAAACTACACTCCAAATATTGGTAGCATTGTTGTTCCACCTTACCCGTTTGAGCAAACCAGGCAACATTGTATTGGGCTTCATTCCACAGCCCAGTAGCCAGCCCACCTTGTCCAATTCTCGGTCCATTTGCAGTCCATCATAATTTCTCTCAATCCATTTGCATATTTTGTGGATAAATGATTTTCACACTCTTTTTTTTTTATGACACTCTTTTTTTTATCTTTTAGTGAACTTTTTGTGCGTATTTTTTTATTAAAATACAAAAAAAAATGAGTGTCATAATAAAAAAAGGGAGTGTGAAAATCATTTTCCTTTTGTGGTAATTAGCGCATCTCCGGTCCTTAGTCATTCATTTGCAACCTTTTGCTCGAATTTAAGTAAAAGCTTTGCTTGATGTTAACCACTTTAATATGCAAATCTCAGTAAAAACTTCGTTTTAATGGTATAAATAATCTTCTGAAACTTGAGGTAAAATTTTAGTCTTTATTGATTTTAGTACACATCTCAGTAAAACTCAATTTGATGGTATATGTTTTGCATTAAGAAGTGACTATTGCAAAAATAAATTATGCAAATTTTTAGTTTGAGTAAATAAAGGGCTAACGAATGGAGATGCTCTTGGAATGTCGTGTGTAATTAGAGTGTTTGGGCAAATTATTTTTGTCTTTTCAATTGTCTTTTTTTTTAATTTTGTTCGAGTTGCTTTAAATTTTTAAGATTAATCATTCATTCTCACGAGCTGAATGTAATGATTTAAAAAAGGTAAAATGCAAAAAGAACTTACTAAAGGCTAATTTTTTTTTTTAAAAAAAAAAACAGTTTCATTCGTCTAGTTGAATTTTTATCAACTTGGCTCATAAATTTATATAGTTTCATAATTCCCAGCTTGAGACGAGTGACTAGGTCAAAAATTTGACCACAAAAAAAAGATCACGAAACTCCAAGAATACCAACTTCCTTATATAATAAATGAATTTAACCAACCTAGGTACGAGCATTGGACATATACAAAGTGTATGGACGGATTATGATCAGCCTGAGCTGATGAAAATTTGAACTCGGACTCGCGAATCTTTGTTTTGTTTGTTGTAGCATCCAATCCAAGTGCTTTAACACTCTTCGCTGTTTGAGATCCTGTTTAAAGTGATTTGCAACATATTCACTGCCTCACTGGTGCCCAAATTGCCATTACCATTCAGTTGGGCATTTCTCCGAACACTTAAACTCATCGACCCGGTCCCCATACCCGAATGCAAATCGCGTTCATGCTAGAATGGGTAGAAGAAGATCCATTACTATTCAGTTGGGCATTTCTCCGAACACTTAACTCATCGACCCGGTCCCCCGTACCCGAATGCAAATCGCGTTCATGCTAGAATGGGTAGAAGAAGATCGAAGTCCCCAGTTCATCGATTCAGTACAGTAATTTCTTTAGTGGAACAATTAGTCCACCCATCTGCAAAACAAACAAAAAAGAGAGAGAGAGAAGAGAGATAGATGTCTGCTTTTGTTATGGAGGAAAACAAAAAAACGCCGTTGCCGGGGATCGAACCCGGGTCACCCGCGTGACAGGCGGGAATACTTACCACTATACTACAACGACTTCTGTGCTTTTGTTTCACACAAAAGCCTAATAGTGCTAACTCAAACTATTATACTATTACGTCATACCTATAACAACCTCAATATTTACTCTAAAAAATTCTTTCTAATTTTTAAAATCTGTACTATATGTATTTTTTATTTATAGATATATAGTTTGTAAATAAGTGACATATATCATCATGATACAGGGCCGGCACAAGAGATTTGAAGTCCTAGATGAAATTAGAAGGTGGGACCCTACATATTTGTAGAATTAAACAACAATAATAAAAACGTTTTTCTTTAGATAACTACTTTTGCCTTTCTAGAGCATGTTAAAAGCTTTGGTTTTCAGCAGCCAAAGTGGTTGCCTTGTATCCTCCTTGACCTGGGTTCGAAAATTAGCAGCTATAATTGCGTACATTGGATCTTTTTTGGCAAAAAGACAATTATAAAGAATTAGTATTGTGCGAGTTTGAATTCAGACATTCCCTACAGTGTGATATCGACTCTTATAATGCGAATCTCCTCATTTCTCTCATTTTCCGATCGAATTTCGATGATCCGGGTCGCTCAATGTGTTCAGAACGTGATTTCAAGGATACCCCCGAGAAATTAACAAAAAAAAAGACTGAGAAGAGTTTCATCCGAACAATTTTTATTTGAACCGTTCGATAAAAAACAAACAAAAACTGCTCGGATGAAGCCCTTCCCAGTCTTTTTTTTTTTCGCTGATTTCTCACATATACTTTTAAAATCACGTTCTGAACACTTTGAGCGGCTCGGATCATCAAAATTCGACCAGGAAATGGGAGGTCTGTATTTTATTAAAATGAGGTGGTCCTTACGGGAGACGGACTATGTGTGTGTATATATATATATATATATATTTATTTATTTATTTATTTAAGAAGGGGGCCCTATTTTGAGCCCCAAAAATGAAGGTCTAGGCGGCGGCCTCTTGAGCCCTAGGATCGGGCCTGTCGATATAGCTTATTCTTGCATCTCATGTACAATGAGGCATGTCCAAAATTATGTTCATGCTTCGAATTGTGCAATTATAGTTATTACTTCCGCTAATGTATATCTTTATCGGTTACTTTTCTTTAGGAAACTCAGGATTTAAGAACATGCAACAACGGAACTAAGAATGAGCCCGAATTTATTCAGAAAATATATAGGCGAGTAAGAATTTTATTATATATTCACTGCATGCCAAAAGCTAACCATTTTTTTTTTTTACATCTATTTACCTCATCCCCCCAAATTATATTTGTATGTCCTCTAACTGCATATATTCATTAAGTTTGTCGTCGTGATTGAAGCCCCGAATACTTTCGTTAGACAAAATAAATAAATATGATTTGGCGAAACACATGAATAACATAAAGAGTGGGTGTGATACTTAATTTGATAGAAAGATCGAAACCTTTGAGAGTGTATAAGAAAACAATAAACATAAACCGATTGTTTTTATTGAAAACATGCAAAGATGAACGGTTAGGATGTAACGGCAGAGGGCCGGCCGGGTCCCAAAATAAATAGGTAGTAGTACTAAAATGCAACCTAGACTTCTCTCCATGCTTGATCAAAAAAAAAAAAAAAAAGACTTCTCTCCATGCTAACGTGTGAGAAATCGGGACCACTTTTTGAAAGCATGTGGCTTTTCTAATGTTTTTATATCATGCGTCCACGTGCCTTTTCCATTAAAAATTCTATCTCATCACCAGTCTTGAAGTGGATTGCACTAATTCTGTGGTACCGACCAACCGTGTACTGATAGTACACAGATCGGTGAGAGGCCCATTTTAAGGTCTCACAAAAATGATCGATATTGTTCATTAATTTTAAAGTAACTTTTTGAGTGTTTCTTTTTTCAAAGAATAAGCTGAATCAAATAATTTTAAGCACTCAATCCATGTATCAATTGTAAATTCATAATGTAGGATCATGATTTCTAAATGAAAACTAGATAACTACGGAGTATATCAAAATGTAGAGTTATTCGATTGAATTGATTTTTCATAAAGTTACTTAAAAAATTATTTAAAACTAATGAACAATTTAGATGATTTGTTTAACACTCGGAACGTCCGTGCAAACCCTGTTGGTATCCATAGTGAGATCTGGGGGTGATGTAGTGCACCACCAGCACTACACGTGCAGTGCGGCCGATCCGACCGTCCATCTTGGCAATGGACGACTCAGATTTTAATCCGAATAATGGATGACTCGGATCTATAGGAGCTCAAATTAAATCCAACTTGTTCGTGTTGAGATAGACGGTCGAATCGACCGCAGCTGGTGCACTGCAGCGTTTCCCATCTCGGGCTGGATTCGATTGCGTCATATTTCCCGCTCTTTTTCACTTTTTGTTTGCAGCAGAAATCCGATTGCGTCATTGCTCCGCGTTTTTTTGGACAGGGAAGGTTCCAAGAAAGGGCGGCACTCAATCGGACGGCTGAGATCACCTTTTCCAGTCAAAGTGGGCTCCACAATTCTCGTGCAGATTGGCGATTGCATAACTCAACCAGTAGTGAGAGGACACGTGTCATACTGTTGGAGCCCAAATGGGAAGCAAATTTGGATACCCAAGCTACCATATGGATACATATTCAAAAAGCTACCATATGGATGTGTGGCCAAAAAAATAGAGACAATACTCCAACGTCTAAAAGTCATTTTTGGAAAATAATTTCATTTTTTTTTTAAATGGAAAATACTCATCCTTCGAAGAATTCTTATGGTACTTCTCACATAGTCTTTTGTTCCTTTTTTCAATAAGATAATCGGAAATGCCGAAATATCTTTCCCTTTCTTGTTCTATCGGCTTATCTGGATACTTATTACTCCCTTCGTCCCCTTTTTAAAGTCCAGTATTTTATTTTAGGCTGTCTTTTAATAAGTGTCCATTTTGTAAAGTTAGTGGGTAAAAGTTGGTACATTTTCCATTTTGCCCCTAAAAGTAGATTCCATTTTGAAAAGTTAGTGAGTAAAAATGTAATGATGATGTCTCCATAGAGGGTAAGTAGGGAAAGTTGATGTAAAAAGTGTAATGATGATATTTTCTTAATAAGTTAGAGTTACGAAGCGGGACACTTAAAAATGGACGGAGGGAGTAGCAAATTTTTGGGGATTGGTACATCAATTCAATTAAAATATTTTACAAAAGTCTAATTTCTTCTATTCTCCTTGGAGAATGGGAGGATCTTTTATTTGGGTGATTAAATTTAAATGGCAATATGCATATATAAATATTTCGAAATTTTGCTTTCTTCAAATGTCACTGAATCATATTTGATTTTTTATTCTATACTCTTAGCTTCAATTTTCATTTAGAAAAAACTTCCCTTTTGGAGATAAACTGAAGGTACAATAACAATTGAAATTATGGAAAAAGCTCAATAAAAAGAAATAAAACCCGAACAAGTTAAAATTATTGTAGTAAAAAATAAAATAGAAAAAGTTTAGAATAATCTATCAATATGTATTTCAAGCACGTCTGGCAAGGATTTATTGTACAGTGTCCAAAATTTAATTTTGGGAAATTACAAAAGAAAATCCAGAGTTTTAGGTTGATAAGCTACACTCAAATCTTTAATGACTAGGACAAATGATGGACACTTTCTTTTTCCTCCATCTATTTTCTTTATACCCACCCCCACACCCACACGGCAACACCCATCCCACTCACATTCTAATCTCTCTCTCTCTCTCTCCCTTTTTTACCTTCGAATAATTCATGAAGTCCGTTCCGCTAACTAAAATATAGTACTTAATTTTTGAATTAAAAGTGATTTATTGTGAGAGAATGACATGTCCCATAAAACGAAAAATAAGTACTTAAAAAATAAGAATCTTAGCGGAATGAGGCCGATTGTGTTTAAAATGGACAATTTTAACTCAATTCAAACATGACATTGGGTCAGATGACATCTTTAAGTTTAGGGAGAGGCACTCTATGGGAATTGAAAGATATATAGTATATTTTTTTTGTTTCGAAAGTCAGGGATATTCGTGTCAGTTTACACGTACTTCGACTATTTTCTTTCCCAACCCGATCAAAGACAAGTTATCTATGCCGGAACTATAGGATTCACAAGAGATTTTTCTTTTGCAACCTGCCCCTAAGATATTGACAAGTTTCTACTCATTTAGAATATCTCCATTAACATGATAAAACTTTTTTTTATTATATTCTAATCGTTCTTTATCTATAAATTATTAATGTCTTTTTTTCCGATCACTCGCTCAGTCGGGCGGCTCATCACCTTTAAAGAGTCAAAGGGGGCTCCACTCAAAGTACTGGGATTACATAACTCAACCAGTAAGGACACTGCAAGTGTATCATTCTAGAGCCAAATGAGGTGAAGAGAAAATAGAATAGCTTTCTAAAATCTAAAAAAACATACCTAAATATAAACCGAAAAATCGAAACAAATTTTTATTTAGCGAAACCAAAGATAGCAAAAGCTTAGAAAAACTGGTCATTACGTACATTTTGATGGTACATTCTATTAGTTGATGTGTGCGTAAACTGACCCGAACATCTGAATTTAAAAAAAGATAATCAAAATTTTTAGTTTTTTTATAATACTTCTCCGTACTTATTAGTTGGGCACACTATTGAATTGGTGTTATGGTAACCATGGCACAACTGCCCCCAGATGTGCGAGATGAAAAAACAGTTGTTATAAATTATTACTCCTTATGTAATTGGTCCATTATTTTATTCTAACCAGATAAATAATAAGTTATATAATATAATTGGTAATACTTTTTGTATAAATTATAGATTTTGTTGGATGGATTTCAGTTGATTATACTGATTAAAGTTTTCAAAATTAGGTAAATCAATATAAATAATAAAATATAAACGATTGAAAAGTAATGCAAATTTTAAAAAATGATTTACCGAGATGGGGAGAGTATTTCTTTTTGGATCACTTTTATCTCAGGAAACGGACCATCCCTCCGATTTTCTCCAAAATTAAAAGTCTCGTTCTGAGCTCATTTTAATGATCAAAAATTCGAAATCGTGAATTTGTAAAGCTCATTGAGAACTTCTAATAAGAAATCATGAACTAATATTAATTGATATGTATTTATTTTAAATAAATATGTTTGGATTTGGTGTCCTCATATGACAACAGTTTTCGATGGACTTCATAAAATGAACCATTTCTACCATCGCGCTAAAACGCCAAAAACTGGACTGGTCCCTCCAATTTTCTTCGAAAGAGAGGGGTCGGGTTCTTTTATCTTATGGAGGACGTGTAATTGTGTGCTAACCATGGTAAGGTTAAAACCAAACCCATCTAAGCCTCGCTATAAAATCCCCCACACTCCCTCCTGGCTCGCTTCACCCCTTGAGTAGTGCCTAAGTTAACCGCGAGCTTAGAGAGAGAAGGAGAGCACGCAGAGTCGAAGATTTGGTTCTTCGACAGAGGTTAGAATTTTGTGCATTCAATCATTAACTTTAATTTTCAATTGAATCTTGTTGGTCTTTTGTAGTTGTAGTGTTGATCCTCTTCTTTTCTGGGTATGGTTGAATGATTCAATCTTCTGAGTCCAATGATCATTTTCATTGAAAATCAAGTTGGGTTTTTGTTCTTGCGGTTAGATGATTGATTTCTTCCGGTTGAAAGCCATAATTGTATCTCTTTTGAGTATCTTTTGATCTTTGTGTGTGTGTGTGTGTGTGGGTCGGTTCTTCGGAATTGATGGTGAAGCTGTTTTTTTTTTTTTTTTTTTTTTTAAATAAATATTTTATAACAGTGTGATGGTTTGTATCTGTAACTACGCAACGATGAATTGATCTTCGCTTCGCTCTGTGATTAGACTTTCTATCTGTAAATGTTCAGGTCAAGGGGAAGTCAATGAAGGTCTTGACTTTCTATCTGTAAATGTTTATGGCGTGTAATTTAGGGATTTCTAGCTTAGTTCATCGATGTTCTATGCTAGTTTCTTCTGTGCAATGGATCAAGGGTTCATGGGTTTTTGTGGGTGTTGTAGGGTTTGTAACTCTGTACGGTTGGTTTGGGGGGCCACAAAGATTATTCACGTACGCTTTAAGTATGCAAACATATGATTGTATATGGGATTGTGACAATATACATTAAGTGCGTAAGATTGTGTATCTGCTTTCACATGTGATGTATACAAATGACATCTAACTACACTTAGGAAGCTTTGACCTAGAATTTCATTGCATTTTTGTTTGTGAGAGCCGGTAAATGTAGAACTGATCTTCTCACATTAGAATGATGACAGCATGAATTTGCAATTTGTGGGCTTTCTGGCCCCTTGGTTTGGATGTGCGTATTCCAATTTGATCAATGAATGCTGAGACTTTGTGATTTACTTTAACTCTACGATAAGCGTCGATAAAAATTAATTTCTTACCTTTATCGAACCATGGATCTGATTGTTATTTTGTCTTGGTCACCTAGCCAACACCTAAGTTTTGTTTTCTTCGTCTGATTGAGTAATGAACCATTTCTTAGCTTTTAACGTGCTTTGTTTTCTCTATCTGTGAGTATTTACGACAACTGTGGAACTCAATAGTAAATGATATTGCACTCTCAATCTATGCAGAGACAGGTGTTGGACTGCAATTTTATTCATCTCACTTGAAACTGGGTCATGTGTCCTCCTCCGGCACCTGTTCCTCCTCCTGCTAATATTGGTTTATATTGGACTGATGAAGAGATCTTTATGTCCTTGGAGAGTCTAACAAAGGGATCCTTTTTCCCTGAAAATGTCCTTACAGATGTTAATCCTTACCAGCACAGGCCCTCAAATTTACCTGGTTAGTTTCATTGAAGATCTTGATGGTTGAATACAAGTTCATACTTTTGTTATTTATGACATCTGTCTCTGTGATTTCGGTAGTAAGTTTCAATTACAGTGTTGGTGGTTCTGACAAATTTCACTGTTGCATTATCTTTGTTCTTTCGTGTCTTCTTGTCTCATTGTCCTCATCAAGATTGATTTTCTCTCTTTAGTATCCTCGTTTATTAAGTTCTGTACTTCTTTGATTAATAGTCTAGATCTAGATGCTGTAACTTGTAATCGTAATCTAAGTACTTTCATCATTTCCATAAAGAGACTAGGTACAATTTGAATGGTTTGCAGACATTATTGGTTGGCTCTCGTAATTGGGCCACACTTCCAATTTCCAATAGTTATCATTTTCTGTTTTAAATTGATTTGGAAGAGTTGAAACCAGAGATATGGGTTCTCATTTCCGATATGAAGTAGTGCATATTTGGAACATAAAGCACACATAGCTGCATCTTCTTATATTTTTATTGATAAGATTTTTTTTTCTTTCAAAACTTGAGTTTTAAAGCTTTAAAACAAGTAGCTATAGGGAGAATGGAAATAGCATCATTGTCAAAGATGAAAGAACTATATCCCAATTAGGTGCTTATCAAAAAAGCTATAATTTGATATACGGTTCTGATAAAGTACCGTGCCATCTATGATCATCTCTACTGTCCAAAAGATAATGAACTTGAGGTGATTTGTTCTTCGAGTTATCAAGGATATTCTTCAGGTTCAGATTTACATATTTTAGTTGCTTCAATGCCAATAAGATTTACAGATTCGACACTTTATTTTGGAATTTGGATACTACAAATTCTAGGGTCAGCATGAATATAATCTAATGAATGTTACGATTTTGGGTGGTATATGCAGGGGACTTATGGTACTTCATGTGGGCAGAGCAGGAAAAGGATTCAGAACACGGATCCTGGAATGCCAGAGGCGAGGCCAATCAGATATTTGGAAACTCTAGCATCACCGGTTGGAGGACTACACTTGAATTTTATGAAGGCCAAGCTCCTCATGGACAAAGAACTAATTGGGTGATGCAAGAGTACCGTATTAATCCTAAAGGACCCCGCAGTAATGGCAACTCAAAGGTAAATCACACAACATGCTATCACTTTATGTTATTTTTCTGACATTTTTCTTTTATTTTCATCATTAATCCGACCTGCCAGTCAATTGCCGGTTTGGTTGGACAATGCAGGTGTCAGGTTTATTATGCAGAGTCTTCCTTAGTGGTCCAAACCCAGAAGTTCGGCGCAAATTGGGAGGCTTGGAAAATTCTGAGGGAAACCACTTTCATCCAAGATCATCATCTCTTCTTATTCAAGAGCCTGGCAGTACCTCTGGACAGGGTTCCATGAGTGAGTCCCAGGTATATCAAGCTTGGATCACCTTTTTTTCAACTTGTGTGGTGAATGTATTTATGCTTAGATATTCACTTATTGGTTTGCTCCTGTCTGACATTGTGTTTTTGGCTGCGTATTTTTGCATTTTTGGCTTCAGCTTAGAGTTCCAACTTTTAGCTTTTTCATTGAGATTGCAATAAGCGTATCACCAGAAGTATGTATATAGATTTGACTTGTCTTTATCAACTCTTCCACCTGCTTATCTGTTGGAATGTTGGATTAAGTAATTGTCTGGACAAATGTAACTGCACTCTAGTATTGGATCACTTTGGTCAGTACTAATCTCCTGCATACCAGGAAATTTTTTATCTACAATAACATCAGGACTCGTGTAATAATCCCTAAATATGAGATTAGCCACAAACTTTGGTCTTGGTTGGTTGTCTGGATCAAAGCCTTCTATTGGGCTACTAATCTGAGGGGACCTCATATCCCATGTTCTGTTGAAACTTTTGCATTCAGGATTAAATATCCAATCGATATGATATTGTGCACAATATGGGATATACAATATATCGGAGGATGTTGCCCAGTTAATTATTAATCTTACGGGATTAGATTTCCTTTCACTATTGGTCCAGTCAAACAAAGCAGGGCCCATGTTGTTTATGTTGGATTTAAGGGGTTTGCAAAATTCTAACTTGCCTTCAACTACTTACAGGCAAGGGGCAGGGATGACAATATGAGACTGTTGGCTGAAAATGGGGGACATCTTGATATTCCCATCGAAGACATACTTTACATGGGTGACTACTTGGAGTTGGATGATCTTGCTGATGGAGAATCACGGTCTTCCAGTTCGGACAACACAAGTTGTGTGACCGTTTCATCAGAGGAATGTTTTGATTCGCTGGCCCTCTTACAAGACATAGAAGATGACTTTAATCGACAAGAGCAGGGTAAGGATGCCAATTTCAAGTTCAGTGTTGCTGCCTCAGCCAGACCAACCGAAGTGGTTATGCGTCCAGCAAATTTAGGTAAGGTCCAGATTTTTAAAATCTATTTTCCTGTATAGCAATGGCTATCAGTCTCTTTATTTCCTTGCTTTCTACGTTGCTAGCCCTGCAAAGATGTTGTAAATAAGGAATACTAGAAGTCTAGATCAGATAAGCACTGGGGAGCTAAAATGATGTTGATCTCCTTTGGCCCAGACCTGTAATTTCTTTTGGAATTTGACTTTCCATAAGAAAATGTAATTTAGTAGTATGGAAAATATCTTGTAACTTAATGAACAGAATTTAACAAGAAATGTCAATAGCCCTCACCAATCGGACTTCGATGTTTATAATGATCTTTGTCCCTCCCTTTATGTGAGTTTGATTGTTACATACTTATGTGAATAGTATCCAGTCATTGCCCTTGGCATTGCCTAAATGTTATTGGGTTTGTTGATTATCAATCATAAAAACTTGCCGTGACATTGCCTATGGCTGTGTTTGGACTTTGGATTAAGGATTTGGTGGTGGACCAAAAAGAGGAAAGCTAATAGATCTGACAGTTGAGTTTTAATCTTTTTTCTTTCTTTGTCTTTTCCGTTCACAAATCCCTCCCTTGTTGGCTGAGTGAAACTGGTTCTTAAAAAAAACAGGGTTTGTGTAACTGGATCTCATTAGTTCGACAGCAGCAGTACCCGTTGTCCTTTGTCCTATAAGTTTGTTTCCATATATGATATGCTGATATATAACAGGAGTATATTCCGCGAACTCTTAGACATTTACAATTGGGAAACATTTTTCTAAAACTTCTGCTTTGCAGGATCTCTTATTAGCAGCAATGGAAGGCAGCCACCTGCTGGGGATGCAGACAAGAAAGTCCTGGAAAAAATGGATCCAAAGAAGGCTATCAAAATCCAAAAGGTGGAAAGTAGAAACGAAGGTACATCCAATTCCCGTAATGTGGCGTCATCATCCAGCAGTCATAAAGCTGTCCCAGAAGGGGAAAAGGATGCTCAAGTTAAAGAAATGAAAAAGCTGAGGAAGAAGTATCTGTGTTTCATGCCATTTTAGATCCCCATTGTCCATTGATTCCAAAAAAAAAAAAAAAAAACTCATTATTCTGTCTATAGGGGTGTGTAAAATAGGCCCAATATTTAAGTAGATTAACGCTGGTGGTAGGCAGTCTTTTCTAAGGATGTTCTTCCAGTTATGGGTTATTGTTCAGCTGATACACTGAGTAGTCTAGAGTCAAACACAGAGGAAAAGGCTCAGATAGAACTGGGAGATTGACATTGATTTTCTTGGAAAATTGGGGATTTAAGGTAGAGAAGAGGAGGTTGGAAAACTAGGGAGGAAAGTCATTGGTATACTAGTCTTAGTTCTAAGGTGTTCTGACTCTGGACGAGTGTTCGTTTTCGTACTCATTTGATCATCAAATGTAACATCACATGATTCATCCTCAGAAAAAATGATGTTTATATTATATCGTGATTACCATTGTATGTATCCATTGTTGTGCTTCAGTTTGACCATGCAAACATTTCTTGAACTTATTTTTGTGGCAACTTGTTTAACTGTATTTTGTTTCCTATAGATTTACTGTGTAAAATCCCCCTGTTATGTGATACTGAATTTTAGTACAGTATCATGCTTTTTCCCAGTGGCTGTATTGCGTTGATTTCTCATTGCAGTGAACAAGGAAGATTTTTTAGGTTTCTAAGCTGAGGATAAAATGCAGGACCCGACCCACGTTGGCCTCGGGCCACATATGGGTTGAGTTCAGGGTATCTTGGGGTTGGTCTCCACCAGACGAAGGCCCACTAGGGGGCATTACCATTTAGCAGGATCAGGTCGAGAACTAGTCTAAGAATAGTGAAGAAAGTTGGTCGACGATTAGGTCTAAGGGAAGCTCGATGGGCTAGATGGTAATTACCTGAGCTGGTACACCACTGACCACTGTACCATCATTGGCGTAGCTTTGGTAGGCTAGCTGGGCGAATGGCGGCTGAAGAGAGACGCGTGAAAGCTGGAAAGTGACATGGAGACCGAAAAATCTAGAAAAGACGGTTAGTGGATTAGGGGCACGAGTAGTTAAGGTTTGGGAAAACGTATTGTAGCTCAAGCTGAAGCAAGTACCCCTTTGCATGTTTTCTCTGCTAAAGGGGAGATCCCTTTTCAAGGTAAGACGGGTATAGAACCACACGTGCAAGGCGCGCAACCGAAATGTAAAGGTTACCGTCCGTCGAATAAGTCAAACCCGTATCGAGTGAGTCGACAGTTACTAATATAGGAGTGAAATACTCATATAAGGATCTCTGAGTATACAATTTGTCAAAAGTGACAGCTTAAACGAGTGATTTTATTCAGTGCTCAGGGGTGCTTAAACATTGCTTAATAGGAAATGGACTGTTATACTGGACTTGGGGAGAGACAAAGATTAGACCCAACTTTAGCCCAAAACAATGCCTATTTCGTTGTTGATTTTAATAGCCCAAGTATTATGGGTCCAAAACATGAGGACTATATGAATGGAGGTTCTTTAATACTTCTTCCACAGAATAAAAAAGGACTAAAAAAAAATTGCATTACACCCACACGCAGGTAGATAAATCATCATTTGCATCAAGAGACTGTGAAATTGTCTTAAAAACAAGTAAGAAATTGTCTTACCCACACGCAGGTAATACGCAAAATTTCTTACTTAAGTATATTTTCACCTTAATTTTAAATTGGAAAATGCTAAAAACAGCTCATTGAGCTATCGTTAAGGTTCAAAAAAATGTACTATTAGAATATGTGAAAAGTGTACAAAGTGCATTGGAGGCTTGGAGCATGTGTTTTCCTTGTTTGTTTCTTAGCTTATTGACAGCTCAGTGGGCTGTCAATAGAAGAATCCTTTTTTTAAAAGTTATGTGGCATTTGGACACCATGAAACCTTCATATCTAACCTTGATGTCAAATTCTAAGTACTAATGTACAAAACACCCGCTTGTTTTCAAAATGCCAAAAGTAGGTTTGGCATGAGGAGTCAAATTTGAAGCAAATGGCTGTGGAGCCAGATCCACGTTGGATTCATCACTCCATTTGACATCATGGTTGGATCAAAGTAGGATGCCAAAAGTTTCCGTTTCTATGCCGTGTAGAATTTGAAGCCATGGGTAGGAGATGCTCGTAACGGTCAATTAGGTTGGGTTAGCCCCTGTTATTACCGGATTACTTATATATATTCATTTTTGTGTCGGCATAAATGATCGTCATCTCACTTTCTATTGTGGCTACATCATCCCATGCATTAACCTGGTGGATTCTTAGGTCTCTTTATCACTCATGCTTCTCTTTCTCTAAGTGAAAAATTGATTACCTTGTCACAACTCACAATTAGTTCCCTTTTCAATTCTTGTTTTTCTCTGAAGCTGAAGCAAAAGAAACTAATAAATCCTTTTCCAAAGATACTTTAATCTTACTAGCTGACGAAGTGCTTCTCAAAAGTGTGTTATTTGGTGCCAAAATTATTGAGGTAAAAAATCATAAGCAAGAATGGGTGTGTGTCACTTTCCTTTGCTGGCCGCTGCCTACAGCATATGTGTGAGAGTAAAAATGTAGACCCCTTATAATTTACACTAGAGGTGACCCGAGTCGTAGCTCAAGCGGTCGTGGGTGGGCACTAAGGTGCCATGTGTGAGGTTTCAGGTTTAAAGTCGATGGAACGACGTTGGCCGGCTTGCCGTAGTTATCCACACTAACATCCTAGTAAAACTTGGTATGGCGGTAGAGTGAGAGTGATTATATTTATCACTTTGATAGTTAGTTCATGTCGTGATTTAAAAAGTACTAGTAAAACTTTGTTTTTTTGGATGGATAATTCTGAAAATCACTTTGTGACACATCTTTATAGAAGTGTCCAAGCCAAAGTGGGTAGCCCATTTCTACGAACTCGGGGATCCTGTTGTCTCTTGGGGGGGGGGGGGGGGGGGGGGGGGGAAACAACATGGGTATTGTCCCCAGCTGGGCCATCCATTTCGGCGATAGATGGCTCAGATTTCATCTCAGCCGTCCGTCTGTTCATTGCCGAGATGAAATCTGAGCTGCCCATTGACGAAATTGGACGGCCCGGACGGGGACAACACCTTAGGGACAACAGGGATAGATATTTTCATCTGAAATGCTCTGTTTCTACTTTCTAATAATCTGTTCACATACTGTACGGCTATTCGAAGAATCTAATCTCAACAAAAACAATAAGAAATTGACAGGAGAATCAGATTTTCCCCTAGAAATTCCCCAAAAATATACTGTGTGGGCATTTATACCGAGCCGCAGTTGAGACAGTAGAGATGAGAAATGCTTAGCCAAAAGGATAATATAATATATTCCTGGGAAGTTGCTGCTTTTCTTCCCCCCAATTTGATGAGGAAATGAGCCATATCTTTTTTGGAAAGGATCCTTCCCAGTTTGTAAAGGAACTGGACAGTTTATTCAGTTGGGGGCATGTATAGGACTTCTTTTCTTGGGCTCATTGCGGTGATTGATTCGTTTATTTTGGGAGCTCGACGAGAATATTATCCATGTCAAAAGTAACGTCCATCGAATTCTGATTAGTATATAGTTTGGTTTGGAACACATTGTTTGAAAACTAAAGATTTTGGCACACTAGATCATCAAAATTGAGTTAATCTAAGTGCGATCATGGATTGATCGATAGTTGTCCAACGTGATTCTTAATGTGCTCACCGCTATATATAAACAAGAGATGATTCAGATCATTAAAATAAGTTAAGATAGGGAATAGCATTTTATTTGCACCCCGACACCACAGGTAACCACTTCGAATCATGTCGATAGTTCCATTTCTGATGTGGAAGTTGATGCTATAAACCACTGTTCCATTTCTGATGTTATTTCTGTTCAATTTCAATTTCGTCGCAAAATGGACTAAAGACGGTCTGGACAGGGGGATGTGCCGAGTGACATTCCTGCAAAGCAGTGCCAAGTGGCCGATCCGACCGTTCATCTCGGCACTCGGCACAGACAGTTCGGATTGAATCGAAGCGCATACAAAATCTGAGCCGTCAATTGCTCGGCAAAGATCCTAGCCGTCGTTTGTCAAGATGAACGGCCGAATCGGCTGTGCAGCCGCTTTGCGGGGTTGCTTGGCAGCATCCCCTCCCGTCCTGTCATCTCTTTTTTTGATACGTTGGGCGTGGCTATTATTTTGTGGATCAAATGGTTGGCAAAATACCCAACAAGTGAGAGAGTCAAGACGAAAATCCTCTCTCTCTCTAGGCGACCTTATCTTTTCGTTACAGCTTTGGGGGAGGGGGGCCGCCGCCTCCTCCTCCCTCCTCCCCCCCTCTCTCTCCCCCTCTCTCCATCGCCTCTCCTTCTTCTCTCCGTTTTGGTGTATCTATTTTCGGTCTGGCTTGGCAAGAGGTTTTGAGATCCAGGAGTTTCAAGCTTCCGGTGCTCGGGGTTCAGGCCGGAGTTCGGTGGGCCTGTTTTCGTCCGGAATCAGCCTTTTCCTCTCAGATCCGGTGAATGGTGGCCGGCGTTGAGGTAATAACGGGGTGTTGGTGTTAGGGTTTTCCCTTTCTGTTTTGGTTTGTGTTTTGGTCCTGTTTTCTCCGGCTGATTTTTTCAGTCCGGCTTTGTTTCCGGTTTGGGTTTCCCCCATATCCGGAGGGTGTGGTGGTGGGCTAATAACTTTGTGTCTGGTTAGTTTTCTGTGTTCTGGTTTGGTTGATTGCTGCCTCTGATCGGTTGTCTGCCCGCCGTGGCCACGGAGCTGCGTTGATTTTCAACGGTTGCCCTTCCGCGGCCAGAACTCCGCGTGCCAGCGGGAGTTTGCTTTTTGGAGTGGCGTCCATACCTGCGAAGAGAAATCACTTTGTGCTTTTGCTTCGTGGTTTCGCCGGCGTTGTGGCTTTTGGATTACTGCATTGGGGAAGACAGGTTTCACTGTGCTGCGCTTATCACTACGATTAGGGTTTTGTTTCTGGAAGGGATTTGTTGTCTGGATTCATACTCCACGTGTCCCGACCCTGCCTTTGAGTAAGTGGCGGTGTGAAGAGGTTCCTGGTCTTAGGCTACAATTAGCCCTTCTTGTTCTTCTTGTTGTACCTTTTCGTGGTTTTGTTTGAAATCTGTAGATGCCGTATGGCGTTTTGAAATTGAATGAAATTTCGTGCGGATCAAAAAAAAAAAAAATGGTTGGCAAAATTGCACCCACTTCAGGAATGCTCGAAAGAATCACAAAAATAATCCAATTTGAGGCATCTGAATCAGAGGCCTATCCCGTTCGGCTAAATAAGTCAATTGGCTTATTTTTTTGTCTTTATTCAAAAAAAATTCGTATTTGTTCATTTATCGTCAAAATTTTGGAGATTATTGCATCGTCATGACAAAAGGAATCTAAAAAGTAAAAAATTACAATCGAAACCTAATTTTTTTTGAATAACGACAAAAATAATCCAATAAGCCAATTTTTTCGTCTTTATTCAAAAAAAATTGGATTTCTATCATAATTTTTTACTTTTTAGATTCTTCTCGTCATGACGATGCAATAATCCCCAAAAAATTGACGATAAACGAACAAATACGAAAAAAATTTGAATAAAGACAAAAAAATAAATCAATTGGCTTATTTAGTCGAACGGGGCACGTGGCCCAGCTCCCTTCTAGAGGTCCTATTCGACAATCTTGCCTCAAAACTTTTGTAATGAATTATCCACAAAGATTTCCATAAGAAATACTAAAATCCAAACTTAGTGGCCTGTATCCCTTTCCTCGGAATGGGGGAGCCTGCTGTGCCCAAAGAACATGCATCATTCCGAGCTCAAAAATATGATCTGAACCATTCATTATATAGAGCTTGATATTTTGAACAGTTTTTAAAAAACACGAGTCGATAGGATATCGGTAACTCAATGAACGAGCCACATTTTTGGGCAATTGTAAATGTTCGAAAAAGTATACTGTGGACGGATGTGGTTTGTTCACTAATTTACCGACATCTAATCAACTTGATTTATCATAAGTTTTGTTCTACCCGTCAAGCTCTATATAGTGAACGGTTCAGATCACATTTAGAGCTTAGAACGATGCCCGTTTTTCGGGCACAGCTTAGGCACCTCAGGTCCCCTTTCCTTGCTTATGCCAATAAGAGAGAATTCAGTATGGATGGTTTCTAACAGAAAGTCTACTCCACCGCTATGCTTCAGTGCTTTCAATTTCACCATTCAAAAGTGTTTGGATGGTTCACTCTTTCTTTTAAAATCTGGACCATTGATTGCCGAGATGGACGGTAATATTAAGAGTTGCGATGAGGAAGCGGTGGGGTAGCACCGCTGTGTTTCTAATGACTTTTTTTGCTTGATGTTTGGGGCTTTGGGCCACCTCACTTTGGTTACAATGTGGAATCCTCCTCAATATTCATGACGTTGCAACCAAGGAAAACACTGGGGATTTTTTTAAGCCAATTTAATTACGTTTAAATCACCTTTTCTTTTCTTATCTTCTTTTTTTTTTTTTTCCTTAGTAGTTAAGATCCCGTGACTTTCGATTTTTTTAATGGTACTAAACTTGCGCCACTTACCGCAGAGATTTTTTAAAATAACCAGATGCGGATGTCCAGGTCCGCTTGCACTTACCTCGACTAATTTTGAGATCCTGAAATTAACGATCGGACAAACCTCCATTGGCCCGAAGGTTTGAAATATTTTACGTTCGTGGGATTCGAATTTATCGTAGAGATACTGATTGAGGCTTTTTTCATTCTAGCTAAAAACTACTTTCTCCGTTCATTGTTAGTTGGTCAATTTCACAAATTCAACTTTTGTATGAATACATCGTCATTACACATAAGAAATTATGATTTTTCATAATTACTTTTTACGGAGACATAATAATTCACTTTTTATGAGATTCTTTGGAATTTACTATAAATGTATTAACTTTTACCACTAATTTTTCGAAACGAACACTTATTAAGAGCCAATCCATAATGGGGTGCTGGACCGTACAAAAGGGACGGATGGAGACTTGGTCCCAATTTAACCTAACTTTTTTGTTGTTGAACTTTTGTTAATTTTGTGTTAAACTTTTGCTTTAACTATCATCTTGAAGAGAGAAATTTAAAATATACAAAATTATGACCAAATACCTCTTCTCAAGTTTTTGCAAGTTTCATTCATATTATTTTCATTTTTCCCCCTCTCGTTGAGATGGACCAGAAAAGTCAAATATTTTGACAAAAATTATTATTATTTATTTACAAAAGTTAAAAATTATTCACCGATTAGAAAAAGGGTAGTGATTTTGCCACACCCTTTTTTGATAATGCCACACCCTGCAAGTGTATTTTTTGATGCAAAAATACACTTATAGGGTGTGGCATTATCAAAAAATGATGTGACAAAATCATGTCCCTAGAAAAATAATTTACTTACTTCAACTTCACCTTATTATCTTATGAAGTCATATATATTCTCAATTAATGAATAAGTACTTGCAATTTCCAGTGCAATATATGTTTGAATTCAAGTATTTGGTGGGACTAGCTTTTCAACGCTTTAGAGCATAACATGAGACCTAAGCTTCGGTTCCCACATAGGTACGGTGCAGTAGCTTGTAGATGGTTATACTGTGTTAATGAGCAACGCTCCACGACGAACATGTTGAGGGACCTATCTACATATCTATTTTGTGTACTAAATAGAAAAATTGTTTTGTATATTTTCTCCACCATATTTTTTGTTGTGAGATTTGGTGGACCAATAAGAACTGTGTATTAGAAAGTTGGTGCCCAAGTCTTCAAGGTTGTGCACTAACTAAATTAAAGTCTAATGATTTGCGACGAGGAACGCATCGTGTTCCCCACTTGTCAACTACTAATCATTTGTTTTGATGAGGTAATCGATATTATTAGGATTGCACTAGTCCTTTTTCTCTTAATTTTTCTTCCACATTTTGTGATTTCTGAGGTTACATGCAATATGGCTCTTCATTGATACCGTGTGGCCTGTTTTCCAGTCTTGAGTTAGCCTCCTGGGGTTAATGTACGGGTTATTGGTTAACTTGGGTTAACAAATTACGACTGAGTGGTCAAGCCTCTCAGCCGGGAGACACTCCGATGACTAATTACAAGTGAGTGGTCTGGCCTCTCAGCCGGGAGACACTTCGATGACTAATTACAAGTGAGTGGTCTGGCCTCTCAGCCGGGAGACACTCCGATGATTAGGTTAATTTGAACTAATAAGAAAGGAATGAGCTAGCTAGCCAAGATGAATAGTCCATTGTTGTTAAGTACATGAACCGCGCGTTGATGGTGAGGGTGACACTATTTAGAAATCCCAAATTATAGACTAAAGCTCGAGTTTAGCTGGACTTAGCTTGATTAATCAAGATTAACTTGACAAATCCAAGTTATCGATAATCACCATGGAATAGGAAAAAAATACTACTCCGTAAGTGTTTCTGGAGCATAGAGCACTTCCACGTGGTACTCCAAGACTCTTTTCCATTGCAAATTGGTATGGGTTCCAAAACGAAGTGTGCAACGGCTATACGTGGTCGAAAAGAATTTTAGAGCACTACGTGACAGTATTCTAGTAGCACCTTTTGATACGATGATCACATTCTATACATTCAGTCAAGCTAAGCACCCACGAAAATAAACAAGCACAATAAAAAAGAAATCATTAATATTTAGTACAAGTTGTTCCCTAAATATGTAGATAAAACCAATTTGTATAGGAACTCGTCCTTCTTATGTTTGGCAATTTCTCTGCATAAAGAAACAAGTTTGGGATGTCATGAATGAATAATGTTTCGATTGTGACCGATGTCTATAATATGAGGCAGGATCCTTTGTGCCGAAAAATCTACGTGTCTCTGTGCCGAACTCTGTGTACGTCTCCAATAAATTTTTTCTCAATTATTACTCTCATTTCTGTCTATCTCTTTCTACTCAAAATCCAAAATTCAAATACCAAAACGAACAAGATTGGACCACCACTTTCGAGACAGATGAGATTAATATTGCATTAAAAAAAAAAAAAAACTAATGCGCGGTCATTATTATAATTTGTTTGTTACTATTTCCAAGTTGTGGCTCGTCATCATTTGTCCTGCCAACTATGGCCCTTATTTTGACGTTTATGTCTACTTTCTAAATGGACATGCATGTTGGATGAAAATCTTGTTAGTTTTTGTCACCAAAATGCCATCTAACATTTCCACCACTTTCCCACTCCCCACACAATAAGGGGGAAAAGGAAGACCAAATATTCTCTCTCTCTCTCTCATTTTGTGGCTCCCATTGAAATACAAACTATATATTGATCCAAATAGATCAAGCTACATTTTGACAAATACGGAGTAAGTACTCATAGAATTGCAAACTTTGGGGCAATTTTATGGACAAGGCTTCATTCCAATATTCCACTACGTCGAACATCGCACTTGATTAGATGATGTAGTTCCGACCCTTAGAGCATCCACAGTGGAATAATCAAAAGTTGTCACATCATCTTTTGGTTATCCATTTAAAAGGTTGCCAAGGTGCAATGTAAAGGTCCACAATGGTATAATCAAAATTGAATAACCAAAACTTGCCACATCAAATTTTCAAACTATAAAAATCTAAAAATTGTGAACATAGAAAACAATATTTTTAAAATAGTTTTCAAACTAATAAAAACATGTTATTAGGAAAATAAATAACTTTTCGGAACTTTTTTTAAAAAAAATGTTTTAAAATCAAAACAATTTTAAAAATAGTTTTTGCAAAAAAAAAAAGGTTAAAAAAAACATTTATTTGAAAAAAAACCAGTTTTAAAAACATTTTTGAAAAAAAAAAGTTTTTGTTTTGAAAAAGCTCTTTTAATAAAAAAATAATTTTTCCGAAATAGTTTTCACAAAAAAATAAAAACTATTTTTTAAAATATTTTTCTTAGAAACATTGTTGAAAAAAGGAAGGGAGAGAGAGAAGGTTTTTATGTAATGATGGGTGTACTTGATTAAAAAAATATGGAGACCACTAAATTTGGTAATTGGCAAAATATTGCTAATTTTGATTATTCAATGGCCAAAATTTGATGAGTTGCTAAGAGGTTCTTAATTTTGGTTATTCCACCGTGAGCTTTTTTTTTACCAAACATTGTTAATCTTAATAGCAACCTTTTGATTTTGATTATTCCATTGTGGATGCTCTTACACCTTGTGTTTCGCAATTTTTACGTGTACATCATCAAAGGAAAAAAAAATATATGCACGAATCGATAATCATGGGCGTATGATCCATCATATTTATTTGGAAAGAATAAATATTCATGTCCGAACTTACAGTCCAATTCTCCTTCTTTTGGTATTCAAATAGGAAATCATCTGATTCCGATTATCGAACCATTTAAGGAACGCTACTCCTCCAACTTGGGGAGGTTCTCAAGTGGGACAATGGGGTTCCCACTACATTATATATACACACACAAACACACGGCTGTTCAGGTCTGGTATCCCGGATTTTGGTTAAAATCTGGACTTCTCCCACAGCCGTTGAATCCGGACTTCTCCCACAGCTGTTGAATCGTGTTTTTAATGGTCCAGATCTGTGGCCAATTTATGACCTCTAGATTTTAACCAAAATCCGGGATACCGGACCTGAAAAGCCGTGTATGTGTGTATATATATATAGAGAGAGACAGTCTCCCGTAAGGACCACCTCATTTTAATAAAATGCGGACCTCCCTTTTCTGATCGAATTTCGATGATCTGAGCCATTCAATGTGTTCAGAACGTGATTTTAAGGGTACCTAAAAAAACCGCAAAAAAAAAGACCGGGAAGGGCTTCATCCGAGCAGTTTTTGTTTGTTTTTTTATTAAACAGTTCAAATAAAAACTGCTCAAATCAAGTCCTTTCCGGTCATTTTTTTTGCTGATTTCGCCCACGTACCCTTAAAATCACGTTCTGATCACATTGAGCTGCTCGGATCATCAAAATTCGATAGAAAATGGGAGAAATAGAAAGGTCCGCATTTTAGTTAAAATAAGGTAATCCAACAGCCTAACGTAATCCCACCTCCCCATTTGCATTGAGATTATAATTCCTCGATTCTTTGAAGAAACCATTGATTCGATTTTCTGCTTTTTTAACATCCCCTAAACCTGATATTCTTTTCTTTCGGTGCCTGTCTGCCTGATTCATCATGCCTGCTTATTCCTTCTCTACATGGAATATGTTTTAATCTTTTTCCATAAGGTTAGGAATCTATGTCCAACTGATATATGGCCATCCTATATATATGGATGGTATATCGATACTCATTTATAATCATGAGAACTATAGCGGGCCAAACGCGCGAGGCCTTTTGGGCCTACCGGATCGGACTGTCCAGTTGCCCGGGTCACTAGGTCGAGCCGGATGCGACAAATTTACTCGAATGAGTACCCTGTCACGATCGACCCATGTGCCCGAATCGAAACGGATCAGTCCGGGTCGGATGTGAACAACCCGAAGCACAATTGACAGACCCGCGTATGGGGAAGCCGTTCAAGCATGAGAGCGTAACCGTAGGGGATCGGTACGTCATGCATGATGTTTCACCGGGCGGTTAAGGCTCATGCCTAGCACGAGGTTAATTACTTGAGGGATTCCTATAAAAGGTAAAGTACACTAGTCCTAAGAGGTACACTGTTCCATATCACTCTACACTTGAGCTCTGTATACTTTTCCATCTCTTTCAAGGACTTACTTAACTATCAAAATGCCTCCCCGGTTGTCACTGGCCAGAAAGGTACTAACGGTGGTTCCTTGTCTTATAGGTCCAAGTTGTGAGGCGGAGATCAAGCGAAGACTCGAACCCAGGAGGAACGAAGGAGATTCGATCAGACACCCCACCACAAAAAACCAAACTTGGTTTCTGTATTTGAAATTTTGAATCTTGAATTTGTGGAGAAACAGGAAAGAAAATGATGAGTTCATTAGTTGATTTGGATTATGTACAAATTTCGTTTCTTCGTCTGAGTTAGCAAGCGATCTATAATTATACAATGTACTTTTTTTGTTATAAGGTAGAAATACATGTGGTCCAGGCCCTCGTTAAGTCTGAATCCTTAATCCGCGACTGACGGGAGGGGTTTGCGTGGATATATAGGGGTTGAGTGGTTATACAGAGAAGGTAAAAGAAGAAATTGATCCGTGGAGAATTCTTGTTAACAAGTTGTGATAGAAAAGATATTATCCTACTAGTGAATCATCAAAAGTGGGAGGGAATGTCTAAAAATAGACAGAACCCAATGGCCTCCACATCATTCGGCAAATCAGACAATGTTTTGTCTCTAAAAATGATCATCTTAGCCCCACGCCAAACAAAACAAAACAAAACAAAACAAAAAAAGCAATGTTACATGCACAGTTTTAAAATGCAATTTCGGACACAATTGTGTTTAGAACCGTTAGATGCACACAAGTCCAACAGTTTTGGACACGGTTATGTCCGAAATTGTGTTTGGAACCGTTGGATGCTCATGGATCCAACAGTTTCGGACAAAGTTATGTCCGGAATTGTGTTACTAGACTTTTTTAATAAATAGTATTGCACTTATTTAGATCCAAAGGTTTGCTTTAACCTAGTAAGTGTAGATATGTAATTGTAGCTTACCTCTAGGCTATAATCTATGCAATTGCAGTAAGTCTAACGGTACAAAAAAGTGTATAGATTTTTGCGTACAGATTTTTTATGGGGCCCACTACGGGTCCCACACAAATAATCCGAGCCATTCATTAAATGTAAAACAGTTTTTCAAGGGCCTCCACGAAAAATCAGTTCAATCCGATACTTATAGATGCTCAATCCAATTATAGAATGTTTCATTATCCGGGAATCGAAATCAAAAAAGTTAGATGATTGGATTAAGCATCTATAAGTATCGGATTGAATTGATTTTTTGCGGGGGCCCTTGAAAAATTGTTTTACATTTAATAAACGGCTCGGATCATTTGTATGGAACCCGTAGTGGGCCCCACAAAAAATCTGTACGCAAAAATCTGTACACTTTTCTGTACCGTTAGACTTACTGATGCAATTGTAGCTCATCAAAGACATTTCCATAGTTAAGCTACAATTAGTCAGGCCCCGTTCCACTAAGAAAAATAAGTACATATTTTTTGATTTAAAAGTAATGTATTGTGAGAGAATAATCTGTCTCGTAAAGCGCAAAATAAGTACTTAAAAAAATAATAATCTTAACGGAATTGAGGCCTCGATTACGTACCTGCATTATCAACATAAAATTCATGCATTTGTGAAATGATAATGAAAGGAAATGAGAAAGAAAATAAAGCTAAAAAGCCTAAATTCTTCCCCCTTTACCCAGTTGAGAATGAGAGAATAAGAAACAAAATGGTCTGGATATTCTTAAAAATGATCCCTTGATGCGTTTAGTTTTACCAATGAAAAAGAATAGGGGCCCAAAAGAATAACACGAGTTGCGGATCAAAAAAAAAAAAAAGAATAACACGAGTTAAAGGACCAATGCGTTTAGTACTAATTTTACCAATGCGTTTAGTACTAATTTTCTAAGTTGTGATATGAGCAAATACAAAGGACCACGGCTCATACACAGAATTTTTTGCATAGTCCCCCTCGAGTCCCTTAAAGATGTTTTCGAACCGCTTATTTTTCTTAAGATATTTTTCTATGAGTCTCGGTGAGGGTTTATTCAGAATTCGTGGGGCGAAACAGATTGGTTCGCCCTAGGAATTCTAAAAAAGGCCTTACCGATATCCTGTCAGCGGTTCGGATCATCTTTATAGGATTCGAGTTTGTCCCCGCAAAAAATGGAACTAGTCTACCCACACAGACAAAAGTGCACAGATTGTGCACAGATTTTTTTGTGGGGCCCACCATGGGTCCCATACAAATGATCCGAGCTGTTCATTAAATGTAAAACACTTTTTCAAGGGTCCCTATGAAAAATCAGTTCAATCCGATGCCTATAAGTTCTCGACCCAATCATCTAACGTTTCATTGAGGTTTCAAGAAAATGAAAAGTTAAATAATTGGATCGAACACCTATAAGTATCGTATTAAGGTGATTTTTCACGGGGACCCTTGAAAAAGTGTTTTACATTCAATGAACGGCTTGAATTGTTTGTGTGGGACCTGTAATGGACCCCACAAAAAAATTTGTGCACAATCTGTGCATGTAAGGTTTGCAAAAATACTAAGAGCAGGGATTGTGTGGACAGACTTTCTGCAAAAAATGCATGTGCATGATCTGTTCCCCTTTGTCTGTGCAAACCAACTTTTCCTAATTTTTATTTCCGTTTGTCTGCGTTTACATTACACCCAAATCAGCGCATATCTCTCAATAATGACGGAAATATTCTCTCTCCGTCACCCTATATATATAGAGAGTCTTCAGCCTCCCCTGAATCATCGGAGCTCGCTCTCTCTCTCTCTCTCTCTCTCTCCCTCTCTCTCTCTCTCTCTCTCTCATCAATGGCGCTTCGAAGAGCACTATCCAAGCGTTTATTCAACAAAAACAGAGACTCCTCTCCACCCCTAGCCCTCGACCATTCCCCGAATCCGTCTCCAAACGCTGCGAAAACAAACTTCCACCGCGAGTTCCTCACCTCGCCGGAGCACTCTGCCGACACCGGCTTCTTCCGCCGCTTCCTCCAGCGCCGGCGCATAAACCAATCGACGGCCCCACCACCGGTCTTCCTCTCCATCCCCGTCGGGGAAAAACTGAGGGAGACGCTGAGATCCATCAACGTCGCCGGCGAACGGCTCCGCCTCGACGGGCTGAGCCCTCCGTCGCCGTCGCCGGCGACGGATTCGGTCGAGGGAGTGTCGGTGAAGGACGCGAAGAGGATTTTGGTGTTTTCGAAGCTGGAGAGGTTGAGATCGGCGTTTAGAGAGATGCCGGCGAACTCGATTTCGTACGGGGAGTTCGTGAAGAGTTGTGTGGATTTCTGTGGGAATCGAGAGGAAGGTTTGGAATTCGCGAGGATGCTGGATGAGGGAGGGAACGTCATCGTTTTGGGCGACGTCGTGTTCCTTCGGCCGGAACAGGTATCAGAGGTTTCGCACATTTTGCCCTTTACATTCCACTTTTGACACGAACACGAAGATGATATGCACTGATAACATGAAAGTAAAATGAGACAAATATGAGTTGGAATTGCATAATTTGAAAAGGCCGGCGATAATTTACCGGCTAGTTAACATTGTTGTGAATAGGAGCTTAGATCGTCCGAGGCTAAGTCACAAAATTTGCGTGCAGATGAAAACGTCTTTGCCATTACATAATCCTTCAATTATGGATATTAGACGCAAATTGGCGATTAAAAGCCAAAGATATGTAGCATTTCTCCAGTCAAATTGTTGCCCAAAAAAATGTGTAGTTCCTGTATAATTTCGCATAGAGCATCACAAATGGTTGTCTGAATATGAGATATTTCTAATTTGTTAGTGGAACGCACCCTTAATCCCATTGCTTTAATCTAACTTGTCAATCTTAACAATTGGTTACAGGTCGCGAAATCAGTGGACCAAATAATTTTCCAGTCCATAGCCATCCCGAACGATCCAAGAAGGAAAGAACTTGAACAGTTGGAGAAGCAAAAGGCCCAAATCGACCAGAAAGCCCAAGAACTGGTTCGAGCGGAACTCTACTGTGGGCTGGGCTTCATTATTTTACAGACGCTGGGCTTCATGAGGCTAACCTTTTGGGAACTGACTTGGGACGTGATGGAGCCCATTTGTTTCTTTGTCACCTCGGCCCACTTCGCCCTCGCGTATGGATTTTTCATCAGGACGTCGAAAGAGCCTTCTTTCGAAGGCTACTTCCAACGTCGTTTCAAGGTGAAGCAAGAAAAACTCATGAAGGTTCACAACTTTGATGTCGAAAAGTACAACGGGCTTTGCAGCGCCTTCTATCCGAATTACGTCAACGTTACGAACAATAGGCATTGTGCGGGGTCAGATCATGCAGAAGGCCCAATTTTTGGTGGAGTGCATCGGTGATACTAGTAGATGGAAAAACAAATACTCGAGAATCAAACATAGAGAGCGAAAGAGACCTCACGTGATTTTAGTAGCAGTTTGAAAGATTGACCGATCAGGGTAATCTCCAGATCTATGCTTAGTTTAACTTACTACTACTAGCCTAGTGTTTCTGTGAGGTGTCATATTAATTTGGGCTATATGACATATCACTAGAAGAGAATAGTATTATCAAGTATTGTTAGGCCCGTTTGTCTTGACCCGATTTCTCATGGGTTGTTGGACATTAAGAGATGGGCCTAGTACTTGGGTTTTTTAAGACTACGTTTTGTGGATCAGACAAACATTTTAGAACGGAAGGAGTATATTTAATATGGGAGGCGGACTAGAATTTAGTAAGAAAGTGTAATAAAATAACCAACAAAATTGGAGGGGTTGAGCCAAGAGCGTTTATATGGCGTCTTTAATGAAAAAAATCAAGTTGGGGGAAGATGTATTTATCTATTACGACATATCATGTATTTCATTGCTTATCTTGCATGGAAACAACTTTATGAAATCATATTCTCACTCCCTTCGTTCTTAAATGGTAGTTTTTTACAATAAAAAGACGTGTAATTTTGAACCAAAGAATAAAGTAATTTCGTGTATAATTTTTTAAATTATTTAACAATTTAAGTGTCACACATGTTTTCGTAGTGGACTACCGTTTAGGAGCATAAAGAATATAATTAATTAATCACAGAAATTGATCAAATTGAATTGGCAATTAATAACTCTGTAAATTGATTTTGTGCCACACAATTTGAGTGTGAATTCAACCACTGGGGCGCAGAACTCCTACATTATATTTTCTGTAATTTTGGTGTCAAAAAATTTAAAAGATATACACAAAAGTTATTATTTTGGGGACTAGAATTTTGCGATTTATAAGTGTAGTAAAAACTTCGTGACCTAAGAAGTTCATTTTTTTTTTTTGAACGGTCAAAGAATAAGAGGATAAAGGGAAATTATTCCATGTTCCTGGAGCATTATTGTGTGTGTGATAAGTGAGTGGATCAATGCTCCAAAGATTAAAATGAAAAAATGCACCTAGGGTTGCAAATGACTGTTTGCAAGCAGCCCGGGGCCTAGCTTGTTATGGGCTCAACTCGGCTTGACACATTAGTAAATGAGTCGAGCTCGAGCTTTAAGCTTATTTAGTAAAAAGGAGTGAAGCTCGCGTTAGTTATTTGTAACTCTAACTCATTTACAAAAAGCTCGACTCGCTTATAAAGGCTTATCTCATTTATAGAGATTCACTTAGCTCGGCCCGGCTTTTGTTAGCAGCCCAATGGACCGGGTTCTTATTCATGCCGGCCCATTGATTGGAAATTGGTTCAAATTGGGCCTAATTTGAACAAGAGTCATCGTGGGCCAGTAGGTGGCAACCACTAACCCAAATCCGTAGTGAGAGAATGAAGTCTCAAAAATGTTCGAGTACTTAATAAGAGTACAAAAAATGCTTCAATACGCATCCTACTACTACTACTCGACTTGTTCGACTTATGATGTATAACGAATTCAAGATTTCAAATCAAGCTTGAACATGTTTTTGTAGCTCGTTAAGATTTCAAACCAAGCGAACAAACTAGCTACTACTCGACTTGTTCGACTTATGATATATAGCGAATTCAAGCTACTCGAGATCGACTCTTGTTTGGCTTGAGTAAAGCTCGCTTAAGATCGGCTCATCTTGTAAACAAGCTAGGCTTAAACATATTTTTAAATCTCGTTAAAATTTCAAACCAGGCTTGATCAACCACCTGCTCGGCTTGTTTGGCTCGTTTAGCACCCATAGTTACGCCTCTTGGGGTAAAATGTTACGCATCTTTGTGATGAAATATTACGCCTCTTATGTCTCTTTGTGGTAAATGTGTACTTATCGTATACCCAAAACCAAAAAGAGTTATTTTAGCTTTGCCCCAGACTACAGATATTTGCTTGCCTTAACAATTGCAATAATTCAGCAACTAAATTTTTATCCAACCCCAGTTTAATTGAGGGAATTAAGGATAAAGAGTGAGATCCGCCGTATATCATATCACACTCGTCTATAGTTTTGTTTTCGAATGAAAAACCCAACTATGATAAATTTTGTATAGGAGATTTCAATATGCACTTGTGAACTGTAGCCTCCTCTTTATAAAAAACAGGAGCACCTCTCTCTAACCCTAAAACAACCGCCACACTACTTCTTCTCCTTTCCCTCCTTCCCCCCTTGGGTTTAATACCCAAATATGGGCGGCGGTAGGGGAGGGATCAATCCCTGACTTCAAATATGGTTTTCCTTCCCCCTTCTCCACCAAAACCGCTTGCCGTTCGCTGTCGCTCTGCTTCTGGGTTTGTAGTCGCATGGTCGCCAGTGGCTTCATGGGTCGTTGACTTGGGAGCTTGATCGGTAGGGGACTAGTTAGGCAAGAGAAGGGCTACTCAATGACGAAGGGGAGTGTATTTTTTTGCTTTATTTCATTTTTTTGTCCGGACTTAGTCTGGTTTCTGTTCGGATTTTGTCCGGTGGTTTGTTGGTCATGTGCTTGGTATTAGTTTTATTTTTTGCGAACCTAATCTCGCTAGACGAGTTTGAAATAGGGCTGCACATACTGTGCTCTGACTGCCCTCTCTAATGGTTTGTCCGGTCTGTGGACGCCTATTTGCCCCCATGGGGTTCATCTCTGTTGTGTAAACTTTCGTCACACAGTTGAATACAACTTCTCACATTTGCCCACAAAAAAAAAAAACTGTAGCCTCAATTTCAAATTGGGTCTAGCATAATTTTTAGTCATGATTCACAATAATCTACTTATTGCCTTTTTTAATAATCGGCCAGGGCAGCTTGACCGCACCTCGACTAATTCTAGAACCTTAAAGTTAATGACAAAACAAACCCGTTAATAGCCACAAGTTTTGGAACGTTTGGTCTCTGCGGGAATACTTAACCCAATTATTAATTACGAAAAAAGTGTATGAACAAAGTGTCGCAATGTTTAGCTAGGTCTTTGTTTGGTTTTCTTTTTTTGATCGTTAGGTCTTTGTTTGGTTGAAATTAAACTACGGAGAAACTTTAACTATTATTATTCATTTAAGTCTTTAATTACTATAGAGCCGATTTCATAAAGGGGAAGTGGTGAATCTTTTTTTATTTTTTATTTGGGTAATGGAGAATCTCCATATATATCCAACCTAGTAACCTCCTTTTCATGAACTATATTGTCTCCATCTACCAAAATCCCTTATTCCAACTATAGTGATAGTACTGTGATACGACTTTATATAATATATTCGTACATGCGCAGACACTTAATACAAATTCGAGAATCAAATCGTACTCGCGGGCTTTATGTGGAGCTTAGAGTATGCACATGAACGGCGCCCTCAAATGAAAACATGTTAGTGGGAAAAAAATTTAAATTATTAGTGATTTAATATAGAATTGAGTACCCGAAAAATAATTGAACATCAATCTTTTGCTATTTAAAACTCAAAGTGGATGATTTTTTTAAACACGCTTTACTTTATTGCTCCAACCACCAAATTTAAATTCAACCCATATATATACCTAATTTTATAGTCCTTCGGATCTTCCCAAGTTCCAACGCATAAGTATGTCAGAGCTCATTTGTTTTTTTCTCATCATGCAACCTAGCTACACGATTCATTATTTTGGAATACAAGAATGTTATAACACACACTAGTGGGATCCACTTTATACAACGAAAGTTAGGATACTCGTAAGCTGGCCTAGACGCTCGTATTGTCAAAACGAAAACTATTTCTAAATATTAAAACTTGTTGAGCGGAATTATAAAGAATTTACACGTTTTCAATGTACTTAAATGAATTAAGTTCACGATATTATCAACTCCCTATTCGAATTTACTCTCTCTCTAACCCTAAAGAAGCCGCCGCCCCCATCTCTCTCCTTCCCCTCCCCCCAGGGTTTTATGCCCCAATGGGTGACGGGAGGGGAGGGATTTCTCCCCCTCGTGGGATTTTTCAATCTCTCGATTATAGATCTCGAAGGTTTTCTCTCTTTCCCTCTTCACCTCCATCCTCCTCCTCTCCAAACCACCATCCGCTGGCCTTCCTCCGCCTTTTCCGCCGTGCAGTCCGACGGCTTTTGGATGTAGTGGCTTGCAAATCGTGGTTGCCGGAGGCGTCCTCCTCCCACTGGAGTGGGAGATCTAGGTGGGTGGATGAAGTCTGCTCCGGTACGGCGGACTCCGTCCGGTTCCGGTTATCGGTTTTTCTCTTCTTCTTTTTTTCTGGTTCTTTTCTTTGGTATCCCCTGTGTGGGATTTCTCCCTGTTTGTGGGGCTTCTATCACCTCTATGTGGGTGTTTTTGGTTGTTTTCTGCAGTGTTCCGTCTGTTTGGAGCGATTGGTTTAGTTGGAGTTGGGTATAGTCTTTGAACTGAGTCCCCTCCTATTTGGTTTCTTGGTCTCTTGTTTAGAGATAGAGTTTCCTCTCGATGTACTGTTTCTTGGATCTCTAATATCACTTGTTATCGTTGTGGCAAAAAAAATAAAAAATAAAAAATGAAGTTCACGATTGAAACATTTGTAAGTAGAGATAGCCTGAATATCAGGCAAGTGTTAGACTAGGTTGTGAGCCCATGCTTGATCGTTTTAAAACTCTGTCTGTTGGTACTCTCTTTCGTAAGTTTTAATGAATTTCTGTTTGACTGGAAAAAAAAAATGGCCTTGTTCGTTTCCAAACTTTACTTTGTTTTAACTTTGTTTTTCAATTATTATCCTATTTCTCTAATTATTAATTTCATTTTTCTATCTATTTCTCTCTAATAATTACCCTATTTCTCTCTTCATCTACTACCAAAATTAAAATACCCAAAGTTATCAAACGAGGAAGGCCACTGTGATTCCCTTCAACATAATGGCCGCTTTAGGTTTATTTGCATCTTCTCCCCTTCTGAAATCTGACAAATGAAGGGTAAGGAAGCACCAAGAATGATTGATTTACATTCTCCTCACACCAGAAGTCCAAACAACCCCCAATTTCATAATCATTTCCTAGTGCTTATCCTCCTAAGAAAAGGCCATCTCTCTCTCTCTCTCTCTCTCTCTCTCTCTGTGTGTGTGGAAGATATGCCAACTCCATATATACTCTGGGCCATTGCAATTGAGTAGGAAAGAAAATCATTGAGTGGTTAGGTGCCCACCCCCTAACCCCACAAATAAAAATCCGCGACAGATAGAGACCCACATGCAGATTTGGGAGTAGGAAGCTTCAGCGCCATTTTGGGACCAACTGACCCACTTCGATCTGCTTTTGATTTTGGTATCCAAATCATTCTTTGATCAAGACTAGATTACCCCTAACGGCCTAAACATCCCTTGTATATTGGTGTGAAGTTCTGCCAAGAAATTGGAACAAAATATATTTGCTGCGAGAATTCCTCAGAATGACTGATCCATGCATGCATGTTTATCGGGGAAAAATTATTGGCGTGTCACGTGGCCGTGTCCCTGGCCCCTTTTTCACCTTAAAGTAGGGTGGGGTCTGAGAAAAAATGTGTAGGCTCAACTCCAATTGTGGTGCCGTATGAAGATTGAATAATCTCGTTATCAACTATGAAGCATGACAATGGTGTACCATAAGCTATTGACTTGTAACTACTGGAAATTGCAAAGTCTATGTACTTACGTCACAATGAGTGAACCATGTAATCTGGTATTTCGTTCACCTCATAATTTTAGTCTCCTACGGAAAAGTCGCGTCTTATTTAGATGGGAAAAAACTTCTGGGTAATATTTAATTTGTTAATTTGTACCAATTTGAAGATTCAATTGGTTTTTCAAATTGATGCTAATAACACTAAAAAAAAAAAAAAAATGAGCGATACTGACAAAACAGTTGTCACTAAAAGTATGTTACTAAAAATTTTTAGTGACAACTTTTCACCTATAGTGACAGCTCAGTGATAACTTTTTTGTCACTGTCGCTCAAATTTTTTTTTGTAGTGTGAGAAAATTTAAAAATCTATGCACACATTTCATACAAGAGCGCCTTCGATTTCTTTATCTTCTATTCATATCCTTAAATTATGCATTAGCTAGCATTTTAGAATGAAAATGTGGAAACTACTTTTGTTAATATCAAAATTTTAGTGCATCCTTCTACCTCACACTGTAAAAATTAATAGTCAGACACTACAAACTTTGACACTGACCAAAATAGTTTTGACATTAATTATCAGCCTATCTATCTAGCTCCTTTGCAAATTCCTAATGACGTGAGGCTCTTAGGAAATTTTGAACTGCAATATTGAGTGTTTCTTTTGATAGTCGGATGTCCATGTCAGCTTGCGCAAACCTCGACTAATTTCGGAGTCCTAAAGTTAACAGTTGGGCAAACCGTCTGCGATCCCAAGGTTTAAAATGTTTGGTCTTTGTAGAATTCGAACTCAACCCTTTGGGAACCAAACCCTTTAATTGCTTTTTCATGTCCACTTGGCCAAACCCGTTAAAATGAGTGTTTTTATTGAAAATGGAAAGAAATAAATCCAAGATTGCTTTGGATTAAAAATTTCACTTTTGAACATGCAACCTTATACCTTTCACATGAACAAAAGTTATTACCAAACAAATAAAGAAATTTATTTTATTCAAGTGCCTATTGCACTCAACCACTCGTGGGTGATATTATGTAGTATACTACAAGAGATACTTGCACGCAAATAGTGGGCAAGCTAGGGTCTGACGAGTTTAATCCAACTAAATCATCCACTATTCCAACCACTTTCCACTTTGCATGTCAGTGCTCTTCAAACTAATAATCTCCACCAACTAAACAAAAATCAGGTCCTCGATGTACCCGTTATCGAGTTTCAATGAAATTTTCGTTTTGCGGTGCAGAAGAAAAAATAGAGGGGGTTTCGATTAGGATTAGGAACGTAACTCCCAAAATTTCACAATCTAGACCAACCTATATCTTTCCCAATTTGAATATATCACGCAAACCGTACGCATCTGCCCACGACTGAATCTATCATTGCGTACAAAGTCTTTAACATAGGTCACGTTTAGTTATCGGGCATGTCATTGCATACGAAGTCTCTTAACATAGGTCACGTTTAGTTAGCGGGCATGATGAGATCATATGGTCTAATTTGGTACTTAAATAGGAATTGTGTATTCCGTGGAATAACATACCGTAAATATTTTAATGGTTATTCCACCTTCAAAGCATAAAACCTATTACCGCATCACTCAATTCAATATCTAATATATTACACTCAAAAAATTGGATAATCGGTTTCGAAGAAATAATTTAAATAGTTCCACCTTTTTATCTCCCAAATAATACTGTGACAAGAATTTGTATCACAACACTACAAGAAAAAGTATATTTGTTGACGAAAAAAATGGTGACGAAATTTAATTTTTACTATAGCTAGGTGACGAAACAACAAGATTTTCGTCACCAAAAATTACTATAGGACCAAAAGTGACTTCGAAAGTCACTTTTTCGTCACCTATAACATGTTTTCGTCACTCTATAGTAACTTTTGCTGACGAAAATTTTAGCAAATATACTTTTTCTTGTAGTAACAGTACTTTTAAGTTGGTTGGCCCTATCTAATTTCTTCAATCAAATCCTAAACACATATATATGAATAGATGGATAATAGCCATGCACCATTTGTGGCGATGCAATTGAAAAGTTAGGGCAAACTCATGACGATTTCATTTTGCTTTATGGGCGATTGAGGGCTAACAGAATTATGGAGAGAAGGACCATGGAGTATAAAAAGGGATTTGGAATCTATATTTTTCATAGGTCACTTCCAGAAATGATCATGCATGCTTATGCAATGTGCACTCTTGTTACCAGTTCTTCATGAGAAAAGGATAGTGGATGCACCAAATCCATGTGAGTGTGATATGATAACTAACTCTCCGAAGCGAACGGACGTTGGAAATGACTATTCAGTCCTTGATGGACAGATTCAGGATTTGGGACAAACTCATAGAATTCGGGACAAACGGATCCTTTTAATTCCTTAATTAATGTAAATCCTTTGTATTTATATGATTCTTTTTCTTTTTTTTTAAAGTTTTGCAGTTCGCCCCTTTATAATTTACGTCTTTGGTTCCGTAGAAAAATGGATAACTTTTTATTCGAAGAGTTTCAATGTCCGTGAAGTTATCTATGTAAGATGGATATATATGTTTAAGTAAATATTCTGTTCCTCTTTGTTTTTCATTACCCTCGATAGCACTTAATTTTTATATCCTGCAAATGAATCGCAAAAGTGCTGCAAGAGTCAAGACCCCACTTTGTGTGAATGGAATGTACCTCTTGAATCGTCTTAAAATCATCATATCTACATATAAGTTAACGTTTGTATAACATTACATTGAAGGTTTTTTTTTTTTTTTTGAACGGCAACATTACATTGAAGTTCATAATATACATTTAGTTAAAAAAAAAAAAAAATTGTATCAAGACAAAAACTCGAAACATACGAATGGTTTGGAATTCAACGTCAATGTTATGAATGCATGTTCAAGTTTTTGAGTACTTTTATACAATTCAATGAGTTGCATATGTATTGCACACCCCCACATTTGGGTGTTTATTGCAACATTTCCCATTTCGCGATGCAACAAGATTTAATTTTTACTAAAGGTGGCGAAACAACAAGTTTTTCGTCACCAAAAGTTACTATAGGACCAAAAGTGACTTCGAAAGTCACTTTTTCGTCACTTATAACATGTTTTCGTCACTCTATAGTAACTTTTGCTGACAAAATTCAGCAAATATACTTTTTCTTATAGTGACAGTACTTTTAAGTTAGTTGGCCCTGTCTAATTTCTTCGATCAAAATCCTAAACACGTACATATGAATAGATATTGGATAATAGCCATACACCATTTGCGGCGATACAATTGAAAAGTTAGGGCAAACTCATGACGATTTCATTTTGCTTTATGGGCGATTGAGGGCTAACAGAATTATGGAGAGAAGGACCATGCAGTACTATAAAAAGGGATTTGGAATCTATATTTTTTCATAGGTCACTTCCAGAAATGATCATGCATGCTTATGCAATGTGCACTCTTGTTACCAGTTCTTCATGAGAAAAGGATAGTGGATGCACCAAATCCATGTGAGTGTGATATGATAACAAACTCTCCGAAGCGAACGGATGTTGGAAATGACTATTCAGTCCTTGATGGATAGATTCAGGATTTGGAACAAACTCATAGAATTCAGGACAAACGGATGCTTTTAATTCCTTAACTAATGTAAATCCTTTGTATTTATATGATTCTTTTTTCTTTTCTTTTTTTTAAGTTTTGCAGTTCGCCCCTTTATAATTTAAGTCTTTGGTTCCATAGAAAAATGGATAACTTTTTATTCATAGAGTTTCAATGTTCATGAAGTTATCTATGTAAGATGGATATGTTTAAGTAAATATCCTGTTCCTCTTTGTTTTTCTTTACCCTCGATAGCACTTAATTTGTATATCCTGCAAACGAATCGCAAAAGTGCTACAAGAGTCAAGACCCACTTTGTGCGGATGGAATGTACCTCTTGAATCGTCTTAAAATAATCATATCTACATATAAGTTAACGTCTGTATAACATTACATTGAAGGTTTTTTTTTTTTTTTTGAACGGCAACATTACATTGAAGTTCATAATATACATTTAGTTAAAAAAAATTTATTGTACCAAGACAAAAACTCGAAACATACGAATGGTTTGGAATTCAACGTCAATGTTATGAATGCATGTGCAAGTTTTTGAGTACTTTTATACAATTCAATGAGTTGCATATGTATTGCACACCCCCACATTTGGGTGTTTATTGCAGCATTTCCCATTTCGCGATGCAAAGGGAAATGCCTTTAGTGTCGAGGTTAGGATTTAGCTTAATTCTTGTAAAAACATTACTATAGGGAGAATTTAAATTGGGACGTCGGAAGGAGTAATATGTTCTTTTTGCCTACCACGTACATTATGAGAAAAACTTACTCACAGAGCTCTGTGAATTAGGTTTTACGGAGGTGAATCGCGACCATCCAAAAGTGTTCTGGACGTACGGTCCGGATTTTAAACAAACTTTTCGGGAAATAGTATAACTCTTTCCCAAAAAGTTTATTTAAAATCTAGACTACTGATTGCCGAAACGGACGAACAAAATCGTGCGAGTTTCGTTTTTAACTTATTCACGGAGCTCCGTGAATAAGTTTCACTCTCCCACGCTATAATGGAGGACAGGAACGCCTATAATCATCTACTCAAAGCCATCTAACATTACCTTTCTGCGAAGCCATCTTTTAAGTAGTATTACTTTAGCCCTAGAAATTAGAGGGTGGGGTTCCCTAGACAAAGATGCTTGGCCTTAGCTAGTGTTTGGTAGTATTAAACATCGTAAAATGAGTAGAAGTTTAGAACCCTATGCAGCTGGTTGACTTCCTAAAGCAGTAAAGCCTAAAAAGTAGTCCCCAAAGTATTCACAAAGATGAACTCTTTAATTATGACCCATACCTCCAAGTTGTAAACCTTACTTTTTTTTGGCCTGGAGACATGTCCCCTGCCTGGCCTAATTATTACTTTAATTAACTAACATCTATCTCTAGTCTTTTTATGAGTATTACAAGACATATATTCAAGGATAGAGCCAGGGGGTCTAGTAGGGGCGGTCGCCACGGTAAGAATTTTAGAAAATATAATTATTATATGTAAAAAAAATTATCAATTAATTATATAGACACACCACTGCTAGATTTTTTTTCCTTATTTTTTGCTATATACTAGTCCTAAATCCTCTATTTTTTTTCTTTCAAGAAAGTAGACCCAAAATATGTATTCCAAAACTAAATTGAATGGGCCAAAGTGAAATAATATAAATGATGAGGTCTAATTAAAGAAAAAAAGCTAACACTTTAACCTAAAAAATTAATCAAGTTAACCAAAACAATCGGCACTGTACACGACTCGGCAGTAGTGGATTTCTCGTTTACTAGACTTTCAAATTTCCAATGACGACACTGTGCAGTACGAAGTAGTGGACTTCCAATTCGAAAAATCAAATTTTTAGTATACATTTTACCACTGTTAGGATAAAATTCTGATTCCGTCCCAGCATATCTTACTACTGGGAATTAAGGTCACTTTCAAAGATTCTTACTTGCCTAGATCCTATAGCTTGATTTATTCACCATTCATAGACGGTCATTTGCATATTTTCAAATGAAGGGAGTAATCTGCACATGGGGCAAACAACAAGAAGATTAAATATTGCAATTGTACCATATCCCTAGGCGAGGTAAGCAATGTGCTAATATTTGGATTCGCAACTAGACGGGTGCAAATGTTGTATTAAGTATTCAAGGACGGAACCGGGATTTTACCTTAGCAGTGGCGAAATATATACTAAAAAAATCTAGTGGGGGCGAGACTATATAAGTTGGGCATAATTTTTTTTTTACATATAATAATTGTATTTTCTAAAATTCTTGTCGTGGCGGTCGCCACTACTAGACCCCCCTGGTCCCATCCTTATAAGTACCGCTGGAGGATGACGTAAAAGTTTCAAAGGAAAAAAGTGAAATTTGGTACGGTAAATGACTTCCTAATTTTGAAATGATATTTTCCTTCAGTACTGTAATTCCTTTAATAATAACCTTTAGAGTTTTTAAATTTTTAGAATCAATTAAGCAAGAAAAAGGAGTGGTAATTTTGTAGTAGGAGTAGTATTTTTTAGATGACCGTTATGATGTTGGGAACTGTACATAATCAAAATCGCGGGAGGATCGAAGTCTAAATACACTAAACTAATCAGAATTCGAATCATTATCTTGATTGGTAAGTATTTATTAGGAATGTAATTAATGCAACGGATATGGATAGATTAGAGATTTAAAATTTAAACGACTATTTTGATTGTTCTTATGGGATAAACAAACAAACTTGCCAATTCAAAAGTACTTTTGACTATATGATACTGTAGAATATTAGGCCAATACTAATTAATTACGACATGATACAGTTATTATCACTCTTATTAAGTATAGCTCTCCTCAATACGGAACTTTTTGTGATAACAGATCAGGGTTTTAAAATCGTGATGCCAGGAAATGTTATGGCCTTAGTCCTTAAATCGGAGCAGTTTTCATTGAAAGGTTCAATAAAAAATTGCTCAAATCAAGCCATTTTCGGTCATTTTTTTGCTGATTTCACGCGGGTATCCTTAAAATCATGTTCTGCACACTTTGAGCTGCTCGGATCATCAAAATTTGCTCGGAAAATGGGAGGTCCGCACGGTAGAACCGTAAGGGATCCCTCATTGGATAATTTGTGTGTGTATGTATATATATATATATATATATATCAGTCGATATTGGACCGTGTTAGACCGTACTGACCGATACGTAAGTAAATAACGATATCAGAGGTTTCAAATCACGTAACGGCCGATACGATACGTAACAGTCTTTATTTGAAATCCTGGTACAGATAAATATCACGTACGACCCTAAAAAATAAAATAAAAGTTCTAGGGGGCAAAATAATCACAAAACTATTTGACTGTTGTGTCCATATAAACATAAACAATATTGTTGTACTATAAAGGAGGGGCCGTTGATCAACCCAGGTGAGCTGTATTCTAGCTAACGTTGTTAAACAAACACACTTGAAAAATATACTAGTAAAGAACAGGGAAACTGGAAGGTCAAAGTTGGAAGGAAATAGTGACCTAACTACCCAATTCTCATTAATTTGAAGACATACCCAAAATGAATAAAATTTATTCACAGGGTTTGGTGTTTTGCTTGTTCTGGCTTCTAATCCTTCTGTTTTTTGGTTTTGGTTTTGGTTTTTGTCTTCGGCTCTGGGTTCTTGTCAATCCTAATCAAATGGAGTAACCATTTTTCCTATCCAATTCTCCCAATGAAACCATGCTCATTGTCACTGTTGTTTTCTAAAGCTTAAATGATAATTTGACATGGGAATACTATGGGGGCAATGTCAAAGTTCCAACTGGTTTTGTTTACCAAAAAATTCAATGCCATCAGAGTTGGTCTCGAGCTAAAGCTCGAGATGTGATTGCTTTTTTTACTTTCTTTTTTGGTTCTTCGTGAACTTTTTCCGTCTTTTGGTTCTTGTCATATTTTGGTACATTTTCTTTTTTCCTGAATGATTAATCCAAAAATTTGACGCCAGTTTGACAAAAACCAAAAAGACAATGACATCCAAAAAGTTATTCAAATCGTCTGGTATAACTCCGTTCTTTTAGACTTAACTTAAACATAACTTAAATCTGAAAATTGTCTTTATTTAAATTTTTTTTTGCATTTGTTAGTTTTGCGCCAAACTTTTTTGGGGTATTGATTCGTCTCGACGAGAGGAATCGGAAAGGTAAATTTTTTCTTACTTTTACCCAAGTATTTTGAGAAATAATCACTTTTTAGATTCCTCTCGTTGAGACGAATCAATACTCCAAAAAAATTTGGTGCAAAACTAACAAATACGAAAAAAAATTCAAATAAGGACAAAATTTTCATATTTAATTTAAATTTAAGTTAAGTCTAAAAGAACGTAGCCTACTGGAGAATTCAAAAAAAATATATATATATAATTAGAGATTAAACACACTGGCCTAGTTTGTAGTGTCGGTGTAATCTGTCACAAGACATAAATAATTTATTGCGACGCTACATGTGCATATGCAGCATGGTTGATTGTACTGTTCTTGTTCGTAAAATAAAAATAAAAATGTGGGGGTCACAATAACTTGACTTTAAATCCTACTATCCCACAAACTAATTCAGAATATGCGAAAAAAAAAACCATGAAAATTTATTTCCCAGATTTTGATTCGTTTATTTGCTTTGGTTTGTTTTTTGGGTTTTACAGAACAGTACTGATTATTGACTACTGATTTCGTTTGACGAAGATGACGATTTCTTAATTAAAGATTAAGGGGGTGTTCCACTTTCTCAAAAAAAGAACTTTTAGAAAAAAAAAGAGGTAATTTCAAGCTAAAAAACATCTGTTTACGCAAATAATTTTCCTACCAATATGGATCTTGTTTGATAGATCTCATTGAGATCTTTTAAACGGTGCAAAAAAAAATTAAAAAATTATTTTTCATTTTTATTATATTTGAGCTTGAAAATTACATTCTTTTAAAAAAAAAAAAGATTTAAAAAGAAAGTGGAACGACACCTAAAGCTACGAACAGCTTTGCTTTTTAAGATTGATGATTGATATTTTTATGTAGTATACACGGATTTTGTTTTCAATTATCAGGACAATAGTTCCTATTCTTGCTAATTGTCGACGATGAGATTCGTTCATTTTATGGTCCTTTCGTGTTTATCGTTCGCGAAAAAAATCAATTTAATTGGACAACTGTAAAGACTTGGTCGAATTACTTTTTACAAGAGACACAAACGGCTAGAAAGCTGCATATGCAGGGATTATAAATACGTTGAGACATACAAAATAATCAGTGAATTATCTCGTCGTATAAAATCGCATGTACAATAAATTTTATTTGATGCAAGAATGTAATCTCAATAAGCACACTTGTGTTTGAACTTCAACTACTAATTAAATCATAAATTGGCGTGGGTTTGCTAAGAATAATTAAACAAAATACTAGGAAAATTAGAAAATGATATCTTTGGACGAAAATGATACACATCCTTAAAATACTAGTATTAAATTATTAATCATGCATCGTAGTCTTAACTTAAACTCGATGACATTATACAGAGTGCCCAAAAAATTGACTAATTCATGACTACATACATCACCCTAATAATTCAAACGCGTTAGTCCTTAAATATTACATCACCATACATGAAAATGTAATTTGCCGTTAAAAAAAAATGCAAATGTAATTTAACATTGACATTCAAACTGTGGCATGGAATCTAAGACCATATTCAACCCGAGTCGTCTCTAACATAGGGTTGTCCATAACAAAGCACCCGGATGTTTTAACTATTCAAGCAGCTTAGTCAGTTGTGCAAAAAATCAGCTTAATTTATATTGATAAGTGTTTGTCGAGCGAAATTATCCTTCCTTGAAAATATGAGTCCAAAATTTTATAAGAATTTTTTTAAAAAAATCTTGTTCGAACACTTGTTCGTTTTGGTTTTTAGGTTTTGGATTTTGGATTTTGAGTGGAGAGAGATAGAGAGAGAAATGAGAGTAACGATTGAGAGAAAATTTATTGAAGACCGTGCGCTGAGAGAGAATCCAAAAACCAAAACGAACAAGGTAATTTATTGCCAATCAAACATCCTCCTAATTTTTTTTTTCACGAGCACATGAACGTTTTCAAATTTCAAAATTACATCAAGTTTATCCAAATCCCTATACTAGTGAGGTCCGATCTCCTATGGCAAAAAATTCTCGTGCCTCTATGCCGAGAGATTTACCGGCTGTTAAATTGTGTGATTTTTCTTTATGTTTTCAAATCCTACAGCCGAAAAATTTCTCAGCACAGAGGCATAACGATTTTTGGCACAGACAATCCTGCCTCTAGTGGAAACACAAAGTAGAACTCTTGGTTCTTTGGTAGTTATAGAAGCAAACTTAAGGCTATATACTTACCTTCCAAGGACCCTGATATTCTATACAAATTTCCAAAATTTCAGTATTTATATTCATATCGAAAGTTTGGAAAATTTTCCATTGCCGAGTAGGTAACACGTAGTGCTTGCTCGACGCATCCGAGTCGTCCATTGCGTTTTTGGACGGTTCGGATTTGGAGAGAGAAAAGTGAGAGAGAAAGTATTGAGACGAGAGGAGAGAAAGAGTTTCAATCCAAACCGTCTAAAAATATATTAGAACGGCTCAAATGTGCCGAGCAGATACTACGTGAGATATACCCACCCGGCACCGAAAAATTTCTCCGAAAGTTTATATTTTATTCTTTTAAAATGATAGAAAGTCATCAGCTCTACCCACCTCCACCTGTTCCTCTCGTTGTCTGTTCCATCTCCTTCCATATTTCCCTTTTCTCTACTACACAACTGTTTTCCATTTGCAAAGAAATCACAGTCAGAAATACTTCACTCGCACCTGAGATTTCAAACACAATAAATACTTACTTCCCCACTCGAAAAATCACTTCACACAACTCCTTCGGTACCCTGATAGCCGATAGGAGTATTTCGAAGACTGCGCCATTCTCTCTCTGACCTCTCTCTCTCTCTCTCTCTCTTCGAAACGGGTTCAAGGAGGGAGGGAAACCAATTGAACTTTCTCAGTCTGTATCTAAATATTTATACGTGTATGTGCATTCTTCGGTTGTTTGAAATGCGGGGAAGAACAGGCCGGATCGGGAAATCGGCGGCGATTTGATGGAATCGGGGGTGGGGCTGAACACATTGCTTGATGGAGTTAAGGATTTGGTGTAGAAGATGTGCCGGGTCTTCGGAATCGAGGTTTTTCCGGGCCAGGTTTCGCTGGGCCGTTGTTGTTTTCGAGGTTAGCTTCTCTTATTAGCTGTCGAATTTCGATTCACAGTAGTTTTTTTGCTGTAAGAAATGGGGGAATTTAGGGTTTTGGGTTTTTTACTACTTGTTTGTAGCTGAATGCTGGATTTGGGGTTCTTAAGAGTGACACTGTACACATCCCTGAGCCAATTAGGTTTCCGAAATTGTAAATTTTGAACCTTTAAACGATGTGCTAAGTGGATTTAGGGCTTTATTTGTGGCTGGAATTGTGGTCAAAATTTGGAAATTGCTGTGGGAGTACTGTGCTCAGTTGATAGATGGATATTTGGAGTTTCTATATTTTGTTTTTGCTCAATTCCTTTTCTGCTCTCTCTCTCTCTCTCTCTCGTTTCTGTATCTTCCTGTCTTCTTTTAGGGTTTTCCTTTTGTGCTACTGTTGATAAATTCCTTGACTAAGTAGTCCCATTTAGAAAGCTCGTTCTCTCTTTTTGTGTTTTTGTTTTCTGCTTTGCCTTTGAAATAACTTGAATGGATTTGGGTGTGATTGAGCCATTGTTGGCAGGGTCAAAAGAATTTGGGTCAATGCGCTGTTGTTAGTTGTGTTTTTTGGGTTTACGAGTTTGTATTCAAAGATAGCATCTTTGCTTTGGTATGAGCGGCATGGATGTTTCTTTAGAGATCTTTAGCGATATTTTGAAGAAAGAAGGTAGTTTTTGGATCAATTTTTGTTTTAGTTTTTGCTAAAACCTTTTCAGGTCAATGTACTATGAGCAGACACTTATGTGGTATTTCCTTTACGTTTGTTTCTTGTTTTTCCCCTCCTCTGTTCCAGATTTTATTGATATTATTGTGGTTTGATACTGGTTATTCTTTTTTCTTTTTTTTGGGTCAATTGGAGTAGTTGAAACTGGTTATTCAAACTCTCAAGAACAACAAATTTGGCAAGTCACAGAAAAGAGTGATGAAAACATTATATCACATCCCTGCATTCATGATGAGATATACATGCACATACTGAAATTGAATACATCATAAAAATAAAAATTGCCCCGATTTCGCGCTCTGTTCTTCCCCGCATTTCAAATACACAAAATTGTACATACATACATATATATAGATACAACTGACAAAGGTTTAGTAATATTCTTCTCTCTTTCTCCCTTCTTGAACTGTTCTGATGAGAGAGTATAGAGGGAGAACGGCGCAGTCTTTGAAATATCATATACTGAAGGAGTTCTGTGAAGTGATTTTTCAGGTGGAGAAGTGTTGTGTTTGAATCTCAAGTGTGAGTGAAGTATTACTAGTAATATTGTTCTTTGGAAATGGAAATGAAGAACAATGGCAAAGTAAAGAAGAAGATAAACAAAAACAACAAAGAACATGCGCTATACCCACCTTCACATGTTCCTTTTTGTATTTGTCTATCTTCTTATATAATTTGTTCTTTTTACTATACCACTGTTCTTCATTTCCAACGTGCAATATTACTAGTAATACTTCGCTCACACTTGAGATTCAAACACAACACTTCTCCACCTGAAAAATCACTTCACACAACTCCTCCTTTAGTATTCTGATATTTCAAAGACTACGCCATTCTCTTTCATTAGAACCGTTCAAGGAGGGAGAAAGTGAGGGAAATTACTGAACTTTTGTTTGCCGTATGTAAAAATTATGTGTAGTTGAAATGTGGGGAATAAGAAGTAAGAACGGAGCAGATTGGGAATTAAGGGCAATTTGACTGAATCGGTGGTAGCGTCGAACACATTGTTTGATAGAGTTAAGGATCGGTCTTCAAAATCGTGGTCGTTTAGGACCAAGTTTCGTTTGGCCGTTGTTGTTTTTGAGGTAAATCTTTCTCTTATTAGCTGTCAATTTTGATTTACAGTAGGTATTTGATGTTTGGAATGAGGGATTTAGGTTTTTGGTTTTTCACTATTTCACAAAAATCGAACGGCTCCTGACGCATTTGTGTCCGGAGTTGTTTTATAAAGTTGTGTTTCTCGACTTTTTGTTATTTGTCGTGAAATTGTGGTCAAAATTGGTGAAGTGTTGTGGTAAGTACTGTGTTCAGCTGCTTCAGCACCTTGTATCTGTAGATGGATGTTTGGAGTTTCCATATATAATATATATATCTCTTGTTCAATGCCTTTTCTGCTCTCACTCTCTCATTCCCGTTCCTGTTCTGTATCTTCCTGTCTTCTTTTCTGCTATTCCTTAGGTGCTACTATTGATAAATTCCTTGACTAAGAAGTCCCATTCAGAAAGCTCATTCTCTCTTTTTTGTATTTGTTAGGCCTTTGAAATTACTTAAATGGATTTGGGTGTAGTTGAGCTGTTGTTGGTTGGGGTAAAAGAAAAAAGGGTTAATACGCTGTAGTTAGTTGCTTTTTTGGGTTTATGAGTTTGGATTCAAAGATAAAGCTTCTTTGATTTGGTACAAGTAGCATGATTGTTTTCTTGTCAGATCTTTGGTGATATTAAAGAAAAAAAGAATGTGTTTTTCAACGACTGTATTTTTAGTTTTTGCTGGTTAAACTTTTCAGGTCAACAAACTATAATCAGACACTGATGTGGTGTTTCCTTTTCGTTTGTTTCTTGTTGTTTTCCTCTCTCCTCTGGTCCAGATTGCACTGATATTAGTATGGTTTGAAGCTGGTTATTCAAATTCCCAAGAACACCAATTGTGGCAAGCCACAGAAAAGGGTGATGAAAACATTATATCACATTCCTGCATTCATGATGAGATACTTGAACAAAGGAGGCGACCAGGTCGTAAGGTGTATTCTGTGACGCCACAGGTTTATGAGGGGTCTGCTATCTCAAAACCCCTTCACCGCAAGGGTAGGGCATTGCTCAGTATTTCTAAACATTCAGAGCAACAAATAAATGAGAAGCAACCTATTAGGATTTATTTAAATTATGATGCTGTTGGCCACTCGCACGATAGAGACTGTCGAAGTGTTGGCGACATTGTAAAGGCAAGTGGAATCACTGTTTTGGTAACTTAATAGCTTTGTACAAGGGTCGGGGATGTGGAAATAATGTTAAAAAAGTTGTGTGGCTTATGTTTTCCATTATGCAGCTTGGGGAACCTCCTCAGAAACCCAATCGGGGGGTGCCATCTTGTAGTCCTAATGATGATCCTCCCATTCTTGGTGACTGCTGGTACAACTGCACTTCGGATGACATCTCTGTGGATGACAAAAAGCATCGCCTTCGAAAGGTATGATTTGTGCTTTGATTTCTCTCCTTAAGCTGGTCTTTATATCTTGTGACTGTTGTGCTTTACACACACAAATAAGAACATCTTTGTGTGTAAAATTTTTGTAATGTGTAAAATTTCTCAGACAAGGGTTGTGCTGCTTGAAAGTGAATGTCTGGCGCAGAGTATAAGCATGCAACATAATGCAACTATGTTGCATATGTTTATTGTTTTTGGTGACCATCACTTTGTCATTGTATTTCGATCAATGTTACATGGATTCAGGTCGGGTACGGGTGTCAGTTGTGGGTATATGTCAAAATGCCGGATTCGTCTAACTCTCTTCTGAAGGACGCGGTGACATGCCAAATTTTTTAGATTTCTTTGTGTAGTAGCTTTGTTTTATAGGGACTAAACAAGTCGGATTCTGATCCCTACCCTTTTTTGAGTGTTGAGAGTCTAATGCAGACACTTTGTACATTTAGAAGAGTCCATATAACATAGGTTTTTTAGTTTTTGAGCAGTGTTCTGCATCAAATTGGCCTTGTGTCTTTATCTGACACTACCCCAGTTTCAGAAAATAGACACTAATTACAGGAATAGCTTAATACAGGCACTTGGGCAGACAGCAGACTGGTTCAGAAGGGCCTTAGCTGTTGAACCCGTGAAGGGGAGCTTGAGGTTAAGTGGATATTCTGCATGTGGACAAGATGGAGGTGTACAGCTTCCACGGGAATATGTAGAGGGTATATTTTTTGCTACAAATGCAAGCCTGCTTTGTCATTTGCTCCTCACAATTAAGTAGTTGGGTTTTTTCTTCGCCAAAGTTATGAGAATGTCCTTCCTTATTTGCTCCATTCTTTTCTTTTTTATTTTCTTGTCCAGATGGTGTTGCTGATGCAGACTTAGTTCTTCTGGTAACTACAAGACCTACAACAGGCAACACTCTTGCATGGGCAGTGGCATGCGAACGGGATCAATGGGGTCGTGCAATTGCTGGTAATGTTTCATGGAGCAATGCTTTCTTGTTGGTGCCAAACACTACCATCATGCTCAATTACTATGGATATGGACATGATACATAGACGTGCACACGTGTTATTTTAAATCAAAATTGGACATGGACCTTTCCCCACATGCCAAGTTTACACACGCACACGTGTTGGGTTGTGTTATGAATACGTATGAAAATTAGGAATATTACTTCTATCATATTTGGCTTAGGAAACAGTGATTATGAAGACATTGAAGAGTTAAGAACTGCAGTCTCGTAACAAATAATCATCTGCTACTAGTTTTCTGTGGAAATTTTGGTCATATCCCTAGTTTGTAAGATTACGCTCTGACCTACTAATATGGCAGCGTGACCTAGCATGTTCCTATTGTGTCCAACTTAAAAAAGTACAACAAAGACGTTGGACAACTATTTAGTTGTATCGGACATGTGTCAAGAACTTGTCATGTCCTGTCTGTTTCCTGTCTCTTGTCCATGCTTGATTTGTGTTGGTCTCAATCACTGATACCTGAGGCCACTCATAGTAACGTTCCATATGCAGGACATGTTAATGTTGCTCCTCGCCACTTGACTGCAGAAGCAGAAACCTTACTTTCGGCCACACTCATACATGAGGTTAGCTGGCTTCCTTTACGTTAACAATGAATGTATGAGAGGTGCTTTGTTTCTTTGGTCAATGAGTTTCACTCTGTCCAGGTCATGCATGTTCTTGGGTTCGATCCCCATGCCTTTGCACATTTTCGGGATGAGAGGAAAAGAAGGCGTAGTCAGGTAAATACGACCACTATATGCGACTACATTACTGCATTTGTTCCTCTGCAAACAAGATTGTTAAGGATATTGCCATAGTAGTACCACTTGACTTACACATTCTCGGCACACATAATGTTAGGTTATTCCATGGTCTATTTCGGGATGTTCTTTAATATACATTGAATTGTAGGTTACTGAACAGGCTCTGGATGAAAAACTGGGACGGCAGGTTACACGTGTTGTGCTTCCTCGGGTTGTTATGCATTCTCGCTACCATTATGGGGTACTTGATCTCTCCTTCATTTTGTGATTTTTCCTTTTGGTCACCATAACGTGGGTGCTCTCTCTCTAGATGTTTGTGACCTTGAAATTCTGCTAAGCTAAGGAACCAATGCCAAAGAAACCACCAACATTCTGACAACTGTTTATTTGCAGGCATTCTCTGAAAATTTCACTGGTTTAGAGCTAGAAGATGGGGGAGGGCGTGGTACTTCAGGTAGTTTATCCTTTTCTATTCCAAATTTCCAATCTGTGGTGAAGTCTGTCAATAATGCTATTGTATTGTTCACCCACCCATACTTTTATTATCTGCTGATACCATTATCTGACTGTTTAACTGCCCATTGCAACAATGATTGCAATCCTATGACTGGAAAAAGGAAAACCTGATAAAATTATATGCGATGCTATGTAGATCTATACATGTTGCATGCTCACTTTGTTCAACCATTTGTCCCCTTCTGTCACGTATACTAATTGCTTCAGGTAAATTGTTAGTACTTTGGCAGTGTCGTAAATTATAATGTTAGATAATGTGCTTCAGGATCCCACTGGGAGAAAAGGCTTCTGATGAATGAGATCATGACGGGATCAGTGGATACAAGATCGGTTGTTTCGAAAATGACACTGGCCTTGTTGGAGGATAGTGGATGGTACCAGGCGAATTATAGCATGGCTGACCGTCTTGACTGGGGAAGCAACCAAGGAACTGAATTTGTTACCACCCCTTGCAATCTTTGGAAGGGAGCATACCATTGCAACACGACGCAGTTGTCAGGCTGTACATATAACAGGGAGGCAGAAGGTTACTGCCCTATTGTAAGTTACAGCGGGGACCTTCCTCAGTGGGCCCGTTATTTTCCTCAAGCGAACAAAGGTGTGTTTTTGAGCTTCAATTTTCCTACTTTCTGTTAGTACTATACTACTATCTATTTATGCTCTTGATCCCATTATCATGAGTTTGAAAACGGACGTGCTAACCACCACCTAATGGGCGGTGGGTTTATACACTCGTAATGTCAAAAAAGTTAGTACTCCAATTGCACAATTTAGTGCACTTTCACAGATTATACACTTCTTATAGATATCACTTGCATTTTTTGCGCATTAACAACCTTCTTGAGGGTGGTCGCTAGCTTTTTCCTCTGAAATATTCATGTGCTGCTGTATCAAAGTCAAAATTTGGATAGCCATGTGATAGGTATTAGGTAGGTATTCTTCCCCCCTAGCTTCCTCTATGTGAACTGGGGTGGATAACAGTTGCTACAAGGCAAATTGACGATCTAAAATCGTATTTGTTTGGATAGCCATGTATGGTTTTTAACATGCTCTCTAAGCCAAGACGGAAATGGTAGTTATGGTCATGAGCTTAAGCTATTACTTACTACTAACTTTCATTTGTCGTGATCACAGGGGGGCAGTCATCGTTAGCTGATTATTGCACTTACTATGTAGCTTATTCGGATGGATCATGCACAGATATGAACAGTGCTCGAGCACCTGACAGAATGTTGGGTGAGGTGAGAGGAAGTAAATCAAGGTGAGATTTCCTAATGGAACCTGTTTGAAGTAACACATTTCTGAAAGTCCCGCTGGCATCATTTATCTTCATTTCTACTGTAGGTGTATGGCTTCATCATTAGTACGAGTTGGGTTCGTAAGGGGTTCTACGAACCAAGGGAATGGCTGTTATCAGCACAGGTGTATAAATGACTCGCTAGAGGTATAATTTGGACCTTCAAATTGTTGGTTCTTTCTTGATATGATTCATACATGATAGTTACTGGTAAGCTGGTCTAGGAAGGACATGCATTGGAATTTCTTTTTGCTCGGCGAAAGTTAGCTTGGTTAGTTGTAGTTAGTGACATGCATTAGAATTAATAGCTCTGTTGTATATAAAGGTAGGATTCAATGACAATGAAGTCTTTTGCTTAAAAGGATGGTAGCCATACTATTTGTTGGAGGACAATAATTGTCAAAATCATATGTTCAATGACAAGCCCTTAACCTTGGCAAATGTTTAATTTTCTTCTGTAATTTTTCCTCATAATGATTAATTTGGCTGCATCTTTGTTCATCACGGACAACAAGAACAAGTAGTTAAAGGACTTGCCTCTGAGTTGCATGTTCTTGATGTTTTTATGGTTATTCACTTCAAAATGTTCTTTTAAGGTTGCTGTGGATGGCATTTGGAAAGTGTGTCCTGAGGCTGGTGGACCAGTTCAGTTTCCTGGATTCAATGGTATGGTGCCCCCCCAACCATATCCACTGTATTATATCCATAGTTTCACCTGTTTCAATATTTTCTTCATTGTCCTGAACTGCAGGTGAGCTGATTTGCCCTGCATACCACGAATTATGCAACACATACTCAAACCCTCTGTCTAGGCAATGTCCCAATTCGTGTAACTTCAATGGAGACTGTGTTGATGGAAGGTGTCATTGCTTGCCAGGGTTTCATGGTCATGACTGTAGTAAACGTGAGCTCTTAATCCCTTTTCTTGATTCCGTATGATTTCTTACATTTATGATCCTTTGTGAGTTCCTAACGAGGGTTTTATATGCAGGCTTTTGCCCTAGCAATTGCAATGGGCATGGCAAGTGCCTTCAAAACGGTATTTGTGAATGTGCAAAAGGATACACTGGCATTGACTGCTCCACTGGTAAGGCTATATCTTTTCAAAGAGTTTTCATTTCTAGTTTTTGTTGTTTCTTTTTTTACTTTTTCAGTTCATGCATGTTTGTGATTAAAGAAAATTGATCTTGAAAAATCATTGCCACATTGTTTCCAGAAACAGTTTTTGTGGAAAAATACCCCATTTTTGGAAGCAATTGTTAATTGTTCTTTAAATTCTTGATAAGTAGTCACACAGGATAAGATTGGCGCGATAGGGGTAGACTTTTTATATTGGCGCGATAGGGGTAGACTTTTATAGGTCACATGATTAGAACTTACTTCTTTCAAGTGATTAACATCCAACAAAACAAATAAGTAGGTTAAAATTATTCATGCAAAATGGATTTCTTTATACAAATTTTCCCTTGCCAAAACTCTACTCTTTTGATATTTGTAGTTTAGTACATTGAAACTTGTGAAAAAGCTTTTGGGATTGAATTTGATCGCTAAATTCATCATATTGTAATGAAGGTGTACAATATTCGGGGGCGTTTATACCAAAATGGAACTAATTCTTTTTCTCTGCATAATATTGTGCTTTGGCATGATGTGCAGCTGTCTGTGACGAACAATGCAGTCTTCATGGAGGGGTGTGTGATAATGGTCTATGTGAGTTCCGCTGCTCAGACTATGCTGGCTACACCTGCCAGGACAGCTCTATGCTCATCGCCAATCTTTCAGTTTGCAAAGATGTGCTGAGTAGTGATGGACCTGGACAACATTGTGCACCTAGTGAAGGTATATTGCAACAGCTAGAAGAAGTTGTTGTGCTTCCTAACTATAACCGATTGTTCCCAGTTGCTTCTCCTGGAAAGTTTTTGAATCTATTTAAGAGTACCAACTGCGATGCAGCTGCTAAGCGGCTAGCTTGCTGGGTAAGTTGCTTTGCCTTCATATATTTTCATGCAGCACTTATTTCATAAAGAAGTTATTTCGTTAAGCCATCTGTTCTCACTTTGCCAATATTTTCCTCTGTTTCCCCTTGCATCTCCATCTACTAAAGTTACTTTATATGTGTGCATTGTGATAGGTATGATTTTACTTGATATGGTTTTTCCTCCTGTTCCTTTGATGAATGACTATGTTATGTTATGTAGTTGCAGATTTTAGCTGCCTTATTCAAGTATACCGCATATATTTTCTTAAGCTAAGCATAATTACTCGAATTTTTTTCTTGATATCAATAACATGACAGCATCACCATTTTATGCTTTGAATACTTGATTATTTGCACGCACATTGACTGCCGTTCCCCTTCCTCCTAGAATATCCATCAATTTGGAATGCCTTGGGTAAAGGTGGAAGGAATATGACTCCTTTTAAGATCTACTAGAGAAACAACCCTACAAGTTGACAGTGTAATTCAAACTTGACTTTTAGTTAGTTAAGGTTTTCAGCGGATTAAAGTTTCAGCTACCTAAATCCTCCCCTGTATCAAAAAAACGGTGGAAGATAGATCATTAGATCTCTCTCTTCTCACTGCATGAGCATGGTCATAATTCTTGATGATTAAGTTACGACAAGTTCGAAGATAAGAAAACTGATTTTGATTAATTTCTTTGTACAGATATCGATCCAAAAGTGCGACAATGATGGTGACAATAGGCTTCGCGTGTGCCATTCAGCATGCCAGTCATATAACTTAGCATGTGGGGCCTCACTTGACTGCTCAGACCAAACGCTGTTTAGTAATGTGGGTGAGGGCGAAGGTCAGTGCACGGGGTCTGTTGAGATTCCATTGCCCTGGTATAGTGGCTTTAGGAGCTGGTTTTTCTGGTAACAGTTCTTAAGTACTAGTTCTGTAAATTCTAGGCAGCTTTTGTCGATTTTCCCTTCCCTTGGGGGGTTTGTTAGTTTTTTATTTATAGGTTTTCTAGAGTAGGAAAATGGCACGAATTGCACGTGCAGTAGAAGTTAGGGTTTTCCTTTCACCATTCCGAAGTTAATGGAAAGGAATGGGTGGAAATGTTTACTAAATTTGGCTTTCACAATCGAAAGTCCAAATGTAGAGTAATTGCAACTGTATGGAAAATGGGGAAGGATCAAACAAAACAGAAAAAGAAAAAAAGGGGTTTGTTGAGATGAGCAAACGATGAGTTTTGGCCCAAGGCCGAAATGAATGAAAAATGGGCAGTTTCTGCTTTCTTTCTTTGTCTATAATGTTATGTTTGTTGTTCCTATTACCTTTGAGGAGATATAGGTAGCATTTTTGTCATTGCTTTTTCTCACTGCATTTCAAAATTTGTTGTTCATCCAAGGAGAGGTGTTGTGTACAGAAAGATGTATTAATAACTTGGACATTTCCCATCGGAACCCTGGAATTGGCAAAACAAGGGGGAGTTGAATCGTGATGGTGGCCATAGTTTAAATCTTCGAACAATGTATCCTAAGGTTTTGAGGTATTCTGAGATTGGTGCTGTCTGTTTTGTAAAATCATGTCCCGAAAGCTTTGCAACGAGCAAAGAACAGTCCTCGGCATCCATAAGTCTCCCATGGTGACCTTGATGTGAATGTTGTAGGCATACTGGGCCGCGAAAGCATTGGCGATGTCATGGAAGGAACTGTTAATCTACTATATGTTCAGAGGGCTTGTGCAGCAAAGTCCTGGGGGCTTCTGCAGCACCTGCGGTTGTTCAGAGGCTTTGTTTTCAAGATTGGTCAGCACGTGTATATATAGGGTAACCTTCGCTTGGGGCTTTCTGTTTTGGATTGAAATGAGAATGATATAAACATCTTGGTTGCATCGCATTGTTTTGTACAGGAATTCTTTGTAAAGACAGCTCTCCTAGGCCTCGTTTGATACACGTAGGTTGGAAGGACTCGGTAGTGAGGAGAGGATTGGAATTGCTGAATTGGGATTGATAGTGAAGAGGAATTGATAGCAAAGTTGGGTCACGAAAACTCGCTTTGATGCCCATAACACTGTCATGGACTCATGGGGACTTTTTTCCATCTCATATTAAGTGTTGCCTGCACATTTTAGTAGCTGGTTTTTTGCCCTTATTAATTCGTATTAGTACAAAAATTCAATTCGGATGACGAATTATGGTGATTATCATCTTTAAAGCACCCAAGAAACTATTTATTCTTCCTGGAACATGATCACGTAATGTGCTGAATAAATAGCAAGTGACAATAGCATATTTTGCTGAATGAAATAGCAAGGAGTCATTTAGCTTTGGGCACGCCAAGTGATCGTGTTTCTGAAAGACTAACTAATTTCTTAGAACACGCAAACATTTTAATGCAAATATAGAGGTACTAATAAACGAATAGTGAGCATCTATTGTATGATGAACAACAAATCCTCAAAACCCAAATCAATTGTAAACATCAAAACAACAATCTCCCAAGTAATTAACCATAACTAAGAGTTTACTCTAATTAAATTATGACATCATAATTATGACCCGGTGGGACAAAATGTGATCAAATAGTCCGACCCGGCACAAGTACAAGTACTCGAAGCATCATCGTAAGCATAGCTATACGCTGTTGGGCATGCATTTTTGAACATCTCCGAATACTGAGTCGGCGAACAAGTGCCTGGCGTTGAGTGGTCACCGGTACAACAAAACTCAGGCGTGTTGAATGCTTCACATGCGCTCTTGCAAGCAACCACTGCACCGGAGCTCATGACCTGCAGCTCTTGTGGGCAGTTTCCGTTCAGGTCAGCGATACAGCCGGCGTACTGGCAGTCACCGTTGCCATTGCCGGAGGGCCGTACGCCCATGCCTACATTGTACCTGTTGGGTACTTATCTTAGTTCATCAACCCAAGATCATAAACATCAAGAAACCAATGCCAACTTCATTTAAATTTTATAATAACGTGTTTTGACTGAGGGTTTGAACTAAATTAATTATCCTTGGTATTTAGTAAATATTCAGTTAATAACGGAAAAAAAAGAAGAATAAATTATGAATAGAAGTTTTAAAAAATTTAAAAGACAATAAAATGTACTCCATTTTTTAAATTTTTCGTTATTTGTGACCTTTTATTAGTTTTAGGTCGTCATTTTGTATTTTTGATATTTACTCTCCTTTTTTGTGTATGTATTTTTTATTAAAAGACAAAAAAAAAAAATTATTATTTTTGATCCGCAAAAAAAAAAAGAGATAAAAAAAGGAAGTGTGTCCAATAAAATCAACGATAAATCAAGCAGTCGTACCCGTCGACGAGGCTCACATCGTAGAAGTCCTTGTCGTTCCTTCCGCCGCTGGCAATGGTGAATTCCACCAGCGTAACCGGCGGAGCGCCACCGCCGATGCACATTAGGCCGCCACAGTCGCCGGTGAGGCAACTACCGTTGCCCGAGCGGTCGAACTTGCAGCCGGTTCGAGCCCAGAACCGACCCGACCATCCTGGTGGGGCAGGAAACTCGCTTGACCCGCCGGGTGCCAATTCAAAGCCGCCGCCTCCGAGGACGGCGGCGCCGTTGCCGGAAAGTGTGCCGGGCCAAACTGTGTAGGTGCAGCGGTTTTGAAGCGTGAACACGGCTGCTAAAACTGTGGACCCTACAATTTTTGTCACAAAATGAAATGTGGGGTCAGAATCCAGCTAATTAAGCAATTAATTTTGAACGGTAAATAGCATTTAATCTTCGTTTTGATGCCAAGAAAATTAATGATGACTGCTAGCTACGATGCTTTAAACGCTCAGGCGCCAAACATAATTCTTAGAATTTACGAACGCTAAATCCGATAATTCCCACTACATCATTCGTACTACACCCGCTACCTTTATGCCGCTATTGTTATCGTTGCGCATCCCCCTGCCTCTATTTAAAATCTTGAACGAACCAATTCAAATTCAATTAACCAACAAGGAAAAATGTTCGATCGTCGAATCGTATTGTAAGAATTTCGATGCAGCTGTGACTTGGGTAGATGAAAAACTCAAAAGAGATGGAAAAATCGAGAATGAAAAGCATGCATTTGAGAAACTTGGGGAAAAAAGAAGAAGCCATGATTAAAAACAGGGGATTCTCATAACATTCATCTGTCCGACTTTTCGATTTTCATACTATGTGTAAGGCAGGCAACATCAGTAAAAGAGAAAGGAAATTAAGGATGTGGGTAGTACCTAGGAAGAAGAAGGCGAGGGGAACAAGGAGGAGGAGAGAGATACTGTGCTTAGACGCCATTGTCATTGAGTTCAGAGAGAGAGAGAGAGAAAGAGAGAGAGAGAATTCAGTTTTACAGCAGAGGGAGGAGAGACATGTGGAGAGTGGGTTGTCGTGGCTGGGGTTGTGGGTAGTTAACAGTACCAAGCAACCAAATTTATAGATTCACGGTTGGGTCCCACCCACACTCTCACCATTTCTTGTTCGCGGGTAGTGCAGCCCCGGCCTGCACTGTAGAGGCCGTAGAGCGGTCGATTCGGCCGTCTATTTCGACGCCGACTGTTCGAATTTAATCCGAACTTCTATTGATCTGGACTGTCGTCCATTGTTTGGATTAAAATTTGAGCTGTCTATTGTCAAAATGAACGGCTGAATCGACCACCCTACAACCCTGTAGGGTATCTCGCCGGTTTGGGACTTCTTCATTTTCACGATTGAAAAATGTAATAGAATAATGATGTTTAATTTAGGACCGGCTTTAGGCATACGCGGTTCTCAAATTTTTATCCAATCTTGGGTTACTTAAATTTGACACTCACATATTATGTTTTTGCTGCTGAAAAAGCGAGAAGAGTGATATGTCTACGAAAGGTCTTCAAATTAATAGAATTACTATTCAGTTTTTTATACTTGTTTTTTTGTGAATAATTCTAATATTCTCTTTAAAATTAATTTTACAAGTTTTAAATTTTTATTTGTAAATTATTAAATACGACCCCAGTGAAAAAGCTCCCTTTGGATTCCTAAAAATGTTTAGAGCCAAAACCTCGGTTACTCTTATATAGTGTTGTAAAGATCTCAAAAATCCATTTTTTCCTCTTTTTATACATCTGACATGTGTTAATACTCAATTTATCGGCTGAGTGGGAGAGAGAGTGTTCGGATCTGGACCGTCCAAAACATGTTTGGACGGCTTAGATGTGCGTTGGATAACGCCACGTGGTACCCAATTTGCACTAAAAAACTTCCTGTCTTAAAACAGTCAAATATGTAATGGGAACCCATACCAATGATTTCATCAAAAGATAGTGAGGTTATTATGTATTCACACTCAATTTATTTTATTTTATTTTTTTTATCTCAAGTTTGACTGACCCTCACACGGGATGATATAGTAGTATTTTGAAGATTTTAAACTTGAGATCTAATTGGAAGCAAATATTCATTAAGTCTCAAATCTCGACAACCAGACCATTTGCTTAACGCTCCTATAAAGATTTCTTATTGAATGTACTTCTAACACTTACCAAGGCTATTGTTCACCGTTGCAATTAGGAAAGAAAAGTGCATATGCATATAAACTAACCACATGTTCTTTCTCTTCTACTTTTATCACTATGACTTGTTGAATCATCTTTCTTGTGTTTTCCAACTGTGGAATAGTTATATCAGAAGCTCATCTTTCCATTTAAGGCAAAATTGACAGTAAATCAAACAAGAAAAAATCAAATTAACAAGAAAAATGCCAAACATTCCACTTACAATGCATGTGTTACCATACCAATTAAGAACTGAAAGAAAAACCTATCCCACTTGTTTGGTCTGTCAACTTGAGGGAATTATTGCTTTCTCTTTCAAGGAATATTTTTGCATATCCCACCTTTTTTTTTTTTTTTGAACACGATAGAAATTCATTAATATCAATAAGGATTACAATCTACCGTGTGCCTCTAATACAACTGGAGAAAAACCTATCCCACTTGTGTGCTATACTCAGGCCATCTCCAATAACAATACTAATTAGCCCGCAAGGTTTCGGTGAATCCCAAACAATTGACCAAGGTTTGATTCTTGGGGTCAAGTCGTCAGAAAATACTAATTTTTTTTGAATTTCTTAGTCCCAACGTGAATGACCTAATTTTGATCGGGCTGGGGAGGAGATTAGTGAATACGTATAGAAAGTTCATTCTATACAATTTTTTTTTCTAGGAATATTCCTCTTGCCTCTTGAGATCCATTGTAAATGAAAAAAAAAAAAAAAAACCCACCAGTTAAAATCGATACTTTTGAATCTTCCTAGTTGTAGTGTTAAGTGTTTGGCACCTTCTTTTTCAACTTCCCATTTTCCCTTTTTTACATTTTGGCTGTTTGGTTGTTGATTCTCAAAATGGATTTCAAAAAATGAGTTCTGGCACTTGTTTCTCATTATTGCCTTTTTCCCATTTTGCCTGTTTGCCACCCCATTCCGAAAATGGGTTTTGGGAAAACACATTTGCTCATTTTGCTTAAGGAGAGGAGAAGTAAAAAAGTGGTCCGGAGGAGCTTTTTGCATTCTTGACTTTTCCCATTTTCGTTTAAGTTACGAAAATACCCTCACTAATTTTAACTAATCACCATTTCTACCGTACCCTTTACGCTTATATTCGGCTTCGAGTTTGGACTAACAAGGGAATTCACTGTGGATCGTGTTTGGAACTAGTGATAGTGTACGGTGTACGTTTTTATCACTTGTTTGTTTGTTTTATTACTATTATTATTATTATTATTTTTGCTTCAGTTGGTACTCCTAATTAATTGTTTCCAAAGGGCAACATGGTAAAACTAACCCATAATTCATTTTTATCAAAAAAACAAAAAAAAAACATAAAACAATGAAAGCAAGCTAGCTAGGGTCACATGCAGTATGGAAAACAAGTTAAAAATTCACCAAGACAAAATTAGGACTATTTTGTTCTCATTGCAGGGGGACATTTAACTCGGCACACCGTTGATTCATCTCAAGAATCTTCCAGGAGGGTACATCAAGCTCACAATGTCTAATGAGAATTTTTTGAATGGCAATGCAACAATTCTTGTGACCGCCTGGCCTGGCCGCACTTAAAATACAAGCCATCGTGGTAACACCAGTCATCGGTACACACGTAACAAACCACGTGGTTTTTGAAACCACGGTTTCCAGAAAATTCATGAAAGATGCCTGACACGAGGAAACAAACGAGACTAACAAGAGTAGAGCAAGTAGGGCAGACGTCATACACTGATCTTCTTTACGCTTCATGGGAGGGTGAAAGAATAGCAATGTTGGGTATCGAAACGGCCGTATGGCTCTTTTTAAGTTAATTTCCAGACAATTAATGTTAATTCAAGAGGTTTTAATGTGAGTTACAAGTTTAATTAATTGATGATCAAATGAAATACCAATCACCCTACCTGTTTTGAATTTTCTGTTACCTGAAGATGGGGTTAATAAAAAGCCAGTGTTTTCTTTAATACACATAACCGGGAGTTAGCAGGGTGTTAATAGATTGGTCCACAATAGAATTCGAAGACTATCCATAGCCCTGAATCCTAAACGTCTAGGACAGGGCTCGAATCCTGGTCTCTCACGTGGGGAAGACGGGAGTTACCAAATAGGACAGGAGCCCATTGGTAAATGCCAGAGAGTATCTCTTCTTTTTTATTATCCAACTATTACTTTAGGGTTTTTTTTGTTTGCTATGGAAAAAGGGATAGAGGCCAGAAGGCGTCTCCCAAACACTACTCCTCTTGCAAAATGTATTATGCATATATTCATTCAAACACCTATAAGGATTCAAAATATATTCTGACCATAATTCAAAAAGGCAAAAAGTTGAAAAATGAAAAGCCAAAAAGTAGGCTTTCAAACACTCTACCAGATTCAAACCACATTTTGATCAAAAATTCAAAAATCCAAAAAGCCAAAAAATTAAAAATGAAAAGCCAAAAAATAGGCTCCCAAATACCTAACACTGTTGAAATTATTTCTAGAATTTTGATTATCTGTCTGTCTTGGTCGACAAAAGAAGTTTGTGCACTGCAAACATTTCCCAATTATTTGATATATTTGTGGACTCAGGTGAAGGAAAGAGGAAATGGCTTTAATTCCCTGCCGTCTGTGTTTCGATTGCAGAGAGCGGTCTATATAATCCCAGTCGTTCAAAAGTATTTTCAATGGTTACATTTCTTCCTGCGAATAATCTTTTTAAAATTTAAATAATTGATTACTGAGATGAATTGATGAGATGAGACTGCAAAGGCTTCTTTGCAGTCCAATTTCAGTCCTGCAGAGAAGCTGAATCCAATAAAAGAAATCAATTCATGACCTATCTATCGCGTTACCCGTCTTTCATTCTAGCTTCACAACCCACCTATTGAACCTAATACCTCTTGATTCAAATTGCATAAGCATAAGTAAGCATAACTAGGGGTGTACACAGTCTGGATTGGTCCGGTTCTCTAGAAAATCAGTGACCGGACCATTTCCAACGGTTCTAGGAAATTGGGAACCAGAACCTAACCAATATATGCATGGAACCTAACCAAAACCAAACCGCAAAATCGGTCCGATTTTGGTTCGGTTCCGGTTCTATCCAATTAGCATTCGAACACTTATTCACAAAATATAAACTCATAAAATTAAAAATTTAAAGCATCAAATAACTCATAAAATAATAATAGACATTTTATTAAGAATCAAAACCCAATATGGTTCACGAAATACTTGACACTCAACCGAAAAATATTGACGAAAACCACCAATAAAGTAGCCAAAACCACTTATGGAATAATTAAATTCAGCGACAGAAAAACATTAATGACCCATTATATTTAGGACTAAAATTAAATCTATATCATAAACTATAAAATATAGCAGCACGTCTTGAAGTAAAGAACAGCAGCTCTAATGCCCAAAACATCATTTAAATCAGCAGAACTAACTTCTTCCATGTTTAAAAAGTAGACCAATCTCTACACATATATTTATTTTTATATAATTATATATATTAGTTCTAAACGGTCCGGTTCTGTTCTAACCACGTTCTTTAATTGAGAGCCAGTAACCGAACCAAAATTAATGGTTCTTATTTTTTTGTAACCATAACCTGACCACAGAACCGCAAAACCGGACCAAATAGGATGGTCCGGTCCGGATCGGACCGGTTTTACGGTTCGGACGATTTTCTTGAACACCCCTATGCATAACCATCCAAAACGGAGCCAAATTGTGCCAATCCTTCTCGAGCGCGACAACGAAATGTCGAAATCCCTTATCTTTTTTAGAGCTAAGAATAAGAGGGGCCTAAACGGACCGAAAGGCAACCACCCCACGTTGCCGCACGCGAGGATCGATATCAACTACGCGACTCTTTTGCGCATGTACAACTGAATATTACTAACAAGATTCGAGTACAAAATAGACTGAATAGCTAATGTTCGAGTGAATATTAACGTTGACGTTGTTTGCTCGTGCCAAATGCAGTAAAGATATAAAGATATACCAAAACCAACTGCTTTAAATTCTCAACAGAAGACCAAACAAACCTCACACACGTAAGGATGAATTCACGCGGTTTTCACCAGAAATGTGTTTTCCCAGTAAAGCCTAACTGGCCTGCGAAGATGACACCCCTTAATTGCCCCAAGGTGACTGAAAATGGATTTTACCAACCACTTCTCTCATTGGGAGAATGAGGTCAAGTTGGTTAGAATCCGTGTAGCTTGGCGGGTTTGCTCCCCACGCAATCGCTAGGGTTCGATCTTGGGGTATCTGTTCGGCATGAATGATCTGTTTTTGACTAGATAAAGGAGGAGATTAATTGAGGTGCGCGTTAGCTGTCCGAACACCTTGACGATCTAACGAGAAAAAGAAAAGAAAAGAAAAGAATCCGTGCAGGATATCATAACCAAAACCCTGTCTGTTGTCAGTCATATACATGACATTTGCATATGGTAAGTTGGTAATCTAGCTTTTGGAAGCCTTCAAATTTCACCCACATTTCATCACACAAAAACAAAAATTGAACAATCTTTTACATTATTAACAAAGAATAGGCAAACATTCGGCTCTATGAATGTCGTACTAGTCATTTGGATGTGTGCAGTGAGTTTTTTTACAACTGTGCTATTCACACAGACGATATGTACACAAATCGCGCACAGATTTTTATGTGGGTCCCACTACGGATCCCATAGAAACAATATGAGCCGTTCATTAAATGTAAAACTTGTTTTTAAGGGTCCCCGCGAAAAATCAACTCAATCCAATACCTATAAGTGCTCGTTCCAATTATAACTTTTCATTCGAGCACCTATAGGTATTGAATTGAGCTAATTTTTTCTAGGAGCCCTTGAAAAACTTTTTTACATTTATTGAACGGCTCGGATTTTTTGTGTGGGACCCGTAGTGAGCCCCACACAAAAATCTGTGCATGATCTGTGTGCATATTATCTGTCGACAGACTTATTGATTTTTTTAATCTTGTAGCCTGGTTGGGTAACTCAAGATCCTCTCATATGACGATCTCTGATATGATAATAATTTAATGCAAAATAAGACCATCACAATCTCATTGTGACTATCCAATCGTTGATTATGTGCCTTCAGAAGTTACAAATCGAGGTAAAATGAGTCATTTTACATCACATGAGGCCATGAGGGCTCATCACATGAATTGGATTCTTTCTCCCGGTTAGGTATCCATGATCCAGGTCCAAGGGCCAGTGCCACAGTACTTGATCCTACTGGACTACTACTCGAAGACAAAGTAACAGTAACACTACGTACACTGACCGGCGTGTGGGGCCCACTCCGGCCCCACACGAATGATTAGAGCCGTTTAAAAAAATTTTAAAAAAAATTCCAAGTGAGCCTCACACGAGAATCGGCTCAATCTGATATGTATAGATACTCGATCCAAGCATCCCATTCTTGAAAATCAGAAAATCTACTCTTTCCTTTTTTCCCGATTTTTCAAGAATGGAAAGCTTGGATCGAACATCTACACATATCGAATTGAGCCGATCCTTAGGTTAGCCCACTCGGAATTTTTTTTTAAATTTTTTGAACGGCTCGGATCATCCGTGCGGGGCTCAGAGTGGGCCCCACACGCCGGCCAGTGGCTGTCCATCGACCCCCCTGTCGGTGGACGTAGTGTTTTCGACAAAGTAGTGACCTCAGCTATGGGTACCGATGATGGTGCACATTTCAGTGCGTGGAGCTCACTTCTAATTCTCAAATGATCCAAATCGTTTATTATTCTTATTTTTCATTAAAAATTCAGAATCCTACATTCTACTAGTAAAGAAAAATTGGAACATTAGATCAAGCACTTGTAGTTATCCTATATACTCAATTTGAAAATTATTTTCAAATTAATGAATGGCTCGGTTCATTTGTATAATACATGAAAGTGGGCTCCACATATCGATCTGTGCACCATCGATCAGTACCCGTAGAATTACGCCAAAGTAATATAGTAGTACCAAATTGGCCAACAATGTGAGATCCCAAAGCAATCTCCATCGTCCTCTGACACGCATAGACACAATGTACTTCATTTGCTCATGATTTTTCCATTCAACAAACAGCATTTTAGCCATCTATTGTTGTAAATAAAATGGCTCTGGAGCAGGAAATTTTGAAATACTGAAGTCCTTTGTACCAAGGAAGAGCTATCCAATATGTACCACCTGTAATGCTTGATTTCATAGGAAATGAACATGGAGAAAAACCAAAGGCCTTTCAAACCCACTAAGCAAAGTTAAAGAAATTCATTAGAAAATTCGAAAGGACAAAACAATCAACAGGCTGTGAAAAATGATGCAATGGGGAAAACATAATTAGATTTTAAGGTTTTGAAAATCAATACTCCAAAGGTTACATGTCAAAGGACAATCGATCAGTAATGCACGAGAAAAAAATTGCTCGGAAACTATCATGAAAGAAAGTTAAATAAGCATGCTTATTGGTATGTGAGTTTATAGGAACTCCAGGTCACCAAGTCCCCTTGAAAAATTTCCTTACCTACATTAGATTTTAGAGTTGCATGAATTTGAGTCCAAGGAAACAGTTTATCTGCCAAAAATGGTGGACGTAAGGCGGCCTAGTGCAGCGTAGTGTGCGGTGCACCTACTATCCTGCTTATTGCCCTCAAACCCAAAACAGGAGCCTTGGGCACTAAGTAACACCTTTAAGTTATAAATCTGTAAAATCTCCCAAAAGATCATCAGGGATACAGGTATGCACATTTGAAATGACCTAACGATTTCGTAAAACGGTATAATCTCGTGAGAACCTAGGTGAGTAATCTTAGCAATGGTCTTGACTCTTGAGAGGCATGGCAGTAATTGCAACAGGGGAGCCTATAAACGAGACTGAATCCCAATTCGTTAGTGATGAAATATTACCCTGCAAAATAATACTTAAACTTGATAGCCACGTATCGGGGCAAGCCTCATTCAGTACTTGCATATCAGGAAAGAATTGAAAAGAGTATAGAATCCCACGAGGCAAGAAATTTCAAATTAACATTAACCAACTGGGAAACTGGGCAATCAATGGTACAGAAACATTCAAAGATAATGATTTGGAGTAGTTATCAAGTCAAGGAGGTAAAAGTTATTCATTGTTTTCTCTAAGTGTTTCAGGACAAGTTATAACTTCTTGGGTTTTTCATTACATAGCATTGGTTTACCAATTCCTAGGATTGGCAATGGTCGGAAATTGAGATATGTAGCAAAAGAAAGATATGCACAAGCTAAGCTTATGTATATTTTGAACCAGATAGACGAGCAAAAGGTAAGAAATACAAAAATGCCAGTCAAGGCGACAACCACCGAGAAATTTACCAAGCCTCTGAAGGTTGATAGTTCTCCTTCGGTCCCTTGTTGGGGAAAATGACCTTCAGCAACAAACTGCGAGAGCAACTCATCTTTGTGCTGGAATGCATTTATCAACCAAGTAGCAGCCTCACTTTCAGATAATGGCATATCCTTGATAGGAATACGCTGAACATGAATATGAACTTCTGAAGGATCCACGCCACATAGATTGTCCACAAAAGAAGGGGACCGATGTTTGTACGCGATAGTGATATCATAAACTGCAATAAAATGATACAAGATCTTGATCAACTTTGGAGCTAATAAAAATAATCTTACCAGATCAATCAAAAACCAAGGACTGCTCCCTAGTCCCTTTTCATAGGAAATGCCAGCATATAACTTAATCAGGTTTCCTACTGGAAACTCAACCCCACACCGTTCCCATGTTACCACTGCGGATATAACTCTCGAGGTGGTTTGTTGATGTTTTCATTCCCATGAATCCCATTAACCTCAAATTGTTTGGTTTCCTGCAAAGTGCATTAGCATAGAAACAGATCTCTATACAACTACAAATAAACCTACTAAATTCTATATAATACATTACTGAAATGTCCAATTTACAAAGGGAGTTGAACCATGGACAATGCCAATACTACTCTGAGAAGTAAATAGGAGTTCAGATTGGCAAGCAAAACAAACCAAGGAGTGCAGACTATGACAATGGTGGTGGTGCTACAAGGCTCAAGCAGTGGTGGTAGTGACAATGGTCCAGATAATACGGAAGATGAAATCTCATGTTACTATATCAACTGGACAGAGATAAATGGCTTATGCAACTTTAATTTGCCTAATCCTATTTTTTCAAAGACATACATAGAGGCTTTTCAGTCACAAATTTTTTTAAACTGAATGTTATAAAACGAAAGTGATTCCTTACAGGGTCCACCCAATGATAGTTCCTAAACTTAGTTTCCAAGGTACTGACACCGTCACTGAAACTATTCAGGGGAAAGGAGACCCTATTTCCACAACATCTGCCAACTAAGGATGTATGACTGATGGAGTGAATTATAGTAAGTTGAGAGAGCGTTATAAGTAACACAAATTTGGTTTCGCAGACATGCTACAAAGGCAAAAGCATGACATACTTAGGACTTAAGGTCTCAAACATCAGCACAATGTGCTCAAACCAATGCATGACACATTTTGATGAACAAAAGAATCCGTGAAAAATCTGAAACAATAGATGAGCCAGATCTAAATGAAAGTCGTGAAACAGAAACCTGGCAAAAAATTGGTCACGTAAGTACGTATCAAGGTCCACAAAACTGATCGAACAGTGCTTGAATCCTCAAATATTTTCGGCACTATTTCACATTGTAATAAGTAAAGGGAATGATTTTCACACTCCCTTTTCTTATATCCACACTCTTTTTTTTTTGTGAAAAATACACACACTTTCTGGTAACGAGAATAATAAGCAAACTTCCTCCCAAACAGCAACGGGAGAAGGATATCTGCCCAATTAGCAGAAAATACATGGCAAGTGGCGGCAACACTTCAAACTAAACCTAGGCCCTAGAATGAATGCAATAAATCATACTAACAACATTAAAGACAGAATAACAACCTGCATCCAAGGACCCCCTCAGAATTTCCAAACATGTGTAGAAACCCTTGGTTTTAGGAAGCAAAACATTCTTCAATACAGGTAATCCATTTTCAGCTGCAAACTTTTGATTCCTTTTGCACTTTTGTTCACTGAGAAAAGGCAAGAAATTTCATTAGATACAAGTATGACGATGGTCCGTTGTATTTACAATTCAACCGTACCAACAAACCATGCTAAGGGTTAAAAGATGCAGATAGCATTCGTCAAACATATTCAATAAATGGACTCCATGACTTCCACATATCTTTCACAATTCGATATTTGCTATCCAAAATCTGGTGTAATATCAGTTGCATCAATCAGGATATAAGGTTGCTTAAAAATAATAAAACAAAAGGTAACATTTTTGCTTTTAGAAGGATGCATATACAAAGAACAAGGTACAGAACTCAAGTAAGAGAACAAGGAATAAGAACTCACGTAAAATCAGTTCCTTCTGGGAAAACAGCAAGCCACAAGGGATCCAAAGGATTCGCAAAAGTCGAAAGCATTTGACGCAATATTGGCTCATCAATTTCCCACTTTCTCTCCACTGGGATGAACTCTAGAATATGAAAAGCCCAACCAAAGATGGGTAGTTTCATTAAACTGCTCTTAAGGACAAATTTGATGTAGCCCAAGCACCCCTTTCGCAAAGCAAGATCCCACACATACATCCAATCAACCTCAGTTCTATGGTTGGCAATAAGTACAACACGTTCCATTGGTGGAACAGTTTCCCCAGAAAAGATTACTTTTGTTTTGTTAACCTTCTCAAATAAGAAGGGCCACAAAGACAGCCAAAGACCAAAAAGGAGAGACGTTGTCTTTCTACTTAAATGTATGCTAAAAAAGCACAACAAAACTGCTGCAATAGGCCCAAAATATACTAGAAACATAAAAGCTGTTGAAAGAAGAAGCACTAAACATATCAAACCCCTAAAAACCCTAAAAGGAGTCAACTTGCGATGCTTTAAACCATCATTAGAACTGAGGGCTGGGCAAACTTCCATATTCGCCAACAAACACTTCAAGCTTCAAAGCTTACTCCTCATAGCTCCTACAAAACATTAAGCAAGATGATACATATCTTAGTTATTTGGGTAAAAAGGTGATGTTTCTTGGTATGAAAATCAAGAAGGAATGAAACCCTCCACCCCCCAAGTATGCAGGATTCTCTACAACTAGCTATATTAACCTAGAGATACGATGCGATGAGTGTTGCCAACAGACAAAAAATGGCCATTAATGACAATTGGGAATAGCCATATGTCTGCACTATTCTAAACATAGACAAGCGGCATGAAATAACAATAGTTGAGGTAATACTATAAGTATCGCAAACAGGACAGATTGTGGCCGTCCAAAGAACACAAACTTATACAACAACAACAACAGAACCCATGTAGTCCCCAATCATTGGGGGTATGGACGGGGGAGGATTGGAGACAGACCTAACCTTTGGCAATATGCACAAAGTGGTTGCTCTCAAAACACCACTGAAACAGTGGCCCCCCCTATACCTGTTTTGCTGCGGAACCATGCCCCCAAATCAAAGAACACAAACTTATGCCAAGCAGAATTTAGTTGGTCTAAATATTTCATTTTAACAAAGCGATACAGTAGACTCTTTAATGACCACCAATATAAGAGATCTTGGCCCAAAAAATGGAATAAATGATCTTTTGCCAACTGAGACACACAGTAATCACATGTTAAGCCCCTGTAAAGCAGGTCAATTATCATGTAAAAAATTTCTCATGAAGAAGCCTTTAATGTCCATCCCTATTTGTGATTTCTATAATTCTTACTTCCTTTAAAAAACTATATTTTCCCATGACGAACAACCGGAACAATTAATACTAAACATTCTTCTACATTTTTCTTCGTACACCATACATTAGAACAAACAGACAACAGGAAACCCAAAGATGGAGAGAATCATGCGCCCGCCCATAGAATCCGTACAACTAAGAATGAGGTAATTTTTAATCAAAGATTCAAACTACACAGTACACACCATCAAAGCATTGACTTTCAATGAAACCCTTCTAAATTTAAACAAACAGATAAAGAATCTGATAATAAAGACAAAGACCCAAACCTACAAAGAAACAAAATTGCTCATGATACTATCTAATCTCATCATATCTATAAGATTCATCTCCAGAGTCAAACTACCTGATTGGAAAGAGTCAATGATAGAATGGCCGGTCCACACAACCTAGAAATTTCTCGACCTCCTAGAGAATAGATTTTCCAAAAAAATTCCAGCAATTTTTATAAGCAACCAAACAGACAAAACATCAAGAAAACAAAAGCAGAATCAAATCGACGGCACTTGTCCCACATGGATGGAGCCCACACATCGATGTCTGGATCTGCGCACATTTTTCCGTATCATTATTGTGCACAATATTCCTCATCAACAGATTCATTACTATCTAATCAATTTCAAAAGTCAAACCAGAATTAACCTCCTCTTTCTGAATGAGACATTGCACATTAAAAAAGCAACAAAAATACCCCCTACCGAATGATACATTCTCGGTACACCAGCCGATTCATTTCTCAACCTCTCAGATTCAAAAAAAAGAAGAAAAAAAAAGAATGACGGCAATATCTAAGCAACCAAACAGAGAATATAGGAAGCGTGGAATCAGGTTTAGCATATCCAGACAAAAATACATAAGCATGTATAGATACATTTGCACGAGGAAAACAACCCCATTTGTACCTGTTTATTTGAAGTCGGAGTCCAATTTCGTAAATCTGGAGAGAGAGAGAGAGAGAGAGAGAGAGAAGAGAGAGAGAGAGAGCGGTTACATTTCCAGAGAAGCTCAATAGAACAGTTGTTGTAGTTATCGGAGAAGCCGACAGGAGTAATGGCTGCGTGCGCTGAAGCCCACCGGATCGAATCATGTTCTGTCTATTAGTGGGACCCACCGACCTACGAGATTGGGACCGCAAAGTTTCTCCTGTAAACTTGATTGGTTGATATCAATCTGATTTGGGCATTAATCGGCAAGTGGAGTGGTTTATGAGCGGACACGACTACACCCAATAAGACGGGTTTGAGTTTGCTTTTAATTGGAATGTACTCGTGTCGAGCAGGGACCTTCCCCAAACCCCACCGCTGATTCGCTGAATAGAATATGCTGCGGAGCATCACTGTAGAGTGCCGCTGAGAGGTTGATCTGTCTATTCATCTCGGTAATCAATAGCTCGGATCTTAATTGAGTAATGAATGATTGAAATTTGTATGTATTCAAATTTGATCCGAGCCATACGTGCCGAGATGAAAGGTCAGATCGACCGCTCTACACCTACTCTGCAAGAAACTGCTGAGCAGTATTCCCAGGCCCTTCTTATCGACCAATTGTTGGGTGGCCCGAGTACCACGTGGTATTGCTACGGGATATTTTTTGCAAATAAAAGATCCTAATCACACAGTGCGGTTCAATCTTTACTTTTTAATTATACAACAAAATAATGTTCCGATCATATAATTTGTCGCTGCATAAATGGTTGAGTACTATGTAAGTAACAAAATAATCTCTCTAGATTCTCCCTACTTTCAACATTTCTATCTCTATCTCTCTCCACTTATTACCCCTACTATTTTTCAAAAAACTTTTCAAAATCCAATCCAAACACAGAATAAATGATTAGTACTTCTTTATTTTTTTTTATCGGTCTTAAGCTACGATATAAACCACAAAAATTAGTACCTTAATCTACGATTGTTTGGCAAATTGAGTAAAGTTAAATATACTATAATCTCGTTTGACCTTGAGTATTAAAATTAATCTCGGGTGCAATCATAGAATAGAATACTATTTCGCGTGGCGATGGCGGAATCTACCGCCGGCAAAGACGCCAACTCCACCAAATTTTGTTTGAATATACCCTTTCTATCCAAAATGAGTGACCTTTTTGAGATTCTATGTTATTTTAAAATACTTATATTTGTCGATTTATGAAGTTTTATGTGATATTGAAAACTTTGTTCAATAGAACTAATTAAAATCTATCAAATAAGATCCATACTGCATATTTTTTAACATTCCTATTAAAAGATATAAGCAATTAAAAATGACACACTTTTCCAAAAAGGTCACTCATTTTGGAATGGAGGGGATATTTTAGAAGAAATATGTACATAATTTTAACGGCTGTTGACATAATTTGTACTACTAGATTAATTGTTCTTATACTGTCAATAAATTTTATTTTAAAAGTAAAGTTATATCACATTGTCTACTAAAAATATCTCAATTTCTGTCATAGACAATAAAATTAAGTGCATGGATATTTTAATTGGCTAAAGGAAAAGAACGCATAAAGCTGGCTATCATCGGTACTATAATTGTTATGAAATGTATTCGGGTCCATTTATGGATATTTTGACTAATCGGGGGCTCAATGCATCCGTCCAATTTACGTCTGGATTGGCTCCAAAGGAATTGATATCATTTGGGAGGTTTTGAATGGATAAAAAAAAAAAAAAAATTCCTGCGAGGGTTTGAACCTGAGACGTTAGCAATGAGTAAATTTCAAAGTCTCAAGCCTAAACTATCGGGTCAACCCCTGTGGTTAAAAGCGTATTTGTTCTTCTAGCTTTATTAGTTTCCAGGTAATTAAGTTAAATTTTGCTGCTATATATAGCTGATTTTTCTAACGGTTGTTTAGGAATTAGTATTGTCCATATAATATTGTCACGCCTTTTAAGTTTTTCTCCTTTGGTCTTAACATGTTCTATGCGACTTTCCTGTTTCCGCACAAATTGGAGATCACTTTCTTAAACGCATCGCGCGTAAGGGCTGCTCGCGGTCCGGTTCGGTTCGGATTTCTAGGAATCCGAGGACCGAACCGCTAGTCACGGTTTTTATAAAATGAAATCCGTGTCCAGACCAAAAGTCCTACGGTTCGGTTTCTACAAAATAAAATCCGATCCGTGACTCGCGGATCGGTTACGGTTTTGTCCACGGATTTTAACAAAAATAAAGCTTAAGCATATATCCCACACTAAAAGGGAAGAATGTTACATTCAAAATTAAGTTTAACACCACCAGAAAATACTTGTTACATAAACTACCAAAAACCTATTTTAAAAATCAAATTCAAAAGAATCTAAACACTAGTAGAATTGTATCATTATAGTACATAACATTAAAAAAATGAAAAAGAAACGAACTAGTGAAACTCAACTAGGGTTACCCGTTATTTATATGAAAACACTATAATTTACTCCTTATATTTTATGTACATCTATATTATATCTCATTATTAAGATAAAATACTAAAATTGGTAGAAAAAAGTGTTAAACATTACTAACAATTTATTATATAAATACACATATATATTTATATAAAATAAACATCTCACGGTTCGGTTCGGTTAATCCACAGTTTTGTAATGAAAATCCGTGGACCGAACCGCGAGTCACGGTTTTCTAATTTTTCAATCCGTGTCCGGACCATTAATTCACGGACAAAATCCAAAAGGTACAGATCGGTTCGGTCCGGACCGGTTTCACGGTTCACCGGATTTTTTGAGCAGCCCTAATCGCGCGCATCAGATTTGCACATGGGCGCATACAAACTCCGCACTCCCCGACGAAAATTTGTTGGACAGTCCTGGGACACCACCCGGCAACACCACACATTTCTGTGACTCGAGTTTGTTTGTTACTTATTTTGTAGTAGTAATAACAACGAGTTTTCTCTAGCTAGATATCTCTCTGTTGTATAGATTTTGAAGGAGAAACAATGGAGATTTCGCTGGAAGAAGCAAATCAATACGTGTACTGATTCGGGTAATGCCTTCACCGGGCTTCTTTCGGGTCGGTCTTGTGTAGGTGGACAATGCCCCAACAAGTCCTGTCCGCTAATTCCAAAAGAAGTCTATGGCCCATTAAGTCCTGCCCATTAATTATTTCCGAAAATATCCATTTCGCGTGCGCATCTATGACACACATAGATGGCCCGCATTTATACTTCAGTCTAAAAGAGATCAATATTGGATACAAAATTATTTAAAAATAAAATCTAAATTTTCAGTACAAATTTTACATTGTTGCGATTGAATTTTATATTGTCAATTTTTATATGTATCAACTACTAAGTGTACAAATGTTCATAACTTTTGTTCTAAAAATCTACCAAATGAGATGAAACATTGTTAATTTCTATCTAAATTAACAATTAAAAATGTTAATTTGTGTCAAAATTTAAAATTAACATTGTTAATTAACAACTAAAAATATTAATTTCTGTCTAAATTTAAAATTAATATTGTTAATTAACAATATAAATTTTAAAATTAACAGTGCTAATTTTATAATTAATAATTTTAGTTTTATCTAAATTTACAATTAACGGTGTTAGTAATTGTTAATTAGCAGTATTGAATTAACAATTATTAATTTTTGGTCCACTGGCAGGAGAGATCATTTATATCATGTACAAATTAAAAGTATCATTTTTAAAGTTTACATTGCCAAAAAAAAAAAAAAGAGTAGTCTACTGCCTAAAAAATTAATTTTTTCCTGTTCAAAATTTCATCTTCAATATGGGGTTCGTTGAATAGATCTTATCGAGTAGATTTCAAATGTTTTTTTCTTTTTCAAAATCGAATATATAAAAAAAGTTACTCGTATAAACTTTTAAATTTTTTGCAATTAGTTTGAGTTGAAGTGCAACAAGCAGCATAATTTGTTTTGGTTCTTAATGTGTCTTTCCATTATTTTGTACTAATAATAAGGGTAGTGATTTTGCCATACCCTTTTTTGATAGGGAAAATTTTACAAATGGTCTCTTTACTTTGCATGAATTCTCATTTTCGTCCCTCTAGTACCAATTGCGTTAGTTTTAGCCCTATAGTTTATATTTTGCCTCAATTTCGTCCCTCTTGCTTACGGTGTCAATGAAACAAACGGAATTGAAGGGCAAAATTGTCATTTCTCCTCACAGACGGGCTAAATTGAGACTTCATACAAACTAGAGGGACTATTTCTAAAAATATTCTTTTTACTTTTGTTTTTGCAAATATAATTAAAAGACACCATACATAATATATTTTTCATCTCAGTTTTTTTAATCAAAATATGTTGAAAATTTTAAAGCTTTTAAAATTCGAAAAGTAACCCCTATGTTAAATGTCTATGTATCGTATTTTTTTCAATTGGATTTTCAATCTCGTTATGTTCTTTGTTACGCGATTAAAAAGAAAAATTGCTCAATAGTATTTAGGTGTCATGTATTTTTGTTTAATTAACCAATGAAATACTATTGCATTAAAACATGGGTATAGTGTATTTTTTTGGGACTTACTCATAGGACCACTTATATAACAAATAAATACAGATTGAATATTAATAGCTACATAATCAGTTTATTTTAGTCTTCAAATAATTTAACGACATATAGCTACATAATGAAATACGAAAACAATATCTTCAGATCAATATAAGTTAGCAATATCAAAGCTGTGAGTTGGCTTAAAATATCACCCCCCAAGTCAAAAGTTCACTCGCTTATTTGTTATTCAATAGTGATCCACTTCTTAATCAATGATTACAAGATTAACTAAATAATTTTGAACATTATTTTTTATTGGGTGAAAAAAAAATAAGAACATTATAAAAACATGATACTAATGATATGGAATATTAAGTATGGAATATAATGATTTTCAATTCCATACTAAATGATAAAAACAAAAATTTTTGTGATATGGAATATAATAAAAACATTATATTTCCATACTTAATGATATGGAACATCATTAAAATTTTTTGTGATATGGAATATAATAAAAGTAAAAGCTTTAAAATTGTTTATATATTCCAAAAAAAAATTTGATATGGAATATTAAGTACTCCTATTATATGTTGAAAACTTTTGCAAATTGTTTCCTCTTGCGTTTTTATATTCCATACTTAATATTCCATATCATTAAGTATGGAATATTAAGTATGGAACATCATTAATATTTTCAACATATTTTGATTAAAAAAACTGAGATGAAAAATATATTATGTATGGTGTCTTTTAATTATATTTGCAAAAACAAAAGTAAAAAGAATATTTTTAAAAATAGTCCTTCTAGTTTGTATGAATTCTCAATTTAGTCCCTCTGTGAGGAGAAATGACAATTTTGCCCTTCAATTCCGTTTGCTTCATTGACACCGTAAGCAAGAGGGACGAAATTGAGGCAAAATATAAACTACAGGGCTAAAACTAACGCAATTGGTACTTGGAGGATGAAAATGAGACTCGGATGAAACTAGGAGGACCATTTCTATAAATTTCCCTTTTTGATAATGCCACACCCTGTAAGTGTATTTTGTGGTGCAAAAATACACTTGCAGGATGTGATATTATCAAAAAATGGTGTGGTAAAATCATTTCTCTTTTTTTTTTTTGGTCAACGATGAGTTGTCTTTATCAGATGTGTTGTTTATTGAAACGTGCACGACGAGGAAAGTTGTTATTAAATCGGGATAAAGATGTCATATAACACCCAACGGACCTATAATGAATCAGACTTATAGCGCATAGGGCCTAGTGGACTATAAACTTGAATTCTAAATTTGGGGCCCATAAAGTGTGGGCTTTTCTTGATAAGAGTCCAATCTGGAGGCCCGCTATAATAAGGTTGGTGGGCTGGTGTTGATCTCAACAAGATCAATTGAGATGGTTTGGGCTGGGTAAGTCCATAATGAGTTTGAATAGACTTGGGCTGAATTTTTTCCACTTGAGTTCAGGTTATATTTTTGGTATTTTTGTTCGTCTATTATATACGGAGTATGTCGAATTCAAATTTTATTTTTTGGATGAATCACTCGTCTCAACCAGAGAAGTCTAAAAAATACAAAGTTATGAAAAAAACAAAAAAAAAAAAGTTCACTAAAAACGAAAAATACCAAATAGCCGGTTTTTTTTTTCTTTTCTACAGTGTCGTCTTTCAACTTCGACCCACATTTGTATACTTTTTGAATTGCTCTTGTCAAGACAAACATTTAATCCAAAAAAATTACGACGAAGAGCTAAACAAAAACAACGAAAGCAAGTTTTGTTAAAAAAAAAAAGGGAATTGATAATGCCATAACCCTTTTTGTTTCTTCCAAAACTTAAGGTTTCCCTTTCATTGCATGACTTAATTGCCCTCTACTACATCACTTGCTTTACAAAAATGCCCCTTCAAATCTCACAAGTGCAAAATTGAAAAAAAAACAAAATATTATGATTGTGAAAACAGTGACAATGGTGATCAGGTGGGTTTGCTGAAAAAATTTATGATTGTGAGCAGCTTGCGCTCCATTACACTATGTTTAAAGCAAAATTAAGGAAAAATTTATGTTATATCCCTTCGACTTTAAGCAAAAATTCACTTTGGCCCTTCACATTTTAATTTGGACAAACATATACTTCGATTTTTGAATTGGTTTCAATGTCAACCCCTAGTTGGATGACGTTAGTTTTTTGGACGGAAAATTATCATGTGCCGAGCATGTGACAATTTTTCAAGGGTAGATTTGCCCTTTCACTCCTCCCTCAAACCCAGTCTCCCTCTCCCCATCAACACATAACATCACTTCACTCTTCCACTCCTCCCCTTCCCAACCAAACCCAAACCACCCACCGAAAAACCCAAACAAAAGAGCACCCCCCCCAATTTGGTTCAATAAAAGAGAGCACCCCCATCGCCTCCGACTCAACCGCCCCCAATTGCCGTCCAATTAACCATGTACAGAGACATGTACACGTCACCGGCGGCTACCGTGAAAAATACTCGTTTTTGCTTCTTATTTTTTGTGGGTTTTTGGGAGAGAAAGCTAGAGAGGGTTGAAATTACTCCTTTTTGCTTTGTTTTTTCTTTGGTTTTCTCATTTTTTGCTAATTGGAATGCTAAATGGGTTTAGATAGAAATCGTAGGGGATAGAGCTAAAATTATACTTTTTGCTTCTTCTTTTTTTGTGATTTTTTGTTGATTGGAGTGGTAATTTACTATTTGGGTGAAGGTGAAATGAGTTTGCATAGAAATTGTGGAGAGAGAGAGAGTGTGTGTGTGTGTTAAATTATGCATTTGCAGAGAGAGAGAGAGGAGGGGAGGAATGGTTAAATCTACCCCTCAAAAGTGGTTAGGTGCTGGCCGCATGACAATTTTCCGTCCAAAATACTAACGGTAGTTAACACAGGGTTGACATTGAAACCAATTTGAAAACCGGAGTATATGTTTGTCCAAATTTAAATGTGAAGGACCAAAGTGAATTTTTGGTAAAAGTCGAAGGGATATAAGAGAAAATTTCCCCAAAATTAATTATGATCCCAAATGAACACAACCCTTATAAGTGCAAAGCAAAGCAGGCAAGCAAAGCAACCCATCTAACAATCATGTTTTCAATAGATCAGTTAGGAGAATACCAAGAGAAACCCAAGCCAATTGTACGTCTCTCTCATTTGAAGCTCTGATGGGTTTAGAGTAGGAAAATTAAAAAGAACGATAAAATAATCCTATGGGATTTCATCATGTAAACCTTGAGTGAGCTGACAAGAGTAAAACCCATGGGATTTCAATCCACTGTCGAGGTGCAATTATTTGAATTAAGTCATGGGATTTCATCGTGTAAAACAATTGGTGCAATGGAGGGTAATTAAGTCATGCAATCGAAAGTAAATCTTGAGTTTTGGAAGGAACAAAAAGAGTTTTGGCAGAAAAAAAAAAAGAAGGGGTTTTGGAATTATCAGCTCCCAAAAAAAATACCGAACAGAAAAATGTTAGCGTGAAATAGGATTTAACGCAAACTAAATCCATGATTAGGATTTAATGCAAAGGCCCAAACTTGTTTCGGGGTCAGTGTAGTCACCAATTAATGCAAAGGCCCAAACTTGTTTCGGGGTCAGTGTAGTCACCAATTTTAATTGATCTTCATTATATTCTGCCCAATATGAAAATTTGAATTGTGGGCAATGTAAGTCTGCCAATTGGTTTATACTGTATACTATAGCTACTCATACTAATCTCTCTTTCTCTCTCTCTCTCTTAAAAGCACAAGATTCACCCATGGACGCGAAAAAGGTTTTTTTATTTTTTATTTTTATAACCGAGGAACAGCCCTACAGCCGAGCCACAATTGGACCCGACTGCGCAACTCAAACCTCGGGGGAAACTAGCGCGACTACACCAGTCACGGCCCCCCACTTACTATCAGGGTAAAAATAGGGTGTTTGCATGTCTTATTGGCTTACTTTGGGTTTGAATTTGGACACAATTCCAATAGGCATGAGACACGTAAGAACTCGTGAATGGACGTTGAATGTCCTTCGAAAATGGTAAGATCTTTGGCGCAAAAAGCCAAAAGTAAGTAGTAATGGAAAAATTCCAGCGATGAAATTTCACCCTGAAAAGAGATGTTGCGGGGGCCGCGATTAAAGTCGGAGGACATATTCCTACCATTTTGTCCGGTTTCCAATTCAAATACGATACACAAGAAAAGTATTGGATGAAATGAATAAAACGACCATCTTGAAGGGGATTGAAAGTCATGTCGATTGCAGTTGGTTTCTGCAATGAAGGACCACCTGTTGATCACCCTCATCGCCACATAGTTGAAGAAGCTCGAAGAATTGCTGCCCGGACAAATTCATCAGTCGTCCACATCTATCGTCAAGCCAACCAAACTGCCGATTGCCTGGCTAGACTTGGATCGCAACAGGATCAAGATTTAGTAGTCTCTAGCTCCATTCCTTTTGCAGCTAGGGAATTTGCCCTGGCTGATGCCATGGGTGTTGGTCATCTTAGGATCTAGACTACGTCTCTTGTAGTCTTTTTGTACCTTTATGTATGCCTTTTATCTGGCTTGTTGACTTTGATCGTTTAAGTTAATGCATGATTTTCCGCTTGACCGAAAAAAAAAGAAAGTCATGTCGATTGCACAATCAAAAGAAAAAGAAAGAAAGTCATGACACAAGGCTGGCAGCGGCAGGCTAAAAATGAGTAATTACATCTGGAGCCCAACCGGAGAATGTGAGATGTTGCCAAGCATCTTCCTGTAGAGCGGGTGCAGAGCGGTCGATTCGGTCTTTCATCTCGACAACCGACAGCTTGGATCTTACTCGAGTAACGAACGGTTCAGGTTTGTATAAGCTCATATTTAATCCGAACCATCCGTGCCGACATAAACGACTGCTCGGCGGCACCACTCTACAGAAAGATGCTCGCCAACATCCCGATCCGGACTGGGGTATCCCTATTTATTACGTTTGAAAAGGGTTTGAAGAAAGTCATCTTTGGTATGCTGGGATCCAAAGCCTTCATTAAATTCTAGTCGTTGTACTCCCTAGACAATATGACCGGCCTTGCACGGACAACCGTGTAGTACTGAAAACCCAAGCTGTACGGACTTGTCCAAATAATGCAAGACTTTGACTGCTGCCGGCTAGCTGGGCAAAATTATTCGACACTGGGATCGGATTCTCTCCGGTCTAAAACTTGAACCGGAGAAAATAGTATAAATATGGATCATATATTGGAAAAATCAATAGTTCGGATCTGCTTCAAAACTATTCCCGCTAAGAATTCAATTTCTTCTAGCGAAGGGTTTTAGAATAGATCCAAACTATTGATTGCAGCATTGGACGGTTCAAATTTCAACCGACTCCTCTAGCCAAAAACATGGACCGGGAAGAATCTGACCCCTTGACCACCACACTTTGGTATGAGATCCAACATGGATGAAAAATAGATGTATGAGGGATATACTATAGAATGTCTCACTAGCTAGATATTGTCAATCTGAAAAAGAGCTAGCTAATACTATTGAAAGTCTAATCGAATATTTAATGCAACATGTATTTATGGCCAATATCGTAAAACAAAAATTGGGTTCTCTTCATACAAATGAAATGAAACGTGGGAAGTATGGGCTCTGTTTGTTTCAACGTAAAATATTTTACCTTTTTTTTGGTATTTAGTTTGACAAAAAAACAAGGAAAACATTTTTCGGTGTAAAATATTTTCCACCATTTGGCGTAAAATGACTTACGTCGGAAATAACGGTAAGTTATTTTTCCGAAGTCCAAAACCTTTGTCTCGACATGAAGTTTTGCAAGTTTCCACTAGATGTTTCCCAAAAGTTCACCAATAGGAGAAAATACTCAAACACACACACTCTCTCTCTCTCTCTCTCTCTCTCTCTCTCTCTCTCTCTCTCTCTCTCTCTCTCATAGGAGTATCAATTTATTATGCATCTCTACAAAGTTCAACCTACAAACTCTATACTTCTCTATGTATAATTGTGATTAGTCAAAGTCGTTCACGCATATTTTCGACTGCAACCAAACAACGAAAAACAAACATTTTAGGCAAAATCATTTTACATAAAAAAATATTTTCCAACCAAAATTGTTTTACATCGAAACAAACAGAACCATGATGATGTTTTTTTTTTTAAAAAGAAGAAGAAAAGCTGTAAAAAAGTTAAAAAGAGGGAGATTAGACCATGTGGTGGGGGTTCACAGCTGCGGACTTCTACCACCCTTGTGGCCCACTCCATATGGGTTGTTGCATGGGCCATCCGTCGGTGACCATTTAAATAAAGAGAAAGTAAATTAATTTACACTATTTTCAAAAGGAAGGGATGTGAGAGCAAAAGAATTGGAAGTGTCGACAAGGGAGGATTCAGTAGTCATACAAGTCAAACTGAATCAATTCAAAATGAGGGTTCCGGTTTCTTAAAAAAAGAAGTTTTAGAAAATGAAGGTAATTTTAAACTTAAAAATTATGTGCTCATACAAATAATTTTTCTACCAATATGTATCTTGTTTGATAGATCTCATTGAGATCATTTAAACGGTACAAAAAAAATCAAAAAATTATTTTTCATTTTCGTTATATTTGAGTTTAAAATTACCTTCTTTTTGAAAAAGAAAGTTTAGAAAGAAAGCGGAACATGATAAATACTGTCAGGAAGTGCTGCTACAATATACACCCAAATAATGGGTGTATATCATATGCACCCTCATTAAAACACACCAAAATATTATGATTCCCAAAATGTTATGAATCTATTGCTAAAAAGTTACGAATCATATATATTGATGAAAAGTTATGAATTTTTAGTATAAAAGTTACGATACGAAATAAAATATTATGAATGACTAGTCCTACAATTAATTTTTTATGAGGCGACACAATATGAGCCACACAATAGGTGCATATGGTACACACCTTAAATGAGTGTGTATTAAAGACTTTTCCCGTCTGTCTGTCAATATCAAATTATTCGTGCCGTTCAAAAAAAAAAATTCAAATTATTCGTTAACCACATCTCGTACCGGCTCATCGCGGTACTATGGGCCTAGCGGTGGCATAAAATTAACTACGATCCCGTACACTAGTCGAACTTATTCCATGAACTCGGTCGATACGATCGAGCTCGTTAATGAGCCAATCAAATCCATGGTTGCTGGCCTGTACCACGATTTCGAACAGAAGTTGAAAATCTCTCTCTCCTATTCATGAATGCTGTAAGCATGACTGGCATGGCACAGTGATGATTTGAGGAGAGAGAAAATAGTGGGAGTAATCCATGGTGCATTGAACAATCATATGGCTATGCTAGATTTCTTAGGTGCATTGATTTTGGCTCTCTCTACGCGGAACTTTCCTCCTCCAGCTACCAACATGATGATCATAGTAGAAGCCATCAATGTTTCTTCCTCCCCTTTTTTTTTTTTCAAAACCCGAACGACGTCGATCGAAAGTTTCTTTTAGTCGCACAAATGTTGTGTTATATTATGTCAAAATGAAGAAGTTACATCGTCGTACTAATAAGAATATTGTTCTTTCTGATACTAATATCTTAGTTCTTGGATTGATCGACTAGATCTCTCAAACTAATAGACTGACAATCCCCGAACCCTAGGATGACGATGATCCTACATTCGGGTAAAGTAAATGAATGACTGTCTTATGAATGAGAATTGTACTCGTAAAGTCACACTAGGGATCTTGATCGTGTTGTCTACGCCCAAGTTCTATCTCAGATCAATGCATGTAACATGTGTTAACATGTTTTATTTACATTATTGAGATTGATTTGATTTGTTCCGTATAATTATATAAAGTTTTCTTCGATATTTTTTTTCATATGTAGGTTTCTCCGTATAAAGTTTTCTTCGATTTTTTTTTAAATTTTTATCTTCGATAACCTTTTATTTGTGTGTGTATTGTTTCACACTCTGCTTGAAGAAATGAGTTTCTTGATTAGTAAGCATGAATTAATGTCTTTACACTTTTCGGGTTTTTGAAGGTTCTTTTGTTGGGTTGCTCCAGTGTTATTTTCATGGAGTTTGATATGTCAACATTGAGAGAGGGAGAGAGAAAAGCATTAAACAATTAATCACACGTTTGATTAATTAAATTCCCTATTCATGTCTCGGGGTTAGGGCAGATAAACGGACGAAGCTACTCGAGTTTGAGTTTGTGTCCTTGCCAAAGTCATTTTGATATAGATCTTTCACATAACTAAACAAAGCTTGAACATTTTTCTAAAACTCCTTTAAATTTCAAAGCACGTTCGAACAAGCTACGATTCGGCTCATTTAATTTTTCATGTTTAAAATATTCAAATCACTTGAAATCGACTCGTGATTGTCTCGAGCTTAATATGGGAGATGGAGTTGCATGATGAAAAATTACGTTTGAACATATTGTATAGCTCGTTAATTAAGTTTTTAAAATGAATCTTATAATAATCCACTATTCGCTCATTCATCGCCCTACTCCGGGCCGGCCATGATGTTTTGGGGGCCTTTTGGTGAATTCCGAAGAAGGGCCTCCAATTTTTTTTTGGGTTACTAAAATTTATTTGAAACTTATATGTTGGGTACTAAAATATTATAGTTGGAACTTAATTTTTACACCTTTTTAGGGGACCGTCTCTTGTGCCTTTAGCTCAAGGCCGGCTCTGCCCTGCTTAGGGCGGACCCAACACTTATCATGCGTGCCCTAATCTTTTTCTATATTAGAAAAAAACGAGTATGGTAAATTTGTTGACTTTTAGGATTTCTTAATTCGGTCGACAGAAAACTAAAGCTACCCACCTTTTTTAGATTGCTGACTTTACAGAATTACAGTAATTTTAAAAACTTTGTTAGGTTAATCCTCACTTTCTAATTTCGGTTGATAAATATTTTGTTAGGTTAATTATCACTTCTCGTACCGTTGACAAAATGATCCAATACAGCTGGACTTGGTGGATTAAAGGGGAAGGAAGCTGTGTGCATACATGAGCCATTTATGATCTAAAATATCAACAATCCCAATCACCAAAAAAGATTCAAGAAGGGCCCGAAAACAACCCGGACAGAACCGTGTATGGAAGAGATATCCCGTTCGTTATTTTTAGGGAAGGAGGGAGTAGTAATCTAATTTGAGGACCCATTTGGTGGTATTTACATAGGAGTATTAGGCCCCGTTCCCGAAAGGGAAATAAGTACTTATTTTAAAGAAGGCAATTTCAAGTTAAAAAATTATGTGTTTACGCAAATAATTTTTCTAGCAATATGGATTTTATTTGATAAATCTCATTGAGATATTTTATACGGTGCACAAAAAATTGAAAAAATATTTTTCATTTACATTATTTTTGAGTTTGAAAATGTGAAATGGGAATTGATAATGCCAAAACCCTTTTTGTTCCTGTCAAAACCTTTTTTATTCCTGTCAAAACCTTTTTTATTGAGGAAGACTACAGCCACCAAAGGCAAAATGCGGTGGCCGGCCACCGCACGCCGTTTGGGGCCCACTCTGGGCTCCGCATGGATGATCCGAGCCGTTCAATAATTTTAGAAAAAAAAACCGAGTGGGTACGTGAAAAATCAGCTTGATCCGATTTGTGTAGGTGCTCGGATCAAACTTCTAATATTTGGAAAATCGGAAAAAATGGAAAGATTGGTTTTTCGATTTTTCAAAGATGAAAAGCTTGATCCGAGCACCTACACATATCGGATCGAGCTGATTTTTCGCGTGCCCACTCGGTTTTTTTTTTTAAACTATTGAACGGTTCAGATCATCTGTACGGATCCCGGAGTGGGCCCTTACGGCGTGCGGTGGCCGGCCACCGCGTTTTGCCTTCGGTGGCCGTAGACTTTCTGTTTTTTATTCCTGTCAAAACTCAATGTTTACCTCTCATTGCATGACTTAATTGTCCTCCACTACACCAATTGTTTTACAAAAATGCCCCTTGAAATCCCTTGGGAGTATTTTAACGTTCTTGCAGACATTTTAATAATTCAAATTCAGAGGACTAAACACATCTTTAGAATTCACCTCAAATCGATGGTATTGATCAACAGCAGTGTCCGCATTGCTGAAGTACAAAATCCTCCATGTTGTTTAAAAACACAGAAAACAATTCAAAAACCAAGTCAACCCATTTGTACACGCAATTTGCTTTTGCTCTGTATTCTCTCAATCCTAATAAAGCAATTAAGGGCTTGTTTGGATTATTAATCTAATTGCTTACCAGGTTGCCTTGTAAAGGTATCCCATATGATTTGGCCCCTTGTTTCCTTCATCTATAGCACCTTCAAACTATAGTATATACGTATATACTGGATTATTTGTAAGAAACAGAGCAGGGGAAGACAACAAATGGATTGTCCGAGTTCACAAACAGAAAAAGCGGTTCGAAACACAAACCCAGATGGAAAATCAGCTCGGTTAATTGATTCTGAGTTCACAAACAGAAGAGGAATTAAGGAGAAAAAGATGGGAATGATTGTCATGAAAAAGGGATTAGTTCCTTTCTGGTGAGAATTTCCAATCAAGGAAGCTTTTTGATGGGTTGTTCATTTTGGAGTTTGGTAATCTGTCTCTGGTATTCTCAAAAAAAACAAAGTTTGAAGCTCTGATTGTGGAATCCTAAGAGAACCTTAAAATTCTCTAAGTGCCACTTTGGATGGTGAAAAATGGTGGGATAAGAAAGGGGAGTCTTTTCTCACAAAATCTCACAATGTTTGGTGAGATTTGGGTGAAAAAGTGGAGAAACCAATCAACACATTTTATTTCTGTACTTTTCTCTCCATTCTCACCAAAATATTCAATTCAAATGAGTGATTTAGCTAGAAACCAAAACTCTTTTTTTTCTTTTTCTTCTCTCTTGAAATCACTCCATCCAAAGGGACTGTAAGGGATTTTAAGGGGCATTTTCGTAAAGCAAAGGATGTAGTGGAGGACAATTAAATCATGCAATGAAAGCTAAATATTGAGTTTTGGTAGGAACAAAAGGAGTTTTGGCATCATCAGCTCTCATGTGAAATAAGTACTTTTTTTTAAGAAGGTGTTGTGGAACGGGACCTTAGTTTATTGTGCATTTGCTCATGTTGTTGCTGAGCTTTACTCCTATAATTTTGGATCTAAGTTCCAATACACAATAAATAAATACCTAGGCAAATAAGCAAACACCAAACAAGCTCTGAATTAAGGTATATATGTTACATAATTTGATCTTTAAAATCAAAATCTAATCATTCCAAATTCATAATTTCACATGCCTCTATTAATGAATCCGTACAAAAGCCAGTGCCGCAAAAGCCAAAGCAAACCACTTTAATGTCACGACACTGCTTTAATCCCCATGCAATTCGGTTCCTACTCTACATAATTTGAAAACCTATGGATAAGAAAGGAAAACCCCAAATGGGCAGTCGGGTTGGTTGAGAGGTTTGTTCCCTATACAACTGACTAAGGTTCGATTTCTAAGATTAGACTGGAAGAAAGTAATTTCTTATTAATTTTCTAGTCTCGGAGTGAAAGGTCTGCATTTAACCGAACGGAAGAGAAGATTAATCGAGGTGCGCACATGCTGACCTAGACACATCTGTCAAAAAAAATGGGAAAGAAAAGTTTAAGGGGGTCCCGGCAAATAAAAAGGCTACTAGAACAAAATGGGTGGGTCTAGAAAACTAAAGTATGATTAATGATGAATACAACAAAACTTGTCTCTGAATTTTGTTGACTTATAACCACCTCTTTGTCTCTGAATATCCGCAGCCTGGCCAACCAGCTAAGGAGACTATGCACAATCCCCTTGCTTTATTACCAAACAATGAATTCGTATCTTAGAAGTACCATGGGTCATAATTTGGATTTTACGTCCACTGTTTGACATTCTCAAGATTTAACATTTTTTTTTAAGAAGATCGCTGTCGTTGATATAAAAGAAGGTACGGTGATCGAATTACAAAGATAATACATTGAAGAACACATAGGGGTTTGCACCTGATTCAACCTAATAACTCTGTAAACAATTCCGGAAAGACTATTAAAGCACACTTTAACAATGACCGAAGCAATTGTCCACACGGCGGTGAATATTCGTAAACCATTACGGGGAAGTTGCTACTTCTGATATAAAACTATCAAAACTAAGGAGACGGCCTTGATGTGCCTTGGGTCGCAGGAGTATGGTTCGAATCATTATGCTGTGTTGAGATTGCTTTTTGAATTTTTTTTTGAAAAATAATAGGAGTAATAAATTGAGAGAGACAGAGAGAGAAATGTTGGAAGTAGGGGAAATCTAGGAGGGATTTTTTGAAAAATTCTTTTTGAGAAGTAAAACAAACACAACTAATTTTGTAGATCTCAATGCCTAGAAGAGTTCCGCAGAAAATCAAAAGTCATTCGGACATCAGTAATCAATAAATGGATCACATTTGTCTTGAATAAATGCACGACAAGTACGATTTCCAAAACACCCCTCAAAGTAATTCGAGTCGATTACTCAGATACCCATGTCTGGTCAAATTTGATTTTTTCCAAAACAATTTTACGCGTTGAGATCTATAAAGTAAAGGGTATAAAGTAAATGGCTCAGAGTCTTTGGACTCATTATTAGACCCCGAATAAAGGAAATTATTTTCCATATGTATTTTGTCATCTATTCTTGTGTTCACAAAATTACTGGTAGCCTTTATGCTTCCAACCCTGGCTCCCTATTTAAAACCCAACATACCCTTTTCTCCCACTACCAAATCTTACACCACCTCCACATGGGATGATGCTTAAACAAGTACTCCTCCAATTCCTCCTCCTCCTCCTCTCCCTCTTTGTTTCCTCCTTCACTACCACCATCACCGTCGTCGTCGCCGCCGTCACCACCACCACCTCCACCTCAATTCTGAATTCAGAAACCAATCTCCCTCGTCAATTTAGAGAAGCCCCAGAATTCTACAACTCCCCAAACTGCCCCTCTATAACCAACGACGATGTTAACGTCATCGATTTGGAGGAAAATGAAAAGAATTCTACTATTATTTGCTCCGAAAAGGCCGTCCATGTGGCAATGACGCTCGACGCCGCCTACCTCCGCGGCTCGATGGCGGCGATCCTCTCGGTCCTCCAACACTCCTCCTGCCCCCAAAACATAATCTTCCACTTCATCGTCTCCGTCTCCGCCGCCGCCTCGACCACTGCGTCCCACCCGCGCGCCATCATCTCCTCCTCCTTCCCCTACCTGAAATTCCAAATCTACCCCTTCAACGATTCCGCGGCCTCGGGTTTCATCTCCACCTCCATCCGCTCCGCCCTTGACTGCCCGTTAAACTACGCCCGCTCCTACCTCCCGGCCCTCCTCCCCACATGCGTCCGCAAGGTCGTCTACCTCGACTCCGACCTCGTCCTCGTCGACGACATCGCCCACCTCGCCGCCACCCCACTCCCCGGCGCCGCCGTCCTCGCCGCGCCGGAATACTGCAACGCGAATTTCACAGCCTACTTCACCCCCACATTCTGGTCCAACCCATCTCTCTCTGTCACATTCGCCAACCGCAAGGCATGTTACTTCAACACCGGAGTAATGGTGATCGACCTCGCGCGGTGGCGCGACGGCGGTTACACTACGGAGATCGAGGAGTGGATGGAGCTTCAGAAGAGGATGAGGATTTACGAGCTGGGTTCGTTGCCGCCGTTCTTACTGGTGTTCGCCGGAAACATAGCGCCGGTGGACCACCGGTGGAACCAGCACGGGCTGGGAGGGGACAACTTTCTTGGGCTTTGCAGGGATTTGCATCCCGGTCCGGTTAGCCTTTTGCATTGGAGCGGGAAAGGGAAGCCGTGGGTGAGGCTGGACTCGAACCGGCCGTGCCCTTTGGATGCTCTGTGGGCACCTTATGATCTGTTGAAAACTCCATATTCGTTCGAATCTTGATGGAATTTGGAATTCGAATTGAATTGGGTGAGGGAAAATGGTGGGGTTCCGAGATGTTTGGACACAGACTCGGACACTTGGATGTGTCGGTGCGGAATCCAAGTGCACGAATGCCTAACACAGCTGTATGTGAATCCAGGCGCATGATGCAGAACACAACTGTATCCGAATCTGTAGCCGAAGGCAAATATATAGAAAGGTGGGAAGTGTATAGATTTTGTGGATGATGATAACAGTTACTAATATACTGTTGATTAGGAAGATGACTAAAAAAACAGAGGTTTTTTACTCAGTAAATTACTTCCATGGATGAAAAAAAAAAATGGTACTCCAGTATTTGGTATTTTTGCGAATATTTTTCATTTAGTAAGCATGGATTCGTTACCGAAAAAATAGTTACCGTGAAATATAAAGTTTCATATCTTGATCAAAATATTTGGACTATAATTTTCTGTGTTTATCAATAGTATTGTTTTCATTGCCAACCTTGTAATCTTTCGGTCGTGGGTGGCAGATGATTGTCGAGGGAATACGGTGCCAACATCGTTGGGATGTATTTTCTTGTTGTGATGTTTTTTGCTCTTGTCCCGTTTTATCTTTGTACAACTTTAATTTACAATTGATTTATAAAATTTATTTTTTGTTGTTCAAAGAAATTATTACGTATTGTTTTCATATCGTAGGGAGAATTTTCTCGACCACGAACTCTAATTTTGTTGTTTTTTATGTTGCATTGTTTAGTGGACAATTATTGCTTTCCAAAGAATGACAATTTTTTCACAAAATACTTGATACCCCGTTTCCATTAACAAAAAAACACTAAAAATTTAATGCATTTTATCACCTCGTTTCTAATAACAAAAAAAATTCAGCATTTTACCATATTGTTTCAACTAACAAAAAAGTTATCAACAAAAATTAATTTTTTTTTTTTGCTACAGTAACTCTACTCACAAACCCATCAACAACTTATTCACTACCGGAAATATATGACATTTCTCAACAACTTATTCACTACCAGAAACACCTAACAACTTATCAACACAAATAAAAATCTACAAATTTTTCACTACCGTACACCCCCTTAGTATGAGAAATTGTTAGTTGAATTTTTTTTTTTTTTTGGGGTGCTTTCGTTCAATGAATTCGAAAGTAGAGTAATAAATCTCAACTTGGAGTATAAGTAAAATGCATGCAAGTACTGTTTGGGTACAAGAGAAGTGGCTGGAAAGCTACTAGCTTGCCAGCTGATTAGATTTCTTTTAGAAAAAGAAACAATCCTTAAAGTAAGAATTTTAAAAGCCAAAAATCAGGGTTTGAACTTTGAACAATACGAAAGTGAAACGAAATACTCCCTCCGCCCCGTTTTAAATTTTTATCACGATTCTGTGTACCATTTTCAATTGCCTATATCTCAATGTATGATGTTTAATTAAAATATGCATCACCACCACTGCCTTCCTACATTAGAGAACCATCACCACCACCAATGTTTGAATTTGAACGGACAGGGGAAGCCGAGGGAAAGGAAAACATGGGATAACACAAAGAAACTCTCATATAAAAAATCGAAAGAGAAAATTATTACTGAAAATGAGGGGTTATTGAAAGCGAGAAAAACTATAATTGTGGAGAAAATGAAACACTCATCAAAGGCAAAGCTCTCCCCTCCCGCTGCCTTGTAAAGGTGGTGAAACCCTGACGGCCTGTTTGTCAAGTGGAAAAGGAAGGGGTATAGGAGCTTGAGAGGGATAAGCTAATCCCGGTCCATCCAAAATTGGTGTTTGGTTCTTAGCTTACCCCACCCCACCCCCTAGGATAAGCTTATCCGGGTAGGTATAATGACCCTTTTGCCCCTCAAATATCTTCAAACTCTTTTTGTACTCTAACTACAAGGGACTATTAAGTAAATTTTCACACTATTTCTTGATCCACTCACTCTTATCCATTTATTTCGACTACCATGCAAACAAATTTCTTCTTAGCCTATCACTCTTTTTAACACTAATCCCCATTATAACATATCCATCTCTTATTCATTCAGAACCTTATCCGCCTGACAAATGAGCCATGGGGGAGGGAGGGAGTGGCTTAGAGGCGGTTATGATTTTTTAGAGAGATGCTCTGGGTTAGAGAGAGAAAGGCACAATAATTTTAGAAATTGGCGCTTATTTGATTGGCTATTCAAAATTTCCAAATTTCCCTCTTTTGATGCTTTGATTGGGCTATTCTTCTTTTTTGTGTAGTGCCAAAACAGTCCACGTGTAAGAGTGGAGCTATTCTGTGTACAGCTTTCACAACTTTTCGTATTGTGTTCATCATTGGACCATGTTTTCTGATTGATTATAGTGGGCCATAATGAATTTACTCCCTCCATCAGTCCATTTATTGACTACATTTCACTATTTACAATTTAAAAAAAAAAAATTCTTCTATAGCTTTTAATTTTGTAATATGTTAGTATATAATTTGAAAATCATTGCACAGAAAAAACTAAATGAAATTTAGCATACAATATTCCTATTGTATACCAAAATATCTTAAATGAAAAAAAACACAGTTATTAATTTTTTAAGAGGTCTAAATAGTAAAATGTAGACAATTATTTTGAGACAGAGTGAGTAGTATAGTATGACCTTATTAGGGGTGTAAACCTTTAAAATATCTTGCACTCTCACTTTAACTTCTCACACTTCTCTCAAATATGCTCAAGACTAACACGGTGCGACCACTTCAGAAATTGTATCTAGCTAATGGAGTAATTAAAAGATGCACACATCTTTTAATTATACTTAACTAATTAACCTCTATTGATCGAGATAAATTGTTAATAAAAAATCATAGGTTTTGAGTCATATCAATTTAATTTTTTGCCATCCGTTGGCCGTTCATTTGATTTTCATTCAACTCGATGGACTCACAGGAGCAATTTTTCACCAGAAACTTAAAAGTACAACATGCTTTTTTGCTACGTTAATTACGACATGTGAGCGGTCGCGATTCTAAATGAGTACCTATGGTGTACGTCCATTGACACTGTGAAATTCATGCTTAATTAATCCAAAGGACAGTTTTGTATATGCCTCTAACATTGTGATAGCGATTAGTAACAACACTAGATCTGTTGACCTAAGAGCATCTCCAATCCAATACTCTATTTTATTCCTAAAGTGATTTTAGAGGAAATTACTATTCCTATTTACTCCAACCACAAACCCTCTATTTTTCCCTCTAAAATAGAGGAGGCTTGAGAGGATGGGTTGGAGGAGTTCCATACTCTCAAATGGAGGAATAGAGCATGGGTTGGAGATGCTCAAAGGATACAAATGCCATTTTAAAAGGTGAATAGTATTATAGAGGGGATCCTCCATATTTTCTCACATCCTCTAAATATGGAGGATCAAAATCCCATCCTCTCAAATAGAGGAGGCTTGAGAGGATGGGTTGGAGGAATTCTATACTCTCAAATGGAGGAATAGAGCATGGGTTGGAGATGCTCTAAGAGCATCTCCAACAGGAGAGGTCAAAAGTGAAAATGTCAAATTATTTTGAAGGCTTATGTGGCAATTTAACATCTTCAATTTGACATCACGCTCCCCCTCTCCAACCTCTCCAACCCTTATGTCAAATTATTTTGAAAGCTTATGGTCAAATTTTGAAAATTGACAGTCTAAAAGGTTGATGTCAAAGTTGACATGTTGAGACTTCCCTTCAAAGCCACGTCACCTCCCTTCAAAGCCATGTCACTTTTGGCATGATAGAAGACATTATGGTTGGATGATGACTTAATGCCAAAACTAACCGTTTGAATGTCCACCTTAGCTTTGACATCTCCCCATCAGCGCTCCACTCCATGACCACTTGGGCTAGAAGACTCTTGCATTTGAGTTTAGCTCGTTAGTGATTTTTTCTATTTAATACAAGTAATAACACATCTTCTAAATATATTGAAAAAAATACTAGAAATGGTGGCAGCAATATCGAATTTATTAGACGCGTTTTAGCTACATATGGATTGATTTAAAGTCGATGAGAAGACCTGTCAAAAGAATTCCTTTTCTGGTTTTAGCAAAGCATTCCATTAATTATTTTCCAACTTTTAGGTATAATCGAAAACAACTCAGAGAGCAAGATTTTCTGTGCGAGAATATGCTGTCGGTGGGCTAGCTGTGACGTGGGTGTGGAGGAAGGCCGGGGGAAGGCGGTGTGGCCACCGACACTGCAGCTTCTCCCCGCAATAATAATGCTTGGGACGTAAATTTGAATGCAAATCGGACACAAATTCGAACACAAATGAACGAGATCACGTGTATCGAACGTGTTTGAATCTAAGTTAAATTAAGATGATGCGTCCAACGTTCGACCCATCGTTTGGATGTCTCGCTCTCGGTCGGTATTTTGAATTTTCCAACCAAGAGTGATACAAAACTGGAAGGCGAATATTGTTTTAAACATTAGCTATTTTATTTTACTAAACGAACTATGATATGTTCAGATACTCATTGATGTCCGATCAAATTGATTTTTAAAGAGACGCACACTTTTTCATCGCCTCCTGTATGGATTTTATCACTATCGTGAAATCAAAAAAAAAATTTAAAAAAATCTAACAATGATGCAGAGGAATGTGAAAACTACTGAAAAGATAATTGGCGTTTGGAGTGGAGCGCTGATGGGGCTTGATTGACATTTTAGCAATTAAAAGGTGTTTTGTACGGTATATTTGATTAGGAGCGTTTTTACTCCTTAAATAGGGATCCTCTAGTAGACGGTGAGATTAATTCTTCAAGATTAGTCAAGTTGCGTATAAGCTGACTGACACAATAGCTATTTTTACTATTAAAAATGGGCATTTCAATATCATATCAAACGATATCCGATCAAATTAATTTTTGGCGTGGTTAATGTTCTCGATGATCTCTAAAAAGTGAGCGATTTCGATAATTTTTACGAACCCGAAAAAGATCCACAAATGATCCATAACTGAACCGAATTGGCTGTAACCACACTTGACTAGACCCTTGCCCGTAGTTTAGGGGCATCATTCTTTTAGGGTCCCCCTTTCATTTATGCCATTTGGTACGTTCTAGCTAGTACTTGTCACATATAATTATGTGGAGTTATGCATATTGCATACCTATACTCACCAGCTTCCCTTCACTCGGTGTTCAAAAGCAGTTAGAAATAAAAACCTTAGTTTTAATTGGTTTGGATTCAGGTTCTGAATTTGACGAGACAGTTCCCATATGGACCATACATATGTATAACAAATAATAAGAGTCTTTGAGCAAATTTGAACTTTAATTTTAGTGATGGACGATCTAGATTGGGACTGTCCCGTCCAGTCCCGTCCAACTAAAGGACCGGAGAGGATCCAGTTTCTTAACTAATATATAGAAAAAAAATATAATTAAGACAATTTCAAAATGACCATTCGCAACACGGTAGTAGTATGCCATCCAGGATTATATATTAAAAAAAAAAAGTGATTGTTCCTTACAAATGAACAAATTCCCATTTCATCAACAAATCCAAGGTAAAAAGATCGACTCTCAAGGAATAGAGGAAGTCATATTATAATATATATATATATATATATGACATTTAAAAGCTAATTTATCAAACAATAATCCTACGTAAACCCCTACTAATCTCTCTCCGACCACTCATCTCTTACATATGTGTCCAGGGATGGAGCCAGGAAGGGGCCAGTAGGGGCGGTCGCTTCTGCAAAGAAAAAAAAAACACTAATATTATATGTAAAAATAAATAAATTCCTATGAAAGTATATAGGCTTGCCCCTGTGTAGAATTTTAAAAAAATATATATAATAGTAACCTTTGAAATACGAGGATACCAACATTAATTACTAAAGGCTAAGGGTTAAAATATAACAAAACACAAAACTAGAAGTTAAATATTGTGAATATTCAAGTACTAAATTTTCACATTTCGTTAGATGATCGAGTTTAGTATTTCACAGTTTTATTTCTTTTTGCTCTAAAACCTCAATGACACACCAAACCCCCTTCCTCTCTCTTGGCACAAACATTCCCAATTGTTAAGACTTCAAAGGCAATTTCGAGAAAATAGCAACGGAGGAGAGGGGATTTTGGAAACCCTCATTAATTTTGGTGAAATCTAAATTGTAGGTGTGTCTTTCCCCAATTGTTGTTCTAGACTTCCAATTCTTTGTTTTTTGACTGGTAAAATCAAGTAACATGAAAGCCCTTGGACCGAATTCGTCCAGTTGTGATGAATGAAAAAAAAGAAGATGAACAATAAAAAAACAAGACACATACATCAAGATCGATCCCATTAGTTAAACCGATTTATGTATTACGTTATTTTGAGTTTTAATGTATTTACGTTATTATACATGTGTATTTATATTTTTTTCTCGCATGTACGATCGCCCATGCGTGGTGAAATTCCTGGCTCCGTCCCTGTATGTGTCGGTCATACACATATGTGATAGATGAGTGGTCGGGGAGTGATCGATAGGAGTGTACATAGACTTATTGTTTTTCAAATCATATCGTATCAAGATTTTAACTCCGCCGTCCAACTATCTGACTCCGTCCACAGAAGTTGACCAGTACTCCAATTATATTTCTCCATCAAGAATTAGTCCGGTTGGTTAGTGGATTTGCTTCCCACACAATCAACCATGGTTCGATTCATGGAGAACGCAGGCCGCAAGAAAGTTATTTCTTGTGAATTCCCTAGCTAGTCCCGGCATATGAATGGCATGCCTTGATTAGACCAAAGATGTGATTAATTGAGGTGCGCGTAAGTTAGCCCAAACACCCCTGACCGTGGATAAATAAAAATAGTACAACATCATTAAGGATGACTACTAATAAAGTCTTCTAATAAGACATGTAGGAGACTCTACTTTGATTGAAACAGCTCCAATAATCCGGTAAATGTTTTTTGGAGCCATATATATGTTTAATTAATTCAGACGATCCCGGCCACAGAGGTACGTACCCCACTGTTTGGACCATTGACAGTTGACGATCGTGTTCAAGACATCAAGTCGTCACCATACATTGAGGTTTATTAATTCACGATGAAATTAGAATTTTGGCCGATAGCTTTGAGTGCATTAATTAATTTAAAAGATTTTTGCAAAACAAGTTCAAGAACCGGTAGTACTATTGTTGATTAAACGTAGAGACCCTCCGATTAACTGGGGAGCCTAACCGATCTAGAATGTTCAGATTATAATCATAGTTGACCTGGCCGGGATAGGAAATATTGATCCGGCACCACGTCGGGAGCTAGCTATGTCACCAGACCCCACCGAAGTGAAAGTTAAATTGGAGTCACCTCGATCTTTCAATCATTTGTTCCCAAGTATCCAACTCAAGACCGGTGGGAGAAGAGCAACCTTATATTAGCTACTCCAACAACTTGAACTGCCACCATGGTGGTAACTGGTATCATTACGTTCTCTCTGCGTCAATGCTTGTGCTTCTATGTACCTTTTCGTCTTTATATTTTACATCTAAAACGACAAAAATATATTCTGTTATTCTTTTTTGGTGTTTAGCCGCACATTGAAAGCTACAAGTTTAGTCCACTTTAGAGTCTTTAGACCTTGCCATATCAAGGGTGCCGTGCATTATGGGGTAAACTAAGAGCTTGTTTATAACCTAAATTCAGCACTTAAAATTGAATCAATTAAGTAATAAGTAATTCAGTGGATTTGATAACGACATTTTACATTGCTTAACAAATTAAGTGCTACTTAAAATGTAGACTAAAAAGTTGAAAAAAATAAGTAGCTTTGAGCTACTTAATTCTAGCTGAATTCTTGTGTACTTGTATTTAATCACCATACCAACACTACAACCACCACCACTCCTACAACCACTCCACCACCACCACCACTTTGCCACCATCACCACCACTTCACCATCACCACCACTTCTACCATTCCAGCACCACCATCACCACTCCACCACCACTTCATCACCACCACCACCACCACCACTCCACAACTCCCACCACCACCACTACACCACCACCACCACTCTCCTATCACTCCATCACCACCACCACCACCACCATTACCACACTGCCACCACCACTACCACACCGCCGCTGCCACCACCACAATGTCACCATTGCACAACTATCACTCTACCGACACCACTTATTGCCACAATTATACCATCATCACTCCCCACCACCACTCCAACACCACCACCACTCCATCATCACCACCACAATCACCATTCCACCTTTACTATAAGTACATTTTAACCATTAGTAAATTAAGAGAGATCAATCAAAACTAAAATTATTTTATCATTTTTTTTAATTCAGTACTTAATATGTTTATCAAACAGTTTTTCAGTTTAAAAAATTCAGTATTCAGCTTTTAGTACTTAATTTTTCAGCATTCAGATTCAGTTTTCAGTTTTATCAAACAGACCATAACTCATTCATGCTACTTACCCAAAAAAAAAAACTCATTCATGCTATGCAGCTTTCAAGTGTTTACTTGATTTATTCCCTCTAACCATTCAGCTCTTGTTGCTGTTGCTGTTGTTTTTTTTTTTTGCTTTCATTAGGAAAAATCAAAACTTCGAGAGGCGGAGATAGGTTGAGATTTTGTGAGCAGCAGTAGTAAGAGGGTATCGTGCACTCTTTGAAGGTCTTTCAATGCTTTTCTTTGCTTATGTTCTGATTTCATTTTTCTCCTTGTGATGAATGAAATTCCTTTACTGGTAAAAAAAAAAATGAGAACATTCAGCTGTGACACCCTTTCCATTAATCTTCTCATTATATGTATGCAACAGACCATATATTTTTTTTTGCTAAGCAACGGACCATATATTGCCTTAATTAAAAGGTTGGACCCTCTCATGTGAGCTGGTAATCCATCTTCTATCATTGACCCTCTTTGTATGGAGTGGTGCCAAAGGAGTTGACAACATCTGAGAGAGGTTTCAAATCTAAGACCTAAATCCTGAGTAGTGCCGGCCCCGACATTTGGGTTGCCCTAACCCAACCTCATGATTTGTTGCCCATTTACAATAAAGTCATACAAAATAAAAAAATATACAAGTACAAAAAAAAAATCAAAATTACATCATAAAAAATGTAAACCCCGGTTATAGTGTGATAAGCACCCGAGAATGTAATGTAGGGTGCGCTAGTATCTAGTTTTAGTTTATTTTATCACTTAAATTAGTTGTTTTGATTGCTTTTTGCTCGCAAGGTATTTCGGTTTTGTTTTGTAGGAAATCGCCTAAAAACGGAGCTTTAAGGCCCGACGGTGCTCAACACCAAGCCAAAGCAGCCCGACGGCTCTTGTTGAAGACCCAATGTCAGGCAAGGCAGAAGGCATGGCATGGCAAAGATGGCCCGTCGGCTAGCAAGGCCAGAAGCTGAAAAGCCCAGGATTACAAAGCGGTATCGATACAAGGTTTTGCTGTATCGATACTGGTTGGTTTTCTGCGACCGAAGAGTGATGGACGAAAGTGATCCAGTATCGATACACCATTTCCTTGTATCGATACCAAGTGCCCACGTAACAGATTTCTGGAGCATCTTTTTGAAATATTCTGTGCGCGTACCATGGAGAATATAAATAGGAATGATGTCATTGTACCAAACAAGTAGTAATTTTTGTATTGCATAGCTCTTAGATCTAGATCTATATTTGAATTGTTCTTGCTTGTTCTTCATTTTCAACCTTTATTTCTGCATTTTCTACTTAAGTAAGTTAATTTTTACTCTTGTCACCTTCATTAAAGTTGTTCTAAATTACTTGATCTATCTTTCTATCTAATTATCTTTTAGGGTTGTGTTTACAATTATGCTAGTTAGATTTTCACTTGCTTCTATCTTCGTAGATATGAGTGAGTAGCTTTTCAAGGTTGGGTCATGGGGTGATTAGCACCCTATGACTTGAGTAAAAATTGCATTTTTCACCAAAAAGTTTGAATCTTTTGGTTCAAAAATTGATGTGTAGTTCGGGTTTGTTTATCAAATAGCTGAGGTGTTAACCTCCTTGATCATGTGTAGGTAAGAGCCTCGCCTACTTACCACACATGATGCTTGGAGCTCTGACGCTCAAGGCATTTGCTAAATAAATTCTAGAGCTTGCTTGGTGATCGAACCCTTCTATCTTCCGGGATTAAGAGCCTTAGTTGAGCATCTTAAACCGTGTAATTGGGTGAAAATGTAGTTTTGCTTGAGTCGTGGGTGTTAGTGATTCCTAGACCTAACCTGCTTTTTAATCTAGTTTATTCTCGTTTAATTTAGCCATTTTTACTTTCCACCGCATACGTAAAACAAAGTTGGCTGCCTAAAAGCTGAAAACCTTGCTTACATCTACAAATCCAGCAAAGCCGTATTAATTATCCCTGTGGGTACGATCCCGGACTTCCGGATTATTATGCTTCAATTGGACGCTTATACCCTACGCTTGGGGTGATCTATTGGATATATCGACGAACGAAGCATAGTGTTTTATGATTAGCACAATCCGATTCAAGGAAAATAAATTCTCCTTACAGTTTTTGAAGCAAAATATTCAATTGAGTTATCGAACTTTACTTATCCAAGAACTCGTGACCCGTTCCACTAACTTTTGATTTTGGGGCTTTTTAGTTGATATATGTGAGGAGAATGGCTTATCTCGAAAAGTGTAAGAAGTTAAAAAAGTCCCAAATGCCCAAAAATGCTTTTAGTGGAACGGCATCTCATTTTCAATTAAGATCATAGCCAATCTCTTTAATCTGTCTTGCAAAATGGTAGTTTGAAGGTAAAAATAAAAACCGTGTTAGCTTGCTTGATTTGTGACTTTTTTTAATCAAATGTAAGAACATATCACTTGTACATTATTGTTGTGTTTGTTAAATCGAATTTTTTTAATAAAGTAATTAATTTTCACAATATCATGCATTGGGAGGGAAATCAAAATGAGGTAGATCAAAAGTGGAGGAAAAAAAATAAAGGAGCACAGAAGGACCAGGTATCGAACCCCAAAAACTTGAAATTTCAACAGCTTACAACCTTACATGACCACTGCACGAAGGCAATCGCCTGTGCTAGTAATGGAAACTTTTTTGTATATATATGTTACGTAAGTTTTTTTTTTTTGGGTTGCCCCAACTCGGGAGTTGCCCAAGACCAAGGACTTGCAGGGCTTACCTCGGGGCCGGCCCTGATCCTGAGGTCCTAAACCTTGACCACTAGTCCAACTTGTCAAGGTTAGGCGCTCTCTCTCTCTCATGGGAGAAGTTTATACACATCACAAGGCGGCAGAGTTACTCCATAGGTGGTTGCTTCGACATTTTGTTAGGACAAAGTTAACTGTTGCTTAGAAGCTACTCCAGCATTTTATGTTAGGATAAGGCATGAAAACTAAGTCCAGCCAACAAATGGAGGGTTCAAAATTTCCAAAAAGAAAAAAAAGGAAAAAACAGACAAAATGAAAAAGGAGATATCGGATGATTTGTTGTTTTCATCAACACATGCAAGGTTTGTTGACAGTATTCTTAATCTCCCTTTCATGGGGTCGAATGTCTTTTAACATTTTGAAAACTGACTAAACTCTATAGTATATGTCCCTCGAAGGCAAAATATTGCGATTTGTCCATCTGTGGCCTTAAATAAACTATACAACAATCTCTATCAACTTTACGTTTTCCTTAGGGTGCTTTTGGTGTTTTGTTTGGTTTTTGGATGTAGATTTCAGATTTTTTGGTGCGGTTGGCTTCTTGCCTTCTTTTTCTTTTGTCTTTGGTTCTCGGGTGGTGTTTTGCCGGTGTGCCCGAGATCCTTTAAATCTTTGTTCTCTTCTCCAAAGATTAATAAAATCTTTTTGCTTAGAAAAAAAACCCCCCCTTCATTACTCTCATAGTTTTTTGGTAAATGTCATTTTCGCAATGTTTTAGCTGGTGGCTGTGAAAATCACTCTCCTTAACTTAAATAATTAATCTGATCAATGAGACTCAAATCTGTATGCAATTTTTTTGAAAGGTCAATTTGAATCTTTTAGATGCAATACTATGCTAATCATAAACTTATAAATAAATATTCCGAAGTACCAAAAAGGGGAAAAAAACTTATAACTCAATTTAAATCTTCGCGCGATTTGAGTTCTTCCGCAAGAGTATTTCCTGTTAGATCAAGCTTTTACTTCAGTTTTGCCAAGAGGCCTTCGGCCTAACAACATCAGGGGTGCCTTAGTTGCCATGAGAAAGTAGGTCAGAAATTAACTTCACTTCCAATGTGCTAATTTAAGAATTCTAACAATACTAACTTTCGTAGATTAAAAAAGGCTGGTGATTTTGCCACTTCCTTTTTTGTTAACGCCACTCCCCTGCAAGTGTATTTTTGGTGCAAAAATACACTTGCAGGGGAGTGGCGTTAACAAAAAAGGGAGTGGCAAAATCATTTCCCTTAAAAAAAAAAAGAGGCTTACTTCAACTTTTAGTACTCCCTCCGTCTCTTTTTTAGAGTCCAATATTTCATTTTGGGTTGTCCCTTAATAATTGTCCATTTTGTAAAGTTAGTGGGTAAAAGTTGGTGAATTTTCCATTTTGCCCCTAAAAGTAGATTCCATTTTGAAAAGTTAGTGAGTAAAAATGTAATGATGATATTTCCATAGAGGGTAAGGAGGGAAAGTGGAGGTAAAAGTTGATGTGAAAAGTGTAATGATGATGTATTTTTAATAAGTTAAAATTACGAAACAGGACACTTAAAAATGGACGGAGGGAATAGAATTTAGCAATGTGGGCCCCCAAGCCGCCTGGGCCAGATTTCTGTTCAGGCCTACAAAACGGGCCCCTGTTTTTGGAGTTGGACTGTCCTCTTGCTTTCCTTTCGTAGGCCCAACGGCCTGCTAATCTTCAGTACACTAACCCATAATAATTTAGAGTGGGCTATGAGTATGTTTCGGCCCATTGGTCCTGTGGACCCATCATATGATTCCAATCGTGACCCATACACAAATTCAGGTTGATTGAATCTCGATAGCTGCTTGATCGAATGCAAGAGAAATGGTATTCGATTGAATAGCTACCAAAGCCCAACCAAAAAGAATTCTTTGGAGTCCACGATTCATTGTGTTCAGAAAAAGAAAGACAAAAAAGAATACGTGATTTGCTCTGCTACGCCTCTACTAATGGATGATTCAGATCATCGAAGAAGATGGTGGTAAGCCCACTTTACCCCAACTAAATGGTGCAATCCTATTTAAGAGCAGCAGAGAGAAATCAATTGCAATTGCACATTCAAATAGTTCGATCATGCAATAATTGTCGCCATTCGATCTCCTCTTTGAAAATTCGCTCAGATAAGCCAATAATACAAATTATTAAACTTCTACAAATACGTACCCGAGGGGAAAAAGAAAATTGAAAAAGAAAAATGTCTTAAAAGTGAAGAATACGTTACACAAAAGCTTAATTAGATTTGTCCATAATATGACTGAACCTTCTTAGTCTTGATGTACCTGTAGTAAACATATTGAAGGATGATCTGCGTTGTTGATTGTTAAGGTGAAACAAAACACAGCAAGTGATGATATGTTTTTGGGTGCCGAGCGGGTACCATGTGGCAGTACCCGTCGGGAATTGGGGGGATGGTGATGTGCAGTGGAGTGCGCAGCACTGTGCTGCGCACCTCCGACAACTTGGATTTCATCTCGGCAATGAATGACTCTCGATCGTTAGTTGCCGAGATGAAACTCGAGCCGTCGGTTGCGCGACTAGGCGCCCAACTAGTCGGTTGTCTAATCTAGGTGTCAGACCATCGCCTAGCGCCTAGGCGGGGACTAATCGACCTAGGCAGTCCGCCTTTTAGAACACTGCGTAAAGGTGGAAGGAATATGACTCCTTTTAAGATCTACTAGAGAAACAACCCTACAAGTTGACAGTGTAATTCAAACTTGACTTTTAGTTAGTTAAGGTTTTCAGTGGATTAAAGTTTCAGATACCTAAATCCTCGATCCCCCTGTATCAAAAAAAACGGTGGAAGATGATAGATCATTAGATCTCTTTCTTCTCACTGCATGCATGAGCATGGTCATAATTCTTGATGATTAAGTTACGAAAGGAATGGGTGGGAATGTTTACTACTGCACGTGCAATTCGTACTATGTGTAAGGCAGGCAACATCAGTAAAAGAGAAAGGAAAATAAGGATGTGGGTAGTACCTAGGAAGAAGAATGCGAGGGGAACAAGGAGGAGGAGAGAGACACTGTGCTTAGACGCCATTGTCATTGAGTTCACAGAGAGAGAGAGAGAAGAGAGAGAGAGAGAATTCAGTTTTACAGCAGAGGGAGGAGAGACATGTGTAGAGTGGGTTGTCGTGGCTGGGGTTGTGGGTAGTTAACAGTACCAAGCAACCAAATTTATAGATTCACGGTTGGGTCCCACCCACACTCTCACCATTTCTTGTTCGCGGTTAGTGCAGCTCCGGCCCGCACTACAGGGGCTGTAGGGCGGCTAATCCGGCAGTCTATTTCGACGCCGACTGCTCGAATTTAATTCGAACTTTTATTGATCTGGACTGTCCATTGTTTGGATTAAAATTTGAGCTGTCCATTGCTAAAATGGACGGCCGGATCGACCGCCTTACAACCCTGTAGGGCACCTCGCCGGTTTGGGACTTCTTCATTTTCATGATTGACAATTGTAATAGAATTCTGATGTTTAATTTAGGACCGGCTTTAGGCATACGCGGTTCTCAAATTTTTATCCAATCTCGGGTTACTTCAATTTTACACTCACATATTATGTTTTTGCTGCTGAAAAAGCGAGAAGAGTGATATGTCTACGAAAGGTTTTCAAATTAATAGAATCACTATTCAGTTTTTTCTACTTATATTTTTTGTGAATAATTGTAATATTCTCTTTAAAGTTAATTTTACGTTTTTAATTTTTAGTTGTAAATTATAAAGAGGACCCCAGTGAAAAAGCTCCCTTCGGACTCCTAAATACTCTCTCCGTCCGGATTTAATAGTCCTTTTTGGGAGTTTGTGTCACTTTTCAATTGATTATATCTTGTAATTTATAATGTTTTATGTAATTTTGAAAACATTGTCTTATAGAACTAATTGAGATCTATCGAACAAGATCTATATTGGATATAAAATTTATTACTAAAACCAACCAGATTATTCAGTGAATATAGGAGGGGTTTTGGGACTGTTCAGACTCTCCAAACTCTAGGAGCTGCTCATCACACACCCAACCATCAGGACTCCGTTTGCCCTGATAGTCAAGCAACCTTTACTTTTCATGCAAATCCATGCCTGTGCTCTCAAAATATATCTGTCTTGGATATTTTTTGTGCCTCTTCTATTAATATCTCAAAATATACCGGTTCAGATTGTGGGCTCCTCTTTCAAGAGCTCCAATTCTCACAAAGATTGTGCTTCTATCATATCTCTCATATCGGCTGTGAGTTAGTCCATTGATAACCATATGCTACATTTAAACATTCACACTAATGATTCTTATCTTTTCCAGCAGTTGAGAAGCTTTAAGGAGTTCTCGACAGTTGCAGCCCCTCTAATTTTTGACTTTTGCTTTCTAGCTCAAGAACTTCACACCTGCGCTAGGGCTGTAAACGAGCCGAATCGAGCCGAATATTAGAATGTTCAGATTCGTTCATTAAGTTTTTTAGCGAACTCGAGCTCGAGCCGAACTCAATGAAAATTATGACGAGCCAAACTCGAACCGAGCTTGCCTAGGTTTGGGTTGAACTCGAGCTTGTTCACGAGCCTTAACGATCCAATAAAATCATATTTTTATGCTATCATACAGGTCTAAAACTACAAATAAATTCGTCATTATGTACATAAATATGTTCATATACATATAAAATGATAAAAACATATACATAAGTAAATTTTTAGTAATTATAAACGTTTAGACTTGTACAAGTTTTAAAATTTTCACTATATATTTATATAAAATCCCCATGATACACATATACTCCAGGTTCGCGAGCCTAATCGAGCCGAATACTGTTGCGTTCATGTTCGGCTCATTTATGAAACGAGCCTAAAATTGAGGTTCAGGTTCAGTTCATTTAGTAGACGAATCGAACTCGAACGAGCCTTTACCGAGTCGAGCCTCGAACAGTTCACGAACGGCTCAGTTCATTTATAGCCCTACCTGCGCGCAATATCACCTTATGCGAGCGCATCAGAGTTCAAGCTCTCCTTTTGGCAAAGTTTGCGGCCGCTTCCAGGATTCACTCTGAAGTTAATATTTCTTATCCCTTTGACACCGGATAACCTTTTCAAGTGGATCTTTTTTGCTTTGGGAGTTGCCTTTCTTTACGCTTGTTGTTCTCTTCTATCTTTCTAGACTCAGTTTATGTTTCTTTTTGTCTTTGGGGCTGTATTTATCTATGACTCTTGTAATGACTTTTCTCTATTTATGAAGTTCTTTTTTTGATGTCAAAAAAGAAGAAGATATAACTCATTTTTTATCCGGTTAGGATTGAACTAGGGACTATTAAATCCGGACGAAGGGAGTATTTAGAGCCAAAACCTCGGTTACAACGTAGAAGTATGAAAGTGAATTTTTCGAATTGGAGGATGCTGGTGTGCAGTGGTGTGTGCAGCACCGTGCTACACACCTCTGAGCCGCCGGATCATGCATATAACTGAGACCACATGTTCTTTCTCTTCTCCACTTCTTTCACTATGACTTGTTGAATCATCTTTCTTGTGTTTTTCAACTGTGGATTAGTTATTTCGGTTTTCCTATACGATCGAGTATTCTATCAAAGCTCATCTTTCCATCTAAGGCAAAAATTGACTGTAAATCGAACAAGAAAAAATCAAACAAGAACAATGCCAAGATTCCATTCCACTTACAATGCATGTGTTACCATACCAATTAAGAACTGAAACTCCACGGATGAGCACTTGTTATCAGTAGCTACTGTATGGCTTGATCCGTATCTGGGTGAATTTTTTGTAGATGTCTTATGACTTGTTTGAATGGGTATGGTTTTTCCGTTTGACCAAAAAAAAAAACAAAAAACTTGAGGGAATTATTGCTTTCTCCTTCAAGGAATATTTTTGCGTATCCACTTGTGTGGTATACTCAGGTCATCTCCAATAACAACACTAATTAGCCCGCAAGGTTTAGTTTGGTTGATTGGTGAATTTGCTCCCAAACAATTGACCAGGGTTTGATTCTTGGGGTCAGGTCAATAGAAAATAATTTTTATGAATTTCCTAGTCCCAAGTCCTAACGTGAATGACTTACTTTTGATGGAGCCGGGGAGGGAACTAGTGAATACGTATAGAAAGTTCATTTCTATGCATTTTTTTTTTCTAGGAATATCCCTCTTGAGATCCATTGTAAATGAAAAAAAAAAAACCACCAGTTAAAATCGATTCTTTTGTATCTTCCTAGTTGTAGTGTAACACTGTCGAAATTATATCTAGAATTTTGATTATCTGTCGGTCTTGGTCGACAAAAGAAGTTGTGCACTGCAACATTTCCCAATTATTTGATATATTTGTGGAGGAAATGGCTTAATTCTCTGCCGTCTGTGTTTCGATTGCAAAAAGCAGTCTGTGCAATCCCCGTCGTCCAAAAGTGTCTTCAATGGTTAGATTTTGTTGAAAGACTCTTCACGGGAAGAAACTATTCTTTCCGCGAATAATCTTTTTAAAATTTGAACCATTGATTGCTGAGACTGAGATGAATGGACGAGATGAGACTACAAAGGCTTTCGATCTCTGCAGTCCAATTTCAGTATCCAATAAAAGAAATCAATTCATGACCCATCTATCGCGTTACCCGTCTTTCATTCTAGCTTCACAGCCCACCTATTGAACCTAAAACCTCTTGATTCGAATTGCATAACCATCCAAAACGGAGCCAAATTGTGCCAATCCTTCTCGAGCGAGCACGACGACGAAATCCCTTGTCTTCTGTTAGAGCTGAACAAGAGGGGCCTAAACGGACGGAAAGGCGACAAGCCCACGTTGCCGCACGCGAGGATCGATATCAACTACGCGACTCTTTTGCGCATGTACAACTGAATATTACTAACAAGATTCGAGTACAAAATGGACTGAATAGCTAATGTTCGAGTGAAAATTAACGCTGTTTGCTTGTGCCAAATGCAGTAAAGATATAAAGATATACCAAAACCAACTGCATTAAATTCTCAACAAAAGACCAAACAAAAACCCAACACACGTAAGGATGAATTCACGCGGTTTTCACCAGAAATGTTTTCCCAGTAAAGCCCGACTGGCCTGCAGAGATGACACCCCTTAATTGCCCCAAGGTGACTGAGGAAGGGTTACCAACCACTTCTCTCATTGGGAGAATGAGGTCAAGTTGGTTAGAATCCGTGTAGCTTGGCGGGTTTGCTCCCCACGCAATTGCTAGGGTTCGATCTTGGGGTATTCGGTCGGCGTGAATGATCTATTTTTGACTAGATAGAGGAGGGGATTAGTTGAGGTGCGTGTAAGCTGGCCTGAACACCCCCGACGATTGAACGGAAAAATGAAAAAAGAATCCGTGCAGGATATCATAACCAAAACCCTGTCTGTTGTGTTGTCAGTCATATAGAAGACATTTGCATATGGTAAGGTGGTAACCTAGCTTTTGGAAGCCTTCAAATTTCACCCACATTTGACCACACAAAAACAAAAATTGAACAATCTTTGGATGTCATACTAGTCATTTGGATGTTTGCAGTGAGTTTTTTAATCTTGTAGCCTGGTTGGGTAACTCAAGATCCTCTTATATGATGATTTCCGGCATGATACTAATTTAATGCAAAATAAGACCATCACAGTCTCATCTCATTGTGACTATCCAATCTGTTAATTATTTAGGTCTTGATATGTAGATCATAAGTGAAAAAATTAGTTTGATCGGATATCGTATCCATCTCAATGAGTCATGTTTGATCTATGAGGAATGGACAGTCTAATGTTGATTGCTCCTAAGACAAATATAATTCGACCAAACTTCAATCGATGTCTGAGCAACCTAACGTTTTGCCTTAAGAAGTTACAAATCGAGGTAAAATGAACGGCTCCAATCGTTTAAAAAGAAACCTCGTAATGAGTCTCATTTTACATGATATGACGCCATGAGGGCTCATCACATGAATTGGATTCTTTCTCCGGTTAGGTATCCATGATCCAGGTCCATGGGCCAGTGCCACAGTACTTGATCCTACTGGACTACTACTCGAGGACAAAGTAATGAGCTCAGCTATGGGTACTGATGACGACGGTGCACAGATCTGTGCATGGAGGACACTTCCGATTCCCACTCAAATGATCCAAATCGTTCATTAATTTAATGTTCTTATTTTTCATTCAGAATTCAAGATCCTACATTCTAGTAAAAGAAAATTTGGAACATTAAATCAAGCACTTACAGTTATCCTATAAACTCGTTTTATTAGTTATTTTGAAATTAATGAATGGATCGATACATTTGTATGAGACACAAAAGTGGGCTCCACATATCGATCTGTGCACCATCGATGCACCCTTGGTAAGTGCCCGTAGAATTACGCCAAAGAAATATAGTAGTACCAAATTGGCCGACAATGTGAAGTCCTTCGTAGCAAGGAAGAGCTATCCAATATGTACAACTGTAATGCCTGATTTCAGGGGAAATGAACATGGAGAAAAACCACAGGCCTTTCAAACCCACTAAGCAAAAAAAAAAAAAAAAACAATCAACACCGCTGCAAAAAATGATGCAATGTGAAAAACATAATTCGATTTTAAGGTTTTGAAAATCAATACTCCAAAGCTTACATGTCAAAGGATAATCAGTAATGCACGCGAAAAAATTATGCTCGGAAACTGTCATGAAAGCAAGTTAAATAAGCATGCTTAATGATACGTGGGATTATAGGAACTCCAGGTCACCAAGTCCACTTAAAAAATTTCCTTACCTGCATTAGATTTTAGAGTTGCATGCATTTGAGTCCAAGGAATCAGTTTATCTGCAAAAAAAAAAAAATGGAGGGCGTAAGGCGGCATAGTGCAACGTAGTGTGCAGTGCACCTACTATCGCGCTTATTGCCCTCAAAACCAAAACAGGAGCCTGGGGCACTAAGTAACACCTTTTAGGAGTATAAATAAGGAATAATCCTATGTACAGTTGGATGACTTAACAATTTCATAAAACGGTATAATCTCTTGTGAGAACCTTGGTGAGTAATTTTAGCAATGGTCTTGACTCTTGAGAGGCATGGCGGTAATTGCAACAGGGGAGCCTAAAAACAAGACTGAATCCCAATTCGTTAGTGATGAAATATTACCCTGCACAATAAAACTTGACAGCCACATATCGGGGCAAGCCTCATCCATTACTTGCATATCAGGAAATAATTGAAAAGAAGGTAGAATCCCACGAGGCAAGAAATTTCAAAGGAACATTAACCCACTGGGCAATCAATGGTACAGAAACATTCAAAGACAATGATTTTAGTTATCAAGTCAAGGAGGTAAAATTTATTCATTGTTTTCTCAAAGTGTTTCAGGGCAAGTTATAACTTCTTGGTTTTTTAATTACATAGCATCGGTTTACCAATTCCTAGGACTGGTAATGGCCGGAAGTTGAGATATGTAGCAAAAGAAAGATATGCACAAGCTAAGCCTACGTATATTTTGAACCAGATAGACGAGCAAAAGGTAAGAAATACAAAAATGCCAGTCAAGGCGACAACCACCGAGAAATTTACCAAGCCTTTGAAGGTTGATAGTTCTTCTTCGGTCCCTTGTTGGGGAAAATGACCTTCAGCAACAAACTGCGAGAGCAACTCATCTTTGTGCTGGAATGCATTTATCAACCAAGTAGCAGCCTCACTTTCAGATAATGGCATCTCCTTAATAGGAATACGCTGAACATGAATATGAACTTCTGAAGGATCCACGCCACTTAGATTGTCCACAAAAGAAGGGCACTGATGTTTGTACGCGATAGTGATATCATAAACTGCAATAAAATGATAACAAGATCTTGATCAACTTTGGAGCTAATAAAAATACACTTACCAGATCAATCAAAAACCAAGGACTGCTCCCTAGTCCCTTTTCATAGGAAATGCCAGCATATAACTTAATCAGATTTCCTACTGGAAACTCAACCCCACACCGTTCCCATGTTACCATTGCGGATATAACTCTCGAGGTAACAGCTAGTGGTTTGTTGATGTTTTCATTCCCATGAATCCCATTAACCTCAAATTGTTTGGTTTCCCGCAAAATGCATTAGCATAGAAACAGATCTCTATACAAGTACACATAAACCTACTAAATTCTATATAATACATTACTGAAATGTCCAATTTACAAAGTGAGTTGAACCATGGACAATGACAATACTACTCTGAGAAGTACATAGGAGTTCAGATTGGCAAGCAAAACAAACCAAGGAGTGCAGACTATGACAATGGTGGAGGTGCTACAAGGCACAAGCAGTGGTGGTAGTGACAATGGTCCAGATAATACGGAAGATGAAATCTCATGTTATTATATCAACTGGACAGAGATAAATGGCTTATGCAACTTTAATTTGCCTAATCCTATTTTTTCAAAGACATACGTAGAGGCTTTTCAGTCACAATTTTTTTTAAACTGAATGTTATAAAACGAAAGTAATTCCTTACAGGGTCCACCCAATGATAGTTCCTAAACTTAGTTTCCAAGGTACTGACACCGTCACTGAAACTATTCAGGGGAAAGGAGACCCTATTTCCACAACATCTGCCAACTAAGGATGTATGACTGATGGAGTGAATTATAGTAAGTTGAGAGAGCGTTATAAGTAACACAAATTTGGTTTTGCAGACATGCTACAAAGGCAAAAGCATGACATACTTAGGACTTAAGATCTCAAATATCAGCACAATGTGCTCAAACCAATGCATGACACATTTTGATGAACAAAAGAGTCCGTGAAAAATCTGAAACAATAGATGAGCCGGATCTAAATGAAAGTCGTGAAACAGAAACCTGGCAAAAAATTGGTCATGTAAGTACGTATCAAGGTCCACAAAACTGATTGAACAGTGCTTGAATCCTCAAATATTTTCGGCACTATTTCACATTGTAATAAGTAAAGGGAATGATTTTCACACTCCCTTTTCTTATATCCACACTCTTTTTTTTTAGTGAAAAAATACATACACTTTCTGGTAACGAGAATAATAAGCAAACTTCCTCCCAAACAGCAACGGGAGAAGGATATCTGCCCAATTAGCAGAAAATACATGGCAAGTGGCGGCAACACTTCAAACTAAACCTAGGCCCTAGAATGAATGCAATAAATCATACTAACAACATTAAAGACAGAATAACAACCTGCATCCAAGGACCCCCTCAGAATTTCCAAACATGTGCAGAAACCCTTGGTTTTAGGAAGCAAAACATTCTTCAATACAGGTAATCCATTTTCAGCTGCAAACTTTTGATTCCTTTTGCACTTTTGTTCACTGAGAAAAGGCAAGAAATTTCATTAGATACAAGTATGACGATGGTCCGTTGTATTTACAATTCAACCGTACCAACAAACCATGCTAAGGGTTAAAAGATGCAGATAGCATTCGTCAAACATAATCAATAAATGGACGCCATGACTTCCACATATCTTTCACAATTCTGTATTTGCTATCCAAAATCTGGTGTAATATCAGTTGCATCAATCAGGATATAAGGTTGCTTAAAAATAATAAAACAAAAGGTAACATTTGCTTTTAGAAGGATGCATATACAAAGAACAAGGTACAGAACTCGAGTAAGAGAACAAGGAATAAGAACTCACGTAAAATCAGTTCCTTCTGGGAAAACAGCAAGCCACAAGGGATCCAAAGGATTAGCAAAAGTCGAAAGCATTTGACGCAAAATTGGCTCATCAATTTCCCACTTTCTCTCCACTGGGATGAACTCCAGAATATGAAAACCCCAACCAAAGATGGGTAGTTTCATTAAACTGCTCTTAAGGACATATTTGATGTAGCCCAAGCACCCCTTTCGCAAAGCAAGATCCCACATATACATCCAATCAACCTCAGTTCTATGGTTGGCAATAAGTACAACACGTTCCATTGGTGGAACAGTTTCCCCAGAAAAGATAACTTTTGTTTTGTTAACCTTCTCAAATAAGAAGGGCCACAAAGACAGCCAAAGACCGAAAAAGAGAGACGTTTTCTTTCTTCTTAAATGTATTATGCTAAAAAAGCGCAACAAAACTGCTGCAATAGGCCCAAAATATACTAGAAACATAAAAGCTGCAGAAAGAAGAAGCACTAAACATATCAAACCCCTAAAAACCCTAAAAGGAGTCAACTTGCGATGCTTTAAACCATCATTAGAACTGAGGGCTGGGCAAACTTCCATATTCGCCGACAAACACTTCAAGCTTCAAAGCTTACTCCTCATAGCTCCTACAAAACATTAAGCAAGATGATACATATCTAAGTTATTTGGGTAAAAAGGTGATGTTTTTTGGTATGAAAATCAAGAAGGAATGAAACCCTCCACCCCCCAAAGTATGCAGGATTCTCTACAACTAGCTATATTAACCCAGAGATGCGATGCAATGAGTGTTGCCGACAGACAAAAAATGGCCATTAATGACAATTGGGAATAGCCATATGTCTGCACTATTCTAAACATAGACAAGCGGCTTGAAATAATAATAGTTGAGGTAATACTATAAGTATCGCAAACAGGACAGATTGTGGCCATCCAAAGAACAAAAACTTATACAACAACAACAGAACCCATGTAGTCCCCAATCATTGGGGGTATGGGCGGGGGAGGATTGGAGATAGACCTAACCTTTGGCAATATGCACAAAGTGATTGCTCTCAAAACACCACTGAAACAGTGCCCCCCATACCTGTTTTGCTGCGGAACCATGCCCCCAAATCAAAGAACACAAACTTATGCCAAACAGAATTTAGCTGGTCTAAATATTTCATTTTAACAAAGCGATACAGTAGACTCTTTAATGACCACCAATATAAGAGATCTTGGCCCAAAAAATGGAATAAATGATCTTTTGCCAACTGAGACACACAGTAATCACATGTTAAGCCCCTGTAAAGCAGGTCAATTATCATGTAAAAAATTTCTCATGAAGAAGCCTTTAATGTCCATCCCAATTTGTGATTTCTATAATTCTTACTTCCTTTAAAAAACTATATTTTCCCATGACGAACAACCGGAACAATTACTACTAAACATTCTTCTACATTTTTCTTCGTACACCATACATTAGAACAAACAGACAACAGGAAACCCAAAGATGGAGAGAATCATGCGCCCGCCCATAGAATCCGTACAACTAAGAATGAGGTAACTTTTAATCAAAGATTCAAACTACACAGTACACACCGTCAAAGCATTGACTTTCAATGAAACCCTTCTAAATTTAAACAAACAGAACAAGAATCTGACAATAAAGACAAAGACCCAAACCTACAAAGAAACAAAATTGCTCATGATACTATCTAATCATCATATCTATAAGATTCATCCCCAGAATCAAACTACCTGATTGGAAAGAGTCAATGATAGAATGGCCAGTCCACACAACCTAGAAATTTCTCGACCTCCTAGAGAATAGATTTTCCAAAAAAAAATGCAGCAATTTCTATATGCAACCAAACAGACAAAACATCAAGAAAACAAAAGCAGAATCAAATCGACGGCACTTGGGTCCCACATGGATGGAGCCCACACATCATGTCTGTATCTGCGCACATTTTTCCGTATCATTATTGTGCACAATATTCCTCATCAACAGATTCATTACTAATGAAGAGGATGAGGATTTACGAGCTGGGTTCGCTGCAGACGTTCTTGCTGGTGTTCGCCGGAAACATAGCGCCGGTGGACCACCGGTGGAACCAGCACGGGTTGGGAGGGGATAACTTTCGTGGGCTTTGCAGGGATTTGCATCCCGGTCCGGTTAGCCTTTTGCATTGTAGCGGGAAAGGGAAGCCGTGGGTGAGGCTGGACTCGAACCGGCCGTGCCCGTTGGATGCTCTGTGGGCACCTTATGATCTGTTGAAAACTCCATATTTGTTCGAATCTTGATGGAATTTGGAATTCGAATTGAATTGGGTGAGGGAAAATGACGAAGCAAAAATGGTGGGGTTCCGAGATGTTTGGACAGATTCGGATACTGACCGTGTCCAGAGCCGTTGGATGTAAGTAAGTTTTACTTGGATGTGTCGGTATTGTATCCGAATCTGCAGCGGAAGGCAAATATATAGAAAGGTGGGAAGTGTATAGATTCTGTGGATGATGATAACAGTTACTAATATACTGTTAATTAGGAAGATGACTAAAAAAACAGAGGTTTTTTACTCTGTAAATTACTTCGATGGATGAAAAAAAAAAATGATATTTGGTATTTTTGCGAATATTTTTCATTTAGTAAGCATGGATTCGTTACCGAAAAAGTAGTTACCGTGAAATATAGTTTCATATCTTGATCAAAATATGGACTATAATTTTCTGTGTTTATCAATAGTATTGTTTTCATTGCCAATCTTGTAATCTTTCGGTTGTGGTCTCGTGGGTGGCAGATGATTGTCGAGGGAATGCGGTGCCAACATCGTTGGGAAGTCATTTTCTTGTTGTGATGTTTTTTGCTCTTGTCCCATTTTATCTCTGTACAACTTTAATTTACAATTGATTAATAAATTTATTTTTTGTTGTTCAAAGAAATTATTACGTATTGTTTTCATATGTTAGGGAGAATTTTCTCGTCCCCAAACTCTGATTTTGTTGTTTTTTATGTTGCATTGTTTAGTGGACAATTATTGTTTTCCAAAGAACGACAAATTTTTCACAAAATACTTGATGCCCCGTTTCCACTAACAAAAAACACTAAAAACTTAAATGCATTTTACCATCTCGTTTCTACTAACAAATTTTTTTTAGCATTTTACCAACTCGTTTCCACTAACAAAAAAGTTATCAACAAATTTTATTTTATTTTGCTACAGTAACTCTACTCACAAACCCATCAACAACTTATTCACTATCGGAAATATATGACATTTCTCAACAACTTATTTACTACCAGAAACACCTAACAACTTCTCAACCACAAATAAAAATCTACAAAATTTTCACTACCAGAACACCCTTAGTATGAGAAATTGTTAGTTGAATTTTTTTTTTTTTTGGGTGCTTTCGTGAAATGAATTCGAAAGTAGAGAATAAAACTCAACTTGCATTTTCAGCTTTTCCATTTCTACTTTTTGGGTTTTGGGTGTTTGGCAACCCAAAGCCAAACTTTATTTTGAGAAAATGACTTCTTAGATTTTGTATTTATAGAGGCTGAAATGAAAAAAGAGGGTAGGAGTTTTTCAACTTCTCATTTTCCAATTAAACTTGGGTGCAAGGAAAAAAGACATAACTACCACTACCTTTTTCAAAAAATTACTGCATTCTTAACATTGTACTAGCAGTTTACCATAGATGGCCCGACCCTCATTTGATCTTTGTTTGCAGTTTTAATCTTTTGGTGGGTTAGCAAAAGAAAAAAAAAACAAGATGTGGGTTTTGCAGATAAAAAATGTCATTGTTATTTAATAAAAAATAAAAACATTGTTGTAGGCTTTCAATTATCAAAAAATAAAGTAAAAACAAAAAGGATTTTCAAACCAAAAAATATGATCGTTATTCCAAAAAATAAATAATCAGGGGCAATATGGTAAAAAACCAATTCATAATTCATTTTCATCACATATCTCCCAAACACTACTCATGTTGCAAAATGTATTCTGCACATATTATTCAAACACTCTATCAGATTCAAAAACTCATTCTGACCATTATTCAAAAAGCCAAAAAACCAAAAAACAAAAAATGAAAAGCTAATAAGTAAGCTAAAAAATGAAAATGCATGCAAGTACTGTTTGGGTACAAGAGAAGTGGCTGGAAAGCTACTAGCTTGCCAGCTGATTAGATTTCTTTTAGAAAAAGGAACAATCCTTAAAGTAAGAATTTTAAAAGCCAAAAATCAGGGTTTGAACTTTGAACAATACGAAAGTAAAACGAATTACTCCATTTGTCCCTTTTTAAATGTCTATCACGATTTGGCATACTATTTTCAATTGCTTATATCTCAATGTATGGTGTTTAATTAAAATATGCAGCACCACCACCACCACTGTCTTCCTACATTAGAGAATCATCACCACCACCAATGTCCGAATTTGAACGGACAGGTGAAGCCGAGGGAAAGGAAAATATGGGATAACACAAAAAAAACTCTCATATAAAAAAATCGAAAGAGAAAATTATTACTGAAAATGAGGGGTTAGGGGTTATTGAAAGTGAGAAAAGCCATAATTGTGGAGAAAATGAAACACTCGTCAAAGGCAAAGCTCTCCCCTCCCGCTGCCTTGTAAAGGTTGTGAAAACCCTAACGGCCTGTTTGTCAAGTGGAGAATGAAGGGGTAGACCATCCACAGTGGAATAATTAAAAGTGGATAATCAAAAGTTGTAGAGGTCCACAATGGTACAATCAAAATTGAATAATCAAAATTTGTCACATCATCTTTTCAACTTATAAAAATCTAAAACTTGTGACATACTATAGAAAATATTTTTTTAAAAATAGTTTTTAAACTAATAAAAACAGGTTATTGGTAGAAAGGCAAATGCTAACCGGTGCATCATCGAAAATGATATTGGTACCGACGGGATCGGTACTGAAATCATAGGGACGGCCGCGCCGGGCCGTCTCCGGCCACCGGACAGCCGATCCGAGCCGTCCGGTGGCCGGAGACGGCTCGGCACGGCTGTCCCTACGATTTCGGTACCGACCCCGTCGGTACCTGTAGCAACACTCGGTGCATCATAGCACCTCCTATGTGGGCCCATTGAAAATACAATTGCAAGTGTATTTTCCAAGGAAATGCAGAAGTTCTTTACCTTGTACAATAAAATGACATTTTTAGCCCTTCTTATTATTCCTCGTGTTTGCTAGGAAAAGTTTTCTCTCTCCTAAACCCCAAAAGCTGCTCTTTTTAATTTTTATCTTCCTTTGTTTTTTTTTTTTTTTGGTTAAATCTGGTACTCCTATCTTCCCTAGTTTCGAGTCTTTGTTCAACTTTTTTTTGTCAGGAAATGGAACACAAAATCGATCAAGCTCTTATCGATCTCTGCTGAGCTAACTTTTTTATAGGGATTTTTAAAAAAAAATTCAAAATAAATTGAGTGGCTCCGATTATTCATGTATTCGAATTGAATTTCACACAATCTGGTGTATATGTGGTGTGCATAAGTCCATTCTTTCTAACTTTTTTTTTATCTAAGATTATTTTTGGTAATTTTTACTTTTTGTAATTTTTCATCGTAACTTTTGAGATTAATCATTTATCTCAACGAGTTGAATCAGAAAAATATAATAGTATGGACCATGTGGAAAAAAGTTAATAGAAGACAATACTTTGACAAAAAAGACAGCTGTTTCGTATTGCTTTTCATGCTAAGGGAATTTTTTTTTGCTTTTGGTCAATTTTTTTTAATTTTTTTAGACCACTATCATCGAGACGGGGATTAATCCAAAAATTATAGGTAATTGATTTTCACTCTTCTTTTTATAATCACACTCTCTTTTTTCTCCTCTTCTGATATGGGGATTTACAAAATTAAACTACTCAACTTTTCAATTTCATCCCTACGAATTTAAAAAACATACATACCCATATCTGTTTGAACTGATTTTTTATAGGATCTATAAATAATTATTTTAAAATATAAGTATTTTTCTATATTTTCATGGAACTTGGAGAGAGAGAGAGAGAGTTACAGTTACAGATGACGAGGTTGAGAGACGAGTGAGAGATCGACTCCTGCCTTTTCCTTCTCGGTAATCCTTTTGTTTGAATATGTACAATACAATATGCCTTTCAAAAAAAAAAAGAAAAAAAAGAAAATGTACAATACGTTCAAAACATATATATACACCTAATTGCAGTTTTCACCCTTTAATTTTAAGTAATAACAATTTTAACCTCGCACATATCCAAAACGTATCTGAACGTATCCAAAACGTATCGGGGTACCAAAAATTAATGTTAAAATCTGGATACTCTAAAAAACGTATCGGACTCGTATCCGGAACGTATCTGTGTCCGATACACGTGCGGTACGTGACACGTAAACTAAAATAGAGTTATATTGCTTCATAGCCGTCTATAAATAAAAATAGTAGAACGTACATCAAGGATGACTACTAATAAAAGTCTTCTAATAATGACATGTAAATGTTATTCAGACGATCCTTGCCACAGAGGGACGTATTCCACTGTTTGGACCATTGAGAGTTGACGATCGTGTTCAAGACTTCAAGTCGTCACGATGAAATTAGAATTTGGCCGCCGATAGCTTTGACTGCTTTAATTTGAAAGAATTTTGCAAAACAAGTTCAAGAACCGGTGAACAAGCGTAGAGACCCTCCGATTAACTGGGGAGCCTAACGGATCTAGAATGTTCGGATTATAGTTATAGCTGACATGGCCGGGGTAGGAAATATTGATCCGGCACAACGTCGCGAGCTAGCTACGTCACCAGACTCCACCGATGTGAAAGTTAAATTGGAGTCACCTCTCCCAATCATTTGTTCCCAAGTATCCAGTTCAAGACCGATGGGAGAAGAGCAAACCTTATGTTAGCTACTCTAACAACTTGAGCTGCCACCACGGTGGTAACTGGTATCATTACGTTCTCTCTGCGTAAATACTTGTGTTTCTACGTACCTTTTCGTCTTTTATATATTTTACATCTAAAACAACAAAAATATATTCTGTTATTCTTTTTTGGTGTTTAGCCACGCATTGAAAGCTACAAGTTTAGTCCAGTTTAGAACTTGCCATATCAAGGGTGCCGTGCATTATAGGGTACATTAACTCATTCATGCTATGCAGTTTTCAGGTGTTTACTAGATTTGTTAATTCCCTCTAACCATTCAGCTTTTGTTCTGTTGCTGTTGTTTTTTTGCTTTCATTAGGAAAAATCAAAACTTCGAGAGGCGGAGAGTTAGGTTGAGATTTTGTGAGCAGCAGTAGTAAGAAGGTATCGTGCACTCTTCAAAGCTCTTTCAATGCTTTTCTTTGCTTATGTTCTGATTTTATTTTTCTCCTTGTGATGAATGAAATTCCTTTATTGATAAAAAAAAAAAAGATGAGAACATTCAGCTGTGAGACCCTTTCCATTAATTTTCTCATTATCGGCCCGTTTGGATGGAGGATATGATTTTGGATGGATATAGAAGAAGGGTGGATTTGAGGGTGGATATGTAATGAGGGTGGACCCACCTCCTAAGAAGTGTGGATTTGTAATCCAATGTTTGGATGATTTTTTTGGAAGGGGATTTAAATGGTGGATTTTATGGGATTATATGTTAAATGACTGAATTGCCCCCACAAATATTTAAACTTAATTTCATTTTAGAAAAATATTTTTTCCGAAACAAATTAAAAGTGAGCCATAATTTATTAGAAAAAATATTAAATAACATGTATATGTATATGTCAATATAGATCTAGAATGGTCGACAAAACCCACCCACGCCCCTTTGCTGTTCTTCCCAAAAACAAAAAATGAACAGTACCCTATCATCTTCTCTCAAAATAACCCCATCCTCTGCAACGCCTTGTCTTCTCCGTCCGCCGTCGCTTCCGATCATCACTAGTCCGGCAGTCCGTCTCTTGCTCCGATCATCACTACAACTTCTACCTCTCTCCATCCACTTCTCCAAAAACAAACAGTACTTCTCTCTCTCTCTCTCTCTCTCTCTCTCTCTTCTTCTTTGTTGTTGTTACAGAGAGGAATAGAGGAAGACACCTCACCCGGATTTGTGAGGGCAAAATTGTCCCAAAACACCCGGATTAGCCAACGACAGGGGTAAACTCATCGTTACAAATCCGGGAGAAAAGGATGAACTTTTTTTCTCTCCCAAACACAGGAGATAGGGTGGGGCCTAGACTCCTTATCCGGGAAAGTGTTATGTGGGGTCTTAAGGACCCAGCCAAACAGGCCGTATATGTATTGCAACGGACCATATATTGCCTTAATTAAAAGGTTGGACCCTCTCATGTGAGTTGGTGATCCATCTTCTATCACCCTCTTTGTATGGAGTGCCTAAAGATGGAGCAAATCCTGAGGTCCTAAGCCTCGACCACTAGGCCAACTCGTCAGGGTTAGGCGTCGCAGCAGGCTCACCCCCCCTCCCTCCCTCCCTCTCTCTCTCTATATATATATATATAATGGGAGAAGTTTCTGTACACATCACAATGAGAGAAGTTTCTGTACACATCACAAGGCGGCAGAGTTACTCCATAGGTGGTTGATTCGACATTTTGTTAGGCCAAATTAAGTTGACTGTTGCTTAGAAACTACTCCAGCATTTTATGTTAGGATGTCCTTAAGGCATGAAAATTAAGTCCAGCCAACAAATGGAGGGTTCAAAAATTCAAAAAAAAAAAGAAAAAAAAAAAGAAAAAAAAAAAAAGGAGATATCGGATGATTTGTTGTTTTCATCAACACATGCAAGGTTTTTTGACAGTATTCTTAATCTCACTTTCATGGGGTACTCGAATGTCTTTTAATATATTTTGAAAACCGACTAGACTCTAGTGTCCCTTGAAGGCAAAATATAGCGATTTGTCCATCTGTGGCCTTAAATAAACTACCAACAATCTCTAACAACTTCATAACTCTCATAGGTTTTTTTTTTTTCCCGGTAAATGTCATTTTCGCAATGTTTTAGTACGACGCTAATAACGTTATATATACATTTTCAAGAGCAAAAAATATTAAGTGCTCCCAGAGTACCGCCACATGCTGCTCCACCACTCTTTTCCCTCTCCATATTTGTATGTGCACCACAAACGTATGGCTCTCGCAATAATGTGAAGCGTCATTACTTTATAATCATGCTACAAGAACAGCTGATGGCAGAGAAAATTTCAATTTTTCCAACTTTTGAAGCAAGTTCGGCAAAATAACGTACTCTCTAGCGGAGGGGTGCCATATTAGTTGCCAAATTCAAAATGCGGAGTACAAATCATTTACATTTAGAACCCACCCTAATTAATATGATCAACGAGACTCAAATCTTTATGCAATTTTTTTAAAAGGCCAATTTGAATCTTGTAGATGCAATACTATGCTAATCATTAACTTATAACTAAATATTCCGAAGTACCAAAAAGGAAAAAAAAAAAAACTTATAACTCAATTTGAATCTTTGATTTGAGTTTTTCCGCTAGAGTATTTCCTATTAGATCAAGCTTTTACTTCAATTTTGCCGAGAGGCCTTCGGCTCGGCCCAACAACATCAGGGGTGCCTTAGGTGCCATGAGAAAGAAGGTCAGAAATTAACTTCACTTCCAATGTGCTAATTTAACAATTCTAACAATACTAACTTTCGTCGATTAAAAAAAGAGAGGCTTACTTCAACTTTTAGTATAATTTAGCAATGTGGGCCCCCAAGCCGATTTCTGTTCAGGCCTACAGAACGGGCCCCTGTTTTTGGAGTTGGACTGTCCTCTTGCTTTCCTTTCGTGGGCCCAACGGCATGCTAATCTTCAGTACACAAACCCATAATAATTTGGGAAAATGACGGCTCAGGACGTGTTTTGATAATTAATACCCACCAAGGACAAGCTAAGAACATTTGTTAATACTGAAAATGTCCTTAACGGGTATTAATTATCAAAACACGTCCTTAACCGTCATTTTCCCTAATAATTTAGAGTGGGCTATGAGTATGTTTCGGCCCATTGGTCCTGTGGACCCATCATATGATTCCAATTGTGACAAATACACAAATTCAGGTTGATCGAATCTCGGTAGCTGTCGGCGAGGTAATAATGGTGTGTTGGGGTTAGGGTTTGATGGGTTAGGTTTTTTTTTCCCCCTGTTTCTTTCTTGTCTTTTTTCCTTCTGTCGGTTTGTCCGGCTTTACCGACTGGATCTTCCAGTCCGGGTCTGTATTAGTTTGGTTTCCCCAGATCCGATGGGTGTTGGTGGTGGGAGAATAAGTCTCCATGGTTTGGGGTTTGGTTCGTTGTTGTTTGTTGGGTTTCACGGTGGTGGTTCTCAGTTGCTATGGTTGCATCGTCCGTCGCGGTGCTGGTCAACGGCTGTGATGCCGTCCAGATTCCATTTGCGCTTCCTCGGGTTTGAGCTAGGGTCTGTTGGGATTCTCTACTACCTGGACCTAGATTGGTTTCTAATCTAGGCGTTTCGTCGGTTTTGCTTCTGCAAGGGTGCCTATGTCGAAGTCTTGGTAGTTTTGGTTCATTCTTGTATCTTTAATGGAGTCTGTATTGCCTTCGGACTTATTATGAAATGAAATTGACATTTTCAAAAAAAAAAAAAAAATCTCGGTAGCTGCATGATCGAATGCAAGAGAAATGGTATTCGATTGAATAGCTACCAAAGCCCAATCAAAAAGAATTCTTTGGAATCTACGATTCGTTGTGTTCAGAAAAAGAAAGGCAAAAAAGAATATGTGATTTGCTCGGCTACACCTCTACTAATGGATGATTCAGATAATCGAAGAGGATGGTGGTAAGTCCACATTACCCCAACTAAATGGTGCAATCCTATTTAAGGGCAGCAGAGAGAAATCAATTGCAATTGCACATTCAAATAGTTCGATCATGCAATAATTGTTGCCATTCGATCTCCTCTTCGAAAATTCGCTCAGATAAACCAATAATACAAATTATTAAACTTCTACAAATACGTACCCGAGGGGGGAAAGAAAAAAAAAGGGAAATGAAAAAAGTCTTAAAAGTCAAGAATACGTTACACAAAAGCTTAATTAGATTTGACCATAATATGACTGAATCTTCTTAGTCTTGATGTATCTGTAGTAAACGTACTGAAGGATGATCTGCGTTGTTGCTTGTTAAGGTGAAACAGTTTACAGCAAGTGATTATCTGTTTTTGGCTGCCGAGCGGGTACCACGTGGCAGTACCCGTCAGCGATCCCAACTGTTCCAACATGTTTTGGCCGGCCCAGATTTATTCCCTTTCTCCCCTCACCCCACCACTCTCTCTTCTCTTTTTCTCTCTCTAAAATCCGGACCGTTTGGACGGCTGGGATCGCTGACACGTGGTACCCGCCGACACCCAAAAACTTGTCCTTCTTTTCACTATTTTCACCTAATTTCTTTCATTCTTCTGAAATTACAACAGTGCCTTTTAATGCATAAAAATCAAGTTGGACAAGTAAAATGGCAATGTTGTAGTTTTATGTGTATAACGAAACAAATTAAGAGTGAGACTATAGTACTACTACCCTTTGATTAATTTGTTGTTAATGACTAATTGATTAATAGTAAGAGCAAAGGATACAAAGAGATCAAGCACCACGCAAACTACAGCATCCAGCAACCAAGGCATGTTAGTTTTTATCTTCTCCCATTCAGTGCTTCTCACTAGGATACTGCATTTGTACAGTTCATGATATACTATAACTCTATGAGAGAGAGAGAGAGAGAGAGAGAGAGAGAGAGAGAGAGAGAGAGAGAGAGAGAGAGAGAGAGAGAGAGAGAGGACCTTCCAGTGTAAGTGGCATTGGCAAAGAGGGCAAAGATGAACATGAGAGGATTCATTCCCTATAAAATAACATAAGTTCGTAAATAATTATCCAAAAAGTTTACACCATTAAAATGTTTTAACAAAAATAACATACATTCGTGAATGACGTTTCCAAACTTTTTTACACCGTTCAAAAGTTCTAATTTTTCAAAAAAATCCATCCGCTTGAAACCCAAAATGCGGAGGGAGTTACTTATTGTTCATAATCTGACATAGAAGAATAAGAAAAAGGACTTTTTACCTCCACACTCCCTCTTTTGATCTGGCCATCCAGCACCATACATGCAATTCAATTCGGAAAAAAAACACAAATCAAACTCCACTCGTGGCGATCGACATACGTATTTCGAACATAAAACATTCCCAATTGAGAAAATGTAAACTCACATTCAACCAAATCTGCGGGATTCGGCCGCCCATGTATATAGCAGCCATCAACCATCCCAGCCATTCCCCCAATGCTTTTTCTTGATCAGATTCATACTCCTGTTAAATGAATATTATTTGCAAGCTAAATGAAGGCCAATAATATTCGCTACGCGCATAATCTCTAGCGCAATATACTCCTAGTTCCCAGTTGCGACTCTCAAAATTTACCATGTGTTTTGAGATTCCAATCGCATCCATTGTGTCACGGGACAAGAAGACATAATTTGGGGGACACATAGCGTTTTTTGCTAAAATCCTGAGTCCGCCCATGATTTGAGAGCTGGGATGCTTGCGAACGATGCAGTAATTTCTAGAGTAAAGCGCGAAAGTACCTGCAATAATCTCGTGCCAGATGATTTCAAGTATGCTCCTGTCAAGGCCCTGCTTAGGAAAGGCAAGTTGGCTGAAGTAGCCAGAAAGGTTCCATAGCCCACCTAAAAAGCCATACTCCATAATGTTACACAATTTGTTGTTAAATTTAGTTGAACAATTACATGAGAGATATATAGGCAGTGCTTGTGCTCACAATTAATCAACTCTGTAATTTTGTTACGAAATATTACCGAACGGGGAATTCTCCGAGGCTGAGAGTATTTCTTGGAGGGAGCTAGCATCGTTTCGTCTTCCGATGATGAATCGCTGTCAACCTCCAGAGCAGCAGGACCACTTTTGGCCTTTATGTATGATTTGAATGGCGGTGTATCGCTTCCGGCCATTGATCTTGCTGACCTGATCGATCAACCATTCAAATTTGAAAATTGTTTCAATTTTATTTAATTTGTTTCGGTACTTTAAAGTTCAATTTTATTGATTTAAGCATATCTTTTCATTTCTGTTCCAATTTGTTCTCTCGTCATCCTCTTAACTGTTCCAAATAAAAACAAAGCGTGTGATTCAGGTAATGACAACCCGAGCCATTGTTTGCCGAGATGAAATCTAGACCATTGAATTGCCGAACGGACAGTTCAGATGGTGCACAACACGGTGCTGTGTACCCCATGCACAGCACCCACCCCGTTGTTGTGTGGGCATCCCCAGGTGTTGGCTTCTATAGAAACAGACTTAGATTAAAATAAAAAAAAAATCTATTTTTTAATAACCGGATGTTTGGACCAATCTTAGGCGCACGTCGACTAATTTTGGAGCTTCAAGGTTTGAATTTAGATTCTGTTTCAAATTCTAAAGAAAAATACGTAAATTTATTTACTATTATAGACGCGAAATTTATGGTATGCCAGGTTGCAACTTACGTATAGTAGAACTTCCTCTGGTGAGGCACTTGAACAGGGGAGTTTCCTGCAGCTCTGCTCGGATCCACAGAATTGAATTTCAGAGGTGTTGACTCTTCTTTAACCTATCAAGTTTTCAAAGCCTCATGTCAATACTTGATTTCCTAAGTGAATTGCATATGCATGTGTGTGTGTGTGTGTGTGTGTGAGAGAGAGAGAGAGAGAGAGAGAGAGAGAGAGATGTGTAACCAGATTGACTTGATTGTTTCGGAAATTCCACCAGTGGAGAAGGTGATCGTAATATATGCACTGCAACACCAATACTACTGTGGTGGCTGTGTATAGCTGCAGTCAAAGATGGTAAGATAGCACAAATTTAATTAATTAATAAGCTGTTGCAGCAGTAATTCTTAGTATAGCCAAGGGCGGAGCCAGGATTATTCAGCGCTCAAGTCGAATACCTAAGCATTCTTTGGAAAAATGACAAATATGTTATAATCTTGGTGAGTTCCTTGGTGCAATTTTTTTAATATATGTGGCGTCAATTTTATGGAAGTAATTAAAACGTATACCAATATTCGAAAATTTTTGCTTACGAATGGTCTCAAGTGACCCACTTTTTTTTTTTATAGGCAAGAGTAATATTTTATCGTAAGAGAGAGAGAGAGAGAGAGAGAGAGAGAGGGTTTACCAAAGCAGTGTAGAATTGGGTCGGTAGCTGCATCAAAACAAGGATTTCTTTCAGCTATAATATGAATTAGTAATAGTACTGAACAGGAGTAATATTAATATTTTTTCCTTTTAAGCATTTTGTACTTTACTTTTTGACAATCACACAAATTTTTTATTTTTATTTTTGAAATGAGGATCAATGTCATTGATATTGAAAGAGGATCCAATGATCAAATTACAGAGATTCAATACACTGAAACAACAAAGGGCATACACCCGAAACACATAGACAACTCCGTAATCAATCCCCGGAAAGACAACTAAAGCTTTAAAAACTTTAAAATTTAAAACTTATCTTTTAAGTACTAATTCAAGATTACACTAGCACAGGTCCGAAAGCACATCAATAGATAATATTTGAAATGCATTCATCACAAAGTAGAGTCTCAAATTAGTCATTTCTTTTCATTCTTGTACCGAAGCTCGATACATTTTCTTTTTCAGGGTACAATTATTTTGTGAATTTTCTGTTCATCAACATTGTATGCGGGGGGGAGTTAGAGAGTCGAGTAAGTAGATTAACAACCGAAGAGAATTTGTAATTCATTCCATTTCTAGACCCAAAAAACTGCTTATTAATTTGGAGTCAATTATGGTGATAACGAACAGAAAATCTAGTACTGATGGGGTAGGTCCATGTATACTTTGAGGAGGCAGGCCAGGATCTGACCTTCTTTTCTGATATGGCTATGTATCTTCAAATAAGGTGTTTGGAAACTGAATTTTCAGCTTTTTGGATTCTCATTTTCGCATTTTGAGTGTTTGGCAACTGATTATGAGAATGGATTTTGGGAGAATAGATTTTTGGTTTTTGGGTTTAGGAGCAAAAAACCAGAATCTGGGTTGGAGGAGTTTTTCAAATTATGGTTTTTCCCATTTTTTGGTCTATTACGAAAATACCCACAATACTCCCTTCATATTACCAGAATTGCTCCTCCCTCCTTATCCACAATCCTCCCTTCATCTGTTCACCACACGACACACACCCAGAGAAGAGAGAGAGAGAAGAGCAGAGAGGAGAGACGAGAAGCCATTCCCAACAAAAAAAAAAAGCTCGGAGAAAGGGTCGTGCTAAAGCAGATCTCAAAAAAAAAAAAGAGGCAAAAACAAAACATTATTTTAGAATAACATTGACTTAAACAGCCCATAAACTATTGAATAATAAAGTAAAAAAAAAAAACGCAAGTAACACCTGTTTTAAGAACATAATAAAGACAAAGGGCAATATGGTAAAAATGCAATCCATAATTCATTCTCGACAATCATCTACCAAACATTACTACAATTTCAAAATACATTCCGCACAAATCTCTCAAACACTCTACCATACTCAAAATATATTCTGGCCATAATCTAAAAAACCAAAAAACCAAAAAACTAAAAATAAAAAGCTAAAAAGTAGGCTCCCAAAGAGGTTTAATTATTTTGTGTACTCTATTAATTAATCATGATATGACAAGGAAGTAGGAGTAGATGTTTTTAACTTTTTAGTAATAGGCCCCCCATCAGTATCATCCACAAAGCTCAAACCAGATAGGACTAGGAACCAAACTAGTGGGACCTGCAGTCACTCACACTCATCTCTGTTTTCCACGTCTCAGGGTCACTAACACAAGTGTGATTATTCATTTCTCCCCTAGAGCACTGTCACGTGGTGTTCCGAAGATTTTTATCAGCACACATTTATGTGGAGTTTGTATATATCTATCGACATTCACGTGGAGTCTAGAACTAAGTGTATGAATTCTATGTCAGAGTGTGGTGGTAGCTAGAGGCCCTAAAACGCTGCATGGCGGTGCTCCAAGAGCGAGTAATAATCCCCCCCTACCACCCAAATGTGATTGACAGTGTTGTTTCACTGTGCGTTAATAAAATATGCGTGCCACTTAAAAAAAATGATATGCGTGAAGCTTTAGCACTATAAGCACTTTAAAAGTACCATGGTATATATGTAGGACTATAAAATTGGTCAGTTTACTCAAATAAATTTGATTTTAAAACTTGGCATGGTGAAATTTTAATTCAAATTAACTTAGTTTGTCATTATTAAAAGTTAGCCCATAATTATGAACAAACTGTACTCGAGTCAAGCTCGAGCAACTTCAATTCTTGTACCACAGAAGTTAACGACACGTGTTCAGAGTGTGGTGGTAGCTAAAGGCCCTAAAACAATGCATGGCGGTGCTCCAAGAGCGAGTAATAATTCCCACCCCCTACCACCCAAATGTGATTGACAGTGTTGTTTCACTGTGCATTAATAAAATATGCGTGCCACTTAAAAAAAATGATATAAAATATGCGTGAAGCTTTAGCACCTAAGCACTTTGAAAGTAACCATGGTATATGTAGGACTATAAAATTGGTCAGTTTACTCAAATAAATTTGATTTTAAAACTTGGCATGGTGAAGTTTTTATTCAAATTAACTTAGTTTGTCATTATTAAAAGTTAGCCCATAATTATGAACAACCTGTGCTCGAGTCAAGCTCGAGCAGCTTCAATTCTTGTACCATAGAAGTTAACGACACGTGTTCAAGCCAAGTTAAGGAAAATTAATACTAAGTTTTAGAATATACTATAAGGCCCTGTTTCGAAACGCGAAATAAGTACTTATTTTTTAAGAAGGCAATTTCAAGCTAAAAAATGATGGGCTTATTGAAATATAAAAATATGCAATATGGATCTGGTTTGAAAGATCTCATTGAGATCTTTAATACGATGCAAAAAAAATTGAAAATTTATTTTTCATTTACATTATTTTTTAGTTTGAAAATGTGAAATAAGTACTTATTTTTTAAGAAGGTGTTCTGGAACGGGCTCTAATTCATATCGAACAAGTATTCAGCCAAGTAGCGTGCACACGAGTCGAGCTCAAATGATTTAAAGCATAATGAACCCTCATGATTTGGAAGCAGAATGTATATATGGGGCTCAAAACGGCTATTTTGCCCAGTCAAATGTGCAAAAATTTTACCGTGGCTGGCTCGAGAACGCAGCCCACGAGGTTGAAGATGTCCCTGCATAGCATAATCAACGTTACAGGTTAATTGAGATATTGTAAAACGTAAGAAAAAGTCTGCATACAAAGACTTATGTGGACAGATCCAGATATATATAGATATGTTCGGAGCAGTCCGATGCACGAGAATCTCTCACCTTTCGTAAGGCTCGCGTGCATTGAACGACTCCGGACGGAGATGTTTTTTCGAAACTGCTCATATATACGTACCCAACAATCCAAGTGAAGAGAAATGCCAGAGACACTCCGCTGCCTGATTTGTTACCGAAGTTGGTGATTATTTGAGGTATTTCAGCCACTCCCCAGCTGACTAAACTCACTAAGCCCAGACCAAATGAAATCTCGTCGTTGAGATTACACAGGCAGTCCTTGAAGTACTTCTCAACCCATCTAACGCAACCCCTTTTCTCTTTGGGACAGTAGGCAATGAATTCTTCTATGGGCTTCATCTCTCTCTCTCTCTCTCTCAATTTGGACGATGCTAATAAGTGATATGGAAAGTGTGGGAGTGCTCTCAAAGCTTTTATAGCCAAGGGTGAGGGGGTGAACGTGACCCACGATCAATTTTTTAATAGGAACGAAGGAAATAAGATAAACTCAACGGGTTGGTCCGGTGGCCAAGGCCTAATACTTAGGGGTTTGCTGGCCTCCTGAGATCTTAGGTTTGAAATCTTGTCAAGTCTTATCAATTTTTTTGGAGCCAATCTATACAGAGCTCTGCTTTGGCTTTAATTGGAGGTGGGCGGTGGAATTTGTTGAGCCCCAGAGTGTCTCCATGGATTTGGTTACACAATGTCACTACCTACGACCGCTCTAAAAACAGACTTGCGAGTGCGATGTCGGATGTAATAAAAGACTTAATTGAAGGCCTCTCTAACACCAATTGGTTTTACAAGAGATGGTGGAAAAACAGTCCGACAGAATTGAGCTCTCGAGGTGTGCTTAAACTGATCCCGACATATTAAAAAAATGACAATACAGGGAAAATCCATTTTATGCCCCTAAAGTATTACCACTACTTGATCCCCATTTTGAACAATAATAATCATTATAATGACTAAAGCAGACAAAATCCACATTGGATATTCCTTGTGAGTTCTCCTTCAAAGAGTTTATTATGTCCGTGGGAGAAAAAACAAATAACAAAAAAAAACCGAAGCAGGTGTGCAGTGCGCATATTCTATTACCAGATGCTTTTTCTTCCTCGACATGTACAGTACAATTATTGGAAGCCAGGCCAGCGCTACATGATAGTGGTACATCGCAGGGTTTTATAGCGACAGCGCGAGTATCAGATGATACGTAGCGGAAATCGAGTGTAGAGACCGTAAATTTTTTAAAATTATTTTTCTGCGCCAGAGCACCTGAAGCGGCCGTGGCGATCATATAGCAGCCGTGAAGCGAACAAAAACGGATAGAAAGTGGTACATAGCGAAAATCGGCTGATACGATTGTGAATTTTGGGTAACACCGGTATAGCAAAGTGTAGCAGTACCGGAGGACCGAAAAACTAGTACATGACAATCGATACGATATGTGGCGGTTGATAAATATAAGATTTATCCAAAGTCTTAAATCCTTGCTACATACATACATTCACGTGGACAGATTGGGTCTAAAATTTATCCGAAGTCATTCGATGCACGAGGACTCCAAAAACTACGGAAGGTGTTGATGTTTGTAGATAAATTTGTGCACAGAGAGGTACTTATATTGTTGGAATGCTCTTCTCTCTCCTCTCTCTCTCTCTCTAGCTCTCTCCCTAAAGATAACTCTATAGAACAGTTTTGATAATCAAGTTTTAATAAAGCATGTTGATTGAGATTGATTAAGTCCATGCGGGCAAAGAAACGCCCGAAAAAGACATTAGCTATCATAATTAAGGAAAAGAAAAACCTCCATGAACAGGATAATAATAAGTAAGAAATTGATCTTTATGGAATGTAAACGTGCAGAGATTGGAGTGGTAGGGTGAGTTGTCTTTGGAAGAGATTAATTAAAAAATGGAAGGACAAAAGGAGAGGGAAAATACACAAATCGAGGTGGTTTTCTTTGGATAACTCAGAGCGTCCGTCCGGACTAATTTAAGCGCACTTCGATTAATTCCTTCCTCCGTCCGATTAAATGCAGATCATTCACGTTGAAACTAGAAAATTAACAAGAAATTTTTTTTTTTTGCAGTCTGATTTCAAGAATCGAATTAACCTTTGACCAATTGAGTGACACGCAAACCCGTTAATCAGTCGGACTAACCTCGGGGCTATATATATCTTCTCATTTGATAGTGTCACCATGATGAACTAAGGGATGGTGACATCGATCTGAGGTGGTCCGGAAAATAGTACTAGTGGTCCAAATTCAATGACCAGTGACCAAAATGAGCCTTCTGGTATTTTTTTGTTTTGTTTTTGGCATGTCAATTACAACATTACCCTTTTATGTTTCTACGTATGGAAAGGAAATATTCTTAATTTACAATGTATGTCAAGTGAATAAAAAGAAAAAAAAACTAATAGATCAAGTGAATAAAACGCTGCAAAAATAATGTCGACAGATGATGACATCCTAGGATATTTTTTTTGGTACTAAGTTGTTGCATGACATTAATAATTTGTACTTTCACTAACATTTTTAGAAAAAGTGTGGTTTTGTCCTTATTTAATTTTTTTTCGCGTTTATTCGTTTTGGCATCTGTGATATCTGGAACTGGAAAAAACACTACTCGCAGTACGACACAACTATCTGCTAGACTCAATCACGTCTGTGTTAGGTCGAAGCTTCGGACCCGTGTGCTCTGAGCAGTAAAGTGTAGGTTTAGCTAGCCCCACCAAGCGCCTATTAAGACTTGAATCCCAACATAATCGATGAACATAATCGCCCATTGAATCCAACACTTTGTACTTGTACGTGGTACATTTTTAGTTTCTATTCTAGGTAAAAAAACAACCTAACAAACTTCTCAAAACTTAGTTCTGAGAAGCTATTTTATTGTTATTAATAAAATGTTAGGAGTACTTTCTTAATTTGTTGTTAAAAAAATAGTTATGAGAAGCTAATCATTTTAATTTGTTTTTGGATTCTGTGATTTGGTGAATCAACTTTGAGGAAGTGGGTGCTCTCTGGTCAAAGTTTTGGACTGGAGCGACAGTCAAAATCTTGACCGTCCAATACTGCAATTAATGGTTTGGATCTGCTCTGAGACTCTCCTCATAAAGAAATGAATTCTTCTTAGAAAGAATTTGTGAGCAGATCTGAACCATTGATTTTCTCAATGTGTGGCCTAGATTAGGATTGTTTTCTCCAATCCAAAACTTGGACCCGAGAGGATCCCAACCCCCCCCAACTTGACTACATTCTCCTAAAAACATACCCATAAGGCAAAATCAAATCATTTAACCAATGAGCTAAGATTGGTGACGAAAAGGTGATTGGCTTGATGGTCTTGGCCTGAAACGGAGGTTTGCTCTCTTTTAAGATTTTAAGTTCGATTTTTCTTTAGCCAACAACTTTTGGGGCCATCTCACCTCACTTGTAAGCGTCTGTGAGAGAAGTTATAAGAATTAATCCGACGTGCGCGCAAACTGACTTGATACACCGTGCATTACCCACACAAAAAAAGAGCCAGACAGAAATAACAAACATAGTAAAAGTTAAGCTAAGGCGATGCTCTGACATGGATCCGAATATTCTGGTTATTAATTTTACTGGGAACCATTTTTTTAATTTCCAAACATGAAGATTCAAAATAATTGGTTAACTCGGCATTTTATAACTTTGAATACAGAAAATAGTCAAGCAGAAGTCTCGAAGGGTATACTTGCTTTTTTTTAAAGCCATGCTTAATTTTTCATAATTATAAAGAAAAAAACCTCTTTACCGAGCAATCCGTAATTAAAGTTTATAGCGCTCAATCGTGTGCGTCCAAAAGTATTTTGGACGATCCAGATTGAAAACCAATTTTGACCGGTCAAAATTACTCCGTTATCAATCAAAATTAAAAAGCAGATCTCAATCATTGATTGTTGAAATGGACGACCGAGATTGTGTAGAACCGTGAATAAGTTATTCACGGCAAGCCGTAAATAAGTTTCTCTCAATTATAAATATCTGAAGTATTTAATAGTATTGTAGTTTGATTAGGACCGGACGCATAATTTTAAGATTGGGTATGTAGGTGAACATAAGAAAGAAGGGGATATTAACTTTGCCAATAGAAAGTTGTAAAAATATTATCAAACCTATTGGAGTATAATAATTTGATCAAAGTAATTTTTTTAAAATGAGTACTGCTATGAGTACATATCAATGTACATATTATGTACATACGGATTTTGTGGAGCCCATCTCGGGTTCCACAAAGATGATTCGAACCGCCTATTGTTTTTAAAATAATTTTTTATGAAGCCTTGTAAAAAATCAGCTCAATCCGAATTCGCCAAGGATTTTTTCTGAATTTGTAGGAGCGAAACTGAACAGTTAAGTAGTTTCGCCCCTACAAATTCAAAAAAAATCCTTACCGATATCAGGTTAAGTTGATTTTTTACAAGGCTCCATAAAAAATATTTTTAAAAATAATAGGCGGTTAGAATCATCTTTGTAGGACCCGAGGTGGGCCCTACAAAACTCATATGCACATGATATGTACGAACTCACATGTATCCGTAGCTTTATTATTTTAAAAAGTAACACTATTTTATTTTTTCCAGAACTCTTGGTGCGGATTTGAGATTCTTTAAAATAAAATAATATTGGGTGGGCGAATCCGCGAATACATATGATTTTTAATTCATGGTAAAAATTTGAAATGTGAGTAAGGCCCCATTCCAGAACACCTTCTTAAAAAATAAGTACTTATTTCATATTTTCAAACTAAAAAATAATGTAAATGAAAAATAATTTTTCAAATTTTTTTTTTGCACCGTATTAAAGATCTCAATAAGATCTATCAAACAAGATCCATATTAATAGAAAAATTATTTGTGTAAACACATAATTTTTAAATTTGAAATTACCTTATTAGAAAATAAGTACTTATTTCTGGGAACGGGCCCTAAGACAGTAACCTCACCTGGGCTCATCGTCCTCCCGGTCCGTCCTCGAGTCTCATAAGAGCGTACAACAAGGTGAAAAAATTCGCTCGTAAATCATGTCCCGGTCCCCCTGTCTAGATTCAATGTACCGATTTGTTTTCTGTGATTCTCGAGTCGCAACATGGCTAGATTCAACGAACCGATTTTGTTTTCCTTAATTCTATATATATGGAAATGATCACCACAATATCGTGCAATATTGCTTATAATAGTAATTAAAGTGAGATCCAAGATTTTTAGGGTCAGAAAAAAATCAGACGAAAATAGAAATCCAGCACTTATCTATCGTGTTAATGATTGCTAAATCAGAAAGTTTTTTATTTTTTTTATTTTCCTAAAAAGGGAAATGAGGGGGGAAAAATAAATAAAAAATCTTACACTCCACCCACGTAGCTAGATAAGCATTTCAAATTGGAATATCATTCCCGATTGCCTCATAGGACGACTAGATACATTGTACCAAAAATTCTAGGAGAAAATATGAAAATTTTAGTAGCTTTCAAAAAAAATTGTGTGTCGTGAGTGTTTATCATGTTTGTCTGTCGAAAACTCTCAATCAACAAAAAATGGGTTTTCGAGTGATTCCGAGAAGCTGAAAAAGCCTGTAAAATCTGATTCTAGAGAAGCTGTGGTATGGGGTGCTTTTCGGATCAAATTTTTAATTTTTTTAGTGTTTTAAAATTGATTTTTAGCCTTTTGCAGTAAATAGTACCGGTTTGTATTGCACTTTACGGCTATGATAAACATGTTTGTCTAATTCTAATAAAATCTGAAATTTGTAGCAGAGTTTTAATCTTTAATCTATAATTTGTATTTACAACTATCGCACTATGTTTTGTGGAGTTTGCAAAATAAAAGAACGCATTTGGTGAATAACCTAAAGAAAGCCTTGATGATTAGCGAAGTGGCTTCCTTGTGGCTCAGATGGGTTTTGGATGTGTAACTGGAATATGGTTATAAACTGTTGGAAAAATGGTTATAGATCACACATTTGACCCCCTTTTTTTTTGCCCAATATTGTATAGTTAGTCGGGGTCAGTGGGATGTTAATCAACGGAAGGCTCAGATATTATCCATAATCCTAAAACCCCAAACTCCTCCCCTCGTGGAGCTCGAACCAAGGCCACCACGGAAGGAGAACGTGAACTTTACCAACTATGCTAGCATGACAGTTCATTTGATCCCTTCAAAGCCGTCAAGAAACAGGATGAGAAGTCGATTCCAAATCTTTTGTAGATTTTTTTTAACCATAATGTCAAAATTGTTTTTATTTGTACCAAAACTCTAGTGCATAAAAGTACTCAATCTTGCACATGACACAAAGTTTTTATGCACTACAGTTTTAGCACAAATAAAAACGATTTTGGCATTAGCAACGCCCTCTGAACTTCTTTCTTCCAGCTTGCTTCTGGCCGGCTTGAAGCAAGTGTCGTCGTCAGCTCCTTGGCGGCTCGAATCGCCATCGGATTCTAATAATGGAGTTTTTGATCATGAGTTTGACCAGAATGTTGCATAGCTGTCACCTTCTTCGATATTACTCGCTTCGTCCCATAATTTTGGTCTCCTATAAAAATACGTGTAATTTTGAAACTGAAAAATATACTAAAATAATTTTTTGATTTGCACCGTTCAATTCAAAAGATCACAACGAGATGTATCAAATAAGATTCATATTGTGCAAAAAATTATTTCAATAAGTATACTATTTTTAAGCTTAAAAATTGCACATACTTTCGTAAAGGACTAAAATTATGGAACGGAAGGAGTATATTTTCATCTCAAATTTGCTGGTGATAACTAGAATGATTCATAAGACACAACAAAATTACTCCATCTGTCCCACTTTGTTGTGCCCATATTCCTTTTTGGGATATCTCAAAATGATGTGTTTGTTTCAAAAATTTTCAATTTTGAATGTCTATATTACCATATTACCCCTCATTTCTCCCTCTCAAATTCAAATTTTGAACTTGATTTGAATGGAAAGTAGAGCAAATTAATGACATGACAAGAAAGTTGACAAAAAATCATAAGTTTACAAAGGGGCAAAATAGTAAAATTGACACAAAGTCAATGTAATTATGATCTTCTTTAAATTACGCGAAAGTCAAAATAATCACAACAAATTAGAACGGATGGAGTATAAACTTTAAAATTGCTTCTCTCTCTGTCTTTATGTCCTTTCACAAGGACCAAACTTCATTTGGCTAGCACAGGAGGGACCCACACAGCACCATAAATTCACTACACTAATAAACGTGTATTCCAAATTAAACATGTATTTTTACTAGAATTGCCCTAGTAAATTGCATGTGTATCAACGTCAGGGCCGGCCCAAGGTATTTGGATGCCTTAGGCCAAGTGGTGAAATTGTGTCCTACATATATTTTTTAATTTAAAAATAATAAACAGAAATACTTATCTTTATTATAATTTTCGTTCATATTATTAAACATGGTAAATATTTTGGCCTTAATGACTTGTGCGGTTGCAATAATATTCAGTGGATTCAGATTTGAATCACAGTAGCCCCAATTTGTGTGGTAGGAGAAATTTTATTTTTCAAGTAATTCATCGCGAGCGTCTTGAACCCGTGGAAGGTGCAGTAAGACATGTGAATATGAACGTCCATGCAGCCGGGTCGCAACAATGCTGGATCAAGGCGATCCTTGTGGTTGGTTGTGAACACTATTATCCGCTCGTCTCCACAGCTTGACCATAAACCATCGATGAAGTTCAGTAGCCCGGACAGAGTAATCTAGTACGCAATGGAAAAGTCAACAAATAGAGGTCACTGTTGCAAATCATTTACACATGGCACATGCCCATTGACTAATCAAGGAGGCAAGGACAGACACAAAAATTATACATCCGAGAGATACTTATTTATGGAGCTAGTGTAAAGCGGCTCTTTACAGAGGCGTTCAATCTCGATCGTTCAAAAATATTTTGGACGGTCCGAATTAAAAACAATCTATTACCGCTAACAGATAATAGATAATCTATTAACGGTAGTAAGTTGTTTTCAGTCTGGACCATCCAATACACTTTCGGACGGTCGAGATTGAGCTCCGCATAAAGGAGTTTTTCTCTTATACGTACATCCATGCAAACTTACACAATTCCACAACGTATGTGTTTACTAACCTTGTCATCACCCTCGCCGGCCATCTTCCCTTCGCTCTCCGCCGCCTCCCGGTTCTGCAACCCAACGATACAATCGATGTATGCCACACTATATAATATAGTTCGTGGCACTCGACTTGTATGCCACACTATGGGGTACAAACCAACTTGTATGCCACACTGTATAATATAGTTCGTGGCACTCGACTCAATACTGAACATAATTCAATTCAATAAAATCAAAGAAATAAATGCAATAAAGTCAAATAATAAAATCAATCATAAATTAACTTCATCGAATAATGTAATGAATTTTAAATCAGAAAACATTTAAGACCTGCGTGGTTGTCGATGAATACAGTGCGTAAAGCCCACGTGAGCTTGACCTTGACGGCGCCGTTGTGGAAGGAATCGGGGATGTACGTCCTGGTTTTTGTCGACGGAGACGGAGAGTTGTTGGTCTTTTTCGAGCTTGTGGGCTTCGATGCGGGTGGATGGAAGGGGATAGCTTGGTGGACAAGTAAGTGTTGACGGCGTCGTACAGGTGGTTGGGGGAGAGGCCGTCGGATTGTACCCATAGCAGCGCTAAACAGATGTAGTTGGAGATTATACGGAACTATAACTAGTAACTTCTCCTTCCGTCGGTGAGGAATCTAGCTAGGTCTAGATTTCGAGCAATGCTACATACGGACATAGCTTTACAGCACAATTTCGGACACAATTTTGTCCGAAAAAGACCGAAACTGTTGAATGTATATAGACCCAGACACATTCAACCTGGACACAATTGTGTCCGATGTCGTATTTTTAAAATTGTGTTCCGAGACTTTTTCCTCGATTTCGCTATGAAATCAATCCAGCTGTTTGGGATTGGGTCTTTTCCTTATCCAGCCCAGTTCTTTTCAACTCAAATGGTTAACTGTTTTTTTCTTTCTTTCTTTCTTTCTTTCTTTTTTTTTTTTTTGCATTCTTGTCGTCATGATGATTTGGCGAAGTAAAAAAAAAAAAAAGATCGAATCAAAAAAAAAACATTAAAAAAGATATTCATTTGAAAGAAATAATACAAAAAGAACTTTTAGTCCAAACTGGGCGCAACAATTAATTTACAGCCCATCGACTATAAAGGCCTGTTGGCAGGGTCACATTACGAGAATTGGGCATTTGGTATAAGGGTCCGATGTCCTCTATTTCGAAAATTTATGTGTCTCTATGTTGAGGGATTTTTCGGCCATTGAATTGTGTGTGTATTTTTTAATATTTTAAACCTAACAGCCAAAAAATCCTTCTGCATAGAGGCACAGGAATTTTCGGCACAAAAAAAATTCTGCCTCGGTATAATGGGCTTCTAACTACAAAGTACATAATGGGCTTGGACCCCACACAAACCACACGGTGGGCTTACCAAGTTTTGGTCCCGACATAGGTGCGGTGGGATCCCTAACACATAATGGGAAAATGATGGCCAATGACGTGTTTGGATAATTAATATCCGCTAAGGACATGCTGAGAACATTTGTTAATGCTGAAAATGTCATTGGTGGGTTTTAATTATCAAAACACGTCATGGGCCGTCATTTTGCCACACATAATTGTATGGTGTGGCCGGACAGTATTCCATGGCAAGACTGACCGGTTACCATACCTGCACTTCCATTTTATGTGAGATAAAAATAAAAAAAAAAACTTGTAAAATTGTTGCACATCAAGGGATACATTAATAATCGTTTTCCCAAAAAACTTGAGGCCAAGAAAAGCAAAAGTGTTAGGCCTGCCTAATTTATTTCCAAACATGAAATTAGGTTATCTGAATCCCTGTTTAGTACCAGAAAATTTTCACATAGTAACAAACCTTGTTAGAACATCACAAAAGTTCTTTGATTTCTTTCAATTCTAGGATTTCAATTCTAGTGTTACCATTATTTTCTCTCAAAACAATGTGCAATGTACGTACTTTGTACATAGTAGATATCCAGAAATAAGTACAGGGTAAGTCTAGCGCCTTTACTAGCGGATGTTAGGCACAGACACGAGACATTTGAATTCGTTGTTAGTCTTACTTACAAGTTTAAACCCTAGGCTATCCTTGTAGTGTTATCAAACCTGAATTTGGCTATTAACGAAATGATATTCGGGAAAAAAAAAAAAAAATACTCCGATCGATAACAATGTGCACCACCAACCTCCCAAGAACCTTCATGGAAAACTCATCTCTGATAATTGAGATGACATTGATCAAATGGTTCATGATCAACTTTCCAAAGCAAATGCATTTAATGGAAGTCCATCACATTTGAGGTAACCCCAAGAAGGACTGGGGGACTGTGCTGTGCAGGTTCGTGCTGCACAGCCTCCGGCGAGGCCTTGCTGGCATCGGTCCGACGATTGGACACGTCCACCGCGTAGAGCTCGTTGAGTACTACAAGTGTACTAAAAATCAACTCGATCAAATATTGTTAAGTGCCTCATCAGAATACATATAATTTGAAAAAAAAATGAATCCTAATGGATACGAAACACTGGATCAAAACCTTTGAATCCATTTTTTTCAAGTTATATGTGTTCCGATAAGGCACTTAACGATATTTGATCGAGCTGATTTTTAGTGCACGTGTAGAACTCGACGAGCTCTATGCGGTGAACGTCTCCGATCGTCGGACCGATGCTGGCAAGGCCTCGCCGGAGGTTGTGCATCACGCTGTGCAGCACGAAGTTGCACAGCACAGTCCCTCAGTCCCCCCAAGAAGCTGCTTTGCACCTTCACTAAATGCTATTAGGTAATTTCTTTGCAACTTTCACTTGGCCTTTTGTTCTGATCAACTAGTTGCATGATCATATCCAATTGGAGAGTGCGATTTCAGTTAAAAAATGATTCTTTCTAGGCTCACCTCAATGATCGGGACCATTCATTTTGTTTAGCTCTCGGAAAAACATCAAGAATACCCAAAAATCGAGTTGATCGTATATCATTTGATATGAGTTTGGAACACATTTATTTTAAAAAAAAATAAGATTTTCGTATACCATTTGATATGAGTTTGGAACACATCTATTTTGCAAAATATAAGATTGGAACACTGAATCTAAACCGATTTCAACCATTTTTTGCAATATATAAATATATTCCGAAATCATATCAAACTGTATGCGATCAACTTGATTTTGGCATGCTTGATGCTCTCAATAAGTTCAAGAAAATGAACGGTCCCGGTCATTGAGATGGGCTCGGAAAATCCGTCTCTGACTATCTGTACTTATGACAGAATAGCACTTTCCACCCAATTTCCTATGTTGAATTTCTGCTATATAACTCTCTTCCTTGTCGTATGTTTTTTGCACACAAACTAGTTCTCCAATGGCACTAGCCAGCATTGCCAAGGGATCCAAACCGGCAAACATCCTTATAGCTTATAATGGGCTTCTGACTACAAAGTACATAATGGGCTTGGACCCCACACAAACCACACGGTGGGCTTACCAAGTTTTGGTCCCGATATAGGTGCGGTAGGATCCCTAACACATAATGGGAAAATGACGGCCAATGACGTGTTTTGACAATTAATATCTGCTAAGGACATGATGAGAACATTTGTTAATGCTGAAAATATCATTGGTGAGTTTTAATTATCAAAACATGTTCTGGGCTATCATTTTGCCACACATAATTGTATGGTGTGGCCGGACAGTATTCCATTGCAAGACTGACTAGTTACCATACTTGCACTTCCATTTTATGTGAGATAAAAAAAAAAAAAAAACTTGTAAAATTGTTGCACATCAAGGGATACATTAATAATCGTTTTCCCAAAAAACTTGAGGCCAAGAAAAGCAAAAGTGTTAGGCCTGCCTAATTTATTTCCTAACATGAAATTAGGTTATCTGAATCCCTGTTTAGTACCAGAAAAATTTCACATAGTAACAAACCTTGTTAGAACATCACAAAAGTTATTTGATTTCTTTCAGTTCTAGGATTTCAATTCTAGTGTTACCATTATTTTCTCTCAAAAAACAATGTGCAATGTACGTACTTTGTACATAGTAGATATCCAGAAATAAGTATAGGGTAAGTCTAGCGCCTTTACTAGTGGATGTTAGGCACAGACACGAGACATTTGAATTCGTTGTTAGTCTTACTTACAAGTTTAAACCCTAGGCTATCTTTGTAGTGTTATCAAACCCGAATTTGGCTATTAACGAAATGATATTCGGGAAAAAAAAAAAAAAACTCCGATCGATAACAATGTGTGATGAGCACCCAATATTGTAGATATTTGGTGCGACTAGTCCCGTTTTATGTTGTTTTATCTTGCGTTTATTTAGTTTTTATAATGATTTTGCACGTAAGGTTCCTTTGAGGATGTTTCAGGTTTAATGCCCTAATAAGGGTGATTTTGATGCCATGGACATGCCTTGGGGGAGTCCAAGCTTCCAAGGCCAAGTGGCGAAGTGCCACCGTTCTCCAATGATCAAGATACTAAGCATCGGGTGAAGTTCGGAAGCGTCGGGTGCCAAGTTTTGAAGCTAGAGGCCAATTCTGCAATTAGCAAGGCTGTACAACCATTTTGGTTTTATCGATACAATGGCCGACCTTATCTTTTGTTCAGAGAACAGCGTATCCATACACCGTTTTGGTTGTATCCATACAGCTCCTTTACGGAGAATTCCCAACACAGGCTTAACAGCTCGGTATCCATACAACCGTTTTGGTTGTATCGATACAGTTTGCTTACGGACAACTTTTTACAATTTTTCAACCTTCCATTTTTGGAAACTTGCTACTTGTAGTAACCTTTTGAGATATTTTGAGTGAGGAAGTTGGTTTTTGTATAAATATCCCTCTTCTCTCTCCTAGGTAAGGAGTTAGTTTTAGTTAGATATATCTTGCTTTATGTTTTTCTTTGCTATCTAAGAAAACTCCATAGCCCTTAAGCTTTCAAGTGTAATTTTCTTAGGAACTACTCAAGGTACTTGTTTCTAGGGGCGGACCCACCATAGGGCACGTGGGGTCACGTGCCCCCACGCCTTTTTTTTTAAAAAAAATTTCCCGGAATTTTTTGTATATATATATATTATATGTGCTAACATTTTCAGTAAGTAACCATTTGGTGCAATGGTAAGCAACCATGTATAAGGAACTCTTAGCGAGAGTTCGACTCCCCCTGCCGCTCCATGGTACTTTTTTAATTCGTTTTTCAAAATCAGGAACTCTTTAGCAATTCTTTTTTCAAACTCTGACAACTAAAGTTTCTCCCATCCACTAAAACTAAAACTCTTTCACAACCAAGGTTTCCCCCACTTCTCAATGTCTCCAATCATTTGTGTAGTACTCAATATGAATCTGCACATTGTATTTATACATTTTTGGTCCCCAAAACTTGTACTTGTAGAGTTAATACTAGGAAAATAGATGATGAACATGTGATAATTTTGTTTTAACACATATAATCGAGGTGCGCAAATTTGCCCAAATAACTTGTTAAAATGCATATATACTTTTAAATTATTACATTATCATGAATGCTAAAATTATTTTGGTGTGAATGTGTTTAACTGTAACTCACATATTAAGGCGTTACAAAGAAAATTGGTGCCCCCGCTATGTCAAATTCCTGGGTCCACCACTGCTTGTTTCCCGTTAATTTGTTGTATGTTAATGTTGTAGCTACTCTTTAGATCTTTATTAATATCAAGTTTATTTTCTTTTCTATCGGTTAAATATGTTTATCATTTCTACCATGCTTTCTAGTCTTTTCAATATGTGTGAGTAGTCATATAGGCTTGGCATCCGGGTGACTAACGCCTCGTGACTTTGGTTAATCTTGCTTTTCTCAACTCAAGACTTGAGGTTCGGTATGGAAAATGAGAAGGGTTCGCCTTTTATGTAACAAAACTTGCCGATATTAATCTCTGGTGATCATGTGCTTGCTCACATGGTTTTGGAGTGATGTCTCGGTTCGTGTTTGCCAAGAGAACGAAAGAGCTCACTTGTTTTCCATGCACACTTCTAGTCTTTAATTGGTTTCATAGCTAAATCTTCCGGTTGATAGCCTATGCCGTGCGATTCAACCGTGTTTTTGTTGAGAATGGTTAAATGACTTAAGTTACGGACGTTAGTAACTCCAACGCCTTGCCGCCTTTAATTCTTAGCTCAAACTCATTTTCTAGTCTTTTTCATAAGGGTATTTCTCACCTTTCAAAGGAAAACCAAAAGTTGGCCGTCTTAATGCCGCAAATCCTTACATATATACAATCCGAATTAGCTATAAAGATTATCTCTGTGGGTACGATCCCGGACTTTCCGGTATTTATGCTGACAATGACCTAGCCCTACACTCGGGGTAATTCAACATTTTCAACGGTTAGGTTGTGGCGAAGCAATGTGCACCACCAACCTCCCAAGAACCTTCATGGAAAATTCATCTCTGATAATTGAGATGACATTGATCAAATGGTTCATGATCAACTTTCCAAAGCAAATGCACTTTAATGGAAGTCCATCACATTTGAGGTAACCCCAAGAAGCTGCTTTGCACCTTCACCAAATGCTATTAGGTAATTTCTTTGCAACTTTCACTTGGCCTTTTGTTCTGATCAACTAGTTGCATGATCATATCCAATTGGAGAGTGCGATTTCAGTTCAAAAATGATTCTTTCTAGGCTCACCTCAATGATCGGGACCATTCATTTTGTTTAGCTCTCGGAAAAACATCAAGAATACCCGAAAAAACCGAGTCGATCGTATATCATTTGATATGAGTTTGGAACACATTTATTTTTTAAAAAATAAGATTTTCGTATATCATTTGATATGAGTTTGGAACACATCTATTTTGCAAAATATAAGATTGGAACACTGGATCTAAACCGATTTCAACCATTTTTTGCAATATATAAATATATTCCGAAATCATATCAAACTGTATGCGATCAACTTGATTTTGGCATACTTGATGCTCTTAATAAGTTCAAGAAAATGAACGGTCCCGATCATTGAGATGGGCTCGGAAAATCCGTCTCTGACTATCTGTACTTATGACAGAATGGCACTTTCCACCCAGTTTCCTATGTTGAATTTCTGCTATATAACTCTCTTCCTTGTCATATGTTTTTTGCACACAAACTAGTTCTCCAATGGCACTAGCCAGCATTGCCAAGGGATCCAAATGGCTCTTCAACAAGAGTCTCAAGCTAACTCTTCCTCACCTCCATCAACCTAAACCTAATACTCCAACACCAGTACATTCTCTCCTCCCACCAGAAGCCAGCACAAACGACGAGTTCCGACTAGTTTTTCGCTACCTGGACACCGATGGCAATGGCAAAATTTCGAGCGATGAACTCCAGGCCTACTTCGCGTCTATGGGTGAGTCCATGTCGAGCGATGAGGCACAAAGGGTTGTAACCGAATTCGATAAAGACGGAGACAATTTGTTAGAATTCGCGGAATTCGTTAAGCTAATGGAAAGAGAGAGTGCGGGGGAAGATGATGATATTAGGAGGGCTTTCGAGATGTTTGAAGTTGAAAAGGGTAGTGGTTGCATTACGCCAAGAGGGCTGCAGCAAGTTTTGAATCGCTTGGGGAAAGAGAAATCTGGTGAAGATTATGAGGCCATGATTCGAGCCTTTGATCTTGATGGCAATGGAGTTCTTGATTTCTATGAATTCAACAAGATGATGACCCCAAGGGCTTGAATCTCATGCTTAATTATATGTGTTTGTAATTCTTCGCAATGTAAGTATCGTTAATTATTAAATAAGATCATGGGTTTCTTTTGGACATTTGCTCTCCTGAAAGATCCCAAGAGCAAGAGCAAGTACACCAATATTTAGCTAAACTACCTTGTGAATACGTTAACAATTCTAATTTACTTATCAACTTTTTCTTTCATAACTACATCAATACTATCTATTTTACCTAACACCTATTAAAATATACATTTTTCAGTTTAAAGTCTTTCTTCATTGGAGGAGAGAGAGAGAGAGAGGGGGAGAGAAACTAATTGTTTAAAGCATTGCTTAGTGCATCGGTATTAATACCTCACCATCACCATTTCATCAGATCTATTTTAGCTTCTCTTTTACCTCACCTGTTGCAACTTGTTTTTCCTATTTTTTTCCGGTAAAGTAGCTTATTTTGGCATTTTAGCTCCTCTGGTATACTTGATCTAAAAGATGTAAATTGTGACTAATAGATCGATTAAAATTGTCTGCTCATACATTGAACTCACTTAATTGTGGAAATGTACTTCAGATCGATGTAGTTATGGTTTAAGCGGCACCGTTTCATGGAATGAGGAGTCTCTCATGTGACGATCACTCATGGGATCCTTAGTGGGACTCATCAGATCTTATTTGACGATTTACCAGTAGTCCATTTTGTAAGTCTCAATATGTATGTGCATCATTCTTTGAAGAAAAAAAAAATCATGTTATCCGTGTTAAGCTAGAGTGGGCCCCTCGTACCGGTATGTGCACAATCAGTCCCCATTTTGGTCGGTGTCCATGGCTTTTTCGATATAAACTTCAGATAAAATCATGGCCAACAAGTATAACAAACGAGGGCAAAAGTTGGAACCAGAGGATTCAGATATCAATTGATGTTGCTAATAGGCTCAACTACCATCACAGTTCCACAAAGCCAGTGTATGAGCGCAAGGATGTTGAGAGCAGTAAGGTGCTAGTACTTGATGATATCTCAGGGGCGAAAATCGCCAATTTCACACTTGCGAAAACAGAAAGTGAAGGGGAGATATAGTTCATCGACAGTTGTTGCATGGACTAGATGTTGTTTCGCGCCTGAGTATGTACAAACAAGGGTTGTGACTCCTACTATTGATGTTTATGCTTCTGGAGTTGTGAATGTTGGAATTGGTCACGGGAATGGAAGCGGCGATTGCAAATGAAGGTCGGGAATTGCTGCTTTCCACGGTAGCAGGTTCGACTATGGAGGTAGACGATGAAGAATCTGAGATGGGTTCGATGATTGATCCGAGGCTTTTCGGAAATGGATGAACGTAACATGCAATGAGTTGTGAGATTATGTTGTTTGATGAAAGATCCATAAAGTGGGCTGATCATGGCAGCTACTATGGTGAAGATTTGAGTCGAGTTACAGAATATGTCTCAAAACTATTAATCAGAAGAGTAAATAGAACAGATATCAATCGAAAAACAATGAATGATTTTATTAATTTTCTTTCGAAGTATGTCGTTTGATATGAGTTTGGAACACATTTATTTCGCAAAAATATGATTGGAACACCGGATCTAAACCGATTTCAACCATTTTTTGCAATATAAATATATTCCGAAATCATATCAAACTGTATGCGATCAACTTGATTTTGGCATGCTTGATGCTCTTAATGAGTCAAAAAAATGAACGGCCCCGGTCATTGAGATGGGCTCGTAAAAAACCTTTTTCAGGCTGAAATGGTTATCTCCAATATTCCATCAACTCCCAATTGGGTATGATCTGGCTTCTGTTATGGGGCCTACTACTCTCTAACATGACCATTAAGTATTTTTAACTATATGTAGGGATGGAACTAGGATTTCGTAAATGCGAAGACCAAACGATGAAGAACAAGATTTTGAAATTTCAAAATTCGGGAATCTAATAGTTTGTCGGTTTAGGTTTTGAGGGAGGTTTTTGGGTAATGAGTGAAAAGAGATAGAAAGAGATATGAGATTAATAATTGAAGAAAAAACTTATGGTAAACCATGTGTAGAGAGAAAATTTGGATTTTGGGACTCAAAACGAACACATTCTTAAAGAATTTAAATGTTTATGCTGTGTTTGGTTTGGTATTTGAAAAGTTTTTTGAAAAATAGTAAGGGTAATAAGTGAAGAGAGATAGAGAGAGAAATGTTTGAAATAGGGGGAATCTAGGGGAAATTTTTTGAAAAATGCTTTTTGAAAAGGGAAGAGAACAATGACGCACAATGTCTATCTGTACTTATGACAGAATAGCACTTTCCACTCAGTTTCCTATGTTGAATTTCTGCCAGAAAGACTACTGGTACAGCAGACAGCGCGTACAACGCGCTTTTTGGCCCGTCTCGGGTCCAAAAAAGATAATTGGAGCCGCTCATTTTATTTAATATATTTTGTTTAAATTTTTCATAAAAAATCAGCTCCATCCGACATTGATAAGGGGTTTCCGAAACATCCAAAATCGCTTCAGAAGTTAGACTAAATTCTAAAGTGATTTTAGACGTCTCGTGAATACCTTTATCGATGTCGAATAGAGAAGATTTTTTACGAAGACCTTAAACAAAATATATTGAACAAAATGAGCGGTTCCGATTATCCTTGTTAGACCCGAGACAGGCCAAAAAGCGCGCTGTACGCGCTGTCTGTGCGCATACTCTATATAACTCTCTTCCTTGTCATATGTTTTTTGCACACAAACTAGTTCTCCAATGGCACTAGCCAGCATTGCCAAGGGATCCAAATGGCTCTTCAACAAGAGTCTCAAGCTAACTCTTCCTCACCTCCATCAACCTAAACCTAATACTCCAACACCAGTACATTCTCTCCTCCCACCAGAAGCCAGCACAAACGACGAGTTCCGACTAGTTTTTCGCTACCTGGACTCCGATGGCAATGGCAAAATTTCGAGCGATGAACTCCAGGCCTACTTCGCGTCAATGGGTGAGTCCATGCCGAGCGATGAGGCACAAAGGGTTGTAACCGAATTCGATAAAGACGGAGACAATTTGTTAGAATTCGCGGAATTCGTTAAGCTAATGGAAATAGAGAGTGAGGAGGAAGATGATGATATTAGGAGGGCTTTCGAGATGTTTGAAGTTGAAAAGGGTAGTGGTTGCATTACGCCAAGAGGGCTGCAGCAAGTTTTGAATCGCTTGGGGAAAGAGAAATCTGGTGAAGATTATGAGGCCATGATTCGAGCCTTTGATCTTGATGGCAATGGAGTTCTTGATTTCTATGAATTCAACAAGATGATGACCCCAAGGGCTTGAATCTCATGCTTAATTATATGTGTTTGTAATTCTTCGCAAGGTAAGAATCGTTAATTATTAAATAAGATCATGGGTTTCTTTTGGACATTTGCACTCTAAAAGATGTAAATTGTGACTAATAGATCGATTAAAATTGTTTGCTCATACATTGAACTCACTTAATTGTGGAAATGTACTTCAGATCGATGTAGTTATGGTTTAAGCGGCACCATTTCACGGAATGAGGAGTCTCTCATGTGACAATCACTCATGGGATATCCTTAGTAGGACTCATCATATCTTATTTGACGATTCCGGTAGTCAATTTTGTAAGTCTCAATATGTATACGCATCATTCTTTGAAGAAAAAAAAAATCATGTTATCCGTGTTAAGCTAGAGTGGGACCCTCATACCGGTATGTGCACAATCGATGCCCATTTTGGTCGGTGTCCATGGCTTTTTCGATATAAACTTCAGATAAAATCATGGCCAACAAGTATAACAAACGAGGGCAAAAGTTGGAACCAGAGGATTCAGATATCAATTGATGTTGCTAATAGGCTCAACTACCATCACAGTTCCACAAAGCCAGTGTATGAGCGAAAGGATGTTGAGAGCAGTACCGTGCTAGTACTTGATGATATCTCAGGGGCGAAAATCGCCAATTCCACACTTGCAAAAACAGAAAGTGAAGGGGAGATATAGTTCATCGACGGTTGTTGCATGGACTAGATGTTTCGCACCTGAGTATGTACAAACAAGGGTTGTGACTCCTACTATTGATGTTTATGCTTCTGGAGTTGTGAATGTTGGAATTGGTCACGGGAATGGAAGCAGCGATTGCAAATGAAGGTCGGGAATTGCTGCTTTCCACGGTAGCAGGTTCGACTATGGAGGTAGAAGATGAAGAATCTGAGATGGGTTCGATGATTGATCCGAGGCTTTTCGGAAATGGACGAACGTAACATGCAATGAGTTGTGAGATTATGTTGTTTGATGAAAGATCCATAAAGTGGGCTGATCATGGCTGCTACTCTGGTGAAGATTCGAGTCGAGTTACAGAATGTCTCAAAACCATTAACCAGAAGAGTAAATAGAACAGATATCAATCGAAAAACAATGAATGGTTTTATTAATTTTCTGTCAAAGTAAGTAAAAGGACTGCATCTACAATGTGTAGAAATCAACCCAAAAAAAAAAGTTCTATAACTACTCTATTGCATTTTAACGTAAAGAGGCCAAACTTCACTCAGTCATTGCAATCACAAGGGTCGTTCAAATCCAGACCAAAAACTTTAATAAGGAAAACCTCCTGTAACCCGAATGTGGTCCAGGGTCATCCGGAGACCATATTTGAGGACAGCGTGGTTACCGGCTCTAAACCCGTTTCCGTAAACCGGAGACGTGTCCGATTCAATCTGGTGTTTGAAAAAATCCCCTAGTTTCCTCTCGAACTGAGATCTTGTCCCCTGCTTCGATGATCTTGAAACAGAAGCGGACGATGAGGTTGATGCACCGTTGCTGCCTGATATGGACATGATCTGGGATTCTAACCACAAGTGAGCTAATACCTGACAGATACCTTCTTCGACATCTTGGCTTAGTGTTCGGTAACCTTACATGTAATTACGAACCATATATCAGCACTTCAGAAAATATAACAAGTATTACGAAAACTTAGAAATCTCATATTTGTATATGTAACGCTAAGCTACCAATCTTTAGGTTGTGGTTTCGGATCTGAGGAAAGCTGCTTTGTGCATGCGACGCCAAAGGGTAGTTCTGTACCCAATCTAACCTCTTAGACACTCGTTAATTGCTATTTTCTGGCCATGCGTTTTTTTCTGTCAATTATATGATATATGCAGAGCTCATCAACCAAGTATCTAGAAGGAAGCAACACAGATCATGAAAACCAAATTTTCTTTTTTGTTTCAAGATAAGCAGGGATCTTGGCCATCAACATGAATAGCGTCCTTTTTAAGAATAATGTGAGATTTTCTTTAGTTAAGAGAAAGATCAAACATTCTTATTGTACTGATGCAGTAATGAATCAAAATGGAGCTATACTAAAAGCCAACAAAATAAACTTGGCATTGCAATGAAACATTCGAAAAGTTACACGCATGCTATCAGGAAGCACCTTGAAGTCGAAGCCATGCGTGCATCATCTCGTGAGCTAGGATAGAACCAGTCAGCAACCTGTATGAGGAGAGTTTGAGAGTCATAGAAAAACAAAATCTCAGCGGTATAAGGATGATAAAGTGAAGAGGTCGGCTCAACATCTGATGCTAGATGTATTATTGTTTGATACCAAGAGGCCAAGATTGACACTACCACCAGATGCTGAAGTCAAATGCAGTAGTTATGAATTTGCCTTGCCAAGAGAAAAATCTCTCTCCAGTCTCCACTATATCGGTGAAACTTCCAATTCCAATATACACAATCACTCTAATAAAATCTCATAAATTCTTCTCAATCTTGCACGTAAACCTATTTTTTTGAATTCCCTCATAATGTAAAGCAGGACCACTGCCGATATACTGCAACTGTGGTACTTGAACATACATGTTAGCCTCTATGTGAATGGATAAAACATGCTCTACAAATACTTCAGTATCCTTCATACATGAATTCCACAACCTATATCACCAGCAATTACTTCAAATTCTAGCTCCATGAAATGGCATCCTAAGGATTTATTCCTTCGTCCGTGTCACGCAAGAAATGTTTCCATCACCACAGTATTCTCTGAACATGATCAGAATCAGAAATAACCAAACTCAGATCAACATTTATAACCCCAAAACAAACTTGTGCTTGCCATTATTTCCAACCCTTCTTCATTTCCACTTCCTCTGGGAATGTTCTTATCAAGATTGTTCAATGTGGCATCACTACGAAATAGGCATGTTAACATCTCATTGTGATGCATATATTCTTTTCTTCACATCCGTTGAAAAAGACTGAGAAGTTGCCAACCACTCAAGTCTTATAAAATGTAACAGCACGAGAGAGAGAGAGAGAGAGAGAGAGAGAGAGAGAGAGAGTACCTAGGAAGGCCATATAAAATCAGGATTGCAGTCACCTCACAACGACGGATGAGTTTATAAGGCTCAGTTATCATATTCATGACCCTGTTTCCTGCCCCAATTTTTGGGCGCCCCAAAATCTGCTCATGCAACGATAATGTACAAGAAAATGGGCTATCAATCACGACAAACTCACTGGTTATATGGAAAGGAAGAAACATAAATGACACAAACTGGCAAACATCCTTACAGTGCTAACAGTTTGCTCCTCGGAAAGGCAGAGTCCTCTGGTCTCAGGCATGTGATGATGGCCCTGGCCAAGAGAAAGAACCACTGTAAGCTTTTTGGCACTGCAAGAGATTAATTCACCCAAGAGAAACAAGAAATCCAACGAACTATCATTAGTCATTTGACTATAATTGCCTTACACTCTTTTCACCATCCATGGCTTCATTCAATGCTTGCCTCTCCACCAAGAGTAGGGGAACCTGCTGCTCCACTTTCATATTCAATCCTTCATAAAATTCTTGTATATCAAGATAGAGGGGTTGGCACTGCTTAGTGTCCATGATTGCAGAGTCCAGACACTCAAGACAGAGCTTTCGACCGTCCTCCAGTGCAACATATTTTGTTTCCGTTGGCTGCATACGAAGAGCAAAATCAACATTTATTCTGAAAAGACATGATTGAATAGGCTTTTCTTGGACAGCATGAAGGGGGGTGTGTGGTTGTCCGGAATGCAGATCCATGAGTTGGCATCCAAACCCAATATGGCATCAAAAAAATAATGGGGAAGTATCAAATAACTATACCAACTCACATGTTCGGACATCCTCACAATATCTCTTGGAATGGAGAGTTCATTGTTATTCCAGTCGCTCATTCAGTCATATATAGAGAAGAAACACTCAAATTCTCAGTAACTATAAAAACTTTCTGATAGTAGTGTGACTTTGCCTATGGATTGAATGTACATTATGTACCCATTTTTAGTAAATTTGTTATAAAATACATACTTTAGTTTAGTACTATGCATATATAGACGTCTGTAATAAGGAGAGACATTCTAGTATTTCCTTTCAGATAATTTATTGACACATTGATCATCTTCATCAAGTTCTAATGTTACTCTTGAATAGTTAATTATTGAGTAGTTTTTTCCTAAGTAATCTCAATCTGTATGGCCACTCAGACTGACTTCCATCTTTAATTTGACAGGAAGGGAATAAAATCCCTTTCTCTTTCTGATAAAAATAAGGTACACACACTAGAAATTAAAATTTAGCAAGAACGAAAAAAGGGAATCACTGGGAATGGGATTGAGATGCCCCTTTGCACACCCAAAGAAATCGCTAGATCAATTGTATTTAAGTTAAACTAACCTCCATTCGCTCACAGCTACAGCACCGAGGAGTCTCATCGTGTTCATGAAAGGGGCAGTACTTCTGGACCCAGAAAGGATGTGCTCTATATTCTATAAGACCAGCAGCGTTTGTCGGTATCTGAAAAAAAAATCATAAAACTTCTAAAGGACCAGCATGAATTGATAAGAAATGGAACTTGAAAGATAAGTATAATAGTTTCACACTAAAAAAGATGCCAATTCACAAAACCTTTTAGTGTTTCCGAGATTTCCTTACATAAGATGAACCTAGGTGCCCAGGTTAGAATAGAGGTTCAAATGCCCAAGACTCGCAATACTTGAAGTCGAAGATGTTTAAGACATCGCAACACGTTCTCCCAACGAAACCAAGGTAAAAATTTGCATGAGGACATTTAAAGCTATGTTAGACCAACTCTTGTAAATCTACAAAGTAGCCTTGTGGAGGATATGGGCTTGCTGAGTTTATTTAGAACGACCCTGGATTATATTTACCTGTTATCATCATTGCTAAATTGGTTAAGAGTTTGGCTAATCCAACTCTCTAGGCATTCCCCCCGGCATTTTTAATGGGAGCAAAGAGTGGAGGCCCCATTGCAACAAGAAGCTAACATTTGGGTAGAAAAATTTACTTATAAGAAAGCTTCCCTGGATTTCTATAGTCTCCAGAAGTCAAATAGAGGAGCATGGCAGAGAATTTGTCCAACCAAAATAAAAAAAGAAGAAACAATTGTTCTTTCCAGGACATGTTGCCGCAGTTGTTAGCCTACAGATTGAAGGCCAGTGTGCTGTGATACCACCTGCTCCAAGGAACTAGGGCAACAATAGAATTTCAAGGTAATCCACCCGGATACTTGGGTTAGTATGTGACCCCAGAACAGGATTTTGATCTCAGGATAGTATTTGATGGCAAAACATGATTTTTGATCTCTTCATTAATATCCCTCAACAGTTTTCAGAGACATCAAAATAACGGGGGGTTGTTTGGTTAGTTCAAAATTACAGTTACTCTTTCTTCTGGCTCTAAAAGGGGCATAACGTCACGGAAGAAAAGAAAACAGTCCACCTGATTTTTTTTCCTTTTAAGTTTATAATCCGTATGATTAAAGCTCAAGTAGATTTCACAAGAATGTACAACAACAATAAAAGCCAGTTGTCACCACAACATACAATTTTTTTTTTCTTCATATATTTAAAGCACTGTCATTTGAAATAGCAAAGTACAACAAAATACATGGACATCAATTCATTGCTTTATATGATATGACATTCGAAGGCATGAACATTATTGACATGGCCACAAAAAATTTCAGCATGATTCAGTCCAAAGAAGAAAAGAAAAAAGGAAACAACAATACAGCTTTGATGCAGTAAATGTTGCACTGTGAAGAATTAAATTTTTCCCATTCGCACTAGAACCTGATTATGCGAGATAGAATCAACAGGTTATTTCTTGACACTTGTAAGATACTTACAAAATGTTTGCAAACGTCGCATTTTGGGTGATAGTGCTCCTTGTAGCAAAACTTGTGATAAGGATAATTCCCAGACAACGAAAACTACAGAAGAAGCAATATGCAAAAACCTCAGCACCATAAAAATCACAGGAATTAATATTCTACATCAGTTATTGACTACTAATGTACACTGATGGTCCAACATTCAAATCAGAATAGAACTAGAGTATTTTGGCAGCATAGACAGTAGTTTTTGTACCTCATAATCACAAATTGGTTGGTTGCAGGCATGGCATCTGAAACATTCTGGATGCCAAACTGCATTCATGCAATTCAGAAATCTTCCGTAACCAATCTCGGTGTTACAACCAGCACATACTCTATCACAAAGGAAAAGAAGAGAAAACATAGCTTGATTACATTGACGGTAAGACATCGTCAAAATGACAACTGGTGCATCTGACCCAGTAGTTGTTTTAGGTTACATAGCTAATTATGCAATACGGTACTGCAACAGGAAGTTTATGCACTGTACTACTGACCCATAGTCAATAACTTACATTTATCACATTCATGGGGTTAGAAACTGAACAACCAGAAAACACAAAGCATATTTATCACAATTGTACACACTGGACAAGGAGATGAAGTTTTTAACCGTTCTTGCAGAAGTGTAACGTGAACAAAATCTTTTATCTTATTCAATATTGTAACAATAGAGCAATTTCAAAAATGAAATTTTACCAAAAGTTGATCAAATAAGCCTCCCTAAAGTATTATTGACAGGAAGGATCGTACCTGAACCCTGTTGAATAGGGGTAAGACATAGGTTGATAAATATTTCCATTCCCATTCCAACTCCCACTTCCACTGCCACTCACATTCCCATTTCCATTTCCATTCGCATCTCCACGGTCATTTCCATTTCCATTCGCATTTCCACGGCCACGGCCATGACCATTGCCATTTCCAGGTCCATATCGTGGTGGAGATTCAAGGTTCAAGCTTTCGTGTATAGCTTTGGCAATTTGTTCATCTTCTTTCAATTGGGATTCATAATCTGGACAGTCATGTGAGGAACTTAATCTCATAATGCAGGATATAGGCCAAGGAAACAGAATCACTATATTTTGTATATGCTTAATCTCACAATGCAGGAAATATACTCAAAGCACAGATCTGAGAAAATTGAATCACTACATTTCGTATATGCTTAATTAATTTACCACCACCAGGCAAGTCCAAAAGGCAAAGCTCTTACACTGTCTCTTGTAATGATCTATATCATGAGCCTGTCTCCTTGTACAAACTATAAAGTCTACCAACCCTTTTATTCCAAAAGGCGATTATGAGTCCAGACTTGCAACTGATTTTACAAGTATTTTCCCATGCCTATGAGTATGGTATTCTAGCAATTTGCATGGGATATAACAAATTAGTTAACAGCAGTCGACGATTACTGGATGATGAACAACTTTGAAAATTCAAGACTCTAAATGATTACGTCGGACCCATTTAAAAGTAGATCATATCATTATCACCAAGAATTACTGTGTTTTCCCTGTCATTCCCATTACATAATTTCGCTATTACCAACCAACAATGAATGAATTTCCACAAAATTTCTTGCATTAAGAGAGTCTGAAAGAAGTTATAGGACGACATAAAGTAGATCATGGTTAGCATTGGGATTGCTGCCCTATATTTTGAGAATGTATGTTTCTGCCAGGGAGCAATGCATAGGGATATCGTGCCTCTAAAGTTAAACTAAATCTCTTACAAGAACATTGCACAAAAAGGAAATCACTTTTTCAACTTCTGATGTTTTGATCACAACTTGCTAAACCCTACCTACCGTGCCAGCTTCTAAGATTGGCAGCTAAACAAAATAAACTAGTTAACAACTTAACGTATATTTCCACAACAATCTATAGTTTTAATTCAAGAAGCAAACATGGATATCACATAGGAAAGTTTCACTCACCAACAACGTTTATCCTTTTATGATCTTCTTCCAAAAGGGAGAGTGCAATGGCATGATCTATGTCTTCGGTCTCTGAACCCGCATCCTGTAGTCCCATAATCGAGTAGGTCAACATAGACGGAGCAAAAGAACTTGCTAACAACACTTAAATATGCTGCCATTTTACCAAAGGTATGAAGGCCAAAACGATGACTAAGAAAAGAATGATTTGACTTATCTCCTCAGCTCTTTCATTTTCCTTGAGATTAATTATGACAGAAAACCCTAAAATAGCTCAAAAAGATTGTTCAAAGTAGCAACTAAATTACCCCTGAAGTTGAAGGTTCATTCCCGACTGTTTCTTCTTCACTATATCTATCATTCCAGTCATATTGCCCCTCTGAAACTTTGTGGCTTGAGCCCTTGAAAATTTTGCTAAGCCAGCCCATAAGTCGAAATGCTATCTGTGCATGATCAAGAAAGCTATTACCTGCTCACACATCATTTTCAAACAAAAGAAGCATCATGAATGAAATAAAATGTAGGAGGTCAAATTTTCAGATACTGCAATAATCCTCCCAAGTCACAACCATCACATTATATAGAAAAAACTTGAGAATTCGCAGCTAATACTACATCAAATTTATCATATTGCAAAACATGTATTACAAGGACAGACGGCTGATGAATTTCTGATTAAAATGCACGAACTAAAAGGTGACTTGTACATTGATTGAGTCCAATCTTACACAACGACAAGAACTTAAAAAAGTCCAAATGAGTGACAGTGTGCAATGTGAGAGGGGCCAATCACCATGAAAGTATCGACAAGACAAAGATGGCGTAAGCTTCAAAATTTTAAAGGTACAGCTCTACTGGAATGAATCATCTCCCTCACACGGCATATTCAACAGAGATAACAATTAAACAAAACAACGTAAACATGCAATTATCTCCTTTCAAATTGTTTTTGACGTAAAAGTTACAAGAAAGACTGGAAGGGTATCGCGAAAACTGAATGGACCCCAATTCACTTCATGAACACAAAGTGTATGCAAATGTCAAATTCAACAACTGATCATCGAAACCAAAATTTATCCCCACTATTAGCATATCAAACTACGAATCAAAATTTACAAGAATAACACCACAACAATTATCAACACTCGTAAAGAGCGAAACCGATTAGACAAACCAGCCATAATGCTGCTTCCCAATATGCATCAGTTCCAACAGCAAAATTGCTTTGAGAAGTCATCAAAAAGCTGTTATTTAGCTCATCTGAATATAAATAAGACCCCTAAAGACATAAAGAAAAAAATAAAGGAAAGAAAGAAAGATTCTTCCAGCTCATTGTGCCCCTAATATCCATAACAATTAACCTGTGGTTCCAGATTAATTAAAGATTAAAAGAGATTATTTTATTGGATGAGTGACTCACCTCAAAGCAGACCAAGAATCAGCAAGATTGGTGGGAAGCAGAAAAATCCCAGATCAGATAAGAACCTAATCAGCCCAAAAGCAACATCACCGACGACAATTCCAGCCGCGTAAAGATATTCTCAGCATACCCTTTTAATTTTCTTTCAATCCAAACAAGAATCTACCAAACCCAAAACACTACTATGGACTCCTCCTGAAATCTCTACGGAAACCTCCTGGGAAAAATGTAAAGAGAGAGAAAAATCGCAGAGGCGGAGCAGATGGAGGGAGACTTGAAAATTACGCAAATTCAAAGGTCAAAGAAGGTGAAGACGTGGAAATCTGGAGGAGGAGTTGTTGTGTCGGGTTTAAAACGCGAAGGGCTAGAAGAAAAGAATATCAAACCGGGTTGGGGGGGGTTTTTGGGTGGTTTGAATATAAGGCATGTGGGCTTATGTGGCATGTGGTGTAGCTCAATGATTAGTCCGGTTGATTAGTGAATTTGCTCTCAAACAAATACTCTTATTTTCTATAGTTTGATTCTTGTGGTGAGATCGCAAGAAAGAAATTTATGGCATATCTCGTAGGATACTGATTTTCGCACTCCAAGATTTACTGCAGGCGCTCCATCTTTTTATTTTTACACTGTGATGTTGCTGGTGAGATCACAGTGTAAAAATAAAAAGGTGGAGCGCCTGCAGTAAATCTTGAAGCGCGAAAATCAGTGACCTATCTCGTAGTCTCTCTGTGAATGGCCTGCTTTTGACACGGAATTGACAAAAAAAGTAATCGAGGTGCACGTAAACAAACACAATCAATCAGTAAAAAAAAATTGGCATGTGGGGTTTTCTTTTTTCTTTTTTTAATCCGTGCATGTGGGGCCGAATGAGCTCTTTATTGCAAAAAGACCCACAAAAGCTTCTCGAATAAAGAGTAAAAGCAAAGTCTATGAAACCGAGGAAGAGATCCAGTTGAAATTGGGAGAGAGAAAGGAACGAATTTTCTTGATTTAGGGAGGAAAAAAAAAAAAGAAGGAAAGAAAGAAATTAGGCTTTAATAACGATTGATAAGATAAGGGCGTAGGCAGGCTCGCATTGATCGTTTCCAAGATCTTTCATCTTCTATTGAGTAATACTGTATATTCGATAGGTCCATTATAATACTCATAATAATTGTAACTTAAGAAGAAATATAACCATGAAAACGATTAATTTTTTTATTATTCAAGCAATAGAATAAGTCAAGTATAAGAATTAGATGAAACTGAAAACAACTCTACAATTATTATGAGTCAAACTCAACTGATAGCAGTGTTAGGGGGAGAAACAATCCCAAGCAATTCTACAATTACTGTAAACTCAACTCAACTACTAGTCGTATTAGTGGGAGAAATAATTCCAAGAAAATATAGGGGGGAGAACAACCACACGAAGGTGAGAAGATTCGAACAGTTGAACTCGTAATAAAATACAAGAGTTTTGATCAACTAAGCTAGCTCTAGTTGATAACGATACTGTACACATATTACTGATATGTCACTATAACTATCAATTTATCATGTGGACATGACTTCTTCTCCTGTCATTAAGGATTCAACTTGAGGGAGTGCAATTCACCCATTTCAGCGCCGACAAGGGCCTTAATTTTGAAAATAAAACTATTTTATCACGTCGAGATGTTTATCGACATCGTCATCGAAAATTGTCCCAATCGGATATCCATAAGTACACGATCAAAACAAATTAAATGTGTAAACTGGATTTCATGCAAAAAAAATTATTAGGTGGTTGTGGGGCACCGTCACATGGTGCCATAACACCCTTCTCCGCCACATATTTCTAATTTCCACAGAAACGTGCAGTGAAGGGGTATTGGGTATCACGTGACGGCACCGCAAGAACATTGAATAATTACTCGTTCCATGCACCCACGCAAAAACCCGATTTTTGCATCTAATTTTCTTGAATAATGTACTTCTAGATGTTGGATTAAAATAATTTTTGGTGAGGATAAGCATCGTGACGTGATCGGAAATACGAACGGTTTTTTTATTTTGATATTTTGAGCAAGCAATATAGGACTGACATGGGTGGATTGCACCCCTCAAGTTGGGCTTCAGATCCCCTGTTACCAATCTCTGTAGCAAATCTATGTTGCAAGCCAAAAATGCTACTACCAAAATAAGCCATCTGTCCACTACTCTTCAATCAACCCTCATCTCTTTTTACCCTCCGTTAGTCTATTTAGTGAATTAACAAATCAAATAGTAAGCCAATTTTTGGGTTATTGATTTCCCACCTTCTAATCAGTGTTGTGAATTATGTACTGTACCGGTATATATTGTACTGGTCATAAAACGGTACATATAATTTGGTGTTTTGTACCAGTCAAAATACCAGGCGTACCAATCTGTATCGACATGTGCCGGGCTTGTACCGAGATCTTAGCCAGTACACAAAAACTAGTGTACAGTACTACAGTAGTGTGAAGGAATATGGCCTGACTTTGTTTAAAACTACCATATACTTATGGTTGGGGCTGTAAATGAACTGAGCCGTTCGTGAACTATTCGAGGCTCGACTCGGTAAAGGCTCGTTCGAGTTCGATTCGTCTACTAAATGAACCGAACCTGAACCTCAATTTTAGGCTCGTTCCATAAATGAGCCGAACATGAACCCAACAATATTCGGCTCGATTAGGCTCGCAAACCTGGAGTATATGTGTATCATGGGGATTTTACATAGTTATATAGTGAAAATTTTAAAACTTGTACAAGTCTAAACGTTTACAATTACTAAAAACTTACTTATGTATATGTTTTTATCATTTTATATGTATATGAACATATTTATGCACATAATGAAAAATTTATTTGCAGTTTTAAACCTGTATGAGAGCATAAAAATATGATATTATTGGATCGTTAAGGCTCGTGAACAAGCTCGAGTTCGACTCAAACCTGGGCAAGCTCGGTTCGAGTTTGGCTCGTCATAATTTTCATTGAGTTCGGCTCGAGCTCAAGTTCGCTAAAAAACTTAACGAACGAATCTGAACATTCTAATATTCGGCTCGTTTACAGCCCTACTTATGGTGGGTTTACTATAAAAAAAAATAGTGGGTTTTCCTTAAAAAGTTTGTCTATAGCTAATGAAATTTATACAAGTTATTTCTGTTATTTGGACTTTTAGTTGATGTATATAAGGAGAATAATTAATCTATCTCAAAATTTGTGTTTTTGTATGTTTTCTTCCATTTAGACAACAAGGGAAACCTAGCCTTAAGTCACATAATCCTTTAAGTAGCTAGCCCTTCCGCTACTAACTTTGCGCCTGCGCTCTGATCCACGCTCTTGCAAAATTTTAATAGTTTGAGGTATTTCTAAAAAACTACTGTATTTTTTTTGCTCGTGTTTTGCTCGCACACACGAATTATGGGTCTTAAAATTAATATACTACATACTATTACTTTCTTTGTTGAGATGGACGAGAAGATTGTGAACTGTTAACTGTAGTCCAAATTCAAAAGTGGGGAGGATCCAATTCTTCTTGATCACCACCACTCTCCTCTTCATTCCTCCTCTCCCAACACACACATACTCTCTCTCTCTCTCTCTCTCTCTCTAGAAATACGATAAGATTGTGATTCAAAATATAGAAATACTTAACGTACACCAATTTTAAAGATCTGTTATCTTATCTACCAATCGATCTGTCATGATAATACTCATACTTGTAACTTAAGAAAACGTATAAAATTAAAGTACTAATATTATGTCTATAACTATCAATTTATCATGAGTATATAACTAAGGCTAATGAAGACAGGCGTGCATTTTTTACTTGTGCTGACGCGGCGACGGCTGGCCCCAGGAAAAATTATTGGGTGGTCTTGGGGCACCGTCATGTGGTGCCCTAACACCTTTATTCATCACGTAATTTTGTACTGTCCAAAACTAAAGTATATATATGGACCCACATAAATGCATGATGGATAAGAGCGTTGGACCCTACCACGTCCTGATGTCCTAAAACCACTGAATAAATATTTGGTCCCTACAGCACGAACCGAGTTCAATTTTCTTCAACAACCTAAAAAGTAGGTGAACTCTATTCAAATTTGATCGAGATTTCAATAAGTATTATGTTTACATTAGGTTCAATTTGTAAAACCTGATGCAATTAGGTTTAACACAATTTAGGTTCATCAGGTTTTCAACTTGTAAAACCTGATGCATTTAGGTTTAACACAATTTTGGTTAATAGTTTATATTATCTTAAAAGTTCTTGGTTTAACACAAATTTTTTTTTTTTCCAATAGATAGAAGAGATCACTTTTACATCAGATATGAAGTACATAGTACAAACCCAGGACACTACATTAATTGTGAAAGTCCACGAGACAATCAAGCCCAACAACTCAACCAATACAAGAAATAAATCCATTATAGGGTAGAAACAAAAACAAACAAAAAAAGACCTTTAAGGGAAGAACACCCACACGCAAGTGGAAAAACTCGAACTCTTGACCTTTTAGTGAGATGTAAGAATCTTGGTCAACTGAGCTGTCAATTAGTTTTGATTATACTACCCCGAACAAATGCTTGCAATCCGTTTAATGCAAGTAGAACTTATTCTAACACTTCATCATTCCCCAAATCGTTCCCGTTAAATTTCACTAAGCGACCCAACCCGAATTATTATTATTAGTTTCAAATCCAATTACTATAGGAGTAAAGTTTACTCCTATAGTAAAACAATCAGAACATGATCAATTGCAGGGCACTCCAATCTCCTTCAGACAAAAGAAGGAAAAAAAACTCTACGTACCAACTACAACAAGAAGAACCCTGTTGAACAATGACCACTACTAGTGCAGTTGGTTGTCTCCTTTCCCCCCTCCGTGGAGACCTCGGTTTGAGCTCCATGAGGGGCAGACTTTGGGGGCCAGGGCTATGGATAGTCTCTAGACCCCCCTGTGCTAACTCTAACACCACATTAAGTCACTAACTCCCGCTAATGTATACAATATTGACAAAAAAAATTGACCCAATTTTGGGGTTCTTAATTCTTGGTCCTATTCTATCGAGATCATTAGAAATTAGTCGTAGTTTCTTTAAAAGGTTACTTTTTGTCCTATACGCAAAATAAAATCACAACTACCCTTTTTTTCTCTTCTAATTATAATTTTTTAGACCATTCTCTCTTCTAATCTCCTTTCTCCAATCAAATTCATTTTTTTATCAATCAATAGGATAGATCATTTACATCATATATGAAGTACAAAGTACAACTCGGGACACTACATCAATTGTGAGAGATCATGAGACAACAAACAACTTCACCAATACGTACAAGAAATAAGCCCATTATAGGATAAAACAAAGAAAGGAAAAAACTCATCTAAGGGAAGAACACCCATACGCAGGTGGGGAGATTTGAACTCCTGACCTCTTAGTAAAATGCAAGAGTCCTGATTAACTGAGATAGCCCTATTGGTTCAGTCAAATCCATTTATCGATTACAAATTCATATAAATTAGTAGTAGTTTTATGGATCGGGAGGTGTGTGGAGAGGGTGGTGGTGAACATGGACCTAGAAAGCAAACACAAAATGTGGGTAATTTTGATCTCATACAATATGTCAATTTTTCATGGTATGCTGCCTGATAATTTAGACAGAAAAACAAACATTCTTGCTCCAGCCGAGGGTGTCTATATCTAATAATGAAGTAGAGGGGGTGTAACTGTATAAGTTGAAGTACAAGGAGGTGATAGTCCAATTTGACAAATTTGAAGCACAAGTACAGAAGTCCTAGAAGTGAAGTGGGTGTTGCTGCCAAGCAAGGTACTTGACAGCGGTGCCAAGCACTCCATCCGGCCGTCCATCTCGATAATGGATGGCTCGGATCTTTGCCAAGCAATCGACGGTTCAGATTTGCATGCGCTCGAATTCAATCCAAGTCGTTTGTGCCAAGATGAACGGCCGGATGGGATGCTCGGCATCGCTCGACAAGGGATGCTACCGAGGGTCCGAAGTGTCAACTGCTGCCGATCATTTTAAAACCAAATGCAGCTGGTCACCCCGTAGTTCAAAAGATTAACGCTCTGCCTGTTGCAGCAGAAAACATTTTTTTAGGAAATATTTCCTATGGAAAACATTTTATGGGTAATGATGTGGTTTTCAGTGTTTGTTTGAAATTTGGAAAATGTTTTCTACTGTTTGGTTGACACGGGAGACAACTAACATGGAAAAACGACCGAAATATTTTTTATTTATTGAAGTTATGATTTTCAAATGACAAAGAATTATCCGTACCTATACAATGACCAAAGTGCCCTTTTATATGATGGTGATCAAAATATAATTGTGACATATCACCCACCTAAATTTGCATTCCACTCTCAATTTACACACAAACAAGCAATCCTTAGTATAGCACACAAATGAGCATCTATTATCATAGCTACATGAACTCATTTAGACACACAAAAATAGCGTCCACATAATTCTCACAACCGTAAAATAATCCATAAATAGAAGCACAATACAAGTTCCGCAAACATATAATGCAAAGGTAATAAGGACATATTTTCTGCAAATTGAAGCCATTAACTTCACGCATTCGTTTTTAAAAAACCCTCCAACCACGCCCTTCGGAGTCTCGCATTCTTCACCATAAACGCCTTCGCAACCTTTTCATTCTCAACCAAGTGGTCAAATGCTAATGCAAGTGTCAGTTCATCGAAACCTTCTGTCTTCATAACTTCCTCATAGAGGTCTTTCACATCAAGTCGATCATCGGTAAGTTTCTTGATTGCTAAACCAACTTCTTCAAGTTTTGCCTTGGTTGCTAAACCAACTTCTTCAAGTTGTGTCGATAACTTGTCGTAACGCTCATCTTCGGCACAACTCCTCTTTTGGTGAGATCTTGCTTGAACCGGAAGGCCCGGAACCTCACTTGAAGAAGCTGCGTATTTCCCTTTTGATCCCTCTTCAAAGGCAACACGAAACTCAGTCGAGTCTGATTCAGCAGCGGTTACTTCATCTATATCATCAAAAAGATTTTGCAAATTATACCCTACCCAAATAATCAAACAGTATGTGGGTACAAAACGATGAGACTTGAATATGCCCGAAGAATGAAACTTGACTATGCCATGTTTTTTCCCTTTGAAGGATATCCTCCTAAACTAGTTAGAATTGTCATTATCCAACCACATCATAAGAATCAGCCAAACCAATTCCAAGAAAAAGAATGTAGTGTTTGCACAGCTTCAACTGACTACACATCCAAGTATAAACAGAAGAACGACTACTTGAATTCTTGCATGGAAAGTGAATAGATATGATTCGATATTCATTCTAGGTCTATAAACTAAGTACAACAAACCAAACAATTTTGAGAGAAAAAATTGGAACAAATCCACATATGAGACAATTTCCTAAACCCTAAAGGATTAAGAGAGAGAGAGTACCTGTACGTCAAAGTTTGAGTCGGGCATTAGAGTTTGAGTCGGGGTCTCTCAGACTCAAAGGATTGATTTCTATTGTCTGGGGAAAAGATTTTATGTTGATTTCTGTTTCCCTTTCTACCAAACGCCGGGAAATATTTTCCAAGAAAAGAGTTTTCTAGAAAACATTTTCCGCCCAAAACTACAATACATCTTAAGGCAAAACGCCATTGTGTCCACTAACATTTCTTGTGAACGATCCCATCTATTCTCCAGAAAAACAATAGGGATTCTCTTCTACAATTCAGAAAATACATGTACAGACACACTAGGCATTATATCACATTTAGCACAAGAGAATCAATACAAATAATGCTATTACAAAAAGAGAAACGAAAACAACAATCCAACTACGTACACTAGTACTTACCTTCTGCAATAAACTCAGGCTCTGCTGGCTTCTGAATCATCGTGAGAAAAATTCTCTCCGGCAACCTGGGTGTCAGAGCCGAACCATTCCGCCTTACGGCACGGATGGCATTCACGGCAAATCTAACAACATAAGTGGTGGCCCCCAAACTCGGCAAGCTTCCGCCGCCTCTGGCCGAAGCATCTTGCAACCTATTTTCCTCTTTGATCCTAAGAGACTCTTCCAACTTCTTCCTGCGATATCGTCGCCACGCTGCTTGTATGAAACAAGCCGCCCAAGTCCTCCACTGCTGCGAGTAGTATCTAAAAAAATGGCGGAGCTGCTTGTCGTGTAACCACCTGAATTCAGAGGCGACAATCTTCAAATCTTCCGCCTTTAGGACTAACGCTTCCACTTCTGAGACGGCTTTAATCGTTCTGGTTGCGAATGGGAGTTTAGTTGAGGAATGGGGATCTAAAGCCCAACCAAGAAGCTCTTCTCCACCAAAGTCTCCGCGTTCAAGATATTCAATGTTAAAGAACCCAATACTTCCCCCATTAGTGGTCGAAGAAGCTAATTTCCCGTCCATTACGAAGAGCATTGCATCAACTGGTTTCTCCTCCTGCATGACGAACCTGCCTTCCGTGTAGAAAACCTGTTCTAGATGGCCACACAAAGCGTCCAACAGTTGTTCATCCATGCGCTGAAACACTGGCACCTTATAGATAATTCCAGAAGAGTAGATAAGATTTAATCACAATCTAATAATCATCGTAAGAATCAAATGTGTTGTTATGGATTTTACGCAATCCTACAACGCCCCTACGGATCTTGGAACAATGGATCACAGAATAAAACAAACAAATACGTGCGTAATGAAAACTGGAAAGAAAACGAGACACAAGATATACGTGGAAAAACCTCAACGTGAGGAAAAAACCACGGGAGTCACACCAGTCCACTATGAAATCAATCCAAGAGTACAAGTCTTCTCACAATCTCTCTGAGATGTGTTTTCTCTCGCCTCTCTCTTTTTCACGCTCAGAAAAAGTGATTACAACAATACCAAACGCGCAGCCGTTCACAAAAACCCTAAATACACTTTAAGGCCCGAAGGCTCTCGGTAGCGCTACAGGCATTTTGCTGTAGCGCTAGCGAAGGCTCTGATCGCTGCTTCAGTTGTCTGCACCCCAACAATCTCCCACTTGAAGATAACCTGAAGCATCCGCAAACAAACAAATGCAAACAATCATGGACGTAGTCATCTGACCCCTCTTGGTGTGGCTCCAGGCCCATCATCTCTTCAAGCATGAAGGCCAACTGAAGTCGAACACAACTTCAGTTTCTGAACAGTAGCAGACTTGGTTAACATATCTGCCGGATTTCGATCCCCCAAAATCTTCTCTAGCAACAAATCCCCATCTTCCAAAAGCGAGCGAATAAAATGATACCTCAAATCAATGTGCTTCGTCCTGGCATGGAACACTGGATTTTTGGCAAGGTGTATAGCACTCTGGCTGTCACTGAAAAGAACGCAGTTCTCTTGCTTCAAACCCAGCTCCTCCAAGAAGCCCTTTATCTAAACCATCTCCTTTGCAGCCTCAGTCACGGCCACATACTCAGCTTCTGTAGTAGATAGTGTCACTAATTTCTGCAGACGTGAGACCCAGCTCACCGCTGTTGAACCCATAGTATAGATATATCCTGTGGTACTTCGCCGCGTATCATGATCACCGGCAAAGTCAGCATCCACATATCCCTGCACTATCAATTTCTCTCTCCCAAAACAAAGTGGCAAATCAGTGGTACCTTTCAAGTATCGCATAATCCACTTTACTGCTTCCCAATGCTGTTTCCCCGGATTGCTAGCAAACCTGCTCACAACTCCCACTGCATGGGCAATGTCTGGTCTCGTGTTCACCATCGCATACATCAGGCTATCCACGGCCGAGGTATACGGAACCTTGGCCATGTACTCTATTTCTGCATCTGTCTTGGGTGATTGCCCCTGAGAAAGTTTGAAATGACTTCCCAAGGGTGTGCCAACTGCCTTGGCACCCTGCATATTGAACCTCTCCAGAACACGCTCAATATACTCAGCTTGACTCAACCGTAAGGTTCCCTGAGCCTTATCTCTGCTGATTCTCATCCCAAGTATCTGCTTAGCTGCACCCAGATCTTTCATAGCAAACTCTGTTGCCAACTGCTGCTTCAATTTGTTGATCTCCCTAACACAGGAACCTGCTACAAGCATATCATCTACGTTGAGCAATAAAATGATGTAGCTAGACTCAAACCTCTTGAAGTAACAACAGTGATCCCCATTGCACCTTGTGTAGCCACTGCGCTGCATGAAACCATCAAACTTTTTGTACCACTGTCTGGGAGCCTGTTTCAAACCATACAGACTCTTCCTGAGCCTGCACACCATCTCTTCCTTGTCTTTCACAATAAAGCCAACAGGCTGCTTCATGTAGATTTCTCCATCCAAGTCCCCGTGAAGAAAAGCAATTTTAACATCTAACTGCTCAAGGTAGAGATTTTCAGCAGCAACCATACTCAGCACCACTCTGATAGTGGCCATCTTCACAACGGGTGAAAATATCTCTGTATAATCAATCCCCTCTTTCTGTTGAAAGCCCTTTACAACCAATCTTGCATTGTACCTTTTCTTGCCAACACTCTCCTGCTTAAGCCGAAAAACCCATTTGTTCTGCAAGGCTTTCTTTCCTGCGGGAAGCTGAGCTAACTGCCAAGTACCGTTGGAATAAAGAGAATCCATCTCTTCCTGCATCGCAGTCTTCCACTTTGCTGACTCAGAAACCTGCATAGCCTCATCATAGCACTCTGGTTCTCCACTGTCCGTCAAAAACAAGTAATCAAGCGAAGAAATATATTTCGGATTCGGCTTGTGTACTCTGGTTGTCCTCCTCAACTCTCTGACCGCTGAACTAGTCCCTGTCTCTGGAGCTGCCTCATCTGAAATTGTCCCCTCTGAAACTGTCTCATCTAAAGCTCTCTCTTCTGCCTGACCAGACCCCTGTTCAACCCCCCTGTCACCTGGAAGATCCTCCAACCCAAAGTACTCGGATGTATCTCCATCCGAAGTGGTACTCCAACTGCTTAGTTTGTTGTCCCTGTCTTTGTACATCACCTTTTCATCAAACACAACATCTCTGCTTCTGATTATCTTCCGGTTCTTGTTATCCCAAAAACGATAACTAAACTCATCTCCGCCGTATCCAATAAAGGTGCACTTCTGTGACTTAGCATCAAGTTTATCCATGTCCTTGTCGCTAATATGCACATAGGAAACACAACCGAAAACACGTAAGTGTGCGAGATTTACCTCTTTACCACTCCAAACCTCCTCTGGTATGCCAAAGTTCAACGGAACTGATGGCCCAAAATTGATCAAATGTGCTGCTGTGCTGACTGCATCTGCCCAAAACATCTTGGGCAACCCTGCGTGTATCCGCATGCTCCTAGCACGCTCAGTCAAAGTCCTGTTCATCCTTTCTGCAATGCCATTGTGCTGCGGAGTCCCTGGAGGTGTCCTCTCTAAACGAATCCCGGATAGAGCGCAGGCTTTCTTGAACTCCCTCAACTCATATTTTCCGCCGTTGTCGGACCTCAACCTTTTTACCTTCAAATCTGTTTCATTCTCAACCATGGCCTTCCACTTCTTGAAGACTTCAAAGACCTCTGACTTGTACTTCATGAAGTATACCCATACCTTCCTCGAGTGATCGTCGACAAAGGTAACATAGTAATAAGAACCGCCAAGAGAAGACACTGTAGCTGGACCCCACACATCTGTATGGACAAGCTCTAGCTTCTGAGCCCTGGGAGGCCTGCCGCCTTTCTAAAAGCTAACCCGTTTCTGTTTCCCGAAGATACAATCTTCACACATGTCAATATCCACTAACCCTAAACCCGGTAGCTTCCCTTTTGACTGCATAACCTTCATTCCCTTCTCACTCATATGCCCCAATCTATAGTGCCACAGATTTGAACTCTCCTTGCTGTCTATAACTGCAAGTATGTCGCTACCATGTGAAGTCAAGTAAAGTGTACCAACTTTCTTGCGTTTAGCCGTCACCATGGTACCATTGGAGACTTTCCACATGTCCCCTGTGAATGTCGATGTATAACCTGCTGCTGCAAGCTGTCCAACCGAAATAAGATTCCTCTTCAACTTCGGAACGTGCCTGACATCTTTTAGACACCATTTGAACCCATGCGTTGCAATCTGAACATCCCCTTTTCCCACAATACTGCAAGTCTCGTCGTCCCCGAAGTATACTTTCCCAAAGTCCCCTGCTACAGAGTTCTGCAGAACCTCCCTGTTAGCAGTGGCGTGGAATGAGGCACCCGAATCAATCACCCAAGATTCAGTGTCGCTGTTCATGGAAAGAATAAGTGCATCGTGCACAACGTGAGCCTTCTGCCCACCGTTATTCTTTTTCGGTGCTTTGCAAATTTGTGACATATGGCCTGTCTGACCACAATTCCAACATTCACCTTTAATGGGCTGAACCTGAGATCTATCTTTATTTTCCTTGCCCTTGACCTTCGATTTCGACCTGTTCTTGTTCTGATTCTGACCACCCTTGGTCTGGCTTCTGCCCCTCTGCTCAAAACTTAGAGCTGAACCTGAACTACCTGAACCATCGATCGAACCCCTTCTGACCTCCTCAGTCAGAATCAAAATAACAACCTCACTCAGTTTCAACTTTTCTTTCCCTGCCGAATTACTGACTGCAGTAACAGTACCCTGCCAGCTCTCTGGCAACTGAGACAGTATTAACAAGGCTTGAACCTCATCATCAAACTTGATTTCGACAGACATAAGTTGATCAACTATCGTATTGAACTCACTGAGATGTGACATAAAGGAAACCCCTTCAGCCAAAGACAGATTGAAAAGTTTTTTCATGAGATGTACCTTATTCGCAGCAGACGGTTGCTCGTACATCTTTTTCAGCGCTTCCACAAGACCCTCCGTCGTTTTCTCCTTCAAGATGTTGTGGGTGACTGACTTTGAAAGGGACAGGCGAACAACCCCTAACGCCTTCCTGTCCAAGACGTCCCAATCCTCGTTGCTCTCATCTTTCTTCTTCCCCTTTTCTTTACCCAGCAGCGGCCGGTAAAGATCCTTCTGATACAGATAGTCCTCTATCTGCGTTTTCCAGAACGCGAAGTCTGACCCGTCAAACTTCTCCATCCTCTGCTTGCCTTCTTCAGAACCCATAGCTCCCACTGAACTCTGGCCTGCCCGAACGAGATTAAACCCTAACCTGTCGAACAAGACCTACCGCAACCGCGGCTCTGATACCAGTTGTTATGGATTTTACGCAATCCTACAACGCCCCTACGGATCTTGGAACAATGGATCACAGAATAAAACAAACAAATACGTGCGTAATGAAAACTGGAAAGAAAACGAGACACAAGATATACGTGGAAAAACCTCAACGTGAGGAAAAAACCACGGGAGCCACACCAGTCCACTATGAAATCAATCCAAGAGTACAAGTCTTCTCACAATCTCTTTGAGATGTGTTTTCTCTCGCCTCTCTCTTTTTCACGCTCAGAAAAAGTGATTACAACAATACCAAACGCGCAGCCGTTCACAAAAACCCTAAATACACTTTAAGGCCCGAAGGCTCTCGGTAGCGCTACAGGCATTTTGCTGTAGCGCTATAGCTATCACTAGCGCTATACCAAAACCTTGGTAGCGCTAGTGAAGGCTCTGATCGATGCTTCAGTTGTCTGCACCCCAACAATGTGGTCACCAGAAGTGGCCTTGGAACAATAAGCAAACAACGTATAATAGGCAGCACATGCACTGTGGCAGTATCCATAACATAAAGCCTTCAAACCTTGTTGTATTGGTTTTCGGTGTTTTGAGCTTAATTGTTGTATTTGGGTTTTTGGTTTCTTGTGGGCTTCAATGTTATATTTTTACCCATTTAGACCCCTATGGTGATCTGGGCTTGACTCATTGAATGCTTTGTTGGTTTCTTGCCAACTTGCGTTTTACTTTATAACCCTTTTCTTCTCAATAATTTTTTATCCCAAGTTCGCGAGCCTCATTGAAGACAATATATGCAAGGCAGGTCAGCAGCTAAGGCGGCAAACAATGGAACTGGGATAAGTACTGTTACATCATTCACATGCCCTAAATGGATGAATTACATTGAACAAAAGCGAAAGATTGAACTCACTCTCTTAAGCCGATCCAAACCAAGATGGCGCTTTATGTCCCTCCTGAGATCCTTTGGAAGATTACGGATCAGATTCTCTTCATCAACACCTCTAGTTTTCTCCCATTTGTACTGTTCATATTGTTTGATTCGCTCCTTCAGACTTGCAGGGAGCAACCGAGTGGACATCCATTGTTCTACTTCTCGCATTTTGACTCTCCGTTCCTCCAATCCCATTATTTTGTCCGCTTGCTGCAGAAACTTCTGTTACACCAAAAGGAATTAGATGCTGAAGATTTTACACCCCAATGAGGTATTGAGGTGGTCTTTGAGCACGTAGACCATGAAATATAACAGCAATTTTATCCCAACACTCACTTGAACGTAGAGTTACAAATGAACCGAGCCGTTTGCGAATTGTTCGGAGCTCGGCTCGGTAAAGGAACCAAACCCAAGCCTTATCTTTTAGCTCGTTCCATAAACGAGTTGAGCCCAAACCTAAGAGTATTTGGTTCAATGAGGATCGCGAACTTGAGAACAAAACATATGTAATAATTTTTTGAATGTCTATTCATAAATACTGGAGTACTAGTTCAGCGGGGTAGTATAATATCGGAAATCCTATATGTACCGACCGTTTACACACTGAAATCGTACCGACGGACGCGCCGGGCCGTCTCCGGCCACCGGATGGCCGATCCGAGCCGTTCAAAAATCCTACACACATCGGATGCTGTTGATTCCCGCGTGGAGCCCCTTGGTTTTTTTTTATAGAATTTTTGAATGGCTCGGATTGGCCCTCCGATGGCCGGAGACGGCCCGGCACAGCCGTCGGTACGATTTTGGTGGGTAAACGGTCGGTACATATAGCAGCACTCGTATAATATATGCATTGTTATAGAGATATCATATAAGGTTTCTATTCATCATGTTCTTGATGGATTTTATTATTTTAATTTTATGGCTTACTAGTGCATGTCCGTGCCTGAAGGCACGACACAACACGTTTTGGTCATACGCTTGGCGATAGGGGAGAGAGCGAGGGAAAGGAATGTGCTGGTCTTGCAATGATTTGATCACATTGTTACTTAGGGAAAAGGGATGTGTTAGTCCTAACATGATTTGATTTGATCAAACAATACCATTCAAACGAAAGAGGAACAAAGTCCACAACAAATAAACTCTCAATTGGAATTCTTTTTAAAAAGTGTTGAATTCACTTTGCCGTGTCCCCAGCATTTCCCAAGACATGTCTCCACATATTGTTACCGTCATGTCGCATGTCCTCGTAGTATTGGACCACAAAGTCTATCCAAAAATTAAAAGAGCTACACAAAAGTGGGCATAAAGAATTAATTCACTCCCCACTATTTTCACTTTGTTAAACATGCATTTTAATAAACACAAAGTGAGCATCTTTAAAAGAAAAATAACAAAAGATATAGATCAAAAAAATTCCTATCCTAAACAACAAAATCAATTTTCTTTTTCTAAACAGCAAAAAAATTCTCATCCTAAACAACAAATTTTTCCCCGTAAGACTCCCATAAAAAAAATTCTCATCCTAATAAATAGCAATTTAGGCCACATTATTTTTTCTGCAAGAAGACCCTAAGGATGATGGGAGTCGTACCGGAAAGGGAGAACCAAATCGATTTCGTGGACGGCTGATTGGTGGGTGTGCGGGACGACTGATTGGTGGAGGAGCTTTGTGGGCGCTTTTTTTTTTTTTTTCGGAGCGCCAAGGAGTGGATTCTGTGGGGGGGAGAGAGAGAGAAAACTATGGAGGAAGAGAGGAGAGAAGAGAGGAAACACGATGGAGAAGAGGAGGAGACACAATGGAGAAGAGGAAAACTGTTGGGTAGACAGGCATGGGAAATAGGTTGGAATCAATGATTCAATCCAACGGCCGTAACCTATTGAAATTGCGATCCAATGGTTGGAAGGATACTCATGTTTGTATGGGTAGACAAAAGACCGCTCCATTTTATAATATAGATGTTAGGAAATATTGATATATTGCAATGAAATTAAACTTATCAAACTCGAGCTTGAATTCTGCTCGTTTGAGTTTAACGAGCTCAAAAAATTTTAAACGAGCCAAATCAACCCGAGCGTGAGCTTCGAAAATTTTAGACGAGTGGAACTCCAACTCAACTGTTCAAGCTCGAACCAGACTCGAGCTATTATAAAGGGTCAAGTAGAAACTTCAGTTCAAAATTATGGAACTGTAAATTAAGAAACATCATTCTGGTGTCCCAAAGACATTATAAAGGGCTGTTTCTTTGAACCATAATAATGGTTTAGACTTAATGAAAAACATTTTCTTCAGCATTTGGAGAATATGTGATCACGTTTAATTTCATCAAGACTAAAATGATAGGTCTAAACAATCCGTTGTGAGCTAGTGTGCCTTATGACTAACTACTAGGTACTAGGTTGCCATACTAACCACGTTTGCGCTGTTTTCCATTGTTAATTTAGCTGCCGCAGATTCTCATGCTCACATTAACAGACTAAGAGTAATGATAAAAGAATGTCCAAAACTGACCTGAACCTTTACGATGAGGATTGAATAGATTGTTACGCCACAAAAGAAAACGAGCATTGCGAACACAATTTCCCCGAATAAGGTACTTGTCTTGAGGTTTTGACCAAGAGAACTGCAAAATTTGCCAATTTACAAATTATCAGCCCGTGGCAAAGGTGTATAGGGGGTTTGTCTTTTAAACTAACTAGTGATTGCCCGTGCCTAAAGGCACGAAACAACACGTTTTGATTACAACTTTTAAAAAATATCCTTCCCTTCTAGCGATCACAACTTAACAAACCCAAATGGAAAATTTTATAATTTATTTTTTAAAATTCTCTTCAAATAGGGTAAACTTAACTAATGTCTTGTAACAATAGTTTCACAACGCCGAGCCAAAAAAAAACAATAGTTTCACAACAAAATATACCAACCATTCGTTAACAGCTAGCTATCACGATCAACCAATACTCATATCACACCTGTATACAATAGAGTTCAACCAACAACCAACCCAAAAAAGGTGAATAGTTTTCCTAATGCAAACTTTGTCAATTGCAAAACTCCACTTCTCGTAAGTTAACGAATGTTCTTTTTCTTTAACAGTGATTCTTGCAACGGAATGCTACAACTTAAGTTTTTTGTTTCCCATTCAAATCAAAGGAATGCTACAGGCGTACAACTGAGACAAATTATCAAGCACTACTATTACGAATCATGCATCCAAGAAATAGGTGAAACAACTTGTCACCGAAAAAAAAAGCTAAGTTTATTCTTTTATGATTAAGTTTGGGAAAATGACGGCCAAGGATGTGTTTTGATAATTAATACCCGCCAAGGACATTTTCAGTATTAATAAATATTCTTAATTAGCTTGTCCTTGACGGGTATTAACTATCAAAACACGTCATAGGCTATCATTTTCCCATTAAGTTTCTATAATGTTTTTCTATTGTTACCTCAATTGATGGAAGAGTGGATAATGCTCAACACCCCAATGATAGAGATAAAGATTGACGATAGGGAGAAGAAAACGTTTTGATAATAAAAGGCATGCTGTTAAATAACCTCTCCAGAGTGTAATTTCTCTCTCTCTCTCTCTCTCTCTCTCTCTCTCTCTCTCTCTCTCTCTCTCTCTCTCTCATCATTCAAGGTTAATAACCTCTCCAGAGTGTAATTTTAGGAGTGTAGGGGTGAAGAAAGCGAGAGAGAAGGGTGGCGTCTAAAGAGATAAAAATGACTTACACGTAGTTTAAGAGGAAAACATTTTTAGTCATATAAGGTAAAACGTTTTACTTTGAAAAATATTTTACACTATTTTTACCCAACTAAACAACGAAAAATGAGAAATATTTTACCGAAAAATATTTTACATCGAAACAAACGGAGCCTAAAAAAACCTCGATGTTCAATTATTGTTGTTTCGTATTACTTAACCTATTTAAAGCAACATGATCAGGATCTGGTCAGCGAATTTCTCTTCAAGCATAAACGTCTAACTGTTAAAGTGAAATTCGCATGTGTAGATCTGTGACACATGCAGCATGGTATCATGAAAAGTTTGGATAAGGCATCATTTCGCAGATAGTGAACAAGCAGCAGACACGTTTACATGACAAAACTACTGGTAGCTGAACATATTGTAAGGTATAGTAGCCCAATCTATTTGTTGATGAAAATTTCTAACAGAGATGAATATGATCAATAGAGGATCTTATATGTACTTACCTCATATTTCGCATGGCCCACCAAAGGCAGTACAAGAACTTCTCCCCAAAATTTAATGATCCTAACTGAAGTGCATCGAGGTAGATTCCAAAATCAAAAATAGCAGCATTTGGTGTCTGTATGGGGCAGGACTCATTCAGAAATACTTTAAACCCTGTACTATGATCACAATACTCGAAAGAGTTTACACACTCAGTCCGATTTCCACAGGCTTTCCTCCAGCACGCAATTCCTCGGTCTATAGAAATCGCGTACCAACCTGCTCCCAGTACCTAATAGATATCGGATCCTTGAATGATCAGAAAGGCTGGTGAAACATGAGAGTAGAAAGAATAGAAGTCCATGTACATAGGTTTTTATTTGTAATGTATGGCCATAGAAACTTTTTGGTACACAGCAAACTTAACGGGTGCAATGGATTCATTCAAACTTTCAACCATGTTTGTCAAAATCATACGATATGATTCACCATTCGTGATTCATGCAAAAATGATACGAATCGATTCGCGATTCATTACTGTAGTATTAATCGTTTTATTATGTACTAATAATAAAAAAACAAAATTTAATATGGATGGTAAGCTTAAATTTTTTTAATATTACTATGTAGATGCGTAGATACATTTTTCAATGTACTTTCGATATTTGCACCGAGTCATTACGATTCATGATTCGGAGGAGGGTCAATTCGATTCTTGATTCAATTGATCGATTTATGATTTGACAACCTTGCTTTCAACACTAAGAAGATCCACACAAAGTCTAATATATATCGGGGCGGTTCAAGGGACACCCAAAAAAATACCTAAAAAAACACCCCAAATCTAAATCTCATAGTTCCCGATCAAATTTTTATGATCCGAGCCGCTCAATGTGTGTAGAACGTGATTTTAAGGGTACCCGCGAGAAATCGGCAAAAAATATTATCGGGAAGTGCTTGTTTTGAGCAGTTTTTAATTGAACCGTTCATTAAATCTAATCTAAAAACTGCTTAGATCAAGCCTTTTCTAGTCATCTTTTTTTGCTAATTTCCCGCGAGTATCCTTAAAATCGTATTCTGATCACATTGAGCGGCTCGGATCATCAAAATTTGATCGGAAACTATGGGGTGTTTTTTTAGGTGTTTTTTTGGGTGCCCCTTGAACCGCCCCGAATATCTATATATATTGTGATCAAGCTTAAAGTCTACAAAATTCTGACAGTAAAAATGTAAGATCAATTTTGCTGTGAGGAAACTTACATGACTCATCAACATGTAGGCAACGAGACTACATCCATCATTCCAATTTTTCTGTTCTGGTATTTTTGCTGGTTCTTTGAACACAAGAAGTACGCGAAGTCCCCTAGATGCAACTTGGAATGCAAGAACCGTCGGCAAAAAGTTGTATGTATTCAAAGATCTTGACCCTCCCATGAGTGGAATGATAGATAAAAGAAACACCTGGAGACATTACAATAGAGACAGAAATCAATATCGGAAACCTAAAGTGACGTGTTGTCCATTAACTTTTCATCCAACTTGGAAATATTGGACATAACAAAACAAATATAAATCCCTCCGACATTCCCACTTCCCCAAGTTGAAGATAGTGATGATTAAAAACCACAACAAATCATTGCCAAGTTCAAGAGCTAGGTCTGGTCTTATCAAAAAAAAAAATTCAAGAGGTCTATAGAACCTATGACCAATACCGGAAAGCAGCAGACCTTTGGTATCACAGGACGGAACTGAATTTTCCTATAGAAAATTCCCAGGGCATGTGAGGTCATGCACGAGGATGGAAGGTCTAATTTATCCATTGTAGATCAGTGATGTGTGTATATATAGGACAAAGCCAAAAATAATAATAGTACTCCTTGGCAGGGGATCAGAGCAAGGTGGTGCACCCTATTCCTGCATCAGATAGTAGTACCCTGCTCTGGAACCAGCCATAATTGCTCCGGCAACAGGGTCGATTACAATTATATATCTTTTGTCGAAATGATCACTATATATAGAACAATAGGGAAACACATTTTGGCAGGATGAAATTTCTCGTACCTGTGGCAGAGGAAGAACTGCAAGAACGTCCATGATGATGAGGAAGTAATATCTCAATACTATTTCCGAAGCAGAGGGAACATTAAAACGAGTTCGGAATTGAAAGATCATAACAATTATATAAAATACATCAAAAATGGTACGCAAAACAATTGCCGCAGTCTGCAGGTTTTCGTCCAACCCAAGGCATTTCTTGTCATCATCAATCACAGGAATGTATAAGAACAAAACATCGACAGCAGTTGCAAGCAGAACCCACCCGAGAAATATTTTAGTCCAGTACTTCCGAAGAAATGGACCTCGCGGGTCAAGGATTTTCATATTTCCCACAATTCTTGAGCAACGTGATTTTAATGACTTTTTAAAGCTTTCTCCTCCTTTCAGAACCGCAATCCAAGCTTCTTCGAAACTTATCAGCCCCGAATTTTATTGTGGCTCCAACAATCCCCAAAGGAACACCTTCTTCTCTAGAGAATTACTCCTCCGTCTTTTTTCTCTGTCCTCCCCCCCAAGCTTACTGTACTGGAGAGATGCTTACTGTACTGGAATACCTCGACAACATAAAGCTTAAGGTAACAATCGACAAAACGTTTTTTCCTGGAAAACAAAAGGCAGAAAAAACTACCTCGCAAGCTTCTCTCAGCATGTATACGACGGTGTCCAAAATACTGATAGACGGTCCATCTTTGAGGTACTCTTCAAAACTGGGAGGTTCTTTAGGTACTAAACTGATTTCTGTGAGCCGGGGCGTGACGACAGGAAAGCTTTTAAAGAGGGTAGACATGGAAGGAAATTTCGAGGAAGATTATCTTTAGTCTGATTTCGAGGAAGCTTGTTGGTTTGATTTCCAGGAAGTTTTTCTTGAGAGAGAGAGGGGTCCTTTAATCTGTTTGGGAGGGAAAACTCGCCGCAATTAACAGCCACGTTTTGTCTGCAAGTAAGGCAGCCCCACTTGCACTTTTATCCTCTCTTTTTCTCTTTAATTACAGATATTGTGTCGGGCCTATTTTGGAGTCTCACGCAAATAATCAGACTCGTTCAATAATTTAAAAATGATTTTTTGAGTGGTTTGGTAAAAAAATCAGCTTAGTCAAACAATTGAATGTGGTTGATCCAATCATTTAATTTTTAAGTACCGAATGAATTTTGAAGAAAAGTTATACAACTATGCGTTCGATGTCTCCTTTATCTGAACTACATGTATTGTAAGGCTTGTCAAGAAGAGTGCTTACTACAAAAATTATCTTCATTAGACATCGAGATATATATATATATATATCAAAACGGTTTTATAGTTGTAAAATAATTTTTGCATTTTGATACCTATCAATGTCATATCATAATAATTTTTTTGATAAATGCTCTTCTCAACAAGTTCTATAATATATGTGGTTCAGATCAATGAGATACCGAACACATAATTGTTTGACTTTCTTTCAAAATTCATTTAGTATTCAGGATCCTAAATCATGAATTAAAAATTAAAAGATTGAATCAACCACACACAATTTTCTGATTGGGACAATTTTTACAAGACCGCTCGAAAGATTATTTTTAAATTATTGAACGACTACGATTATTTGTGTGAGGCTCCAAAGTAGGCCACACAACCTTTGTAACTAAGAGAGAAAGAGAGGACAAATGTGCAAGTGAGGCTAGCCTGATTTGCCAACAAAACGTTGTCGTTTTCTGCCGCTACAAATTGCAGCGAGTTTCCCTCACTACAGGGACTCCGGGGGGGGGGGGGGGGGGGGGGGGGGGTTTTGATTTTGAGGTTCTTGTTGAAGATCTCCATGTGTTTGTAATATCCCAAAATTTTTAATAAATAAAAATTTTGTGATATTATTTTAGAAAAATTATTTCTGTTATTAATCGATTTTTGAATAATTAATTTGATGAAATAGTAGATATATCTTTAAATTCAATTTGGACGTATTAATGTCCACGGAAAATATTTTCTTGGCTAAAGAGATCTTATTTTAGTAAACCGAGACCGGGGATAGTCTTAAAATATTTTGGTTAGTCTAAAGTAATATTTTTAAATTTTTCAGAACTTGAAAATCGGACCGCCGTACACCACGTGACACGTTTTCGCGTCCGCGGAAATAATTCCCTCCACATTTTCTTCAGACACAGCCTTCCCCCACTACCCTTATTCCTCCTATCCCCTTTTCTCCTTTTCTTTTCTTTTCTTTTCTTTTTTAATCTTTCCACCTCACACCCACACTCCCCACTCTTTCTTTTCCAATTATGCGATACACACACCCCACCTTCTCCTTCCCCTTTTTGATAAAAATGAAAATAAAAATTATTTTTCCTCCATCTTTATAACCCACACACCACCCCCCCCCCCCCCCCCCCCCCCCCCCCCCCCCCCTTCTCCTTCCCCTTTTTGACAAAAAAAAAAAAAAAAACTTTCTTTTTCCTCCATCTTTTCACCTTTTCCCCCACCTTTCCTTTTTTTTAAAAAAAAATTCCTCCATTATTCTCTCTCCCTTTTTTGTTTTTTTATATATACACACCATCCCCCATATAAGCACTTCATCTCCCCATCCCCACCTGCTTTTGTCCGGGACAGAAAGAAAGAGAGAGCGCGCACAGCGCGAGAGAGCTCTACAAGAAATAATACTTTTGGCGACGGTAAAATACCGTTGCAAATAGTGGTTTACTTTCGCTAAAGCCCTTTTGCAACAGGGTTGCAACGTGAATGGATGGTGGCAGTTGGTGGGGTGGCAAATACTCTTTGCGACGGGATTTCTTCGAGACGAATACTTTTGCGACGGGAAATGCAGCATTTGTGACAAGAATAATCCCGTCGCAAAAAATATCACAGAAAAAAAAAATATTAGCGACGGCTTAGGCCCGTCGCAAAAAAGAAAATTTCTTTATAAGAAAATTTCTTCAAATCGTGTGAGAAACTGAGAATCCAACCAAATCAGAAACATTGAATTGAGATACAAAACTATTCTTAAACTTACCAAAACCAACAATTTATACATACAATTTGAAGTTCATGTTCCCAGACAACCAAAATAATAGAAAATAAACTAAAGACAATTTAAAGTCCATGTTTCCGGCCATCTCCTGCAAAATTAAGAAGCAATTTTTTGCAAAAGCTATAGAAGAATAACAAGAAGGAATGAAACAACAAGACATATATTACTCAGGGTAAATTACAGTTAACCCCCTCTAACTATGCTTCAGTGACACTTAACCCCCTCTAACTATTATTTTTGGCACTTAACCCTCTTTAACTAACTGAAATTCAAACGGTCATAACTTCAAACGGTCATAACTTCTTCGTTCGAAATCGAAAACATACAAATTATATATCGATTTCGAGGTCTTGAAGTCAGCTTTCTAATGACACCAAAATCACATCACGATTCAAAGCACACGGAAAGTTATGATCAAAACGGTCTTTCTGTCTACCAGCCCTTACTCTTTTGATCATAACTTTCTGTGTGCTTTGAATCGTGATGTAATTTTGGTGTCATTAGAAAGCTGACTTCAAGATCTCAAAATCGATATATAATTTTCATGTTTTCGATTTCGGACGAAGAAGTTATGACCATTTGAAGTTATGACCGTTTGAATTTCAGTTAGTTAGAGGGGGTTAAGTGCCAAAAATAATAGTTAGAGGGGGTTAAGTGTCACTGAGGCATAGTTAGAGGGGGTTAACTGTAATTTACCCTATTACTCAAATGTTAATAAACTTACTTAGCGGCTAGCGCTTACTCCCACGCCAAGTCTGTTACACATTTAAAGAATTAGACAACTACTAAAAAGAATAAAATCGTCTCTAGGCACATTGCTTGGAGACCATATCTAGGCATTAAGCCAAGGCAGAACCAAAATAACAAGAGAAAACACTACTTCAACAAGTAGCAATAATAGCACCATAACGAATCAGGAGTTGCGGCAAGGTAGAGGTATTAAACAATAATGAACCACTAGATATGTAGATCCTTTTATCTTACAAAGCTTTTCAGTATTGTGCTACTCCAATATCCCAATGAACAAGAAGCAAAAGAAAATAAATCAACCTTCAGCGCTTTCGCATATTAGATTCCAAATATCTGAAGATTTCTACCCCTTGGTTTCAAGATGAAAGTTAGGAGTTTGACGGAGGAATGTCCGACACCGGTTTTAATCTAACTCACTACTAACATGTTAGTAGAAGCAATAGAAAACTGTTATGAAAATAATCCAAGTGTCATGTTCCCTGGCGTTTAGCTATAGCTACATACGAATATTGCTGACATGTTATAAAAAAAAAATATGAAGATGACAAAAACAGTAGGTTAACATCTCCATAAGGTAAAAAATATATATATGTTGTTGAGAAGAGGTTCGTCGAGTACCTAACAGCATCCAGACCACTGCTAAGGATATCATCTCCGACAGACTCTTGGATTTTACGCTGCCCACTAGCTGCATCCAAAACCTACTTTTACAATAGCTAATATCATTAGTGAATTTAGCCAATGCATTAAACCTATTTCAACAATCACAAAAAGCTCTTAAGCTCCTCAAATCCCATTTAAGTAAAATAAAAAAGTAAAAAAAGCATTTGTCAAGTGTATGGATATAAATGGAGCTTTTCTTATGAAATTAGTGTGAGTTGCATGCGTGGTAATCTCTGGGGCACAACAGTTCTTTTAGTGTGAGTGGGGGATGTGACAGGAAATTATGAGCCCAAATTGATCATTCATAGCGTCCATTACTTTAGAGCATTTACACCTGTTTTTCTATATCTATCTTTTAGGTAAAATAGAGAGAAATTTCTAAAAAAAAAGAGGCTGCACCAACCTAGCAATCAGCATATGTATTTTACAGAAGGCTACTGTACCACTCCAAAAGAAGCTACGCGCTATAGCAAAGGAAAAAACAAACAAATATTCTCTCTCACTGATGCAAGCATCTTCTTCTCTCTCCTCCAAGAACCAAACCCAATAAGAGCTAGTTTACCAGTAATTTGCTAAAAAAACTCTTAAACAATTTACGTTTTTTATTTTACATACTCACATTTCTTTCAATATTACACCAATACAGTCTATTTTACCTATTCTTTATTAAAATATTAATTTTCTTTTTCTTGTGTGTATGCAAAGGAGGGGAGGATGGGACCGGGAGAAGAGGAGAGTGAAAGGAAAAACTAATAAAGTAATGGATACATAGTGAACAATTCATAGGCATATTTAGCTAACCCTTTTCACAAATGGATAATAGCTTCCACTTTACCTAAGCTGGTGCAGTGCCCATTTTGAGTTTTTGCTTAGGTAAAATACCCAAAATGCTCTTTTAGCTAAGCTGGTAAACTTGCTCTAAATCTTATACCTTCTAAACTCTTATTTGTGCATCAACACTTGAACCCAAAAACATTGAACAATAACTCAATCGATGCATGTGTTTTCAACTACAATGACGAAAACGGATCTAAATTTCAGCCCCGTTCATGACGAAAAGTTTTGGGCACTAGAAAGTTTCATTATTTGTTTTCTTTTTTTATAAGCTATTTGTTTCCATTTTACAAATTAGAGTTTCAAGAAAAGGAAGAACAAAAACTTATCAAGTATAGAACGCCCCCGTTCTCTTTCTCTCTAAATTTATCTTCTTTGCTAGGTTTTTTCTCCCTCGGCTCCGCCGCCGCCGCTGCCGGGGGGAGGGGGCCTCCTTCCTCCCCCGGCCCTTGTTCCTCCCTCTCTCTCTCCTTCCTCTCCTTTCCTGATCGAGATCTTCCTCCGTTTTTTCCCCACTCTCCGTCAGCTTCTCGGGGCACTGCCCTCTTCTGCGGGGAGGGCGTGGCGGCGGTGTGTAGAACACTCCGTCACCGACCGGAGGTTTCCTTGGCTACCTCCAGAGGCCTAGCGGTGTTGGGTGCTTCGATTGTTCTGTGGTCGTGGGCGGCGGAGTGATGGTGGTCGATCTGGCCGGTCTAGGTGGAGGCTTCGGGCGATGGTGTGGTGGAGGTGTAGGTAGTTTTGTCTAATTTCTATTTTTGCAGGTTTTTTTCAAAATCGATTGGCGAAGATGGCGGTCTGATCGGGTCGATTTCTCTCCGGTGGTGGTGAGGTGGTTGCGGTCCCCATGGATGGGTTGTTTGGTCGTTTTTTGTGTGCCGAATTTCGGCCGGCGGCCTGTCTGATCTCTCATTTCGAGCGAGGGGCCGGCAGTTCGTCTTCTTTTGGTTTGATGTTGCTACTGTTGAAGATCGTTTTTGTATTGGGGATTGTTCGGTGATGGCAGATTGTGGTGGTGGCTGGCCCTCCGGCCCTGGCTGCCTCGATTTTCACTGTTCGTAGGCTGACTCTCACCGCCGGTCTCTACATCTGGGAGAGGCCGGCTCAGCTTAACGGCCAGGTTGGGCCCCGGTGGTTTGTACGGCGGTGGCTACCGGTGTAGTTAGGACTTGTGGGATGGTTTGGGTGGGCCGGTCCAGGCTTGGGCCGGGTCTTGGGTGTTTGAGCTGTATTGTTTAATTTGGGTTTGGATTGAGCTTAATGTTTTGTTCTGTTGTGGGCCCTATTAGACCTTTAGATGATGGTTTGGGTGGGCCGGTTCAGGCTTGGGCCGGGTCTTGGGTGTTTGAGCTGTATTGTTTAATTTGGGTTTGGATTGAGCTTAATGTTTTGTTCTGTTGTGGGCCCTATTAGACCTTTAGATGTTTTGGGCTTTGCCCTTGTGGTGTATTATCCAACTATTTGTTGGATCCCCTTCCCATTTCCCAATTTTTAATAAAATTCATTTTTGCAAAAAAAAAATTAAAGAGAAGGAAGAACAAGTGTGGAAGAAGAAACAATCAACGGACCTAGGACTTTGCCCTCATTCACAGTACTGATATGTACGGAACCGTATATTTCTAACCTATAGATACATATGCAACATTTTATATAGGAGTAATTCTTAGAGAAACTTTTATGTATAATGGGGATATCAGGGATGATGGTATCCCCTCCGGTCCGTTTTTCATTTTTTCGGCCATTTTTCGATCACACTTTGATGATCAGCTCCGTTCATTTTGTAGAGTTCGGTGATGTAAGGTCTATAGAGTCTGTAGAATTGAAAAATCCTCGTTCGCCTAGAGTTTGTAGAATTGCCGTGTTTCTATCAATTAACCCACCAATTAATATATCAACCAAAATCAAGAAACGGAAAGCAATAAACGATGAACAATACCGAACACACGATATACGTGGAAACCCTTAAAAAGGTTAAAAATCACGAGAGGAAATTGAACCACTAATAATAACCATTGTGCAGTTACAAATCAATCTTAACTAAAACAATCGTGAATCCTCACCGATTGACTAAAGACTGTATTGGCAATTCCACGACAAAACCCACATATAATTGTATCCCTGTTTATTGAGTGTTTATCGAGTTGTAATTTATTTTTTTATTTTTTTTCTAGAGTATCTGTTTAGGAAGTGGAATAAAATCAATAATATTGTATAATTGAGAGGTTGAACATTTAGGTAATTGAAGTGGAAGAAAATCAAGACAATCAACGGTTTCAATATATAGCAATTTCGAAAGGAAAGGAAATCAAGGTTTTGATATATGGCAGCGTTTCACAGACAATTTGCTTGAGCAACTCAGACAAGCTTTAGACAGACTTCAAATATTGCTCGAGCAACTTAATTTTCAATTTTCTGCAACCTATATATATGCGGCTCATTAGGGTTTCTAATTGACCGAACATATGAGAGCCGCCCCAAGCACATCCAAACCTAAGAATACATTCAAGAGGGTCTTGGCTTTGTTTCTTTAAGTATAAACCTGATCATATGATCATCGAGCAACAAGATTAACTTCAAAAACTTTCTTACAATCTTTGATTCAACTAGTTGAGCTTTCAAACTTGAGCTTATTAACTTCCAAAATGAAATGGGCAAATTTAAAGTCATAAAAAAGAACTAGCATTATTAATCTAGGTCAAAAAAACCTCATAAACATAAAATTTAGTTACTATCTACGTTCTTCAAATTAAAAATCTTCAAACCCTTAAATTTTCGTACTTCACATATGAGATTTTCTGTTTGGATGCAATAGTATTGTAAAACTGGTGAAAATATCTATATGAGATGCATATCTCATATTGTAGGATATTTATTAATCTACCCTTGTATTTATAATATTTACGGAATGACCTTTTTGTTCACGAGCCTATCGAGCCACACACCCATATGCTCAAGCTTGGGCTTAATTGAATTCATAAACAAACAAACAAAACGTGATTGAGGTTGGCTTATATTTTTTTTAAACGAGTTTGAACATGCCAAAACTCGTTCCGAGCCTGAGCCAATCTGTTTGGTTCGTTTAGCAGCCCTATACATGACATGCTATAAAGCTGCACCAAATTAAAATCATACATCCTCAAATCTACCATGTATTTGAATAAATTTGATCATCCCCACCCCGTAGACAAAAATTGCAAAATATTTGGTCTTTAACCAATAATATAAAAGATCAAGAAGAGACTTGTACTTGGGGGAGTGCTGGGGAGTGTAGATGATAAATTGCAAAATTTCTACAGTATTTTTTAGCAATCAAAGGTGAAGAAAATACTCGTACTGGTACTGTGGGAGAAAGAATGAGAGTTCAGAACAACTCGCTATCTTTTGAGAGTTAAGCCCAACTCGTATATAGAGCTTATTATTCAGCATGTGTGATGCGCGGGTGAGTACAGGTGTAGGAGCGTGAGTGCAAGTATGAAAGAATCTTTTCTAAACTATCCAAATCAATAAAATTCGTCAGTGCGGGGATTGAGAACGCGAGGGCAGAACGAGAATTGAGAGCTGAGCAAAGGCCATTTCAAAAGATTATTTGAGTAAAATGTTGCACACTTGGATAGACTAGCCCATTAGGGGAGAGCTTATTTGTTAGGGATTCTTCCGGGCCAGTCTTATGTGGATGGATTAGGTCCATTAGGTCCTTGCACATAAATACGAACAAGTATTTTCCCACAAAATTGCACGCGCTCTTCCTTTCTCTCCTCTGTCCGTTGTCCCCACAAGGTGTCGGCAACCTAACGCAATTTCAACACAAAGTCTACCTTTTCGCTGATCCATAGGGAAAAGTCACAGACAAAAATATCTAGGAAAAATTTCATATTAGCACATGATCTTTTACACAAATCACATATAGATATCTGATCTTAATGAAATATCACATAAACACTTGACTTATTAAAGAACTCATCAATTAAATCCCTACCGTTAATCTTTGTCCAAAAACAAACGGAAAACATGTTTCTCTCTCTAATTTTGCTACCCACACCGACTTTTTTTCACAGATTTTGCATATTTTTTTGTGGGGCTCATTTTTGGGTCTCACACATATTATACGATCCATTGATTAAGTCAAAAATATTTTTCCGAGAACCCTTGCAAAAAATTAGCTTCATCGGATAAATGTAAGTGTATGATTCAATCATACAACTTTTTATTCAGAATTCCCGATTAAAATTCTGCATGAAAAGTTGTAAGATTAAATCAAACACTTGCATTTGCCCCGTTGAGCTGATTTTTACAGGGTCATGCAAAAAAAAATAAATTTAAAGATTAATGAGCGGATTGATTAACTTTTGGGTCCCCCCAAAAAAAAAATTGTAATACAAATATTTTCTTCTGCGTTATTATATTCCTTTTTTTCTTTCCTGCATAGTGCTGAGTTGTTTTTTTTCATTTATTTTTTGCCGGAGCAACTAACACTACCCAATGTACCCACACAAATTAGTATTACATAGATTTTTGTGGGGCCCACTTTTGGGTCCCTAAAAATAATCCAATTATTTTATTAGTTTTAAAATATATTTTTGCATCACCCTGTAAAAAAATCAGCTCAACGGGGTAAATGAAAGTGTTCAATCTAATCTTATACCTTTTTATTCAGAATTTTAATCCATAATTCTGAATGAAAAGTTGTACGATTGGATCATACACTTACATTTATTTGATGGAGCTGATTTTTTGCAAGGTCGCTCAAAAAAATATTTTAGAATTAGTGAACAGATTGGATAATTTGTGTGGGACGAAAAAAATGGACCCCACAAAAAATTTTTGCAAAATCTTTGGAAAAAAAAGTATGTGTGGGTAGCAAAATTGGAGAGAGAAACATGTTTTCCGTTAGTTTTTGGACAGAGGTTAACGGTAGGGGTTTAATTGATGAATTTTTTTAATACGTTAAGTGTTTATGTGATATTTTGTTAAGGTCAAGTGTCCATGTAGTGAAACGTACACATACATGGGGATTGGGAAATCTTGTAGTGTAACGTCCTGCAAGGCACTCTGTAGGGCGTACATTGGCCATTGATCTTGACATTGAATAGTTGAATATAATCTGAGTTTCTACAAATCTTACCAATCCATTGTTTGAATGAAAATCCGAGCCGTCCATTGCCGGGATGGATGGCCGGATTGGTCGCACTACACTTGTAAGTGTAGTGCGGGGGGTGCACTACAGCACCCTGGGTTCCACATACGTGGAGTCCACATCATGTGAGAAGACGTTACAAATATCCGTTGCATTGGAGATTTAAAATATTGTTCACTAATTACTACATTCAATATGGACTAAAATAATTATATATATATATATATATATAGAGAGAGAGAGAGAGAGAGAGAGAGAGAGAGAGAGAGACTTTTTAATATTGTTTTTAATTTAAAAATAAGTAAGATCCCACCCCATAATTTTGCCTAGGACCCCCAATACATTGGACTGGCCCTGATTTCACCACCGGAAAAGGTCCAAACATTAATTTTCTTAGGATAACATCACACTATTACTTAGCGTGGATCTGATTTTGGAAAAATGTTCTTTTCCGGTGGTGAAATCAGTGGATTACAAAAAACTTTCCATGTGGCATCCCATTAAGATTGCCTCCAATTCCATTCAATTTTCCCCTACTTAACACAACAAACAATTATACGAACACTATTAATTAGACAACCATGTGACCGGTGTCATCTTGATCAGAGCAAGAGATATTGTTGGATTCATTCGGTATTTAGGATCCTAAAACCCACGACAAAAAGCAATTTTAAATACCGCCATCTTTGTAAAATCTAACTAGCACCCGTGCCAGTGCATATTCATCAATTCATGACAATGTTGAACCAACCAAAAATCTAAAATATTAAAGCAGTAGTTTGGCATGCACAGGAGACCCAAAGTTTACTCTATTCTTGAACAGGAACTGCTTCGACATTGTTGGATTGGGTAGACACCCCCACAGCCTCATCTTGGGCTTTCAGGGACTTTCCCATACAGATACCATGGTCTTCCTTCAACTCTTTCCTGCCCTTCGCCCCTTCCCCATAGCAAACTGACCATCTCGAATGGTGGCTTCACCACACTCTCTTGAAGCCCGGGCAATTGCCTCTTGCACACTCTCATCGGGTCTTTGCAATGTCCTAACCACAATATCCACAAGAATCCGAAGGATCTCCTTGCCCGCATGTGAAACATCGTTCACCAACGAATGGGCAAAACCAAGTGCCTCATCTATTATAGCATACCTGAAGCTTTCTCCTAGTTGCACACGACGTAGAAATATATACAAAAGAAATTCCATTGCTTCATCGTCGTCAATATATAGTTGTCGAGGAATGTCAAATACTTGGTCAAAGGATTCCAGCACTCCAAGAACGTCGCCATTAGGAGCTTCAACTTTACTACAGAACTATAACTAAGCCACTGTACCTTTCTGGCTGTCGTATGTTCTTAGGGAGAGCAATGCTGTCGTCCAACCGGCAATTACAAGCATATCTACCACCATCCATGTTGTTCATAATCTGTTGAAACAGAAGAAACAAAGAAGAATAAGTATGTATTCTAAAGGCAAATACAAGGGCAAGGCACCAAGAATATATATATATATATATACACACACACACACACTAGTGGGAACAAAATATATAAATTTATGAATGCTTGCAATTATATGGGAATCATAACCCGATTGGGATTCTATTTTCCTAGTTGGCAATGGCATGGATTTCAATAACCCAAGATGCACGGAAACAACTGTTTTTCCTGATTGGTGATGGACTTATACAGGAATCATAACCCGATTTGTTCTGAATACTATTTTCCTAGTTGGGAATGGCATGGAAATCAGTAACCTATCATGTCTAAAAGCAGTTGCTTTCCTAAATTGTGATGAGTTTCACATCTAAGATCTACCACATTATAAGGAATAAAGAAAAACTTGTAGGCCAGGAAAAACAATTAAGCTCATAATTTGATGTCCATGTTTAACTGAATTTCCTAACTTGTATCTTCTCTTAGATTGTTGAAAATTACAATGTGAGCCCAAATTGGTCATTCATAGTGTACATTACTGAAGAGTGTAGCGATAATTGCTTATGTGAAAAAACTAAATCAATTGAATATTTCTAAGTATAAAGGAGCATTTGAAAACATTTGTCATGGACATATTATCGAGTTATTTATATACTACTACTAAGTAAAACAAATGAAAGCGATTATATGACGAAGATGTTGAATCACCTCATTATAGTTTGTAGTAATTTGGCCGGCCCCGATGTTTGGGTTGCCCAAGTTCAACCCAAACTTGGTTGCCCGCTTATTATTAAGTTATAATAAATAAAATGACATAAGTAAAAAAAAATAAGGTTGTATTGCGCTTTTAGTTTCAACTACATAAAAAAAAAATTGGAACTTTGTTTACAGTACTTTATGATTAACACAATCCGACTACAAAAAATAATAATAATAAATTATTGCATTTTTTGAAGCAAATTCTTCAAATCACACTACAAGAAAATTGACCTATATTGACATGAAAAAATTATCATTAAATTAGAGACAAAAATATTGTTTTCATAAAAATATCATTAAAATAGTATAGCCAAAGATATATAGTGACAGACATAAAATTGTCACTATAGTCTTGGACTCTATGAAACTTGTAGAAAGAAGTGCAAAAAAGAGAAAATATTTAAAAACTTACTTTTCCTTGGTTTTTTTTTTTTTTTGGGTCAATCGGAAATTCACTTTTCCTTGTTTGGTTCTTAAGAAAAAGTATAAATCTTAATTCAACTTTCTTCCCAGATTTTTCTTCCATTTTTCCACTCATTTCCTTCTTAATTATTTTCTATTCTTTGTCTAGATTCCAAACAAAGCCTTAGTTTTAGTGAAAAGATTAAAAAATAAATAAACATTTTTTTATGTATGGGACAAGTCTTGAACCCATGCCCCACAAGTTTTATCCATGTGTTGTTGACCATAAATCGACAAATTCTTTGTCTAGATTCCAAACAGAGCCTTAGTTTTAGTGAAAAGATTAAAAATAAATAAACATTTATTATGTATGGGACAAGTCTTGAACCCACGCCCCACAAGTTTTATCCATGTGTTGCTGTCATTGACAAATTCTTTGCCTAGATTCCAAACAGAGCCTTAGTTTTAGTGAAAAGATTAAAAAATAAATAAACATTTTTTATGTATGGGACAAGTCTTGAACCCACGCCCCACAAATTTTATCCATGTGTTGTTGACCATAAACCGATAAATTCTTTGCCTAGATTCCAAATAGAGCCTTAGTTTTAGTGAAAAGATTAAAATAAATAAACATTTATTATGTATGGGACAAGTCTTGAACCCACGCCCCACAAGTTTTTATAAATTCCAGTAAGATCACAATTAAAGTCAAGATTACACTTTTATACCAAGACAACTGATTTCTTGCTAATAGGCGAGGACTGTTTATTAATCTTTAAGCAGAGGTGAGCTTTAACCGGTCTATGATCCGAACTGTTGATCGTCTCTATCGATTCGTAAGAGTGCAGACACGCATTGATCGTTTCTGAATCTTCGATTTTGAACAATATTCGATCCGTCCACGATGGTACTCTTACCTGTAAATTAAGAAGAAACATAATGATCAACAAAATCAAAACAAAGTATCCAAGCCACGTTATGGACATCTTTGCTTATTGCATGCAGGACCCAAAGTTAATGACCCGATAAGCATCCAATGACCTCACGAGAGTTTTTTACTAACGACGAAAAATTACTGATCCATATTACAGCTATCAATTGAAATACCATGTAACTAAGGGTGAGGAAGAAATGCATACTTTGTGACTTGTATCATAACTGGTGCTTCCAATGTCATATTTATACGTTGGTTTGAATGCCAATGTCCCCTCGCAGAATCCATCGAAAATCTGCCCTCTTTTAGCCTCTTGTAAGAGTTGATCTTTACTCGTGAGTAACTGGAGCAATCAATCGAGAGAAAAAGCAACACCGTAAAGCATAAATAAACTTCAAATACATAAATAGTTACGCGCAAATATTCGAGCGTGTCGCATGACTCACTTGTTGAAGATTTTCGTTTATTAGGTTTCTGGCTGGAAATGTGTTGATACCCTGCAGCCTGTAGTTGAGGTCTCCTAACCATATGGTCATATGGTGATTTGGGCAGGCCTGGCATATGGGTTCCAGTTCTTTGAGAAGAGGGAGTTTGATATGTGCCTGAACTGTGAATTTCTCTCCTCCACATTACTAGTGTGGGCTGCAATTGTAGGGAACAAAATATTTAACATAAGATGTTAAAAAATCAAATCATTAAATTTTCGAAACTGTTAGGGGAACCGTAATAGTTCAACGGAATTTGTTCGGAAATACAGGTGTGCGGTCTCGGTTAATTTCAATATGACGTGAATTGTGAATCACAACCGAGAATAAATTCGATTCATACACCCGTGTTTCCGAAAAAGTATTTTGGGAATGTCTCCTCAAAATTACCAGAGAGATGACAAGAGATGAACTCCATGCGGATTCCTTTGAAGTTGATTCTGATACCAACAGCCCCTTTCTTTCTCCTAATTAAACCTCCACATCCCCCAACCGCGTACTTATCCATCTTTAGTTCTACAAATTATCAGAAATTTATGAGAATTAGAGTGAATTATTATTTCAAGCTTAAGCTTAAGTACTCAAGAGTGAAATACAAAAAATAATAATAATAACGCTCACCATTTATGCATAATTCTGAATTCTTTGGTCCAAATACATACAGCTGCAAGGATTGCATGGTGGCTTTCCCTAACAGGCTTCAATGATTCAAAAATATATATTTATTTAGAAAGGGAAAAGACATTTAGGGTTGTGTTTGCGAATTAAGGAGAAAAATAAATTACTTAAAAGTTCAAATTTTCATACACATTTAGAGGTGAACACATTCATAATTTGATAATTAAGGAGGCACTTCGCATTACTAATACAATTTAGAAAAACGCTCTTGCATGGTGGCTAGCCCTATTGACAAATCCATTTATCAATTACAAATTCATACAAATTAGTAGTAGTTTTATGGATTGGGAGGTGTGTGGAGAGGGTGGTGGTGAACATGGACCTTGAAAGCAAACACAAAATGTGGGTAATTTTGATCTCATACAATATGCCAATTTTTCATGGTATGCTGCCTGATAATTTAGACAGAAAAACAAACATTATTGCTCCAGCCGGGGGTGTCTATATCTAATAATGAAGTAGAGGGGGCATAACTGTATGAGTTGAAGTACAAGAGGTGATAGTCCAATTTGACAATTTTGAAGCACAAGTACAGAAGTCCTAGAAGTGCATTGGGTGTTGCTGCCAAGCGGGGTACTTGACAGCGGTGCCAAGCACCCAATCCGACTGTCCATCTCGACAATGGACGGCTCGGATATTTGCCAAGCAATCAACGGCTCAGATTTGCATGCGCTCAGATTCAATCCAAGTTGTTCGTGCCGAGATAAATGGCCGGATGGGGTGCTCGGCATCGCTCGGCAGGGGATGCTGCCGAGGGTCCGAAGTGTCAATTGCTACCGATCATTTTAAAACCAAATGCAGCTAGTCACCCCTTAGTTCAAAAGATTAACGCTCTGCCTGTTGCAGCGGAAAGCATTTTTTTTAGGAAACATTTGTTGGAAAAATTGTAATACAATCGGCAAATTCCAGAGGACGAATTCCATTTCGATACAAGGACAAAATACAGATTACAAGTAGCATGTACAGAGAATAGAAAATACAGAAATATGAACAACAAACCGAGCCCTGATTCAGTTTCCTTAAAACAGATTCACCGCCTCACCGTTGGGTGTTGGAGGTTGACCGGCGTCTGTCTCCCAGGATAGAACGGTTAGACCACGGCTATCGGAACACCACCGGAAAGCCGCCTTGGCGAACTGAACGATGCGTCTGACTCTCTCTCACTCAAGAACGAATTCTGAATATGCAGGAGTATTTTTTGAGCCGATCCAAAATCCTATACAGGACTGCCCTATTTATACACCTCTGGAAGGATTTGAAACTCCCAGAAATGAATTAGGGCCTTCAATTCACAGCCATGAATAGGGTGAATCAATACTGAAACTGCCAGAGTGAATTGGAGATTGATTTCTGCCATAAACCATACTTTTATGGGGCAATAACTTGCTGAAAACTGCTGGAATATGGAGGAGGTTGTCCAGGTACAATGAACCCGAGGTCGGGACCATTTGGTAGCTCGATGATCCTCCGTGTGTCCCAATTTCCATTCACTAATCAGGAAATTTCCAACAACATTTCCTATGGAAAACATTTTGTGGGTAATGATGTGGTTTTCGGTGTTTGTTTGAAACTTGGAAAATATTTTCTACTATTCGGTTGACACGGGAGACAACTAACATGGAAAAACAACCAAAATACTCTTCTTCTTTTTTTTTCTTTTATTGAAGTTATGATTCTCAAATGACAAAGAATTACCCGTACCTATAAAAATGACCAAAGTGCCCTTTTATATGATGGTGATCAAAATATAATTGTGACATATCACCCACCTGAATTTGCATTCCACTCTCAATTTACACACAAACAAGCAACTATTATCATAGCTACCAGAGATAGAGAGAGGTGTGGGCGCCCCCGCGCAGTTTCGGATTTTTTTAAAAAATATATATATATTTTTTTTGTTTTTTTGTTGGTTGAGAACATCTAGGTATTGAATTTTGTATTGGGTGTTATTTAGACATAAAAATGTGTTCGTTTTTTTGTCCCAAAATCCAATTTCTCTCTCTGTGCACGGCCTCCCATAAGTTTTTCCTTCAATTATTGATGTCATTTCTTTTTTTATCTCTCTCTACTTATACCAAAAAAACCTCCCTCAAAATCTAAACCAAACAAACTATTAGATTCCCGAGCCTTCAAATTTCAAAATCTTGTTCATAGGTCGGCCCCTGTTTTTACAAAATCCTGGTTCCGTCCCTGATAGCTACATGAACTCATTTAGACACACAAAAATAGCGCGTCCACATAATTCTCACAACCGTAAAATAATCCATAAATAGAAGCACAATACAAGTTCCACAACATATAATGCAAAGGTAATAGGGACATATTTTCTGCAAATTGAAGCCATTAACTTCACGCATTCGTTTTTAAAAAACCCTCCAACCATGCCCTTCGGAGTCTCGCATTCTTCACCGTAAACGCCTTCGCAACCTAGCCTTTTCATTCTCAACCAAGTGGTCAAATCCTAATGCAAGTGTCCGTTCATCGAAACCTTCTGTCTTCATAACTTCCTCATAGAGGTCCTTCCCATTAAGTCGATCATCTCGGTAAGTTTCTTGATTGCTAAAGTAACTTCCTCAAGTTGTGTCGATAGCTTGTCGTAACACTCATCTTCGTCACGAATACTCTTTGGGTGAGATCTTGCTTGAGTCGGAACCTCACTTGAAGAAGCTGCGTATTTCCCTTTTGATTCAGCAGCGGTTTCTTCATCTATATCATCAAAAAGATTTTGCAAATTATAGCCTATCCAAATAATCAAACTGTATGTGGGTACAAAAACGATGAGACTTGAATATGCCCAAACAATGAGACTTGACCATGCCATGTTTTTTCCCTTTGAAGGATATCCTCCTAAACTAGTAAGAATTGTCATTATCCAACAACATCATAAGAATCAGCCAAACCAATTCCAAGAAAAAGAATGTAGTGTTTGCACAGCTTCAACTGACTACACATCCAAGTATAAACAGAAGAACGACTACTCGAATTCTTGCATGGAAAGTGAATAGATATGAGTTCGCGCGATATTCATTCTCGGTCTATAAACTACAACAAACCAAACAATTTTGAGAGAAAAAATTGGGACAAATCCACATATGAGACAATTTCCTAAACCCTAAAAGATTAAGAGAGATAGTACCTGTACGTCAAAGTTTGAGTCGGGGGCATTAGAGTTTGAGTCGGGGTCTCTCAGAAAAGGACTAAATTCTGGAAATCATTTTCCAGCCTAAAAGGATTGATTTCTGTTGTCTGGGGAAAAGATTTTACGTTGATTTCTGTTTTCCTTTCTACCAAACGCAGGAAAATATTTTCCAAGAATAGAGTTTTTCCAGAAAACATTTTCCGCCCAAAACTACAATACATCTTAAGGCAAAACACCATTGCGTCCACTAACATTTCTTGTGAATGATCCCATCTATCTCCAGAAAAACAATAGGGATTCTCTTCTACAATTCAGAAAATACATGTACAGACACATGACACACTAGGCATTATATCACATTTAGCACAAGAGAATCAATACAAATAATGCTATTACAAATAGAGAAACGAAAACAACAATCCAACTACGTACACTAGTACTTACCTTCTGCAATAAACTCAGGCTCTGCTGGCTTCTGAATCATCGTGGGAAAAATTCTCTCCGGCAACCTGGGTGTCAGAGCCGAACCATTCCGCCTTATGGCACGGATGAGATTAACGGCGAATCTAACAACATAATTGATGGCCCCCGAACTCGGCAAGCTTCCGCCGCCTCTGGCCAATGCATCTTGCAACCTATTTTCCTCTTTGATCCTAAGAGACTCTTCCGACTTCTTCCTGCGATATCGTCGCCACCGTGCTTGTATGAAACAAGCCGCCCAAGTCCTCCACTGCTGCGAGTAGTATCTAAAAAAATGGCGGAGCTGCTTGTCATGTAACCACCTGAATTCAGAGGCGACAATCTTCAAATCTTCCGCCTTTAGGACTAACGCTTCCACTTCTGAGACGGCTTTAATCGTTCTGGTTGCGAATGGGAGTTTGGTTGAGGAATGGGGATCTAAAGCCCAACCAAGAAGCTCTTCTCCACCAAAGTCTCCGCATTCAAGATATTCCATGTTAAAGAACCCAATACTTCCACCATTAGTGGTCGAAGAAGCTAATTTCCCGTCCATTACGAAGAGCATTGCATCAACTGGTTTCCCCTCCTGCATGACGAAGCTGCCTTCCGTGTAGAAAACCTGTTCTAGATGGCCACACAAAGCGTCCAACAGTTGTTCATCCATGCGCTGAAACACTGGCACCTTATAGATAATTCCAGAAGAGTAGATAAGATTTAATCACAATCTAATAATCATCGTAATAATCAAATGTGGTCACCGGAAATGGCCTTGGAACAATAAGCAAACAACGTATTATAGGCAGCACATGCACTGTGGCAGTATCCATAAGATAAAGCCTTCAAACCTTGTTGTATTGGTTTTCGGTGTTTTGGACTTCATTGTTGTATTTGGGTTTTGGGTTTCTTGTAGGCTTCAATGTTATATTTTTACCTATGTAGATCCCTATTGTGATCTAGGCTTGGCCCATTGAATGTTTTGTTGGTTTCTTGCCAACTTGAGCTTTGCTTTGTAACCCTTTTCTTCTCAATAATTTTTTTTTTTACTTCGTTGTTAAAAAAAAAAAGAAAAAGCCTTCAAACCTTCGCATTCGTATCTTCATTTGGGTTCTTTATAATTCTACTGAACATAGCCTCGAGCAGAATAGTATTAGTATCAATTAATAATAGATCAAGTGATCAAGAATGCAATAGAGAATATACAGGCCCATTTGAAATCACCAATGAAACAACTGGGGAACAGAAAAGGGAAAACAATACTAAATTTGATCTTGAAATCTCTTGAGACAATATATGCAAGTGACGCAGCGGAATTCACGAAGAGATTAGTTGCGTACTAATCGAACGAATGATAAACTCGAGTCCACGAGAGAAAAAGACAAAGTCTGAATATTATTGATAAAAAGCTTAAAAGTTAAATAATTGAATAGGTTACAGTCCTTTTTATAAGACCCTAACCCTAGAAATCCTATTGAAAAAGAAATAATAAATCATGCCAAAACAAGCGGCATTAAATAAAAGATATTTCCTAATTAATTAAAATAAAATCCTAATTCTTGTAGACCAAGAATCCTTATAAAGGTAGATATCAAAATCAAACCGAATACGGAAAGTTAGTAATTCTAATCTAAACGAAAATATTCCTAGTCAAAATCTTATTCTAAAACAATAAAAATAAAATACAAAAACTCTCAGTTTTTGTCCTACATCAGTCTCCTTTTCTTCAAAAGAACTCGCCCTCGAGTTCTCATTAGAAACTTGCCACCTTCCCTTCCAAAGAAATAGATATTTGGAATATTTCAACTTCTCGCTCGTTTTCCAATAAAAGTATGCTTGCCAAGATAGTTTTCCTGCACACTTCAATTGATTGACGATTTCCACAATACGAGCATTGAGTGAAAACTCAATCTGCTCCAACCCAAGAAAATCAATAAATTGAACGTCATACAGAAATTCCAAATTTTCTTCATGAGGTCCATCAACTAGACCACTAATATTCCCCTCAAGTGATGAATGTTGACCGATAAGAGCTTTGAGGTGATGCCCATTGGTTGACTCATGTGCCCCCGCATCCCGCCTTTCATCTTTTTCCTCCGAACTCTTTTCAATTTCACAAGTCATTGCTTCCCAATTAGCAACAGAAAGAATTAACTCATTTGGGTTATCAACGAACATCTCCTCTTTCCCCCCATCCTCTTTCTCTCTAATATTACTTGGGACGTTTTCTGTAAAATCATCTCTAGTCAGCAAAATGCAATTGTCGAGGTCAATGTGATCCACTTGAAGCGAGCTCGGCTCCTCCTCAACACAAATTTTAGTATCAACCATCTCCAATGGATAACTGTTTTGGTCCTTAACAACTTGATCGCCAACTTCTGTTTCAATTTTTTTATCATCAACTCCCTCTATGACCACCTTATCAATTTCTTCAATGACATCTTTGGCAAGAGTAGTTGTGTTCTGTTGATTTGATCCGTACTTTTCATCCAATAACTGTTTATAATTATGCGGCAAAAATCTCTCCATCAGACATTTTTTTATTCTTGACCATGCACAAATATGGCGTTTGTTCTGTTGATCTCGCAAAGATTGCAAGTCTAACCACCAATCTAGGGCTGGACCTGTAAGCTTTAACAACACGTACTTCCACTTTTCTCCATTCGAGATTTTCATATACTCAAACGCATCCTCAAGATTAAGTATCCAATCTAGAATATCCTCAAAATATTCAGAACCACTAAATTTAGGTAAATTGTTATAATACCTGAAATTTGCTTGTCGCTTTATCGACTGATAATCAGCGCGGTTCTCGAATAACTCGCCTTCAAATTCATTCTTATTATCATAGTGATAATAAGAATATCCTCCAAAGACGTTTTGGTGAATAGGTTGGTTGCGGGCAAATCCCTCAACGCGGTTCCTATTCTGGTTAGGAGGTTGGCGATGGGCAAATCCCAACGCACGATCCTTCTCAACCCTTTCTGGCCTTTGGCGATTTTGTAGAGTCAATCCCTGCAACAACTCACGGATCTCTGCGAACTGAGTGCGAGTATCCTGACGGAACTCGGCTAACTGAGTGCTTCGATTCTGCAACTGTATTCGGTTATCCTCCATCATCTTCCTTAGGTCAGCAAGCCCACGACCAACGTCAATGGGTGTGCCTTCTTCTGTATTTGGTGCCATCGAACCAGGCAAAAGCCTTGCTCTGATACCACTTGACGCAGCGGAATTCACGAAGAGATTAGTTGCGTACTAATCGAACGAATGATAAACTCGAGTCCACGAGAGAAAAAGACAAAGTCTGAATATTATTGATAAAAAGCTTAAAAGTTAAATAATTGAATAGGTTACAGTCCTTTTTATAAGACCCTAACCCTAGAAATCCTATTGAAAAAGAAATAATAAATCATGCCAAAACAAGCGGCATTAAATAAAAGATATTTCCTAATTAATTAAAATAAAATCCTAATTCTTGTAGACCAAGAATCCTTATAAAGGTAGATATCAAAATCAAACCGAATACGGAAAGTTAGTAATTCTAATCTAAACGAAAATATTCCTAGTCAAAATCTTATTCTAAAACAATAAAAATAAAATACAAAAACTCTCAGTTTTTGTCCTACATCAGCAAGGCAGGTCAGCAGCCAAGGCGGCAAACAATGGAACTGGGATAAGTACTGTTACATCATTCACATGCCCTAAATGGATGGATTACATTGAACAAAAGCGAAAGATTGAACTCACTCTCTTAAGCCGATCCAAACCAAGATGGCGCTTTATGTCCCTCCTGAGATCCTTTGGAAGATTACGGATCAGATTCTCTTCATCAACACCTCTAGTTTTCTGCCATTTGTACTGTTCATATTGTTTGATTCGCTCCCTCAGACTTGCAGGGAGCGAACGAGTGGACATCCATTGTTCTACTTCTCGCATTTTGACTCTCCGTTCCTCCAATCCCATTGTTTTGTACCGTGGCTGCAGAAACTTCTGTTACACCAAAAGGAATTAGATGCTGAAGATTTTACACCCCAATGAGGTATTGAGGTGGTCTTTGAGCACGTAGACCATGAAATATAACAGCAATTTTATCCCAACACTCACTTGAAGGTGGGGTTACAAATGAATCGAGCCGTTTGCGAATTGTTCGGAGCTCGACTCGTTAAAGGAACCAAACCCAAGCCTTATCTTTTAGCTCGTTCCATAAATGAGTTGAGCCCAAACCTAAGAGTATTTGGTTCAATGAGGCTCGCGAACTTGGGATCAAAACATATGTAATAATTTTTTGAATGTCTATTCATAAATACTACTACTAGTTTAGCGGGGTAGTATAATATATGCATTGTTATAGCGATATCATATAAGGTTTCTGTTCATCATGTTCTTGATTGATTTTATTATTTTAATTTTATGGCTTACTAGTGCATGTCCGTGCCTGAAGGTACGGCGCAACACGTTTCGGTCATACGCTTGGCGATAGGGGAGAGAGCGAGGGAAAGGAATGTGCTAGTCCTGTAATGATTTGATCACATTGTTACCTAGGGAAAGGGATGTGCTGGTCCTGACATGATTTGATTTGATCAAATAATACCATTCAAACGAAAGAGGAACAAAGTCCACAACAAATAAACTCTCAATTGAAATTCTTTTTAAAAAGTGTTGAATTCACTTTGCCGTGTCCCTAGCATTTCCCAAGACATGTCTCCACATGTTGTTACCGTCATGTCCCGTGTCCTCGTAGTATCGGACCACAAAATCTATCCAAAAATTAAGAGAGCTACACGAAAGTGGGCATAAAGAATTAATTCACTCCCCACTATTTTCACTTTGTCAAACATGCATTTTAACAAACACAAAGTGAGCATTTTTGAAAGACAAATAACAAAAGATATAGATCAAAAAAATTCCTATCCGAAACAGCAAAATCGATTTTCTTTATCTAAACAGCAAAAAAAATCTCATCCTAAACAACAATTTTTTTCCCCGTAAGACTCCCATAAAAAAAATTTCATCCTAAACAGCAATTTAGGCCACATTACTTTTTCTGCAAGAAGACCTTAAGGATGATGGGAGTCGTACCGGAAAGGGAGAACCAAATCGATTTCGTGGACGGCTGATTGGTGGGTGTGCGGGACGACTGATTGGTGGAGGAGCTTTGTGGGCGCTGTTTTTTTTTTTTTTCGGAGCGCCGAGGAGTGGATTCTGCGGGGAGAGAGAGAGAGAGAGAGAACTATGGAGGAAGAGAGGAGGGAAGAGAGAAAACATGATGGAGAAGAGGAGGAGACACGATGGAGTAGAGGAAAACTGCTGGGTAGACAGGCGTGGGAAATAGGTTAGAATCAATGATTCAATCCAACGGCCGTAACCTATTGAAATTGCGATCCAAGAGTTGGAAAAATGCTCATGTTTGTAAGGGTAGAAAAAAGACTACTCTATTTTATAATATAGATGTTAGGAAATATTGATATATTGCAATGAAATTAAAATTATCAAACTCAAGCTTGAATTCTGCTCATTTGAGTTTAACGAGCTCAAAAAATTTTAAACGAGCCAAATCAACCCGAGCGTGAGCTTCGAAAATTTTAGACGAGTGGAACTCCAGCTCAACTATTCAAGCTTGAACCGGACTCGAGCTATTATAAAGGGTCAAGTAGAAACTTAAGTTCAAAATTATGGAACTGTCAATTAAGAAACATCATTCTGGTGTCCCAAAGACATTATAATTAAAGGGCAGTTTCTTTGAACCATAATAATGGTTTAGACTTAAAGATAAACATTTTCTTCAGGATTTGGAGAATATGTGATCACGTTTTCATCAAGACTAAAATGATAGGTCTAAACAATCCGTTGTGAGCTAGTGTGCCTTATGACTACTAGGTACTAGGTTGCCATATTAACCACGTTTGCGCTGTTTTCCATTGTTAATTTAGCTGCCACAGATTCTCATGCTCACATTAAGAATGTCCAAAACTGACCTGAATCTCTCCGATGAGGAATGAAAAGTACAGCACGCCAGACAATAAAACGAGCATTGCCAACAAAATTTCCCCGAAAAAGGTACTTGTCTTGAGGTTTTGACCAAGAGAACTGCAAAATTTGCCAATTTACAAATTATCAAAGGTTAACTTCTGGTAACAATAATGCCACTCTTCCCATAAACAGCCAGTGGCAAAGGTGTATAGGGGGTTTGCCTTTTAAACTAATTAACTAGTGATTGCCCGTGCCTAAAGGCACGACACAACACGTTTAATTTTGATTACAACTTCAAAAAAATATCCTTCCCTTCTAGCGATCACAACTTAACAAATCCAAATGGAAAATTTTATAATTTATTTTTCAAAATTCTCTTCAAATAGGGTAAACTTAACTAATGTCTTGTAACAATAGTTTCACAACAAAATAATACCAACCATTCGTTAACAGCTATCACGATCAACCAATACTCATATCACACCTGTATACAATATAGTTCAACCAGCAACTAACCCAAAAAAGGTGAATAGTTTTCCTCATGCAAAATTTGTCAATTTCAAAACTCCACTTCTCGTAAGTTAACGAATGTTCTTTTTCTTTAACAGTGAAAATGATTCTTGCAACGGAATGCTACAACTTAAGTTTTTTTTTTCCATTTCAAATCAAAGGAATGCTACAGGCCTACAACTGAGACAAATTATCAAGCACTACTGCGAATCATGCATCCAAGAAATAGGTGAAACAACTTGTTACCGGGAAAAAAAACTAAGTTTATTCTTTTATGATTAAGTTTCTATAATGTTTTTCTATTGTTACCTCAATTGATGGAAGAGTGGATAATGCACAACACCCCAATGATAGAGATAAAGATTGACGATAGGGAGAAGAAAACGTTTTGATAATAAAAGGCACGCTGTTAAATAAAGACATAAATAATATGCCTGACGTCTCTATAAAAGGCAACATTGCCTAAGAAGTAAGGAAAGAGGGGGAGAGAGAATAAATTTATTAAAGGAGTTGATTGGACGGCTATAACCTATTGAAAATTTGATTCGACGGCTGGAGAGATGTTCTTGTTTATATGTGTAGACAAAAACCACCCTGTTTTATAATATAGATTGTCATGTTCTCTCTCTCTCTCATCATTCAAGGTTAATAACCTCTCCAAAGTGTAATTTCAGGAGTGTAGGGGTGAAGAAAGCGAGAAAAGGAGCCTAAAAAAACCTCGATGTTCAATTATTGTTGTTTCGTATTACTTAACCTATTTAAAGCAACATGATCAGGATCTGGTCAGCAAATTTCTCTTCAAGCATAAACGTCTAACTGTTAAAGTGAAATTCGCATGTGTAATTCTGTGACACATGCAGCATGGTATCATGAAAAGTTTGGATAAGGCATCATTTCGCAGATAGTGAACAGGCAGCAAACACGTTTACATGACAAAACTACTGGTAGCTGAACATATTGTAAGGTAGCCCAATCTATTTGTTGATGCAAAATTCTAACAGAGATGAATATGATCAATAGAGGATCTTATCTGTACTTACCTCATATTTCGCAAGCCCCACCAAAGGCAGTACAAGAACTTGTCCCTAAAATTTAATGATCCTACAACACCGGACTGAAGTGCATCGAGGAAGATTCCAAAATCAAAAAGAGCAGCATTTGGTGTCTGTACGGGGCAGGACTCATTCAGAAATACTAAAAACCCTGGACTATGATCACAATACACTGAAGAGTTTACACACTCAGTCTGATTTCCACAGGCTTTCTTCCAGCATGTAGTTTCTCGTTCTATAGAAAGCAAGTACCAAAATGCTCCCAGTACCTAATAGATATCGGATCCTTGAATGATCAGAAAGGCTGGTGAAACCTGAGAGTAGAAAGAATAGAATCCATGTACATAGGTTTTTATTGGTAATGTATAGCCATAGAAACTTTATGCTACACAGCAAACTTAACGGGTCCGATGGATTCATTCAAACTTTCAACACTAAGAAGGTCACACAAAGTCTAATAGATGTATATTTTGATCAAGCTTAAAATCTACAAAATTCTGACAGTAAAAATGTAAGATCAATTTTTGTGAGGAAACTTACATGACTGGCAAGCATGTAGAGAAAGAGATTAAATGCAGCTCCAGACCAAGCAGTTTCAGTGAACATACCAGAAGTTATGGTTGCTTCTTTGTACAAAGGATGTACACGAAGAACCCTAGGTACAAATTGGAATAAAACAACATACTTCAACAAGTTCTCTGTATTCAAAGATATTCTTGATCCTTCCATGCGTGGAATGATGGATAAAACAACCACCTGGACACATTACAATAGAGACAGAAATCAATATCGGAAACGTAAAGTGATACAAAAGCATACTTCAACAAGTTCTCTGTATTCAAAGATATTCTTGATTCTTCCAACTTGGAAATATTGTACAGAACAAAATAATACAAAAGCATCATCCCTAGAAACCGAATTTGCAGTAATTTACTTCCCCAAGTTCAAGATAGTGATGATTAAAAAGAACAACTAATGCCAAGTTCAAGAGGTCCATAGAACATATGACCAATACCAAAAAGCAGCAGAACTTTGGTATCATAGGACGAAACTGAATTTTCCTATTGAAGGCTTGGTTATGACACAAATTCCCAGTGCATGTGAGGTCATGCACCAGGATGGAAGGTCTAATTTATCCATTGTAGATTGATGTGTGTATAGGTCAAAGACTCAAAGCAAAAAATAATAGTACTCCTTGGCAGGGGTTCAGAGCAACGTGGTGCACCCTATTCCTGAATCAGATAGTAGTACCCTGCTCTGGAACCAGCCATAATTGCTCCGGCAACAGGGTCGATCACAATTATATATCTTTTCTCGAAATGATCACTATAGAACAATAGGGAAACACATTTTGGCAGCATGAAATGTCTCGTACCTGTGGCAGAGGAAGAACTGCAAGAATGTCAATGAAGAAGTACGAGCACAAATATCTCCTTGCGATTTTCGAAGCATCTTTTACCAACACAGCTCTTCCAAATACATCAGAAGAGGGAGCAATAAAACCAGTTTGGAAATGAAAGATCATATGAATCATATAAATTATGTCAGAAAAGGAACGCAAAACAATTGCCGCAGTCTGCAGCTTTTTGTCCAACCCAAGACATTTCTTGTCATCAACAATCACAGGAATGTAAAAGAACAAAAAATCGAGAGAAGCTGCAAGCACACACGACCATAAAAATATTTTATTCCACTTCTGAAGAAATGGACTTCGGGGGTCAAGGATTTTCTTCCTCGAGGCCAAGATATTTCCCACAATTCTTGAACAACATGAATCCAATGACCTTTTTAAGCTTCTCATCCTTTCAGAACTGCAATCCTAGCTTCTACGAAACTTATCAGGCCTGAATTTAAATGTGGCTCCAACAATCCCCAAATGAACACCTTGTTCTCTAGAGAATTACTCCTCCGTCTTTTTTTCTGTTTTGAAGTCCTGAAACTTGAAGATAGACTAGTCAAAGATCAATGCCTAGCTATTTCAACTTACTGAGTAGTACTAAAACTGAGAGTCGCAGAGCATTGAAAACATCAACTCCAAAAAAAAAGTAAAATACGATCTATGGCAAACAAAACCCCCCACAAGCTTATTGGAATACCTCGACAACATAAAGCTTAAGGAGACAATCGACAAAACTACTATCTGATCGAAGAAATAAACGGATACATGATTTTTGATATAGCCCCGTATACGCTAGTGATTAACTTATGCAACACAAATTATTCATTACCATGAACAACATGCAAAATTAACCCAATTTGTGAACCAAAAACATTAGTTAAAACACGACCAATACAACTTAGTTGTTCGCACTAATGAATAAGTTATTCATTAGCATGAACAATATGCAAAATTGACTCAACTTATTCACCAAAAGCATTAGCGTGAACACCCAGCACTCCGTGACAAAAGAAATACCTCTACTGTAAGGTCTAAACATAGGAAAACTGTAATGCGTACATGTATTAACGTAGGAGAGACAAGCATCCAATCTAAAGACTATTGAACATGGTAAACACAAGGTACAAAACATTTTTTTCTGGAAAACAGAAGGCAGGAAAAACTACCTCGCAAGCTTCTCTCAGTGTATATATGACGGTGTCCAAAATAGACGGTCCATCTTTGAGCTACTCTTCAAAACTGGGAAGTTCTTTAGGTACTAAACTGCTACCAGTAGATCATCCACAGACTGCTGAATGTCAATCCCTGTACACCCTGAATGTCAATCCCTGTACGAAAATGCAACAGTTTTCCGTAAGGAAACCAATGATAACCTTAAGCATCTATTCACCAAAAATATTATGGTAACAAGAAGAACTTCTACATTTTTCTTTAGGGTAAGGTATTCTCTCCAATTAGATTTTTGACTGAACCATCCAGTCTGCAATTTTAGGCGCACCACAGGCCGACTTGTATCATCCCCCTATGATGGGCCCCAATATTGCGGACTAGATGTCCAGTCAAAAAGGAAGGTTTGGATTTTGAGGAAGGTTTTGGGGTAATAAGTGGAGAGATAGATAGGGAAAAGAGAGTAATAATTAACTTAGTGCGGACCGTGCGCAGAAAGAGGGGTTGGGTCTAAAGTCCCAAAACGAACACAGAAAGAATCCCAGTTTGTTAGACAATACATAATTCCTCATTGAAACCACACATGCACACGCACAAATAAACAAGCAACGCAATTTAGAGTAAAGAACCTTCCTAGGGGAAAATTCAATCAGAGAGTGGTATAAAAAGAACGAATAGTTCAAAACTGACAAAGCCTTCTTCATTCCAGTCATCAAGAGTGCATAACTAATCAAACAAGGGGGCCATTCCATGTAGAATTTCAGTATTTCATTATACATCTCTTGTTATTGTGTAGACTATATCTTGCAATGCACAATTGATGGCAATTCGACTACGACAGATTAAATGTACAAAAGTCTCAATAACCACACCTAAAGGCTAAAACAAATGATAAAACGTGTTAAAACATCCAACTCAAAACCAATTGGCAATGAGTGGAGACGCTGCCCAAGCATACATACAACAACGATCAATCATCAACAACAAACAAAGGGGGAATCAACCACCAACGACATAGAGTATTGTCCAAAAGACTCCGAAAGCTTAACTTTGATATCATGTTAAAGCATCCAATTCAAAACTAATTGGCAATAAGTGGAGAGGCTTCTCAAGTTCATATACTAGTTTTGGAGGTGATTATTAACCGATGTGGGACAAGCTCTAACAAAACGTATCAGAACTAACAAAGGCTTCCAATATTGAAATAGATTGAACAGATAGAAACTCAACTTAAGATACTATTAAATAAGATAAGGATAATGTTTCATAATGTCAGTACCGAATGATAAAGCAACAGACGCACAATTGTAATCAAGAAGATTGATCAGCCCCAAGGTTAGTCCGGTTGGTTGGAGATTTTGCTCCCTACACAATTGACCGGGTTCAATTCCTGGGGTGAGGCCGCAAGAAAGTAATAAGTTTTTTTTGAATTGCCTACTTCCGGCCCCAACAGGGAACGGTATTATTTGAGGTGAGGTGCGCGTAAACTTGACCATCCAAAAATAAACAGAAAAGATTGATCATACCACCAACTATGCTGCAACTTCGAGTATATGATTTCTGTGAATGGGGGTGTGACGATAGGAAAGCTTTTAAAGAGGGTAGACATGGAGGGAAATTTCGAGGAAGATTGATCTAGTCTGATTTCGAGGAAGCTTTTCTTGAGAGAGAGAGAGAGAGAGAGAGAGAGAGAGAGAGAGAGAGAGGTGGCCAGGAGGGGTAGTGAGGGAATGTGAGGGGAGGCTTACTGGATTTCAAGGGAACACTGATTCGAAAAGGGAAAATGCTAATTGGTGCATTGATGCGCCTTCTACGCGGGGGCCTTAGATAATACAGTAATTACCGACAACTGCATCTTGCAGATTTTTTATTTTTTTTTGCCAAAGTTTAGGATAGATTTTATTAGGGTCCGGCTAACCAGTGCTGCACCAGTTAATTATACTATCATTCCTTACTTTTTTGACTTTTCAGACCATGAAGGACATGTACTTCTCAACTTCCAATCAAGAAGAAAGGACAACAGGCAACGTGCTTTCCCATGTACAAGTAAATGACAATTTTACCCTTAAACAATGTGACCTTTTCCGCGTACACTTTGTTTTAGAGACCTGTCTTTTACGGAGTACCTTTTTTTTCTTCTTGTTTTTTAATTGGCATCTATCAGTTTTTTTTCTTTTTGGTAGGCATCTGTCTTTGACAGTGGAGATTAGTTTCCTTTAAAAAAAGAGAAATGATTTTGCCACTTTCTTTTTTTTGTTAACGTCACTCCTCTGTAAGTGTATTTTTGCACCAAAAATATATTTTCAGAGGAGTGACGTTAACAAAAAAGGAAGTAGCAAAATCAGCAGCCTAAAAAAAAGTCAAATTGAATTTTTTTTGCGTTAAAGTTTGTAATTATTCTTTCAGTCCCAAATTGTTGGTCCTCTTTCTTTTTTTGAAAGTCTCAAAAAATTGGTCTATCTCTTAATTTATACTCCCTCCGTCCCTAATTAATTGTCCACTTTCACTTTTTCCAAATTTTTTTAAATGAGTTATATCTTTTAATTTATACTTTTTTTCATAATTTTCAAAATTTTGTCTAATAGAATTAATCGAAATCTATCAAACAAGATCCATATTGCATATAAAAAATATTATACTTTGGAAGATATAAATAATTTTTTAAAATGTCCGGAATAGTAACATGGACAATTAATTAGGGACGGAGGGAGTAATATTTTTTATATCAAATATGGATCTTGTTTGATAGATCTCAATAAGCTTTTTTATACAAATTTTTTTTAAATCACCTAAAAGATTATACATTTTCTGATATAATCAATTGAAAAATAGCACACACTCCCAAAGAGGACCAACAAATTGGAACAGAGGGAGTATTAGTTTGCCTCATCGAGCAAATTATTAAGAGTTGTATTCTAGTCGTGTTGTTTCATGTTAAGGGGTCGACACAAAAAGTTAAATAGTTTTACGAGTTATTATTGAGTTATGCGAGTCTAACCTGTATTTGTCCCTTTTAATCTTCGAGTTGGTTCCGTTCAAAAAAATAAATAAATAAAATCTTCGAGTTGGTAAGATGTGTTGTACATGTGTTCATGTCAAAAGTGGTCGTCTCAAAGTATCAATTCTGTGTAAAAAAGTTATTTTTTTTACTTATTTTTGTCTTTATTCAAAAAATTATGAGTCTTTTTTATTTATTATTGTCTTTTTAAAAAAAATTATGAGTTTTCATTAAAAATTTCCATTTTTTCGATTCCTCTCATCGAGACGAATCAATAAATTACAAAAATTTGAAGCAAAACAAAAAAAATAACATTCAACTTTTTAATCTAAACCCAACTTAAAAATTGGGGGGAGAGAGTTGTGTATTTCTTGAATGAGGTAAGGAAAGTGTAATTAAGCTGGGCCCACCACATCACGTCAGCTACGCTGGCTGGAGCGTGGTGGGTAGCCATAGAAAAAGTGAAAAGGTCAAATATGTAATTTGGCTTTCAAACTCAATCACATCAACCTGCAGGAGGCAGAGGCCAGGAATTACGGCCTTGAGGGCCCTCATACGGGGCGCTATGATGCCCCCGTTAGCATTTGCCATTTTATTAATCTCAGGAAAATAAAACCAATACATCAAGAAGGTAGAAAAGTTTGAAGTTCTAAAGCCAAATTACAACTTTGACCTCTTCACTTTTTTACTCTCCAGTCTCAAGCAAACTCTCTTTTTAGGGGAAAAAAACAGCTGTGCTTCTGGTACGGGAAAAAATTTGTATCAGCATGTAGACTCTTTTTGGGCCTATTACGGATTCCATAAAAATGATCGAAGTCGCTTGTTTTGTTTAAAATACTTTATTTTTTGGTCCTCACAAAAAATAATCTCAATCCGGTATCGGAAAGGGCATTTAAGAAATGTCCAACTTTGTTTCAAAATTTAGGTCCTTACAAAAAATAAGTTCAATCCGGTATCGAAAAATGACATTTAAGAAACGCCCAACTTTGTTTCAAAATTCAGGCCTAGGCCTGAATTTAATTTTGAAACAAAGTTGGGCGTTTCTTAAATGTCATTTTTCTAGGCCTGAATTTTGAAACAAAGTTGGGCGTTTCTTAAATGCCATTTTCCGATACTGGATTGAGGTTATTTTTTGTGAGAACCATTAACAAAGTATTTTAAACAAATAATTTGTATATGTACCCTTTATCATTTCCTGAAAAAAAAAAAAAAAAACACGTCCTACACAAATTAATTTTTGGCTCTAGAAATTCTGATTGTATACATTTGTCATGGACACTTAAAATTTTAATCATACCCAAGTGTAAATATGTTTATTTCATAGCTCTGTATACAAAAAATTTCTTTGTATTTCTATCACCACTGAACAAAAATTCTAGAGCCGCCACTGATTGTGACAGGAAAATTATGAGCCCAAATTGATCATTCATAGCGTACATTACTTTAGAGTGTCTCACGATAATTATTCATGTGAAAAAACTAAATCAATTGGATATTTGTAAGTATAAAGGAGTATTTGAAAACATTTGTCATGGACACATTATCGAGTTATTTATATACTTCTAAGTAAAACAAATAAATGCGATTATATGACTATTGACTATGTTGAATCACGTCGTAGTAGTTTGTACTAATTTGAGTGTGAATGATAAGATTGATTGACAAAGTCTACAGGAAGAAAAATTAAGCTCATCAAATAGGAAATTGATTTTTGCACTCTTGTTTTAATTATTAGTACTTCACTTTGTGTCTTGATCATATGAGATTACAAAACAAAATATGGAGTGCCACTGACTAAAACTGAAGTACCAAAATCACATCCCCACCCAATATTACACACCACAAATCTTTTTTAAGTGTCCCCTATTCACCCTTTTCTTTTTTTTTGGTTTATTTTCATACAATCATTGACTCGTAGCCGTTGACTTTTTTGTCAAAATATAAAATAACTGCCAGGTGGCATCATTTGATTGGCGTACCATTTTTGGTATAGAGAGAAATACATGACATGCTATAAAGCCACAACAAATTAAAATCATCCATCCTCAAATCTACCATGTATTTGAATAAAAATTAATTTGATCATCCCCACCCTGTAGACAAAAATTGCAAAATATTTGGTCTTTATCCAATAATAGAAGGTCAAGAAGTGTAACGCCCCGATTTTTCGGAAGCAATATAAAATAATTTCTTAAGAAAATTTGATAAATAAACATAATTTTCCAAAATGAAGGTTTCGCTATTACAATCTCAAGATAGATTTACTGATTCAAAATACATTAACTTCAGAGCCGAATCTAGGCTTGATACGGATCCCAAGCATACTCGATCTCCATTCCTGATATTCTTTCCGTGTCGAACTGCACCATTGATGAATCCCCTCCATTGAATCCTGCGCCTTCTGGCAAATTGATTGCCGAAGCAATCGATTTACCAGGATACAGACGTATCCGTGAGTGATAAATCACCCAGTAGAATAATCCAACCCAACCACCCCTCTTACATTACAGCTAGCAGATAACCATATATTATCAATGCAGGAAAGTAAAATAGAAGTATCACACATGAATTTATTCATTTCTGTCCAATAGCCTAACAACAAGAGAAAACTAGTCACGCCCAGACCATAACTAAGGTTTGCCTATCTTAATCACCACATCAAAATTACCACTGGACTCCCGTTAGTTCTGTCATCACAAAATTTCACTAGACCACCTGTCAGGTTTTATCAACATAAAACGTCACTGGACCACCCGCCAGGTTTTATCAACATAAAACGTCGCTGGACCACCCACCAGGTTTTATCATCACAAAACATCGTTGGACCATCGCCAAGTTTTATCATCACAAGACATCACTGGACTATTCGCCAGGTTTTACTGTCACAAAATATCGTTGGACCTCCGCCAGGTTTTATCTTCGCAATTTATCACTGGAACACCGCCAGGTTTTATCAACATAAAACATCTCTGGACTACCCGCCAGGTTTTATCAAAATAAAACGTCGCTGGACCACCCGCCAGGTTTTATCATCACAAAACATCGCTGGACCACCGCCAGGTTTTATCATCGCAAAATATCACTGGAACACCGCCAGGTTTTATCAACATAAAACATCTCTGGACCACCCGCCAGGTTTTATCATCACAAAACGTCGCTGGACCACCGCCAGGTTTTATCATCGCAAAATATCACTGGACCACCGCCAGGTTTTATCATCAGAAAATATCGTTGGACCACCTGCCAGGTTTTATCATCGCAAAATATCACTGGACCACCGCCAGGTTTTATCATCAAAATATCGTTGGACTATCCGCCAGGTTTTAAATCATCACTGGACGACCCGCCAGTTTCAATTCACATCACTGGACTACCCGCCAGTTTCAAATCACTTCACACAATTCGCCTGCAGGCATCCTCCGACATCTCTTTCTCCCAAATAACCATTGTCTAATAAGTCTAGACGAAATCCTACTCATAAGTCACCCCATGTCTCTAGAGTCCAATCTAGCACAATAATCAAGAGATGGAGCAATATACAAATAATCACAATGGTAATTGAAATAAACAGTAAACGTAGAAATCACGTAACCTTTTATGAATGGGCCATTGCCCTTAATCTTGTATGACCAATAAGTAATTAACTAGCAAGAAACTTTCATCTAATTATAAAATAGTAATAATAATAATAATAATACTTTTGGTCAAAAATTAGTAAGATACTAATTTTATTTAAGAAATAGATAGATTAATTAATAACCATAGCAAATAAAAATATATATAATAGATAATAATATTAGCATAAGTAGCATGACCTTAACAGGAGATTTTAATAAAACAAGAGAAATAAACTCGCATTAGTTATTTTTAAGAAATTAGTTTGATTAATAATTAATTACATACATTTAATGGGTAAAAAATATTAGAATAATTATCATGACCTTAATAAGAGTTCTAAAGGTCTTATGCAACATGTTTGAGTGTCAAAGGTTGGGTTCGGAGGCTCGCAGAATTATTTTTAAAATAAAATGATTTTTAAAGTTGTCAAAAGTAAAATAAATGGATATTAAATTATTTAATAATTAAAATATATATTGAGGTTAACAATATATCATCTTTGGAATGTAAAGAATCAAAAAAAAAAATCCGGGAATTAATAAAATGGTTTATAAGGTCGCAAGGATTTTTCGATTGGAAACATTGTAAGAAAAATAATAAATAGTTAATTAAATAAAAAAAATATGAAATTAACAAGATATCACTTTTGAGGGTTTATAAGTCTAGGAAAAATAGTTTGAATGTAAAAAACGTTGTTTGGATGGTCGCAAAGATTTTTCGTTTGAAATCTTTGAATGAAAACAAACAAAAAATTTAATAAATAGATATTAAAATAAAAAAAATATGACATTAACAAGTTATGATCTTTGAGGTGTTAGAAGTCTAGGAAAAATAGATCGGGGGTCGAAAACGGTGTTCGGGATGGTCGAAAAACGAATTCGGAACGAAACAGATCCTGCCGCAAGGTCTAAGCTTCGGCCGCAGACTCGCGACTGGTTCTCGCGGCCTGCAGGTTGCGGCCGCGAGCTTCGTGGCAGATTCGGGTTTTTTTCGTGTTTTGGCTCGGTTTTTGATGCATGGGATCATAAGAGACTATGGGTTATGCTTAAAAACACTTAATATACTTAGAGAAGTGGTTGTGAGAGATTATAATACCTTGAATCAGATCGAATTGATTTAAAAACGAATCTTGAATTTTGGAGAAGATGACTCCGGTTTCTTTGATCGGGGAACCTTGGGGCTGAATTGGATGTTGTTTGGTGATTCTAGGAGTTGTAGGAAGTGTTTGGAACGATCGTATTGGATTTCGGTTGGTTCTTGGTACGAAACCCACTTTTCTCTCTCTCACTTTCTCTCTCTAAAACTCCATGGCTTGGAGCTTCAATTGCCCACGTTTTTCTCACATATCTGACTCGGTGGAGTGTGAGGAGTACCGTGGTGTGCCCTAGGGTCGGAATTATGGGGTATTTATAGGAGAATTTCGAAGAGGGTGATAAGATTGTATTTAATGAAATTTCTATCTCTTGGGCTTTGAGATGGACGAGATAAGGACGAATTACGATCAGGGAGGAAGTAGAGACTGAGTAGGAGAGGGAGAGACGGAAGGAGTGTGCATGCATGTAGGAAAAAATAATAATAATACATGCATTTATGTATTTTTAGAAAGAAAAAAAAAAAGGTAATCGTATTAAGAAAATAATCCTAATAATATTATTATTAGAAAAAAAATTGGCTCGAAAATCCGGGTCGTTACAAGAAGAGTTGTTCTTGGGGAGTGTTGGGGAGAGTAGATTATAAATTGCAAAATGTAACACTTTGTTTGGTTTTCCTCTCAGAAATAATCTCTCCAAAATTTTTGACCGTTTCGCCATCCGTGTTTTTTCATCTTTAGTGATTTTTTGTCAATTTTTTTACTTATTTTATACTTTTTGGATGTACATAGCGTACCTCTATTCAAAAAGTAAAAGAGTTTGTCAAAATGTTAAAATTTTTTACTAAAGACGAAAAAATATGCAAATCAATAGAATTTTTTATCTCAAAATTACAAACCAAACACAGTGTGAGGGAAAGAATGAGAGTTCAGAACAACTCGCAATCCTCTGAGAGTTAAGCCCAACTCGTATACAGTGCTTATAATATGGCATGTGTGCCGCACTACAAGTCACATTATGCGCGGATGAATGTAGATGCAGGAGCGCGAGCGCGTGCGCGAAAGCATTTTTTCGAAACTACCCAAAAAACTAAAATTCGTTAGGCTGATAAAAAAAAACTAAAATTTATTAGAGCGAAGATTGAGAACACGAAGGGGGAACGAGAATTGAGAGCTGAGCAAAGGCCATTTTAAAAGATTATGCGAGTAAAATGCTGCACAATTGCATAGACTAGCCCAACAGGAGAGAGCTTAATTGTTGTTACAATTGAGCCCAAAAAGTCCTTCGACCGCAAATCAGACCTAATTCCGACAAGCCCAAATAGCCGAACCAGGAGTCTCTCAAGTCTCTACAGGGGATTCATGAATATTTCTAGGCCTGCGATTGATCTTCGCTTGGCCGTCGACGTGTATCCGGATTCGGTTTAGGTAGAGGTTTTTTTTTTTTTGAAAAACAAAAAGGGTGAGAGGGGGCGACCAGCGTAGCAACTCCCCTTGGGCGTGACCATAGGGGCTCCCTACCCGCAAATGAAATGTCCGGTTCGAGCCATAGCTACCGTCCGGGAGGACGGGCCGTCACCACGGCACCACTTTAGTGCACAATTGGTAAAAAGTCCCCCCCTTTGATCCGCAGATGGGTTTCAAGCACCTGCCGGGACTCGAACCTCCGTCTGCGTTAAGGGGAGTGGTGACCCTCACCAGCTGGGCTACCACCTCGGTGGTGTTTAGGTAGAGTTCTTTCGGTGAAATTTGTGACGTGCAAGATAAGAGATGTCCAAATTATAGGCCATGAAGATATCAGCGGCAGACAAAGCGGGTTCCGGAGGGTGCCAACTGCCAAGCCCTTGCTCAACTCCAAGTATTCCGATATATTATATTAATTTTGTTAGGTTAATTTAAAATAATTCTATGAGATTGACGCCTAGAAGTATGGATGAAATCAGTTCGGTTCAGTCGGTGCTATTAATTTTTGACTAATCTAAAAAAAATGGCGGAAGGATGTCCAAGGCCAGCCACAAACAACACAAATCAACATTGATGGAGGATGAACTTCTCACAAATGCTTTGGTTATATTTATTGAGAAAAAAATTAATGCAACAATAAAGTCTAACTCAAAACTCCGTAATAGATAACTTTCGGATCTAAGGTATCGCTAAAAATTTCATTTTGATATATGCTTGATAAATACTCCGTAACATATATATATATATATATATATATATATATAAATTTTCACCTTTTAATTATGTTTGATTTGTTAAGATCACGTGAATATTGTGTTTTGTAATGTGTATTATTTTGCCATTCAGATATCTTATATTCTTAAACGTTGGAATTTTAAAATTTTATTGTTCATGCTATGGCTGGCCCCCTTGTTTAGGAAATCCTAGTTCCGTCTCTGGACTATGGGTGCTCCACTCCTCTTCAAATCGGCAACATTTTGCATTGGTAGTACCATACAAACATGATCATACAGTTGAGGTACGTTTCATGAAAAGTTTGATAATCTTTTATTTATCATGTTAATATAACCGCCCGTTGACAAGGTTATACTAATATTTTCTTTTTGGTTTTTTGAATGAGTTTTTGTGGTTTACCTTTTTTTGTTCATTGTTCCTCTAACATTTCTGAAGAAAAAAGGGTAGTCCAAGTGATAAGATACTCCATTTACCAATTAAAACAAGGTTTTGGGTTCGAATTTCAACGTAGGGTCCTATTTCTGCACCTTAGATGACGATAGATAAGGTTTCTTGCATGTCCTAAAAAAGGGAAATAAAATCCTAATCCAAACGAAAACTAATTAATATTACATATAGATATAATACGGCTCTTCTATTAGTAATAAAGTAAAGTCAATCAAAAGTAATAAAAAAAGAAACCAAAAATCATGCTTTCCCGAAAGAATACAAAATTCTTTTACCTTATTCCCCCTGCGTTTGTTTCATGATACAGGGGAAGAAAGAGAGAATTGATGGAGGGTGAGACAGATTTCTTTCATCATCATCATCTTCTTCTTCTTTATGGTTTTCTATTTGTTGGATAGGAACAGTGCTTCATTTGCTCTCTTTTTTGTTATTTTTATTTCCCTCATGTACGTGTGCCTTTTCATAGAGCGGATCGAATATCTGATTTCTCTTTTTATTTTGTTAATTTTGGCATAGAAAAACTAGTATGAGAAATAAAGAAACATAGAGGGTACCCTAAAAAATCAAGTTAGCCGAAAGCAAAAAGAAAAACTAAATCATGCTTTTTTTTTTTTTTTGATAAGCAAAAAGTTTTATTAAGAAAATTTGACAAAGGGTATATCAAGTTGGGGGAGGGGAGGAGAATCCAACCAAGGTTGGAAGACAAAGGACCGAGGTCCAAACACCTTAGGGGCAAAAGCCCGAACACCTAAACGCCTCAAAACACCTGGAGCTGAAATATTAAGCCCCGCCCAATAATCAAAACCAAAACCAAAACCAAGCAACCCTAAACATCATCGCCACAAAAAACATAATAAACCCCGCCCAATAATCAAAACCAAAACCAAGCCGCCCCAAACATCATCATCACAAAAAACAGAGTATTCGCCATCACCCCACTACCGACAGCAACACACGAGTACACAAAACCCAGCTGGCTCACCAAAAATCATACCCCCACATACCACCTCCAAGACCCCACATCCATTAGAAAGCTAAAGAAGAACTCTGCCGAACCCGGGACTCATTCCTTTGGTGCTTATTCCTTTGGAGAGGAGCGAAAGAGTTGTTTCTCATTATACTTTCCAGGTCTTTAGCTTCCTGTTCAATCATCTTTTTCATTCTCAGAACACCAGCGTCATCATACTTAATCCCTAACTTAGTGCCTGCTATGATAGTTTCCTGCAGTTCGTTTGCAATCCTGAACTTCTCCTGATCGGGAGCGTTACTCCCATCTTTCAAGTTTTGCCTATGAAGCCCTTCAACCTCTTCTATATCCCCATTGGAGATAACATACTCCTGTCTTTGAGAAATACACCCCATGTCCAACTTAACCTTCCTCACCAAAGAGTTTTTGGATTGAACGTACCTCCATCTCACCACTTTCCAACGACTCACTCAATCCCTCTATCCTTCCTTGAGAAATGTTGAGGTCCACCATTAGATTGATTCCCTTTGACAGCCCATTGTCCTGAAGTAGTTGTTGACTATTCAGCCCTTTACTTGTTGTACCCAAAGTATCCATGTTTTGAACATACATTGAGCCCGAAAGCTCACCATCATCATCCTTTACACCATTTTGGTTTGAACATCTATACTCCTTGACATTAGCAAAATCATTCCTACTATCCATTGATTTACTATCCCAAGATTCCATAGGATCCATCGACTCCTCCCTTGTTTGAGTTGGAAATTCCACCCGATTCTACCCGTTTGTCTCCGCTATTTTCGTAGACGTACCCTCCACCTGTTCCTTGTCGTGCTTCGTGGGATCCCCAATCAAATTTACGTTCTTGTCTCCCATTGAAACATTATCATTATTTCCACCTTTCTCTTCACCATCCATCTCACTCCCTTCATCAGAATCAACCACGTGTTCGTCCCGCTCATCATCATCATCATCTTCATCTTCATCATCCTCCATCAGAGGAGAAGAAGAATCTAGTACTGCCATGGGGATTAGTTTCTCCGCACCTGATGGTTGAACACAAGGCTCCTCCAAAACCTTGACTCTGTACCATTTACCTTCAATTTCAATATTAATCCATTCGTCTATCTCTTTGAACTCACTTGTTGCCACCAAGATTTTGGCTTCCGCAAACGAAGTAAGTCTTAGAGTAGGTTCATCCGTGGAAATAAAAATACCCCACAATTCTCCGATTGCTTTAAAAGAACTATTGCTCCAACCATTTAGTGGTACACCATAACAACACAACCATACAAATCTTTCAACACATGCAGCCTGACCTTCCCAGGGCTTAACCTCAGAGAACCATCTTTGCAAACAATCTAGTTTGATTAGTTCATCCCTCTCCTCTTTGTTATCACACGTTAAGATAACAGATCTTCCTCCCATTGCTCTAATCATAATATTGACAATACCCATTTTCGCCATTTGAGACTGTAACTCAGCGATTGAAATTAACTAAATCATGCTTCCTTGATGATCTCTCACGGTTCTTTTTCTTGAAAACTCTAGCTCATCATCAAGTCATCCTTTGAATTTCCAGAGTTTAAAATTGCACTGGAGATCTATCAATACGCATCTTGATCATGAAGTTTGCATTGGTTAGTCACGGCCAGTGGTGGCATGGCAGGGATGAATCCATTTGGAAGGGGGTGTTTCTACTAACAAAAAATACTAAAAACTTAACGCATTTTATCATCTCGTTTCCATTAACAAAAAAGTTTCAGCATTTTATCATATCGTTTCCATTAACAAAAAAGTTGTCAACAAAATATTTTTTTGTTGCAGTAACTCTATTCACAAACCGATCAACAACTTTTTCACTACACTTTGTCTAATTTTTAGATATTTTTGCACCAATTTAAAGAACTAATAATAGAGATTTTTTTTTTTTTTTTTACTTTTTTAGTATTAACAGTAGGGAAGGGGCTTCCCAAGATCGAGCCCGGTACATAAGAAAGGATAACACTTAAGTGCTTAGCTTGCACAAATGCACTATTGTCCATAGCTCAATTGAGATATTGGATTAGGTAAAAAAAAAGTTAAAAAAAATTATGCATCAAAGTAGTTAATTTTAACCAACTGGGGCTAGCTCAGTTGGCAATGACTCTTGCATCTCACTAGGAGATCAGGAGTTCCGATCTCCCCACTTGCGTGTGAGTGTTCTTCCCTTATAGGATTTTTCCTTTCTTTCTTTATTTTCTAGGGAAAATGATGGCTAAGGACGTGTTTTGATAATTAATATCCGCTAAGGACATTTTCAGCATTAACAAATGTTCTTAGCATGTCCTTGGAGGGTATTAATTATCAAAACACGTCCTGACCCATCATTTTCCCTTGTTTCTACCTTATAATGGGCTTATTTCTTGTATTGGTTGAGTTGTTGGGCTTGGTTGTCTTGTAGACTCTCACAATTAATGTCGTGTCCCGGGTTTTTACTACATTTTACTTCAATAATCCTCTTGTTTAGTTCATAGGTATTCATCCTTTTCTCTCTATGAGTATTCCTCCATTTCTCTCCCTCCTAAATCGAATCGTCGCATTGTTCGTGGCCAAAAATTAATAGCCGTTCGACTGTAGCAGTTGCATGATGAATGAGGCGATCAATGAAGAATGGTAACCCGAGCAGCCGTGCTGCAGCAAAGTGCAAATGTGAGATAACTGACTTCTCTGCTGCAAATTTGTTTTGAGTTTCCTAGGCATGTGACTCGATGTGCCACACTGTAAATCTGCCCCTGACCGTAAACAACTATTACAGTAATGAAGTCCACGAAACAATCCTATCGCAAAAAAGATAAGATGGACCAAATGCACAAACTTCTTTTTCTCTGTTGCATGGAGTTTACACAAGATTCATATAACTGCGATGCCACTGAGTAATTGTGAATCCGAATTGCATCAAGAGTAAAGACCTATATATGGGATTTTCTAAACAGTGGTTCACGTGAAAGCCTGGGATGTTGAAGACCAGTATGTCGACGGTTATTCGTAGGTCTATTGCTTATTTAACCCATTGACTGGCAATTTTTGATATCGGTTGTCTGCCAACTGTCAAGTGTGATGGTTGCACAACTTGCACTAAGCTTGATGTCAAATATGGATTTCCCTTGGTGTTTGAGGTGGTGGTGATGAGTTGTGATAGAAGCAATGATGGGCACATAATTTTCTTATTTGATCCTTAAAGGTGGTTGTGGCGCTAATGGGGATGGTTTCCGATGAACAGTCGTAGCGGTAGTGGGATTAGTGAGTACTGGTCATTGCAGAGGCATTGGCTATGAAGATAGGTTACTGACTGGCGGTGATGATGGTAGATGAGCTGGTACAATGTTGCTCTTTGTGGGCCTGCTCTTCCCTCGTAATTTCCTTTTCTGACAAGCTTAAATTTTTTTTTCCCCTCTTTATGGAGATCTTTTTTTTTTCAACGGAAGAAACAAATTCATTAATCAAGTCATACAACATTTACAGATAACCCCGAATACAGAACAAGACATACGGGAAGTACAGATTTTCACCCAAATACAGAGAAACAGGGACACAATACAAGAAAAGACTAAGAGACAAAACTAGTGTCTAGCGCCTATGCAAGAGCCAAACGCTCACTTCTTCACACCGTCAACATGGCCGGCTAACGTGAAGCTAGTACCTAGATACCACCGTCTCGGGATAGCAGAGCTCCGAATCAAAGATAACATTAAATCTATGGAAATCAGTCACCCGATCTGGGAAAACCAGATCGGAACAAAACCACTCGGGAAAATCCACCGGGACAAACATGTCTAACATGGCCAAAATCTTGCAGGTTATATCAAATGACCCCTTTATAGGCGGTCGAGTTGGAGAGAAGAAATGAGCACTGTCTGCACTGAGTTCCTAGACCATGCCATCATGGTTATCTCTGAGTGTCGCAGCAAAACATGCATGTTCTTTGGCAAGTAAGTTCTAGTGCTTGTGTTTTTTCTTTCTTTTTTTAAATAATAGTTGACTCGATTCTTTTTCTTTTTTTCTTTTTTTTGCAGCACAATTCCAAACGAGTGCTATTTGACTCAAGGAGAGGGTCAATCTTGGAGTCCTTTTGAGAGTTTGAGTGATGACGTTTTGAAACATGTCTTGTCTCTACTCCCACATAAAAACAGAAATTAACACCAAATCAAAAGGGAATCCTTACTCAGCTGAGGGAATATGTCAACATGGTAAGAGCGAACCTGCGCTTGCAACATAGCAGGGTTCGATTCCCACTGGAGGCAAACCATGATTTAAGTAGGGGGTCATGGCGGTAGATTCCTGTGTTAGTCTCCCCCGAGGTTTGGATTGCGCAGTCGGGTCCAATAGTGGCTCAGCTGTAGGGTTGTTCCTCAGTTACCAAAAAAAAGGGTTTTCTATTATTTGTTAGATCATTCCCCCCCTCTCTCTCTCTCTCTCTCTCTCTCTCTCTCTCTCTCTCTCTCTCTCTCTCTCTCTCTCTCTCGATCTCTCTCTCTCGAACTGCCTATTATCCATGGAAAATCTCCAAATGAGCCTTTCCTTTCCTTTTATAGCCTTCACTCCTCTATAAACGACTATGATCACTTTCATCCAATGGCTCATGTTTTTCTTCCTTGACCCTCCAAGAAAATATCTTTTCCTTCTTCATGTATCCACAATATTCTAAAAAAATTTCCCTTCCTTTGTTTGGAATTGGATGAGCAATTCTCCCTTTCCCCTCAAGTTAACCTTCGAAACTACTCAATTTGAGTTCACACTGCATGCTCTGAACTTTTGCCTCTTTAAGTTGTGTTCATCTTTAATGAAATTTTGTGACTCATTTTATTTTGGGTGTATGGATACCCACGAATTTTGTGATTCTTTGAATTTTTGTGACCAGACAATGTTCATTTTGGGGTCTCAAAACTCAACTCTTCTCTCTGCGCACGGTCTCCAATAATTTTTTTTAATTACTTGTGCTGACGCCACGATGGCAAGCCCATGATTTTTTTTTGGGTCGCATGCACTATTTTGTGCTATCAAAATTATGTGTATGGACCTACATAAATATATGATAGATAAAAGTGTTCGATTTTCTTCAACTACCTAATAAGTAGGTGAACTCTATTATGAATTTGATCGTCATTTTAATATTATTTTTACATCAGGTTATCAACTTTTAAAACCTGATCCAAGTGGGTTTAACACAATTTAGGTTAAAAGTTTATATTATCTTAAAATTCTTAGGTTTAACACAATTTAGTTGTAAATTAGTTTGATTATACTATCAGAACAAATGCTCGCAATCCGTTTATTGCAAGTAGAACTTATTCATACACTTCGGTTCTTCTTCTTTTTTGAAAACGTCAATCCATTACACAATGGAGAAGCCCAAAGACAGTACAGATTACATCACAAAATACATGATTGAACAAGGACCCAAATTGATCCTGTTAAATTTCAATAAGCGACCCAGCCCGAATTAATAGTATCGGTTTCAAACCCAATTGATTGACTCTTATAGTAACAATCAGAACATGATGAGTCCTGCTACACATACAGACAATCTGTGCACAAATTGTGCACAGATTTCGTTGTAGGGCCCACCACGGGTCCCACACAAATCATCCAAGCCGTTCATTAAATGTAAAATATTTTTTTGAGGGTCCCCACAAAAAATAAGCTCAATCCGATACCTATAGGTACTTCGTCCAACCATCTAACTTTTCATTCAAATTTTCAGATAATGAAATGTTATATGGTTGGATCGAGCACCTATAGGTATCGAATTGAGCTTATTTTTTACGGAGACCCTTGAAAAAATGTTTTACATTTAATGAACGGCTCAGATGATTTGTGTGGGACCCGTGGTGGGCCCCACAACGAAATCTGTGCACAATCTGTGTACAAATTGTATGTGTGTGTAGACTTTCTATTTGAACAATGACCCAATGTTGGGGTTCTTAATTCTTGGTCCTATTTTACACAGACCATTAGAAAGTAGTCGTAGTTGCTTTAAAAGGGTTACTTTGTGTCCTATCCTATCCTATATGTAAAAGAAAATCATAACTACCCTTTTTCACTCGTACAAGTAATATTTAAGGCAATATAATTCTCTCTTCTAATCTCTTCTCTCCAATCAAATCCATTTATCGATTACATTAACCACGAGGCCAAACCTTTGAGTTAGTAGTCCCCTTTGTAATTTGGTGTGAAAATATCAAAATATGGTTTGAAACCTTCTAAAATTAAGGGGGTCCCGAGTTCCTGTAGTGAGGGAAATTCACTGCAAACAGCAATGCCCCAAAACAACGTCGTTTTGGGGCGTCGTTTTGGAGTGCTAGCTCATGTAACGTGATACCCTCTAACCAAACTCTCTCTCTTCTCTGTCTTTTTTTTTTTTTGGTAACTATCTCTCCTCTGTCTCTTCTTCCTAAATTCATTTTCTTCTTCAAACTTCCTCCACCTACAAGAATTACATGAGCTGCAACAATAATCAAAGAGGGACCAAAGCAATTTGAGTAAACCTTTGATAAAGTATCAGAAAAAAGAAGATTGGTCAAGGAGAGATTTTTCTGGATTCGATTAAGCAAAAAAAGACCACCTGTTTTCTAAGTACTTTTGAACCTAAAATTAATCTGCGAATTCAAACCTCCATGAACACAGGGTTCTCTCTCTCTCTCTCTCTCTGGGGTAAGTAAAGAAGACATATGGTGCAGTTGGTTCTCTCGATCTTCTTTTAGAAATACTTGATTATTATTAGTTCCTTCTCAAATGAAATTCTTTTCCCATATAAGATCTGGTCTAAAAAGTTTTGCTTGAGGACCAGAAGAGATGGGGGATTACGTGAACAATTTTTTAGCACTTGGGGAAGTAAACTTCTGCACTTGGAGAAGAAAACGCAGGAGAGAGAGAGAGAGAGAGAGTTTGATTAGAGGGGGATCACGTGACTACATGAGCTACCACTCCAATTACGTCCCAAAACGACGTCGTTTTGGGGTGCTGCTGTTTGCAGTGAATTCCTCCCACTGCAGGGATTCGGGACCCACAATGGGTTAAGTAGCAATACCCAAACTTCATTAGATGATCCATAAGGGGAAAATTGTCCAGAACCATTCAATTAATTAGTAGTGTTGATCAGTACAATAAATTCGGGTTAAGCTTATAGTAAATTCCAGTAAGATCACAATTAAAGTCAAGATTACACTTTTATACCAAGACAACTGATTTCTTGCTAATAGGTGAGGACTGTTTATTAATCTTTAAGCAGAGGTGAGCTTTAACCGGTCTATGATCCGAACTGTTGATCGTCTCTATCGATTCGTAAGAGTGCAGACACGCATTGATCGTTTCTGAATCTTCGATTTTGAACAATATTCGATCCGTCCACGATGGTACTCTTACCTGTAAATCAAGAAGAAACACAATGATCAACAAAATCAAAAGCATGAGAAGTGCTCAACTATACCACGTTACGGGCATCTGTACTTATTGCAGGACCCTGAAGTTAAAAGCGTCCAATGACCCCAAGAGAGTTTTTTACTAACGACGAAAAGGTACGATTCATATTACATGCTATCAATTTAAATACCATGTAACTAAGGGTAAGGAAGAAATGCATACTTTGTGACTTGTATCATAACTGGTGCTTCCAATGTCATATTTATACGTTGGTTTGAATGCCAATGTCCCCTCGCAGTATCCATCGAAAATCTGCCCTCTTTCAGCCTCTTGTAAGAGTTGATCTTTACTCGTGAGTAACTGGAGCGATCAATCGAGAGAAAAAGCATCGCCGTAAAGCATAAATAAACTTCAAATACATGCATAAATAGTTACGCTCAAATATTCGAGCGTGTCGCATGACTCACTTGTTGAAGATTTTCATTTATTAGGTTTCTGGCTGGAAATGTGTTGATACCCTGCAACCTGTAGTTGAGATCTCCTGACCATATGGTGATTTGGGCAGGCCTGGCATATGGGTTCCAGTTCTTTGAGAAGAGGGAGTTTGATATGTGCCTGAACTGTGAATTTCTCTCCTCCACATTACTAGTGTGGGCTGCAATTGTAACAAAATATTTAACATAAAATGTTACAAAATCAAATCATTAAATTTTCGAAACCGTTAGGGGAACCGTAATAGTTCAACGGAATTTGTTCGGAAATACAGGTGTGCGGTCTCGGTTAACTTCAATGTGAGGTGAATTGCGAATCACGCCGAGAATAAATTCGATTCACACGCCCGTGTTTCCGAAAAAGTATTTTGGGAATGTCTCCTCAAAATTACCAGAGAGATGACAAGAGATGAACTCCATGCGGATTCCTTTGAAGTTGATTCTGATACCAACATCCCCTTTCTTTCTCCTAATTAAACCTCCACATCCCCCAACCGCGTACTTATCCATCTTTAGTTCTACAAATTATCAGAAATTTATGAGAATTAGAGCGAATTATTATTTCAAGCTTAAGCTTAAGTACTCAAGAGTGAAATACAAAAAATAATAATAATAATAATAATAACGCTCACCATTTATGAATAATTCTGAATTCTTTGGTCCAAATACATACAGCTGCAAGGATTGCATGGTGGCTTTCCCTAACAGGCTTCAATGATTCAAAAAAATATATATGTTTAGAAAGGGAAAAGACATTTAGAGTTGTGTTTGCGAATTAAGGAGAAAAATAAATTACTTAAAAGTTCAAATTTTCATACACATTTAGAGGTGAACACATTCATAATTTGATAATTAAGGAGGCACTTCGCATTACTAATACAATTTAGAAAAACGCTCTTGCATGGTGGCTAGCCCTATTGACAAATCCATTTATCAATTACAAATTCATACAAATTAGTAGTAGTTTTATGGATCGGGAGGTGTGTGGAGAGGGTGGTGGTGAACATGGACCTAGAAAGCAAACACAAAATGTGGGTAATTTTGATCTCATACAATATGCCAATTTTTCATGGTATGCTGCCTGATAATTTAGACAGATAAACAAACATTCTTGCTCCAGCCGGTGGTGTCTATATCTAATAATGAAGTAGAGGGGGTATAACTGTAAAAGTTGAAGTACAAGAGGTGATAGTCCAATTTGACAATTTTGAAGCACAAGTACAGAAGTCCTAGAAGTGCAGTGGGTGTTGCTGCCAAGCGGGGTACTTGACAGCGGTGCCGAGCACCCCATCCGGCCGTCCATCTCGGCAATGGACGGCTCAGATATTTGCCAAGCAATCAACGGCTGGATGGGGTGCTCGTTATCGCTCGGCAGGGGATGCTGTCGAGGGTCCGAAATGTCAACTGCTGCTGATCATTTTAAAACCAAATGCAGCTGGTCACCCCTTAGTTCAAAAGATTAACACCCTGCCTGTTGCAGCGGAAAACATTTTTTTTAGGAAACATTTCCTATGGAAAACATTTTGTGGGTAATGATATGGTTTTCGGTGTTTGTTTGAAACTTGGAAAATGTTTTCTACTGTTTGGTTGACACGGGAGACAACTAACATGGAAAAACGACCAAAATACTCTTCTTCTTTTTTTTCTTTTATTGAAGTTATGATTCTCAAATGACAAAGAATTACCCGTACCTATAAAAATGACCAAAGTGCCCTTTTATATGATGGTGATCAAAATATAATTGTGACATATCACCCACCTGAATTTGCATTCCACTCTCAATTTACACACAAACAAGCAATCCTTAGTATAGCACACAAATGAGCATCTATTATCATAGCTACATGAACTCATTTAGACACACAAAAATAGCGTCCACATAATTCTCACAACCGTAAAATAATCCATAAATAGAAGCACAATACAAGTTCCGCAACATATAATGCAAAGGTAATAAGGACATATTTTCTGCAAATTGAAGCCATTAACTTCACGCATTCGTTTTTAAAAAACCCTCCAACCATGCCCTTCGGAGTCTCGCATTCTTCACCGTAAACGCCTTCGCAACCTTTTCATTCTCAACCAAGTGGTCAAATCCTAATGCAAGTGTCGGTTCATCGAAACCTTCTGTCTTCAAAACTTCCTCATAGAGGTCCTTCCCATTAAGTCGATCGTCTCGGTAAGTTTCTTGATTGCTAAAGTAACTTCTTCAAGTTGTGTCGACAACTTGTCGTAACGCTCATCTTCGTCACGAATACTCTTTGGGTGAGATCTTGCTTGAGTCGGAACCTCACTTGAAGAAGCTGCGTATTTCCCTTTTGATTCAGCAGCGGTTTCTTCATCTATATCATCAAAAAGATTTTGCAAATTATAGCCTACCCAAATAATCAAACAGTATGTGGGTACAAAAACGATGAGACTTGAATATGCCCAAACAATGAGACTTGACTATGCCATGTTTTTTCCCTTTGAAGGATATCCTCCTAAACTAGTAAGAATTGTCATTATCCAACCACATCATAAGAATCAGCCAAACCAATTCCAAGAAAAAGAATGTAGTGTTTACAAAGCTTCAACTGACTACACATCCAAGCATAAACAGAAGAACGAGTACTCGAATTCTTGCATGGAAAGTGAATAGATATGAGTTCGATATTCATCCTAGGTCTATAAACTACAACAAACCAAACAATTTTGAGAGAAAAAATTGGAACAAATCCACATGAGACAATTTCCTAAACCCTAAAGGATTAAGAGAGATAGTACCTGTACGTCAAAGTTTGAGTCGGGGGCATTAGAGTTTGAGTCGGGGTCTCTCAGAGAAGGACTAAATTCTGAAAATCATTTTCCAGCCTAAAAGGATTGATTTCCGTTGTCTGGGGAAAAGATTTTACGTTGATTTCTGTTTAACTTTCTACCAAACGCCGGGAAATATTTTCCAAGGAAAGAGTTTTCTAGAAAACATTTTCCGCCCAAAACTACAATACATCTTAAGGCAAAACGCCATTGTGCCCACTAACATTTCTTGTGAACGATCCCATCTATCTCCAGAAAAACAATAGGGATTCTCTTCTACAATTCAGAAAATACATGTACAGACACACTAGGCATTATATCACATTTAGCACAAGAGAATCAATACAAATAATGCTATTACAAAAAGAGAAACGAAAACAACAATCCAACTACGTACACTAGTACTTACCTTCTGCAATAAACTCAGGCTCTGCTGGCTTCTGAATCATCGTGGGAAAAATTCTCTCCGGCAACCTGGGTGTCAGAGCCGAACCATTCCGCCTTACGGCACGGATGAGATTAACGGCGAATCTAACAACATAATTGATGGCCCCCGAACTCGGCAAGCTTCCGCCGCCTCTGGCCAATGCATCTTGCAACCTATTTTCCTCTTTGATCCTAAGAGACTCTTCCGACTTCTTCCTGCGATATCGTCGCCACCGTGCTTGTATGAAACAAGCCGCCCAAGTCCTCCACTGCTGCGAGTAGTATCTAAAAAAATGGCGGAGCTGCTTGTCGTGTGCCCACCCGAATTCAGAGGCGACAATCTTCAAATCGTCCGCCTTTAGGACTAATGCTTCCACTTCTGAGAGGGCTTTAACCGTTCTGGTTGACAATGGGAGTTTAGTTGAGGAATGGGGATCCAAAGCCCAACCAAGAAGCTCTTCTCTACCAAAGTCTCCGCGTTCAATATATTCCATGTTAAAGAACCCAATACTTCCACCATTAGTGGTCGAAGAAGCTAATTTCCCGTCCATTACGAAGAGCATTGCATCAACTGGTTTCCCCTCCCGCATGATGAAGCTGCCTTTCGAGTAGAGACCCGGTTCTAGACGGCCACACAATACGTCCAACAGTTGTTCATCCATGCGCTGAAACACTGGCACCTTATAGATAATTCCAGAAGAGTAGATAAGATTTAATCACTGTTAAATATGAGATAGAGAAGAAATATTGAATTCAATTATTGAAATCATACAATGAAACTTCTATTTATAGAAGAGAAGAGAGCCTAACTATGGAAAGAAAATCGTACAGATTAACTATGGATTAAAATCATCCTAATTACAATCAAATCACAATCTCAAGATCACGATTTAATCGCGATATTATTTTGTATATGCATTTATTCTAACAATCACAATCTAATAATCATAGTAAGAATCAAATGTGGTCACCGGAAGTGGCCTTGGAACAATAAGCAAGCAACGTATAATAGGCAGCACATGCACTGTGGCAGTATCCATAAGATAAAGCCTTCAAACCTTGTTGTATTGGTTTTCGGTGTTTTGGGCTTCATTGTATTTGGGTTTTGGATTTCTTGTGAGTTTCAATGTTATATTTTTACCCATTTAGACCCTATGGTGATCTGGGCTTAGCCCATTAGATGCTTTGTTGATTTCTTGTCAACTTGAGCTTTGCTTTGTAACTCTTTTCTTCTCAATAAATTTTTTTTCTTCGTTGTTCAAAAAAAAAAAAGCCTTCAAACCTTCGCATTCGTATCTTCATTTGATAGCCTCGATCAGAATAGTATTAGTATCAATTAATAATAGATCAAGTGATCAAGAATGCAATAGAGAATATACAGGCCCATTTGAAATCACCAATGAAACAACTGGGGAACAGAAAAGGGAAAACAATAGTAAAAGTTAACCAGAAAATTTCATCAACTAAATTTGATCTTGAAATCTCTTGAGACAATATATGAAGGCAGGTCAGCAGCCAAGGCGGCAAACAATGGAACTGGGATAAGTACTGTTACATCATTCACATGCCCTAAATGGATGAATTGCATTGAACAAAAGCGAAAGATCGAACTCACTCTCATAAGCCGGTCCAAACCAAGATGGCGCTTTATGTCCCTCCTGAGATCCTTTGGAAGATTACTGATCAGATTCTCTTCATCAACACCTCTAGTTTTCTCCCATTTGTACTGTTCATATTGTTTGATTCGCTCCCTCAGACTTGCAGGGAGCGAACGAGTGGACATCCATTGTTCTACTTCTCGCATTTTGACTATCCATTCCTCCAATCCCATTATTTTGTTCTCTTGCTGAATATGCTTCTGTTACACCAAAAGGAATTAGATGCTGAAGATTTTACACCCCAATGAGGTATTGAGGTGGTCTTTGAGCACGTAGACCATGAAATATAACAGCAATTTTATCCCAACACTCACTTGAACATAGGGTTACAAATGAAATGAGCCGTTTGCGAATTGTTCGGAACACGGCTCGATAAAGGAACCAAACCCAAGCCTTATCTTTTAGCTCGTTCCATAAACGAGTTGAGCCCAAACCTAAGAGTATTTGGTTCAATGAGGCTCGCAAACTTGGGATCAAAACATATGTAATAATTTTTTGAATGTCTATTCATAAATACTGGAGTACTAGTTCAGCGGGGTAATATAATATCGGAAATCCTATATGTACCGATCGTTTACACACCGAAATTGTACCAACGGCCTCGCTGGGCCGTCTCCGGCCACCGGACGGCCGATCCGAGTTGTTCAAAAATTCTAAAAAAAAAACCGAGGGGCTCCACGCGGGAATCAACGGCATCGTATATACACGAAAAAAATGGTGCTTGATCCAAGTACCCTACACACATCGGATGCTGTTGATTCTCGCGTGGGGCCCCTTGGTTTTTTTTATAGAATTTTTGAATGGCTCGGATCGGCCATCCGATGGCCGGAGACGGACCAGCGCTAGCTGCCGTCGGTACGATTTCGGTGGGTAAACGGTCGGTACATATAGCAGCACTCGTATAATATATGCATTGTTATAGAGATATCATATAAGGTTTCTGTTCATCATGTTCTTGATGGATTTTATTATTTTAATTTTATGGTTTACCAGTGCATGTCCGTACCTGAAGGCACGACACAACACGTTTTGGTCATACGCTTGGCGATAGGGGAGAGAGCGAGGGAAAGGAATGTGCTGGTCTTGCAATGATTTGATCACATTGTTACCTAGGGAAATGGATGTGTTGGTCCTAACATGATTTGATTTGATCAAACAATACCATTCAAAGGAAAGAGGAACAAAGTCCACAACAAATAAACTCTCAATTGGAATTCTTTTTAAAAAATGTTGAATTCACTTTGCCGTGTCCCCAGCATTTCCCAAGACATGTCTCCACATGTTGTTACCGTCCTGTCGCATGTCCTCGTAGTATTAGCTAGACCACAAAGTCTATCCAAAAATTAAGAGAGCTACACAAAAGTGGGCATAAAGAATTAATTCACTCCCCACTATTTTCACTCTGTTAAACATGCATTTTAACAAACCCAAAGTGAGCATCTTTGAAAGACAAATAGCAAAAGATATAGATCAAAAAAATTCCTATTCTAAACAGCAAAATCAATTTTCTTTTTCTAAACAGCAAAAAAATTCTCATCCTAAACAACAATTTTTTCCCCCGTAAGACTCCCATAAAAAAAATTCTCATCCTAATAAATAGCACTTTAGGCCACATTATTTTTTTTGCAAGAAGACCCTAAGGATAATGGAAATCGTACCGGAAAGGGAGAACCAAATCGATTTCGTGGACGGCTGATTGGTGGGTGTTCGGGACGACTGATTGGTGGAGGAGCTTTGTGGGTGCTTCTTTTTTTTTTTTTTTTTTTTTTCCGGAGCGCCAATGAGTGGATTCTGTGGGGGGAGAGAGAGAGAAAACTATGGAGGAAGAGAGGAGAGAAGAGAGGAAACACGATGGAGAAGAGGAGGAGACACGATGGAGAAGAGGAAAACTGCTGGGTAGACAGGCGTGAGAAATAGGTTGGAATCAATGATTCAATCCAACGGCTATAACCTATTGAAATTGCGATCCAATGGTTGGAAGGATGCTCATGTTTGTATGGGTAGACAAAAGACCGCTCTATTTTATATAGATTTTAGGAAATATTGATATATTGCAATGAAATTAAAATTATCAAACTCGAGCTTGAATTCTGCTCGTTTGAGTTTAACGAGCTCAAAAAATTTTAAACGAGCCAAATCAACCCGAGCGTGAGCTTCGAAAATTTTAGACGAGTGGAACTCCAACTCAACTGTTCAAGCTCGAACTAGACTCGAGCTATTATAAAGGGTCAAGTAGAAACTTCAGTTCAAAATTATGGAACTGTAAATTAAGAAACATCATTCTGGTGTCCCAAAGACATTATAAAGGGCAGTTTCTTTGAACCATAATAATGGTTTAGACTTAAAGAAAAACATTTTCTTCAGCATTTGGAGAATATGTGATCACGTTTTCATCAAGACTAAAATGATAGGTCTAAACAATCCGTTGTGAGCTAGTGTGCCTTATGACTAACTACTAGGTACTAGGTTGCCATACTAACCACGTTTGCGCTGTTTTCCATTGTTAATTTAGCTGCCGCAGATTCTCATGCTCACATT